>CAWUFW010000811.1:1200000-2400000 GCA_963921515.1 Calotriton arnoldi
CCTGGCAGTTCGGGCTGGATGGTTCCCATGGGGAACAGGGTCAAAACTGATTTGCATAATGGTGGGTCTGAACTGGAAAGGCATGGGGAGCAAAAAAACGATGGATTTAGGCCCAGATATCTGTACTGGGGTGAATGTTTAACATTGTGCAGCATTCTGTCCATCAATTGTTCTTTTTGCATTTGTCACCCCGAGTGGGACAGGTATGCCCAGATGTGGGTCCTGTGCTCTCCATGCCACTGGAGTCAAGCTAGCCTGACTGATGAGGGGCGATGTCCCGCAACCGGTCCCAGGATGCTTGTTTCCAGTCCAGGGAAGGACCTGGCCTGTCAGTTCGGACTGGACTGTTCCCATGGGGAACAGGGTCAAGACTGATTTGCATTAGGCTGGGGCAGAACTGGAAAGGCATGGGGAGCAAAAAACGATGGCTTTAGGCCCAGACCTCTGTACTGGGGTGAATGTTTGACATTGTGCAGCATTCTGTACATCAAATGTTCTTTTTGCATTGGTGCACGGCAGCCCATTGTGCGCTGTGCAGGGGAAAAGTACAGGAATGTGCCGTATCTAATAGATATGGCTCATTCCTGCCCTTTCCTTTGCCGTAGGGCAGCGCAGCAGCAAGGCCTGCTGTGCTGCCCTATAGCAAAAACCCATAAATGAGGCCCTATGTACCCACACACTCTTCACTGAATGGAAGGCTTCCAAGAGTCATTGGATGAAATGATAATGTTCACTATGCCTGCACCGACCATTTTATTTCCAAGATGTCCTTTTGCAAATATGTATATTTGATATGCATATTTGTCTACATATTTAATGAAATTATCATTTGGCTCAAATTTTCCATGTTTGGCCTTATTTTCTGTAATTAAATGGGCTGAAGCACGTTGATGAGCTGAAGGATTATCCCCTGTTCATGTTTAGCCAGGGAATCCATCTTTCAATCTGGACATGGGCCGCGTGTTGTCTCCCAGATCGTTGGGGACCCTGATATGTAAATCAGTATTATTAGCATGTGGTTGGAAATCTAAGTTATGAATGGTGCTGATATTAGAAATGGGAGGCATATACATTCACAGATTGGATGCTAAAAATGTCTGCTAAGTTCCACTGGCGTAGCAAGGGGGGGGCGGAGGGGGCGGTACGCCCCGGGCGGCACGAGAATTCGGGGCGGCAGGTAAATTTATCGCCAGCACCCCCCCCCCCGTCTCTTAGGCGCTCGGCGGCAAAAGGCAGGGACCGCCACGGGCGGCAGAGAGCCTAGCTACGCCAGAGCTAAGTTCCCTTATTGATTGCCTTAGGAAAGGGAGACAGCTACCAAGAACCGAAGTAGGACTCTGCACAGGACAATATAAGTGAAAGATGACAAGCGTCTCCTTAAGCAAGTCCCAATGAGGGTGGAATGAGAAAAGAGCTCCTATAGCAATCTTGTAATTCTTGTTTGAAGATTAAGATACTGCTGGAACTATCAGCAAGGCACCAAACTTCTCCTGACTTGTGGAAGAAGAAAAGGGCCAGGATATGCCAAGAAATGAATCCAGAAGGAAAATGATTCTACTTGGGAGAGGATGTAGCCTAACGGCTAGAGCAGTCGACCTCGAAGCTGGGTAACTGGGCTTGAGTCTCGGAAAGGGATGCTCAACATCCTGTGATTCTGGGCAAATCACTTAATCTCCCCGTGCCTAACAAAATGAATGTGTCCGTCTATAATGCAACTGGTGCTCATGTAAAGCACTCTGATACCTTCGGGTCAAGTTTGCGCTATATAAAACTCTGGGAAAAAAGAAAAACTAGCTAGCAGCAAAAATTGGGGGTAAAAATAGCAGCCAAGAATAAAGATCATGATGAAAAATCAAGGAACAAAATCTATTGCAACACATCTTCGGCTATGGAGCCTTCTTTATATATGCTTTAGACATCAACTGACATCAAAGGAAAAGATTCTGCAACATTTTGGATTGGAAATCTCAGACATCCTCCAATGGACAGACCACCATATTGGAAAAGGCTATTTGTAAAATGTGTTTACGCCCCTTTTCAGGCACTCATGGTGTTCGTTGCACTATGAAGAAGATACACTGAAACCGTTCCCAGGATGCTTGTATCTGGTCCAGAGAGGACCTGGCTTGGCAGTTCAGGCTCGACTGTTCCCATGAGGAGCAGGGTCAAGACTGATTTGCATATGGCTGGGTCTAAACTGGGGTGGCATGGTGAGCAAAAGAACAATGGATTTAACCCAGATCTCTTGACAGGGGGTGAATGCTTGAATTGTTCCGCATTCCGCCCATCATTTGTATGTCTTTTGTATCCAGAATATGTGCTTAATGCACCTCCCATCTTTTCTATTGGCTCCTGTTAGTGCCCTTCCGAAATACTTGCTTTGGTGGATATGCTTAATTAGTCCCGTCTTTTGGTGTTTCAGACCCTCCCAGCCGATTGTCCCTGTTACTGAGGTCTTACTCTTTTTTTATGTATGTTCCTTCCTGTGCACTCTTTTTTTTTCCTTTCCCTCGGCTTGTGAGCTCGTTCTTAGTAAGGATTGTTGAAAATTCCACACTTTGTTTCCTTTCGCCATTATTTTAGTGACTATCGTCATGTATTTACATTAAATATGTTTTTTAAGCCACAGTTTTACCGATGCTGAGACTTGAACCCGGTTCTCCAGGTCTGAAGTCAGCAGCTCTGGAGGTTACGCCACAGCCTCTCTCCTGAGAGTGTGTGTTTGGCTGCAAATAACGTATTTTTTTTTTCACTTGAAGCGAGCTGCTGGCAGCAAATCCTGCTTTCCCGGTGCTGTCCCCCTCATCTCTATTGTGACGCTCTCACCCACCCTCCCCCTCTCCAGTGGTGGGAGTGGACTGAACTGTCTGTGTGCTTTTTAGCATTGAATAGTGAGGTTAGTGTGTAAAAAAGTTCTTTTTATTCCCTTTACCCTTGCTTTTCCAAACCAGATGGTAACCCTGCACTTTGATTTATGCTCCGAGGCAGGAGTGTTGTGCAAAGGTGGAAGCTATCAGTTTCAAGGGAGAGGCAACGCCGACTTTCCACTCAAAGTTATTTATACCAGGCCCTGCTTGTCAGTCTGTCCGCCGCATTTTCAAGTGGCAATCTGAGCTTCTGCTCAGCTGCTGTAATCCGTTAACCCCCAGATAGCCGGCCATGTTATCAGTTTTTCTGCCTCTTATATTCCATTGGGCCCCGTTTCAGGGGTGGCATTTAACTGCCAGGTAGGATTACCATACGACTGTCCACGGCAGTCAGGCAGTAGATACATTTCTGACAATTCAGTGAAAAACAAGTCATCAATAAATATTATTATTTCCATGAAGCACAGGAGTAGAATTGTGCCACCGTAACTCGTCTTGTGATTAACTGCCTGCACAGATTTAAAATAGGAGAAAATGCATATCCGAGCCTGATGATAAAAAGCAGAGATTCTCTATTATATGTGGTACGTGCGCTTGTGCGATGCTCTTTTTAAAATATAGTTTGATCTGCCTGGTATTTATTTAGCCAAGCTTCCAAACCATTATTCCATGGGTGGGTGGGAGCCTGGGGGAGGGGGTGGAGGTTAGTGTTGTGAGGGGTAACCGGGGGGGCGGGGAATCTACTACGGGCACAATATGGGTGACGGGGGAATAGGCCTGGGCCTTCGGGAAGGGCACGCAGTAAAACACAACCACACACTTGGTCAGTGCGTGCCGTCCGCCGCGAGCGCGGACGTCACCGTTTATTTATACCTTCTGGTCCGAGCCCGGCCCAGGAGGTGAAGTGAATACAAAGTATGGTAGTGGCCGGCTGGCTCACTACATCCCTCCTTATCCATCAATGTTCAAACAACGAATTAACATGACACAAACAGAATAACCACAAAGGCACGAACATCGCTGGGGTACCAAGTCCATCTTCATCCATAGGCTCCTGGCCCACTCAACACCAACAGTCTCTAAGCCTCTGGCTGGGGCGGGGATTGTTGCGCAATTGATACGGGCCTTTCCGTTGGGATCCGCTCACTGCAGGCATCCCCACGTTGACTTCCCCGGGGGATTCACCTCTCCTCTTGGCTCGGGATCGCTCTCCGACGAGTCCCTGAGCACACTCTCACTCTCTGGGTTCTCCGGTCATCCTTCCCCTGGCATTTTGGCCTCCATTTCTCCCAGGCCAGCTGGTGGGGTCTGCACTAGCTTTTGAACCATGACGCATTCCGGGCTATGCGCCGGTCCCCTCTCTGTGCTGTCACCATTGTTCCTTGCACATCCACCACCTCCCAGGGTTCTGGCTCAAATGGAGTTCGGAATTTCAACCCGGGATGTCTGTCTTTCACGACCACGGTGTCCCCCTCTGGAGTGCCACGGTCTTCGCCCTTCATTTTTGGCTAGCCCGCTCGTTAGCTATTAGGCGTCTGGACTGTACTGCTTCCTCCTGCAGAGTGCCGGGTTCCCACTCACTGCTCACGGGAACTACGTCTCTGACAGCCCTTCGCATTATGAGATCACTGGACGCACACCCCGTGGCGCTGTGTGGCGTCTGCCGATAGGCCCTTAGAAACTTCTGTAGGCACTCTTCCAGGTCCTCCCTTCTAGCGACTCCAATCCGAAGTGCTTTGTTGATAGTCCGCATGAGCCTCTCTACATCCCCGTTCGCTTGAGGCCATTGGGGCGTTATCTTCCGGTGCCGGATGTTGTGGTGTTCCATGTACTCCCGGAACTCTTGTCCATGAAAAGGCGGCCCATTATCGGTGCGCACTACTTCAGGTGTTCCTAGCAGCGCAAATGTCTTTTCTAGCGCCGGCTTCACATTTTCAAACGCTGTTGACCTCACAAGCTCCACCACCGGAAACTTGGAGTAGCTTTCCAGTATAACCAGGGTTGACCTCCCATCCGGGAAGCTTCCAAAGTCCATACTGACCGATGCCCAGGGCTTTGTGGACGGTTGTTCCGTAATTATGGGTGCAACTGGCGCGTCCCCACCAGTGATTTGGCACTCGTGACAACTCCGTACCTTCTCTTCCACCATCCGATCCATTCCAGGGAACCATACTTTTGTCCGCAGACGTGCCTTCGTTTTTCGATCCCCTGGTGCCCTTGGTGGGCCAGGTCAATTGTCCGCTTCCATAGTTTGGCAGGTATGATGATCTTGGCTCCCCGGAGCACTACTCCCTCACTGCTTTCGCTGAGCTCATCTCGGCATCTCCACACTCCCATTCTCATCTCTTTATCCTCCTCGATCCTTCTGCTCAATCCTTCCAGAAAGTTCTTCCAGGTATTGTTCTTGAGCGCCTCTTTCACAGTCACCAGACACTCGTCCTCGTCCGTGCCTGCCCTGATCTCTTCCAACGAGAGCGCTTGAGGGCAGGACTCTCCAGTGATGTGTCGAACAAATGATTCAGCACCCTCATCCACCTCGACTGGCTGACCTGTGGCATTCACGATCGGGTGCCGCGACAGGTAATCCACCGGGTTGTTAGCCCCGGGGCGATAAACCACTTCAAAGTCATAGTGTTGGATCTGCACAGCCCATCTCTATATTCTCGGTGGTCCGCTTCTCGCCGTTCCCTTGAACAGGGGGACTAAGCGTTTATGTATGGTCCGTCACCACTTTGAACCTATGGCCACAGAGGTAAATGCCGAAGTGCTGACACGCCCATCTTATCGCCAGTGCCTCCCTCTCGATCTGGGCATAGTGAGTTTCCACAGCCGTCAACGCTCGACTAGCGTATGCGATGGGCACCCATTCTTCTTCGCGTCCCCGTTGTAGGAGTACTGCTCCGAGGCCCACTGGGCTCGCATCAACCACCAGTTCCGTGGGATGGCCTGGTTTGAAATACGCTACCGTGGCCCCCTGCACCAACGCTCCTTTTATGTCTTGGAATGCCTTTGCTGCTTCCCCTGTCCATTGCCACTTCACGTCCTTTTTGGTTAGTGCACTCAATGGCTCCGACAGTGTGGCCAGGTGGGGAATGAAACGTCCGCAGTAATTCACCATGCCGAGGAAACTCCTCATCTCTGACTGATTCTGCGGAATTGCTGCTGTTTTGATCGCCTCCACTTTTGCCGGGTCTACCTGCAGCCCTTCCTTTGAGAAGCGGTATCCGAAGAATTCCACGTCGTTGGCGTAGAAATGGCACTTCTCCCTGTGGAGCGTCAGTCCCTGCTCCACCAGCCATTGGAGAGTGGCCCTCACCCTCTCATGATGTTACTCGGGGGATTTAGAGTAGATGAGCACGTCGTCACTCACGTTGATGACTCCCATGAGGCCCGACAGTGCTCCTCGAATGGCATCCTGGAATACCTCCGCTGCTGAGGATACCCCAAAGCTGAGCATTTTGAACCGCCGCAGCCCCACATGGGTTGAGAATGTGGTGATGTAGCGACTGGACTCTTCGAGCATTAGTTGGTGGTACCCCGAGTTGAGGTCAACTTTGGAGAACCACTGCGCTCCGTTAATATCAGCAACTATTTCGTCTATCGTGGGCGTAATATGCCGTTCACGTTTGATGGCAGTATTGGGCAGGCGCATGTCCACGCACAGTCTGATGGCTCCGGGTTGCTTTGGTTTTGGAGCAATCACAAGCGGGGACACCCATGGGGTGGGCCCCGACACCTTCTCGATCACTCCCATTCTCTCCAACTTTTCCAGTTCAGCCTCCACTAGCGGTCTAAGGTGAAACGGCACTCTGCGGTGATGCAGCGCCAGTGGTTTGATCGTCTTGTCAATGTGCAGTTTCACTTTGACTCCTTTTAAGCAACCTAACCCCTCGAACAGGTTGGGAAACTCCTCCATTATCTGGTCGGCATGTGATTGGTGTATCTGTCTTGCAAATCTCACTAGCCCTAAGTCCTCTGCCGAGTGACAGCCCACCAGCATACCTGCACTGTCTCTCGTCACATGAAAACGGGTCAACGCAGATTGATCTCCATGCGTAACTTCCACTTCAATCACTCCTTGAAGAGGAATAGGCGTATCTCCTCCATAGATAAAGATTTGCGCTCTAGTGTGCTTCAGTGGCGGTTTAGGTTGGAGTAACTCATATTGTGTCGCATCAAGAATGTTCACTGATGCGCCTGTGTCAATCAATGCCGTGACTTTGCTCTCCCCTATTTCGATTATGCACATCAGAGGTGGTCTCTTCCTGGACGTGGTTCGTCCCGTGTAGGATATTACGAATACTTCATCTTCCTCATCGTCTTCTGTAATCCTCATATTTTGGAACTGACCCTCCACCTCCTCATCTACTTCCGTCGCGCGGACCATCTGTCTTGGTGTTCCTGGTTTCCTTGTCCTGTTCCCATCTCCTGACACCCTTGACGCGCTCATGCACACTTTTGCGAAGTGCCCAAATTTCCCGCACTTGAGGCACGGTTTCCCTTGTGCCGGACACCCTCTTGGTGGGTGACTGTCGAGCCCGCAATTTCCACAGCCACGACCCCCTGGGCATCTCAGTGTGCCTCCCTTTGCCCTACCGGGTCCCTTCCTGATGGCCTCCACTCGTTCCTCTTTGACCATGGCCGCATGCCCTGACGCTCCTCCAGCTGCTTTCCTCGCCAGTGCCGACTCCATCTCTCCTGCTCGGGCATCCGCCAGTTCATGAGACCGACCCAGGACCAGTATGTCGTCTAGAGATATTCCTGGCTGCCGCAGGATAAGTTTTCGTAGATCCGACGACTTACAGCCCTGGATGAGCTGAGCTCTGATCTCCAACTGCTTGTCGATGCCAGTGCACGAGCTCGCTAGCTTGCTCAGTCTCGCGAAAAACATATCTACCGACTCTTCCTCCCTTTGTCTCGCTTGTCGTAATTTGAAGTGCTCAAAGTCGGGGTTTACCTGGGGATCAAAATACCGGTTCAGCGCTTGCACCGCTTTGTCGTAGTCATTTCTATCTCCAGTATCCGGTAGATCCAGAAACAGCTCATATAGTTCATCACCGCCCATGTGCAGCATTGTGGACATCTTCACTGCCCCATTCACTTCTCTCACTGCCACAAAGTAATTCTCCAACTGACCAATCCACTTTCGCCACCTGGGTGCGGCCGTGGCAGGATCCGCCAGTTGGCTAAAAGGCAGCAACGCATTCAACGTCGTGCGTGGCCCTTGGTCTGCTACTGCTGGTTCACCTCTCTCCACTCGTTGGGACATTGCGCTTCCCTTTTCGCCTCAGATGTGGGGGTCCCAAATCTCATGTTGCTGACTCTTCTGTGAGGGTGTAGCAACTAGTCTCTACCGTGGTCTGGCGGTGCCCACTGGCTACCTTCACAGCCCCCTCTGCGCAGCTCTGCTGGGGACTGTCTCCGCTGACTTCCTGCGCACTGCTTTTAGTCCCCTCTCCGGCAGAGCGATTATCCAGGCAGCCACCCCCTGTCCTGCTTGCACTGGTCTCACCTCCACCGGGCTCTCAGTTAAGGATGGGCCTCCTGCTGCACCCCACGTGTACTTGCTGCCTCCCAGCTCCTTTCCCTGGATGGGGTCCTGCTTCTTTCTGGCACACACGCGCTCTTCCGCGCTGGGCCACACACCCACAGGCAGGGATTTCTTGTGCCTGCACTGCACGCTCTTCCTCTCGCTCGCGGGCGGGCCGCGCCCCGCCTCCTCGCGCTCTTCAGCTTCAGCGCGCCTAGGCCAGGCCGCGCCCTCGCGCCGGTACCTCTTGCACCGACGTCCGCTCCACCAGTCACCGCTCTGCGCCTCCTCGGCTCTTCCGGGCTACACACAGATGCGTGGCTCCTTCTCTGCCCGCAATGCTCCACCCTGCATCCGTCCGTGGAGACGCCGCCTCGGCGTACCGCCGGCCTCTCTTCACTCACAGCACGGTACGGCTATGAGCGCACAATGGCGTCCGTCCGCCTCGTCGCCAATGTTGTGAGGGGTAACCAGGGGGGGGGGGAATCTACTACGGGCACAATATGGGTGATGGGGGAATAGGACTGGGCCTTCGGGAAGGGCACGCAGTAAAACACAACCACACACTTGGTCAGTGCGTGCTGTCCGGCGCGAGCGCTGATGTCACCGTTTATTTATACCTCCTGGTCCGAGCCCGGCCCAGGAGGTGAAGTGAATACAAAGTATGGTAGTGGCCGGCTGGCTCACTACAGTTAGGAGAGCGCCAAGAGAGATGCACAAAGTGTCACTACTTCTCATCTCACTCCACACAGCCATTTGTATATATTTTTTTATGGCAGTGTAAAGAGGAGGAAGGCACTTTTCAGCACATGACAAAGGAGAGCTGGCGTTGCGCTTGATAGCAGCCACTCTTCTCATCACTGACTTGCTAACAATGCTTACAAGTGCATTTATTTTATTCAGGAATAGTGATGTGCAAAGTCCTGCACCGACTCAGGAAAAACACACTCCAGATCGGCTAAGATCGGAAATGAAATGAAAGTTGGTAGTTCACCTTCATTTTTCCCAATAATTGCATGCTGTTTTGTAGCAATCTCTTATAAGGTCCCAAAGGCGAGACCTATTGGCTATGCCAAGCTTGTTCTCATGAGCTATTGTTAAAGCCCTTTTCCTTGTGACTGGATGGATGTTGATGATCTTTCTTTCTTCACAATAACTTAAAATGGGTTTGGAAGTTCTGATTTTAATGTGAAAACTCACATGGAGAAATGTTTGTGAACTATGAGGAGTAATCATAACATTTATCAAATTATGGCAAGTTTACAAGATAAAATCTTTGCAGCTTCACACGCCCCTACTCTTGTGGTCTGATATGTGTTCTCCTGACATTGCAGTGCCATATTCCTGGAGACGGGACATCTGTGTCAGTAATTATGTTCACAGATCATCATTCTCAAGTTCTGTCATGGTTCAACTGTACATGAACAACTGCTTTAAAAAAACACCACAGTGTACCACATCAGTACTTTGTGTTTTCATCTCATTAACGGTGCATTCTAGGGAGGGTATAAGAACAATTCAGCAACTGCCATTTGAGGACGAACCTCATCACAAAGGCGCTACTGCCATGGGTCTATTTCGTTTATATATTCAGTGGTTAATTTGTAAAAAAATAAGTGCTGGGGCTCCCGTCAGAAGGCAGCTTGCACCAGCCCATTTCTCTTGTTAGCGCCGCCTAAAACAGAGCCAAATACTAACCATGGAAGTGGGGAGAGGAAGTGGCGTAATGGCCAGAGCTGCTGACCTCGGAGCTGGGGAGCCAGGCTCGAGTCTCCGTGTTGGCTCAACATCCTGTGATTCTGGGCAAATCACGTAATTTCCCCTGCCTACCATAAATGAATGTGTCCTTAACTGGTGCTCATGAAAAGCGCTGGTGTTGATGATTAAATGCTGGTGCTGAGCAACGGAAACCACAGGCTCAAAGTAAGCACTGTATATGCTTAACCTACACTCCTAAGTTTGTAGTTACGTTAAGGGGCTTTGAGTCAGCCTCCTTCTGCCACTACCTTCTGTTACTCCATATTCTACAGGCAATGGCTTGAGACTTTGTCAATCTCACCACGGATCAGCACACACAAGTATATTGGTCTCGCTTTTTTTCTATTGGCTTTTTGGACAAGTCGTTTTGCCTCCACTGAATACATGAGTGACTATTTGGCATCATGAATCAGCCAGCTAGCAGTGGTGAATTCTTATTTTTTTAGTTTAAGAAAAGATTTTATTTATAAATAATGAGATACAATATAATAAGCACAAGATAAAATCATATATACAAAATTATCAGTTCAATAAAATATGCAAGGTAGAAAGAAAGAGAGAGAAAAAATGACAATCATCAAACTATAAAAATGAGTATAACCACAATGCAGTAATTATTACAAAAGTAGAGAGAAAGAAAAAATGAACCAATTAACAATTACTATACTTGTATTGTAAAAAGACATTCATGGAGGTTTAGGAACTTCCTCAATTCGGGGATTATGGGAGCATGTGAACTTAGCAGAAATATCTAGAAAAGTAGTTATGGGTAGCCAAAGGAGGTCTCGTTTAATAGCGAGGGAAATTAGGAAGACATATGCCCTATCTAATCTATGATTGTAACAAACCGCATACCACCAAGCCCGATAAGATACCTTAGTAGAAGTCTTCCATTCCCTGGTCATTTGTTGGAAGGCAACGACAAGGCGTAAATCTATTATGTAAAAATTGATCACTTGGGAGTTCCAGTCCTCAGAAACACTCCCTTAGAAAATATTAGCAAAGGTAAAAGGGACTTGTGTATGAAAAATGTCGTTTATTTGCTGCCAAACCTGTGTCCAAAAATTGTAAATATGTTGACAGTCAAATAACATGTGTTTTAACCTCTTCGCCGCGGCGCGAATTCCGCCGCGGCGCGGGGGGGGCTAGGGGGTGAGCGCGGCGCTTCGGTGCTCATGCCTGCTCCACGCCGTCATGAGTCATGGGCGGCGTGTGCTCATGACGGCGTGGTTCCGTCATGACAACGCCCGCTCATTAATTCGCCCGTAAAGGCGGGGAATTAGTGCCGCGTGGCCGGAGCGGCAGCGGCATGACGGAACCACGCCGTCATGAGCACACGCCGCCCGTGACTCATGACGGCGTGGTTCCATCATAAGCACTCAAGGGGTTAAATTAGCTGGGTTTGTTGTACAGGACCAACAAGAAGAGGAAAGAGTTGAATTTATCTTGTGTAGTGAAACAGGAGTAAACATAAGTCTATTGTAAATGTAGAATAAAGTTTGTGTAGTGTCAGCTGCTCTAGAAGACCTCCTTATTTTCAACCAAATCTTGTTCCAAATAGAGATGGGAAGTGAAACCTGAAGATCTGCTTCCCAAGCTAGTTCCACTTCCGTTTTGTCTTGATTGACTGGATGAGGAAGGAGATGTTTAAATAATTGAGAAGCAGAGGGGGTAGAGTCCAAAATCGAAAGTATATTGGGTGGAGGAGAAGAAGATACAGGGTCAGATAAGAGATTATTATAAGCGTATTGAATCACTGCAATTAAAGAGTTATATTTAGATTCATAGGAAGAGGGTAGAGAAAAACTGATTTGGGCACTAATAAAAGAAATACATGTATCACCATGAAAGAGGTGAGAAATCCAATAAAGCCCTTTAGCGTGCCATTCTTTCCAAAAAATAGTTTTGTTATTAATTTGGATATATTTATTGTACAAAATGGAAGATTGCAAGAATTGGTCTTCAGCATTTTTATAAGAGAGGAAAATAGGCTGGAAAATTCTTGAAATGTTATTAAAAATAGGAAGGGATAATGACAAAGGTCTATGTGATAGGGAAAGGAATTCTTTGAAGGAAAAAGGGTGGAAAAAAGACTTTTCAATATTAGTCCATAGAGGTAGATTTGAAACATCGTCTTCCTGTAATAACAAAGAATATTGCTTGAGGAAAAATGCAGTATGATAAGAATGAAAGTCTGGGAAGTTAACGCCTCCCATAAGTTTGGGTCTTTTGAGTTTATGAAGAGACATACAGGGTTTTTTATTGTTCCATAAGAATTTAGATAAAATAGAGTATATTATCTTGTGTTGGGAATGAGGTATATTTATAGGAAGATTGGAAATGTAGAAGAGTATTATAGGAACCAGCTTCATTTTTATTACGTCCAGGCGACCCCACAAAGATAAAAACAAGGGGTTCCATCTGGAAGTATGAATTTTCAAAGTTAATTGCAACTCTTTTAAATTAAGTGACACAGTTTATTTAATAGTAGGCATGAACCATAAGCCAAGGTATTTAATTTTATCTGGCTTCCAACGAAAATCAGAAGAGACAGAATCTGCATGAAAGCATAGTTTATTTAGGGGGAGAATTTCACACTTGTCTGTATTTAATTTATATCCTGACACCGAAGCAAAACAGATGCACCTCCGATAAGAAAGCTGGTAGTGAGGTCTGTGGTTGTGAAAGAAAAAGCCTTTAATTGATTATCACCATACTGAAAGCCGGTAATCTGAGAGTTAGTACGAATTTTTATCAAAAAGGGTTCAAGAGCGAGAATGGAAAGGAGGGGAGAAAGAGGGCAACCTTGTCTAACACCACGATATAGGGAAATGAAGAAGAAAGAAGGCCATTAGCTAAAATAGAAGATGTAGGGGACGAATATAACAGGGAGACATAATTAATAAAAGTAGTACCAAAGCCAAACCAGGAAACGCCTTTTCAGCATCTAGAGAAATAACTGCCAAAGACTGTTTGTAAGATTTGGACTTGCACATTAAAAATCTGATGTTGTTTGCAATATGACGGCCTTTAATAAAACCACATTGTTCCCAACCAATTAGTTGAGGCATTAAGGATTCTAAATGGAAGGCCAGTATTTTTGCAAAAATTTTATAATCCAAATTGATCAAAGAAATGGGTCTATAATTTTTACACAGTGTGGGGTCTTTATTTTCTTTGGTGAGAAGACAAATTAGAGCATCCTGAAAAAAGCCACAATAGGATTGAGAAGATATAAAGAATAGAAATAATCGGTGTAACTTGGGAAGAAGAAAATGAGAAAAATGAGAATAAAACTCAATAGTGAAACCATTAGGACCGGGCGCTTTACCACGTTTAATGGTATGGATCGCATTAAGAATGTCCTGAATTTGTAGCAGTAGTGCGAAATCTAAATTAAGGTGAGAGGGAGGATTAATAGAGGCTAAATACTGCAGGATATCATTTTGAGATGTGGGAGAATCGGGTGTATAAAGTTTCTGGTAAAATGGGTAAATTCTGCCAATATGTCCTCATTTTTGAAAATCATGTGATTAGATGAAGTAAGAATTTAATTGATTTTGGTACGTTCCTTTTTTATCTTAAGATAATTAGCTAAGAGTTTCCCAGATTTATTTTGACCTCCATAGTACTTAGCCGATGCTTTAAGTAAAAATGAGTTGGCATTGTCTGTGGAAAATGTATTAAAAGTAAATTTTAATTTAATAAGAACTTCCAGGCAGGATTTAGAATTTGTGCGATAGTAGGAGTGTTCTAATTGTTTGATACGTGCTGTGAGGGATTTCAAAGAACTTAAAGAGGTTTTCTTTTTGTGAGATACAAAAGAAATAATGAAGTCTCTAGACTCAGCTTTAAAGGAATCCCATATAACTTTTGGAGAGATAAGTGGTTGTTCATTTTCAAGAAACAAAGTAGGAGCAAGGGATTCAAAACTTTGGGGCCGATTCCGATCTCGCTTGGTAAGCCCTCCATACGAATCGGACCGGGAGGGCTTTCCAAGCGAGACGCGCTGTGCGAGTCCAACTGAGCGAGTACGATGCATCCGCATGGTTACGGACCTGGTTTGGCCAGACTCCCATAGCACTCTATGGGAGCTTGTGCACGGACGCGTACACAGGCTCTCATTGCAAAAAAGGGGTGGGTGGGGAAAAGCGTACACACCGTGGCGGGCACCCCATTTTGCCCGCCACACTGTGCATGCTTGGATCGGGGGGACCCATGCGCACCCCCCCGTGACTGATTCAGAGTGCTCTGGGTAAGGGGGGGCCTGCTCTGGCCTCCCAAAGTCTGATTCGGACAGCTGCTTACACTTGCTGAGACCGAGTTGATACAGCTGTCCGAATCGTGCATCGTACTCGCCTGTTCGGATTCGGGCTGCATTGCGCAGCACGATTTGGCTCCGTACGAGTCGGACAGATGGATTCGTGGTTCGTAAACGATTCGGTCGGTGCGGACGCGATCTTCGCATCGTACTTGGTCGTTTGTAACGGGGGACGATTCAGATGGAGAGATAGGCTCCGAATCGGATTTGCTCTTTGCGAATCCCATTCGGAGGCCTTCCTTACGAGTTCGGAATCGGCCCCTTTGTGTAAAATTATGATCTAAAAGAGGAGAATTATTAAATCTCCACCTTCTAATATCATGGTTTGGAGGAAGTAGGTCGAAGTCTAAAGATACTGGGGCATGATCTAAAATTAGTGTAGGACCTATATCTGAGTGTGTAATGTGTTGTGCAAGGGGCTGAGAGAGAAACAGGTAATCTAATCTGGATTGAGAACAATGTACAGGGGAGAAAAAGGTATATTCTAAAAGTGTAGGGTTACATAGCCTCCACGCATCCACTAAAGATCGTTGTTTGATAGTAGATATATATTGGGAATGCATAAGAGAAGGATTAAATTTGGATTTAGAATTACGGTCAGTTATAGGATCAAAGACCATATTACAATCACCACCTACCAATAGATAATCATCCTTATAAGTAATCAATTTAGACAATATTTCAGGCCAAAAGGAACTGTTGGGGAAGGTAGGTGCATAAAAATTAAAAAGGGTAATAGGTATTTTGTTAACTAGTAGAGAAACAGATACCCATCTACCTAAGTCATCTGTATCCTATGACAGTAGCTGTATATCTAAGCTCTTATGACACAGAATGGCAACACCATTACGTTTCCCTTTACCTGGGGAAGCAAAAACATGGCCCACCTATTGTCGTTTAAGTTTAGCTATTTCTTTATCCAAGATATGAATTGCCTGCAATAAAGCAATGTTGCATTTTGAATTAGAGAGATGAGATAGTACTCTCTGATGTTTTATAGGAGAACCTAAACCTTTAATATTCCAAGAAATAATTCATAAGGCCATCCATATTAGAGTAAACATAGTAAACAATTAAGATAAATATTGACAATAATAAAATATAACAGAGTCATATGCATAATGTAAGTTCCAAAAAACAAAGATAAATATATTTGCAGAAACTGATTAACATATTGAGAAAAATATGTGATTATGAAAAAAGAGCACATATAGAGCCAATATAAAATGAAGTATGAATAGAAAAAGATCAAGCAAAGACAATGATATAATACAGAGAAGAGATTGTCAGAAAAGAGATAGATAAAAGAAAAAAGAAAAGGAGGAGGAAAGAAAAGAAGCAAAGACCACACACATAAAAGACAAACAAATACATCAAAAAAGACATACCAAAAATGAGGGTGGTGAAGCCACATAAGGAAGATGACACAAATGACCAGATAACTCAGAGCGGCTCGGGGGGAGGACATTCCAGCCAAACGGACCAGAAATCACAGGGGTCAAAAACAAGAAGCCGCACCTAACATAGAAAAAAAAGAGAACATGAAAAGTAAGCAATCCAAGTTTATCACCAGCCAGAAAATGTGGTTATAATAAATATCTGAAAGAGGAAACAGGTAAAACACATGATAACTTTAAACATTAGAAAGCCTGGTACCATCCATGTCTTCTTCTCTACAATTGTCTATAAAACGCTGTAGCAAAGCAGGGTCTTCATAATTTGTAGTCTTGTTCTTATATGTTACTTTAAACAGACATGGGTGAAACAGGCCAAATCTGGCATTAAGATTTCGCAGTGCTGGTCTCATATCCAAAAGCATCTTTCTCCTGTCCGCTGTTCCTTTAGCGTAGTCCTGTGAAAAGAAGAGATTAGAGCCCTGGAAGGATAATCGACCCTTAAGTTTCGCTGCTTGTAGAACTTCAAGTAAGTCAGTATATTCTAAGAAATAAATGATAACACCTCTTGGTTTGGTAGATGAAGCTGTAGAACGTGGGCTATGGCCCAAGCGGTGTGCTCTTTGAATATTGAGTATTGGAGTGTCAGGAATACCAAGAATGTTCAGAAGAAATGACTTGGAAAAACGAAATAGGATCTGAACCTTCCAGACCTTCTATCAGACCATATATACGTAAATTGTTACACCTGTTGCTGTTTTCAAGATTTTTTATTTGCTTTTTAAGAGATGTAATTTCTGATTGCATAGTGGTAATCTGGTTTACCACAACTTGTATAGAGTCAACACGTTGTTCCACTTGCACAACTTTATTCTCCATACATGACCATTTATCATCTAAAGATTGCAGACGATTATTAGTCTCCTCCATGTAAGGACGAAGAGCTCAAATCTCCTCAAGAAGTAAGTCCAAAGAAGTGGTTGGAGGAGAGGTGACAGGAGATGGAGGATCCTTTTTAATAAGTTTGCCAGATGAAAGAGTAGAGGAATCCGTTGACTTGGGCGCGTGCATAGTAGTTAGAAGCGGGATATTAGATGGTGTTGTCGTCGTACCCACTGCAGGGGACAAGGTATTACAAGGCCCCTCCTCCATGTTAGAATGAAGAATGTTGAATGGGTTATAATCCTCCAATTGAGATGACGAAGTAGGTAGAGTGGAAGTGCAGCTCACTGACTTTGGTCTCCCCATAAACAGACAGAAAAATTACACTTCAACAAGGTTGCGTGAAGTAATAGAAGTCTGCCTACACTTAAATCATTTGAATAGCATTAGGGGAGGCTGTTGAACTTGAGAGAAAAAATGCGCTGACTTGGTATTTGTAAAAGAAATTTCAACTTCATGAAAAATACCAAAACACTTGAGACAACACTTCCTCTGAAGGAGTTACAATTAAAAAATATCAGGAGGAAAATATAACTGGAGTGAGGCAAACATGTACTTCATGTAACCCGCTATGGTTTGAGAAAGGCAGTAGCAGCAAAAATTACGCCCAATTCATATTACCAGTAATTTGAATGACAGAAATTGTAACGACTCCTCAAAGAAAATGACAGTTCAAAAGTAACTGATATAAGGGTTGTGAGAACAATGAGCTTGTAATTTACTGCAGTGGAGAAAGTCCAATGAATAGACATGCCATATGAATTCTTGTCAAAGAACCATGTCGATAAACAATTCTGTTGAAGATTGCCTTCCACCACATCTCCTCACAAGCAATGCACATAACAAACAAAATATGCATGCAAAAAAACGTTCAAAAGACGTTGTGGGGCAGCAGAAATGCTACCAAAAATGTGTCACTTATGAGGACACTAGAAACGTTCATTGTGGAGGAAAATCAAGATGGCGGGTGCGAGCCCCGCCGATCATAATTATTAAAAAAGGAGCCAAAATACGCTCACCAGGCCAGCAAAAACTGCATTTTGCAAGTCAGGGATCCCTCATACCTCGAAGGGCCCCACTCCTGCGGCTGAAATTGCGCTAAGTCCGTGCGGAGGTCGGCACCCCTCCTGAGATGCCGCAGAGCCTCACCGGAGAGCGGCCATCTTCTTCTGGCGTCAAGCCACGCCCCCAGCACAGTGAACTCTGATCAAAGCATCTGACTTATAAACATGCCACCGATCTTGGAATGGTATGCTAGACATTCTATTAGTCTTTTAAGGTTCCAAAATGGCTTTAGCATTCTTCGAGCAGCCCAGCACACTGGGGAGAGAACTCTGATAAGGGCATCTTAAAAATGGTTTCTACCAAAAAACGAAAGCAACCCTTTTTAGGCCTGGACTCTCTTTAGCTGTCTTGCCAGCCTCATGTAATAAAAATTCATTAATAAAAAATACATACATATATGCCTACATAGAGAACATTTAGGTCAGCCCTCCTCATCTATTGGTCTGTTCAACTATCATTGACTTTTGCTTTCCCCTACCAAAGCATACAGTAAGGGGCAATGGGTCAGCCCACTACAGCCTTTGATTCTCTTGCACTGTGAGTCTTGGCATTTTGCCCATGTGTACATTTGTCTAAAAAGAAGTTCAGTGCATGGGCTAATGCGCTAATACGTTACTTTGCCAATTATTTTTCTTATCGCTCTTGTATCCGTTTTTCTACCCACGTATCTTTAAGCATGTTTAAACAGTTTTAAGGTTACAGTAATTAAAAGCCAACAGTACATTTTCTTTGCATTAATAAGAATCATGTTTTCCTGTGATTTGCATTCAAACTAAACATAGTTTTTCCAGCTGTCCTAAGCACACCTTCCTGCTAGGAAGCACCACTGTTGTTCCATGAAAATTATATGTAACTGCTATTTTTGTTTACATGTATACATTTTTATTGCAAGAATGCTATACAAAATGGGATTATTATTTGGGGAGGGTAACTATCTTCTTCAAGGAATAATCACAACCCTTGTCAGGGTGAACCCTCTAAGTCACTAAATTACCTTGAGTTCAAGCCCCAGGTAGCTATGACACAGAGTAGACAGGCTTAACTTAGGGCAATGCGTAAAGTATTTATGCAGTACCAAACCAGTAATAGAATTGAAGTTCAACAGAATAAAAATCTCAAGCCCAATTACAAAATTAGAGTAAAATGTAATAAACAAAATGACACCAAAATGACAAAAATTCAATAAAGGAAACCGGAGATATGAATTTTTCACATTTCTCAGTAGAAATAGCGCCAAAAACACAATGTACCAATGAGAGTCAATGGTTGTGGTAGAATGGAACTTAAGCGCAATTTGATGATGACGCAATGGAACCTGGGTAGGATACACCAATCAGGTCCGTCCTGGTCAAATATTTCTTCTTCTGACTTTAGTACTTTAAGTCCCTATCCAACACAGGAGCACACTTCTAAAGGCCCCCAGGACCTCAGGGGAGGCACTTAGAGAAAGGCTCATAGGGTGTCAAGCAGAGGCCAAACATCAGGGTCCAGTCCAGGTTCAGTTGCCGCTGGCCAGCTGGGTAGTTGCAGCAAAAAAGCCTCTTATATCTTGTTGTGTCCACGTAGCTTTAACGGGAGGTCAGCCTTATGAACCTTGGAGACCATATCTTTGGCCTGGGTACAAGAGAAAGCAGGTGAAGTCATCCACAGCTCTTCTCAGGTCACAGAAAGCAGGTTCAGTCCTCTTCAGGTTCAGGTTTGTTCTAAAGTGGGTACCTGGAGGTACCACATTAATGCCTGGCATGTGTTAGTGGGTGGGAATGTCTCCTGGGCCCTCCCTAACCAATTGGGTAAACGTTCCCAGGGCCAGCCTTACCCACATTGGGCATTTTCAAGATGGCAAAAGCCTTTGGCTACACTAAACTTGAGCTCTGAGAGCTGGGGGTTTGTGTGGGGAAGGTACTATGGTAATCTTAGTATCCTCCCACATGCAACACTAGAATCCAGTTTGTTGCAGTCACTGTAACTCCAACAAGCAAAAAAACAACATTTTGGTACAAACAAGCAGGATTCTCCAGCAACCAGACTGTGGATACACAAAGAAATGTTGGCATCATGTTTCCCGTCCTTTCAAGTGCACCCTCAATATTTTATGTAAATACCCAGCAGACCTGTCAAGCAGGATTTGACACTCCACCAGGATTTGGCACTCTAATGTCAAAACGAGTCACACTGTGATTGGAACCCTTCTGGCTGGAAGGACAAAGGAAGGTTTCTGCCCAGATGTCAACTAACATTCACCTGAGACAGAGGAGGCCTCATTGAAGTTAATGCAATTCCTGGGTCCAACCATTCTGGCCATCCTGTCAAGGCAACAACAACACCTCCGCAAACCTTTGTTCTCTGCTCTCTGAATGGTTTTCACACCTTTTCAAATGCGAGTTACTGGCTGTCAGAAGCAGGAGAGCAGATACAAATTTAGCTTCCAGGCACGTCAGGCAGGGAAGGGTAACTTTCTGAAAGTAACTTTTTCTTATTACTTCATAAAAATTTGACTTCACAATCAATTTTAAAGAACTATTAAAATGAGTTGTTTAATTATTTTTCTGGATAGTCCCATTCCTGAAATAAACTACTAGGATTTTAAATCTGTACTCTGGTTTTCTACACAGGACAGCTAAGCATGCCACAATAAAAAAAATAGCTTTCTGTACTAGTCACTGTGACATGTTAACATGAAGTTCCTACATGTCTTACTTTCAAATATCATGCACCCTGCCTTGTGGGTGACAAGGCCTGTATAGAGGTGACTTGTTAATATCTAAAAGGGAGGTTTTGACCTGTCAAAAGGGTTTGTTTTGACAGGTTGAATTGCAGTTTTTACACTGCTACAATCATGCTACACTAGTAGGCCTGAAGAAATGTTTTACACTGTCACTGTAGTGGATGGCACAATAGGTGCTGCCGTTCACTAGTGACATGTCACTTACTGGCCCATGGTACACTTGGTTCCAAACTGTAGGGACTTATAGGTAAGTTAAATATGCCAACTGGACTATATTTAAATTGAGAATACAGGCACTTACTACTGGTTAGCAGGGTTAAACGGCTTAGAGTACTAATACCAACAAAAATATTGAGTTCAGAAAAAGGCGATAAATATGCAGAAAAGGTGAACTTCCTACAAATACAAGCACCACATTTAATCAGTGGCAGGCTTTATGTTTTTCTTTTTGTGGAAAATGTTTGCAATCCATTGTACCAGCTTACTAAGGCCAGATCTAGTGGCCATTCCAATATTTGTTTTGTGCAGCACTCATTGTTCAAATACTTTTGTCTTTGACCACATCCCTGTAATCAAACATGCATTGCCAAACCCAACAGATTTGACATTTGTACATGTTGTGTAGAATCACCAAGAGGGAGAGGGAAATTATAAAAGGAGCACTCTTGGTCCCCCAAACAACGTATTATAATCAACAAAAGAGTGTACCTTTATAGAAAAGGAAGAAGAAGAGCGAATGCGCAGAATCCTACTAGATTCTTTAGAAAGCCCTCACTCACCAACCTAGTTGGTGACATGCTTCATCATTGGGCCCCACCGGGGAAAGCCGAATGCCACCCCGGTGTGCTGCGACGCCAGAATTACTGCGGAGCTGGAAAAAATTGTGATTTGATAAGAACAGTGAAGTGAGTTTAAAAATGTCTAAATTGTATCAAAAAAATACTTTATTAAATTGCCAATCAGACATGGTTAAAACTGAAGTGTGTGGCCAAGATACTGAATAAATTGTTCAGTTATGTCCTCTGAATTCTGGTCAACATGTTTCTGCCTATGTGTACGTTATTATCCAGGCATTCGTCAGGACCGAAGGTGTAGTGAAGTGAACCCCGGCGGTATGGACATGCTAAAGCCCACCCTAACCTGAGGTTATGAATGTAAAAAATCAAAAATAAATACCAACTGTGGTAGTTATAAGTGCCTCGTGTTTGAGAGGAACCGAGTTTATTATATGGTGTAACAGCTGCTTACACCATGGGTCTCGGGCGGGGGGTGGTGGCAAAATGGCACACTGCCTTCGCTGCCAGGCACCCACTTGGAACCTGCGCTGACCCTCGTTTTTCCGGACCCTGCAGTCTGCAGGGTTTAGTTTATAAAGGTGGGCCTTTCTGGTTGAATGGTTAAACTCCATTCACTCTACTGTCACACTCCTAGGTGCAGACATCCTCTCAAAAATTACTCTGTAGGCACAATGTCCTAACCCTTCATGGCTGCTGAATAACTCGGATGTGGTAACCACCTGATGGTTCATTCCCCTTCAAAGAGAAGGGCAAGGAAAAACTTGTGCTTTTGTTTTTAGCAAAGCTAGGAAGCCGTATTATTCGTTGCACTAAATCAAGTGTTAAATTCATTATCTTGATAAGATTATGCCCAGTATTTAATATACAAATCAGAACATTTGTGTGCTCACCTGAATGTACTTGGACCTATGAATATAAGAGAGATATATTTCATAAAAATGCACTTGAATTACTTTATAAAATGGAGCCTTCTGACACAAGCATTGCTTTGGGCTAAGAGGTACATATTTTAATGATTGATACTGGCTGCTTCTTTAGAACTATAATCTCTTTTTACCTTTACCATTGGACAACCTGTGTGCAAAACTGATGTGCGGAATGGTTTTAGTACATGGTTTGTATGATTCTTTTGTTCATATAAACTACTTTAGTCATATTAAACTGTTCTCTGTACTCGTTCATATAAGGAGAGCAAGAAAACAGGTTGCTGTATCCTTCATTTTGGGATTGTAAATAACATTTTGTGTGGTGGAGCATTTGGTAGGTGGAGTGCAGGTATAAAATAACAGAAAACTCTCACCACGAAGAATTACAAATGAAGAAAAAACCGATTCACAAACTGCATTTTGTAATACGTAAGGTAGTACTACAGTAGCACTACTCAAGTATGACAAAATGCTATTCACAAACTTATGGCCGGAGACCTCCGCCTCTCCTATCATTTCCATGAGGAGGTCTCTACTAGCGGAGATCTCCACACATGAAGGTATGCAATTTTGGCGTAAATGTGGGAGGGACAAGAAGTGGCTTGCTAAATGGGGAATGCTTCCTACTAAACGGGAAGGTGTTAAGGAACCTTAAGGAGGGGTTTAGAGAGGGGCATGCTAATATCAACACAGCTCCATAAAATATAAGACCATTGCTATTCACAAACTATACTTATAAAGGTACTACAGTTTTCAAAATAGGCTCATATGTACTCCGGCCCAAATTTGGAAAGCGCCAGGCTCCATTCATGGCTACTCACAGGTCATGCAAAACATTCCAATTAAAAAAAACGTGTGGAGAGGGAAATAAAATAACACCCCATAGGAAATACTGTTAAAATATTTAAATTATTTCATAAAGTATTTCGACCTTCAAATTATACATATATACATACATACACATTCCTGCAGATATTTCCCAGTGGTGATCGCTACGGGGTCTTTCTAGTTAGTTCAGTGTTTTCATAGGAAATGCGTTTTTTGTGTTGCTAATAACTTTGACCTAGTTTGACGAATCTCCATGAAATGTTTCAAAAAGGTGCTACTTTCTGACTAGTTTGTGCATGGAGAGTTCCGGCGGATCCATCAAGCGCGACCAAGAAAAAAGGAGGGTCCCAAAATGCAAAATCCCCATGCATCTTCCATAGACTTCTTTAAGAAGCACTACTTCAGAAAGTGCTGAACAGAATTACACCAAATTTGGCAGGCTGCTAGATCTTGGTCCACAGATTGTGCTTTTTGTGATTTGATGTAAATCTGTTCAGTAGTTTTTTGAGAAATTAAGGTTTAAACATAACTGTATATCTGTACATTGGGTCCGCGTGAGGTGCATGAGAGTCTCGCTGGAGTCCCAATTTAAGATTAGAGCATTCTGATTGGAGCTTTTTTTCCCTCGGGCCCTCTTGCAGGAGTGAGTGTTCTGATTTGCTGCCAGCAACATGAGAAATATGTTACTGCCAGCCATTGCAGGACTTGAGGGCATAGTTCCCTGTTCTGAAGTTTAAAAAAAATAAGATATAAGGGGGCAGGATAGGGATACCCTGCCCCTCTAGGCCCCATGGATGAGACCAGAGAGTCCTCCCTGGGGCCAAAATTATTTAAAAAAATCCGTGTTTTTTGTCGCGATCCCCTGGGACTCCCATGGGATTGTGGCAAAGAAAATAGGCAAAATGGCCACCGCTATTTTAATAAATATATATGGGTACGGGGGAATCAGTATGACCCCCCCTCCTAAGCCCATTTAGGGCCCTGGAGACCCCATCAACCGGGCAGTTCATATTTAAGGGGGGGTGTACGGCTCCCCTCCCTGAGCTGTTTCCATCCCCGGGGACCCCATTCCCAGGGTCCCAAACCCTTTATTAAGGGGAAGGGGGGCTCAGCCGCTGAGCCGTATTTGGCCCCAGGGACACCATCCCCTGGGGCACAATTAAATCACTTAGGGGAGGGGGGCACGCAGCTCACCTTCCCGAGTTGTATTTGGCTCTAGGACCCTATCCCCTGGGGCCCAATTTACTTATTTAAAGGAGGCCCCCTTCCCGAGCCTTAAAAAGGCGCTGGGGAACCCATTTCTCCATGTATGTAACTTAATTAAAAGGGAGGGGAGTGCAGGGCTCCCCTTTCCTGAGCCTTCAATGGCCCCAGGACCCCATGACCTGGGGCTGGCCTACTTGCTGTGCCCCTTGGAGCCCACCCCTGGGACACATTAGTTTCCCTGCCCACACCGCTTGGGCAGGCAAACGTGCTTGCTCCTGCCTGGCGGGAACATTTTTAAATCTCCCGCCAAACAGGAGTAAACAAAAAGTCTGCTCCCAACAGGCAAAAGCTTTAAAAATGCTTCCGCCTGCTGGGAGCAGATTTGAGATCTGTTTCCCTGCCGACAATGATGCGGGCAGGCAAACAGATCAACAGATTGCTCCCACCTGGAGGGAGCAGCATAAATAGCTATTCCCTGCAGGCGGGAGCCATGCTGGCTCCCACAGCATGCGGGGACCCAGCTGAGGCTACGGGGTCCCTGGGGCTCCCCCTGCAGTCCCCAATGTGTGCATGGTGGGTGCCCTGGGTGGGCACTGGGGCACCCACCTATTTAAAAAGGGGGCCCCAAGGGATGGGATCCCAGGGGCCACAATAGGCATGTGGAGGGGCTCCCCTTTAAAATACATAAGGCCCTGGGGGATTGGGTCCCCAGGGTCTAATGAGGCTGGAGGAGGGGGAGGGCATGCGAAACAGACATTGAATATCTTAAGTAACTTGGCTGTCTCTGAACAATTGTATACATATTGAACCCCATGTGCATTGTGGGTTTCCCAAATATCTGTGGTTACTAGGCTACCCTTGAAGTGTATGGTATTGGGTCAATATGCACATAACACATGCTTACTGCGCCTAAGGGAGTTGTATCTGTGATGGCATTAATGATGCTTCATATTATTCTGGGCTATTTTGTACTTACTATCAGGTCTCCAATGCCATACTAGTTTATGAAGTAATGTTTACAAAAGAAGCTTGGATGATGTCATCAGTGATGTTATCAGTGATGTCCTCAATGATGTCATTTGAGATGTCATCAGTGATGTTATAAATGATGTCATAGAATAATCATGAGTGATGTAATATGTGAGATCATAAGTAGTGCTTTGCAAAACACAAGATGTAGTTAGCTCTGCTAACTATAACTGGTGAATTGTGTTTTTTTTTTAGTTTTAAACGTTAATGTTGTCACTGACATAGTCACCTAACTATAACATTACTTTAACCTTTGATTTTTTCCCTCCCTTTTTTTTAAAAAACATTGGCCCCGTGGATGAAGTCCCTGGGGAGTTCACAGACTTGGCAAGGAGGGCCGTGTGGCCCCCCTCCCTTTTTTACGTATCCATCCCCGGGGGATCGGGTCCCCGGGGATGCCATCGGCTCAGGGAGAGGGGCTGCGTACCTCCTCCCCTTGGTTGAATATACCTAGCCCGAGTGATGTGGTCCATGGGGCCCTAAATGGGCTGGGGGAAGGAGGCCGTTCTGACACCCCTCTCCCTATGTGTTGAAAATGAAATAGCGACCTGCCACTTTTGTTTTGCTGCGATCCGGGGGGACTCCCTTGAAATTACAGCAAAAACTGCCCATAGAGCCTAGGGGGGGCAGGGTATCACTACCCTGCCCCCTTATATTATTATTTTTTAACTTCAGGACAGGGGACTAAGTCCCCAAGGCCAGTAATGGCTGACAGCAACATTTTTATCTGGACAATAGGTCTATGTTATATACCTTGATCATATTGCTGGCAGTCAATTAGAGCACTCGCTCCTGTGGGAGTGTGTCTCCTGTGGGAGCAAAGTAGCCCAAGGGGAAAAAAGCTCCAATCAGAATGCTCTGTTTTTTAAAATTGGTTCAAGGGACTCCCGTGAGAGACACTCGAAGCCAACCGTCCAGAAATACAAATATTTTTTAACCTTCATTTCTCAAAAATTACTGAGCAGATTTGCACCAAATCCCAAAACAAAAAAGCACATTCTGAGGACCAAGATCTAGCTTCCTGCCAAATTTAGTGTCATTCTGTTCAGCTGTTTTTGCGGTAGCTCTGCCTAAAGAAGTCTATAGAAAAATGAGTGGGGATTTGGTGTTTTGGGACCCCCCTTTTTTCTCCATACCTGCTTGACAGACCACCTCGACATTTTCCATGTACAAACTAGGCAAGAAGGAGGACTTTTTTGGAATGTTTCATGGGGTAACTAGACAAAATATCGAAGTCAAAATATAGAATGGACAGAATATCGAAGTAAAAATATAGAATGGACATAATATCGAATGGACATAATATAGTGGTTAAAAATATCGAAATGCAGGTAAGTAATATCGACTGTCAAAATATCGAAGTACATAATATAGGCATTAAAATATATCGAATTTTTAATAATATCGAATTTTTTAAGTGTTTACTATGTTAGTATATGTGTTAAAAGTGTATATTATTTTTGTAATGTATGTTTAATTTTTTTAAATAATGAATTTTATGTTATTTAATTTTTGCGTAATTTAGTTCCGTAGCGGGTTGTGGGTTTATAGGGGAATAGGGTGGGAAGTAATTTAATTATAGTAAATTAAATATAAATTTTTAGGAATTATTAATTATTTTTAATTTAATTTTGCGTTTTAGTTCTGTAGCAGGGTTGTGGGTTTATAGGGGAATAGGGTGGGAAGTATTTTAATTGTAATTAAGTAAATATTTATTTTAATTTATTTGTATTGATAATTAATTTATTGTTAAGTAATTATTAATTGGTAATTAATTTTTATTAATTGGTAATTAATTTTTATTAATTGATACATTGATAATTATGTTAATTGTATTAATTTATTATTCGGAGCGGGTTGTGGGTTTATAGGGGAATAGGGTGGGAAGTAATTTAATTATAGTAAATTAAATATTAATTTTTAGGAATTATTAATTATTTTTAATTTAATTTTGCGTTTTAGTTCTGTAGCGGGTTGTGGACTTTATAGGGGAATAGGGTGGGAAGTATTTTAATTTATAATTAAGTAAATATTTATTTTAATTTATTTGTATTGATAATTAAATTATTGTTAATTAATTATTAATTGGTAATTAATTTTTATTAATTGGTAATTAATTTTTATTAATTGATAAATTGATAATTATGTTAATTGTATTAATTTATTTTTCGGAGCGGGTTGTGGGTTTATAGGGGAATAGGGTGAGAAGTAATTTAATTGTAATTAAGTAATTAATGAAATTATTTTTGTGTATTGATAATTAATTTATTGTTAATTAAATATTAATTGTTAATTTTTTTATTACTTGTTATATTTTTGGTATTGAAAATTAATTGGTTGTTAATTATTAATAGGTAATTAATTTTTAATAAATAATATTTATTGGTATTTATAATTAATTAATTATTAAATATTTTGTAATTGGTAATTAATTTTAATAAATTTTTTATTGGTATTGATAATTTATTTATTTTTATTTAAATATTACATCATTACTTTCCCTACTGTTGCACTCACTGGAGTGGGAATAGTAATTTTTACCCCTACGCTATCCAATGCTTTCCCTACTGTTGCACTCACTGGAGTGGGAATAGTAATTTTTACCCCTACGCTATCCAATGCTTTCCCTACTGTTGCACTCACTGGAGTGGGAATAGTAATTTTTACCCCTACGCTATCCAACGCTTTCCCTACTGTTGCACTCTCTGGAGTGGGAATAGTAATTTTTACCCCTACGCTATCCAATTCTTTCCCTACTGTTGCACTTACTGGAGTGGGAATAGTAATTTTTACCCTCCCGCTATCCAACGCTTTCCCTACTGTTGCACTCACTAGAGTGGGAATAGTAATTTTTACCCTCCCGCTATTCAACGCTTTCCCTACTGTTGCACTCACTGGAGTGGGAATAGTAATTTTTACCCTCCCGCTATCCAACGCTTTCCTTACTGTTGCACTCTCTGGAGTGGGAATAGTAATTTTTACCCCTACGCTATCCAACGCTTTCCCTACTGTTGCACTCTCTGGAGTGATAATAGTAAATTTTACCCTCCCGCTATCCTACGCTAAAAATATTGAATATTTTTTATTAATATTAAGTTAATATATATATGTATTAAAAAATAAAAATGTATGTTTTTTTTTATAACTTACATTAATTATTTATTAATTTTAAGGTTATTTAAGTATTTTTAAGTATGTTTTAGTTAATTATATTTATTATTTCATTAATTTTACATTACTTTTAAGACATTTAAAAAATTCCATATTTTAACAAACTATGGGCCATATGTAGGTGGGCTAATACCTGTCGGTAACGGCCGAAAATCGGTAAATTTCCCGTTACCGACCGGTATTTAGCCCTTTGCGATGTAGGAGGCCGGATTTAAGGAGTCGGTAATTTACCGATTCATTATTTTAAGGAATCGGTAAATTACCGATTCCTTAAATCCTATGTAGGGAGCACTCAAGTGAGTGCATTTTTGGTTTAAGGATTCGTTATTTACCACCAACTACAGGTTGGTGGTAAATGCTGAATACCTTTAAAAAGCAATTTTGTGCTTTTTAAAAGTGCCATGTGGCAGACATACATGCCCTTAGGGCATGTATGTGCGCCACATGTGCACACATGCACGATTCAGGGGTGCAACAGGGTGTCAATTTGACACCCTGCCACCCTTGAATATGCTCACCCTATTACCGATTCGGTATTTACCGAATCGGTAATAGTGAATGGCTTCCCATTCATTCCTATGGGCCTGGAGGCCCATAGGAATGAATGGGAAGGTATTCCTTATTACCGATTCGGTAAATACCGAATCGGTAATAACGAATATTACCGAATCGGTAAAATTTACCGAATGTTTACCTACATTCTATTTACCGATTCTTAAATACCGAATCGGTAAAATTCGGTATTTAGGAATCGGTAAATAGAAATTACCTACATATGGCCCTATATTATTTACAACGATATTTTGGATTCGATATTTTTGTACTTACCTGTTTGTAGATAGGAATTCGATATTTTGGCATTCTATATTTTATCCACGATATTTTGGCAGGTCGATATTTTGGCATTCTATATTCTGTCAGTGATCCTTTCATGGAGATTCATCCAATGGTGCCAAAGTTATAATCAAAACAAAAGACCTATGGAAACGCTGACCTGACTATAACTACCCAGTGGCGACTGCCACTGGGATATATATATCGCCGTGGGAGGCATGTAAGGTCTGCTATGCCCCCACTGTGGTCCAACACCCCATGTGGGTTTTGGCGCCCTACCCCATGCAGCACAGCCAAGCCCCTGCTAGACACAGTCTGGCTGCAGCTAACTATGTCTGACATTGGCTTTATTAAGGGGTCAGCTGTGGGCCTATTGGCTTTATCAAGTGGTCAGCACATCAAGGTATATAACATAGACCTATTGTCCAGATCTTGTTGTGAGGTGTGGGGGGAGCCGCAGGGAGCCCCTGTGGCCCCAGCCACCTCCCCACCCAGCACCATACTCCGTGCTGGCGGGAGCCGGCTCCATTACTATGCTACTGCCTGGGCGGGAGCAGCACTTTTCACTGCTCCCGCCTGAGCAGGAGCAAAGTTGCGTCACCTGTCAAGGAGAGTACAGGCATGGTATGCCCGCACTATCCCAGACATATAACCTCACTGTCCAAGGGATGGGGTCCCCGGGGCACTTCTGGACCAGGCTCCAGGGGATTGGGTCCCTGGAGTCAGTGTATGGCTTGGGGAGTGGGACATGATGCCCCTTCCCCAAAAATCATTAAGCCCCTGGGCCCAGGGCCCTAAAGTGGCTCGGTGAGGAGGGCCATATTGCCCCCCCCTTTTATTTGGGATTGTGTCCCTGGACAATAGATTATCTGAAGGTTTGCCATTATCGAAGAAAGGAGTGTTCATGTGCAGAGGGGGTATGGGTAAAGGCCTTGTCCCAACCTGCCCAAGGATTAAGGTACATGGTAGCATGATAGTGTAACGAGTTGGGGCCTGACTCACGCTGTGTTGTGTTTTGTTAGCATGTGTCTAAACAGAAAAGAGCAAAACAAGAAACAAACAAACATACAATACGATAAGAACTGAGACGTCATCAACTTATGACTGAATCCCATCCCCCCAACTCCCTTCCCTTCCCACACTTCTACCCCAGAAGCATCTGTCGCCCTGAAAATGAAAATATTAAAGAGAACAACATAGATGAAAACGAAGAAACATCAAGGGGATGAACCCCATCTCAATAAAGGATATATAGCTGCCATTGTGTTCAAAGTGAAACATTCGTAGGAAAAAGGTAGAGAACAATCCCCTCCTCTTTATACTTGCAGTTACAGAAGGATAAAATCGTAGGGCTCTGAGAGAGTTACGTGTCCGTATGGAAGATCGCAGGCATGGACAGTGTCATGTCTAAAGAGGCATTCTGGTCCAGTTCCCATTCTTCACTCTCTGGAGCAAGATTGAGTTGCAGCATGAATGGCGACTGGGGCTGCAGTCGGGGGATCATGAAGGAGAATTGGATCGAGTGGCTTGGCATCTCCTCCGGGAGCTGGGAGCTGTTGGTGCGGCATGGGTACCAGCAGCATTCCATGTGGTTTGTGGTGCCAGGACGGCGTGACGAGGAAGTGGAAAGGCCCTGGAGCGGATGCTCCTCCGTGAGCCACTGCCAAGCAGATTCAGGAGTATCAAAAAAGTGTGACTTGCCAGCCTGAATGGCCCGGAGCTTGGCGGGGAATAATAGATGATATTAGAGCCCCATTGTCCTGAGTTTCTGCTTGACCTCTGTATAACAGCGGCGCCTCTACTGCACCTCCCGAGTGTAGTCAGGGAAGAGGAGGACCTTGACATCACCACAGCGAAGTTCCAGTTCAGAGCGTGCCTCCAGAAGGACGGTGTACCTGTCCCTGTAGTTAAGGACGGGAGCAATTATAGGTCTAGGTGAGGCACCCGGGGGAGATCTGGGGGTCAGTGCTTGATGGGCCCTTTCTATTGCAAACCAGGAGGATAGCTGATTGAATGTCATCCAGGATTTGATTCAATGTTCCAGGAAGTCTGCGATGTGTTGAGGTTCAGTGCCCACAGGGATACCAATTACTCAAATATTATTGCGCCAGGAGCGACTTTTGGTGTCCTCAGCGTGGCGGTGAAGCTCAGCCGTACAGGTAAGTAGGCTAGAGACCTGAGTTTTAAGAGCTGCGACATCATCCTCCACAGTGGAAATTCAGGATTCAGCTTCAGTAATTTGTGCTGTGGCGTTCCGGAGGTCCTGGCGAAGCAATGCCACATCCATTCTCACTTCTCCAATCTTAGATTCCACTGCAGCTTGTGAAGTCTGAATGGCTTGGAGGACTGTGGCGAGAACCCCAGCCGAGGAAGCGGATTTACCACCTCCTGAGGGTTCAGGGGTTCCACCCGCTGGGCCAGTAGTATATTGGTCCATGCGGGTCTGCAACGACATTGAGCGGGTAGTCTTATCTTTACCCATAATGCTGGACAGCAAGATCGCTCAGGTCCTGGAATGACGGGGAGCTGGCCCACTTGTCACAAATATGCAGCAGCGCGAGCAGCCGACCTCGCAGAGAGAGTAATGATAACCTTCCTCAGGGGAGAGAGGCACTGGTGGTGAACTGACCAGCCACCGGGTTTCGCAGCAGACAGCACTGATTGACCGCAGGAATCTCCACATCCAGGTAGAACATGTGGAGAAAGTATATAGATGTCCCCCCGCAGGAGGGGAAGCAGAGACTAGTTGATCATGTAGGATAGGATCTTCGGTAGTATACTGTAGGAGGCCAGTCAGGACCACAAGGCTACAAATCAGGGGAGAGGCTGGCTGCAGAACAAAGTCACTAAGGGTGCCACCCCATCATCAGGCCAAAACACGATCCACAGCAGGAGCACACACTTAGTACAAGAGAACGCCTCAGTAAAATAGATCAACGTCTAGGGCCCACGAGGGCCAGATAGTAGTGCTGCAAGGAAGGAGCAATCTCCCTGGCTCATTCAGATGGCAACCCCCTCAGCCTGGGGCGCAAGGAACAATGATCAAAGGCCTTGAGGGGGAGGGCAGGGCCAAACAATGTATAATTTAATTCAATTCAGGGCCCCAGGCCATCGGTCGGCCCCACACCACAACCCACAGGAGACAGCGGGGAACAAAATTGCAGCAGATACGTTGCGGCCGAGCACCAAGCTGGGCGGGGTGTGCCATTGCCGGAGGAGTGAAAGGAAAATGCAGGGGAAGGCCAATCGAGGCCTTGCAGTACAACAATCGCCCCTGTAACTCTGGAGTCAGCACAGTGAGGATGTATTGAGCCCTCTGCCCGCGGCCCGTACCCTCCAACAGATAGCCCCGTGAACAAAACTGAGTCTCTTCGCGTGGACCCAATAGTCCTCAACTCCCCCCGGATCACAACCCCTTGTCACCGCAGGCCTCGGGGGGGAGTGGGATGATCCCCAATAGTTCAGTGCATTCACAGTGCCGTGGCATGGGAGGATGAGGGATAGGCGGGGCGTCACCTGTACTTGGTTGTCCCATTCCGGCAGTAACTTGGGCTGGTGACCGTCCTCTCAGCGAACCCCCGCCGCAGATCCAATACGGGGGGGACCAAGGCCTCTAATAACGTATGCTCCAGGTGGCCCTGGGAACATAGGCGGCATCCCCTCAGCGTTCAGTGTGGCCTGGAAATTCCTCACCTCAGAAAAGGACGACAGGGGCTTCTCCACATCCCAACTTGCAGAGGCATCCCCATCCCATCATGTAGAACACAGGGATGTCAGGGGGCATTCAATGGCAGCTGTATGGACAGCTATACGGAGGATTAATAGGGTTCAGTGCAGATCTGTGTTAAAACACGCCCGCCATGATGGCTATCCAAGCCATGCCCCCTATGTGGAGTTATATATAGTAAAACATTAGTTACCTATAGAAGCTTATTTTCACAATATTCTTGTCCTCGATATTTTTGACACTATATTTTGTCCCACGATATTTGTGTTTTCGATATTCTGTCTAAATACCTTGTCATCTGGCCTAAGTAATTTTATTTGGATTTTATCCTTGGAAATCCTAGTTTTGACACTCCTGGCCATGCGTTTAGAAGAACTCAGACTATCAGAAAGATAATAAAATATTGCTTCTGTATTATGGCACATTGTGTGTCATTTTTCTGCATCTCTATATCAAGAATAATGCAATTCTAAATTAGCAAAAAAGTAAAGCAGAGCCAAAAAGGGAAAAGATTGCTCTAACCTTTGTATTATAACCTAAATACAACTGCCTTTCATTGTAAAAGAATAGAGCCCACGTACCCATTCTTGAGCGAAGAACGTGTTAACATCTAAAAGATAAATCTTTTAATAAAAACGACATACAGTTTGTATTAGTGTAACGACGGTGCTCTGTACAGTCACACCTTTAACAAAAGACTCGTATCTGCTTGATGTCAGTTGGGTGCTTCTTCGGCAGGCCCGTTACTTGTCCGTTGCTTTTGTTTGACAGTTGGCAATGCTTGGAAAATCTTTTTGTGCATTTCTGTGGCTTGCAGGTTTTCTCAGAAGATTCATTGCAGGATATCCAATTTTAGCGTCTTGTTTCACAAAGATGATCAGACTGAATGTTCGTTTTGAAATGGCGAGCTGAAGAAGAAAGAGCATTTTGGGGGTTGAAGATGGCTCTTTCTTTGGCACCACAACGGCAGCCACTGTGTCACATCATGATTGTTTTTATTTGTCATTAATGCATTAAATATTGCTGTATGCGCTGAATTATCCCAAATAACGATGCTGAAAAAATGCACTCCATGGAATGTTTCTAAACTGAAGATGCCATGAAAGATGTTTTCTTTTTTTTAGTATTGTGACGTTTTGTGTAGTTTAAAATTTTTGTGTAATTCACAACGTATTTGCTATTGAATTGAAAATTTATGAAGAAGCCTAAATACCAATCTTAGGGGCCCATTACGATACCCGGCGTAAAAGAATCCGCCAGGCATGGAAGCGGCAAAAATCCGCCCGCACACACCGCCTGAACACCGACCACGCCATTATGAGTACACAAACCGAAAACCGCCATCGGCGGAAAAATCACACAAAATACCGCCCGCCATCGTCCGAGTCGGAGTCAAACCGCCCGCCACGGACGGAAACACGCACGACAACACAAAACCGCCCGCCCACACGGCCGACACACCGCACGTGAAATTACGATCGCACCGCCATGAGCGCGGAAAAACAACAAATATACCGCCCGCCAGCGCAAACAACGCCGATGAGAATCGACACGGCAGAAGCCATGGCGCCAACGTACCTGCACAGAAACCATCCGCACACAAAACCAATAGCACACAACATGGCCAACAAGTCCACACAGCAAGGCACACACAAATACACAAGCACAGTACACATCCCGAAAACACCCCCGGACAAACAAAAAATACAAAGGCCAGAACCCCAGACACAACACACCTGAAAACAACAGACCATGAGGACACACCCACATAGGTGAGTACAAAAGCAGCACTCCCACAGACCACAACCCCTTGCTACATTGCAAACCAGAGAGGAGAGGAGAGGACACAGTGACACAGCAAGGACAGCAGCACACCACAGAAACGCACACATCACTACCACCACCACCACCACCACCACCACCAAACACCACCACCACCACCACCACCACCACCACCACCACCACCAAACACCGGCACCACAAACCCCCTGCACATTACACAACACACACCGCACCAGCACCACAAACACCATGGCACCACAAAGGATGCCCAAGTTCACGCCCATGGAGCTGACGGTCATGGTCGACGAGATCATCAAGGTGTACCCACAAATCTATGGGAACATGGTCCAGCACACACCACTAGCCACCAGAAACAGAATGTGGAACCGGATCGTAGACCAGGTCAATGCAGTCGGGACCCTGCCCAGGAACAGAGTCGAGATAAACAAACGTTGGAATGACGTAAAAAGCCTGGTCAAGAAGAAGGAGGGCAAAAACAGAGAGCTGGCTGCCGTCACTGGCGGAGGGAATCCCGCGCTCTTTAAGACCTTCAAAGCGTGGGAGGAGAAGGTGCGAGTCGTAATCCATCCGGAGATCCTCGCCGGATTAGCAGGGGGAGTGGAGGCTGGTAAGTACAAACTAATGTATACCAGCACACCGCTATGTACTCACATGCGCAACTACCATGCCACAGCTCCCAGGGACAAACACCCCCATGTCCAGCACACAATACACAACACATCACACACACATGCAACAGACACTACCACACACAGCCCAAACCGAACAACTGTAAGATGCGTGGGGACATGTGTACACTAAGCCAGCCACGTAACCACCAACAGGTCCCCAAATATGCCAGAAGCGCCACAACGAGCACCCACCACACCCATGTGTCCGCCACAGCTGCACTAACCGACAAGTAACAGGTAAGTGGCAGGAACACAAAGTGCAGTGGGTGGGACGGTGGACAGCCCAAGTACAACACACACCAGGCCCCAGTCCCACAGCACAGCAAGGAGGAGCATCCCCCACACCCCACAGCCACGTGTCAGCCACCGCAGTGCACAACGACAGCCGAAAGGCAGACATCACGGTCCACAGCAATCGGTGTCAGTGGGTGTACAGCCACCCCCACGACCCACTACACCCCCCACCCCCACAGACCTGCAACATGGAGCACCCCCGCTTAGAGCCATGTGGCATCCAGTACAGTGCACGCACGAACAACTTGCAGGTGGGAAACTGGACAGGGCTGGATTACTGGAGGCATGAGGACCATAACACCACCAACACATGGGACATGTCACGTAGCAGACGAACACGCAGCACCGCCCACCGTCACGAACAAGTGAACAATGTGCACACGGACATGAACAACAGACTCACACCCCACATGACCCATCACAGACATAGCAACACCCAAGGAGCCACGTCTGCATGCACAAGCCACACTGAATATAGTCCCACACGGCAGCCACTGTGCAACTCATCACACACAACCGAAACACCATTGAAGTCCTGTCCATGTAGCCCCTACTGCCTGTCAACCACACACCCCACAACTACGCCTATGTAAGACAAACAACACTAGACGCAACAGAGCGGAACAACAGAAATGCACACGAACACCACTGAACCCATCAAACTCACAGACACACCATGCACATACAACATACCATCCATCCCATCCGTCAGCCCCAGTCTCATGAAAGGCATGTCATCCGCACAGCTGCCACACATACAGCAGTCACGCTAAGACACATGCCCATGACCAACCATGTGCCAGAAGTCAATTAAGCGCACGACACACTGTGAGCAACAACACACAACATGGGCCACCCCCCGAGCACTGCAGTGATGCACATGGCACAGGGCAGCACGCACACCAAGGAGATGGGACAACTGCAATACGTTGGCTGGCACACAACTATCACTCACCCATAACGATGCGTCCAATGCCATGTCCAGTAACCACAACAGACAGCAAATATGCAGGGCATGTCAGGCATGCACACACCTCAGACCATGCACTGTCATGCAGCCACAACACATGTCACGTTCGGCACCCATGGCTCACAGCATGTACCCCAAAAGCATATCCCCTCCCAAATGCGAATCTGGGGCATGGCCCCCATGTTGCCATATGCGTTCCTAAGCGTTCCATTTGAACCCCAAAAGCATATCCCCTCCCAAATGCGAATCTGGGGCATGGCCCCCATGTTGCCATATGCGTTCCTAAGCGTTCCATTTGAACCCCAAAAGCATATCCCCTCCCAAATGCGAATCTGGGGCATGGCCCCCATGTTGCCATATGCGTTCCTAAGCGTTCCATTTGAACCCCAAAAGCATATCCCCTCCCAAATGCGAATCTGGGGCATGGCCCCCATGTTGCCATATGCGTTCCTAAGCGTTCCATTTGAACCCCAAAAGCATATCCCCTCCCAAATGCGAATCTGGGGCATGGCCCCCATGTTGCCATATGCGTTCCTAAGCGTTCCATATGAACTCCAAAAGCAAAGTACAAACCAGACCCAGGATGGGCCAGGAGCCCGCATACACCAGAGTCACAATGAGTAGGGGCACAGCAACACACCCATCGGCATGGCCAATCCGTCCCATGCCACATGTGCACAGCACACAGTCCCATTGCCTAGCACACACAACTACAGATGCCACAGCCACACACTCGCCTCCGGGAAACCCATGTACGAGATTGCACGAACTGCCAATGTCAGACGACTAATACATACTTCGCCAGGTGCAACACAATAACAAATCTCATTCTCTCCACAGGTGACGAACTGCTGGATGCTGGGGATGGAGACAGCAGCCAGCACAGCCAGCCTACAAGCCCCCAACGAGGACACACGGATCTGGAGGATCTGTCCTCCTCTTCGGACACGGACCACCAAGCTGGCCCATCTGGCGTGGCAGGGCCCAGCCGCTCCCCAGGACCCCTCCTACCCACCAACCCATCATCCAGGGATGCTGAACAGTCCCAGTCCCCTGCTGCCACTGTCGTTGCGGCCACACCCACGGTCATTGCGGCCACTACCACTGCCGCAACCGCCACCATCGCCGCACCGACCACCACCGCCTCCACCACCACCACGTCTTCGCTGGCACCAGCCCCAGCGCAGGTGGTGGCCCGGCCGACTGGATCCACCCTGGGAGCCACAGCGAGGACCGTGGTGTGCAATGTGGCTAGTGGGCAGGCCGGTGGCAGCAGGACTGGTAGGAGGAGCAGGGTCAGGGAAACGCCAGCCTCCCCTGGGAGCCATGCCCTGCCTCAAATGGCCAGAGTCCTTGGGGCCTATGAAGAGGCCCAATGACAATGGGCCAGGTCTGCTACTGACACGCGGGAGGTGCTGGGGGTGCTGAGGTCCATGGACGCCCATATGGGCCAATTCGTGTCCCGTATGGACCAACTCGTGGACCTCATGGGCCAGCTGGTGGTGGCGGTGGGGTCACAGGCAAGGCCAGCAACACCACCTCCGCCACCACCTGCTAGGGCGCAGGCTCGGGCAGCAGTGTCCACTTCCCCTGCGTCCACAGCCAGTGAGCACACCTCACCCACCACCAGCAGGTCGCCACCACACACCCCCTCCCAAACGTGGAAGGGGCCGTCCGAAGAGGAAACAGATCTCCCGGGAGGACTTCGCACGCTCCAGTCGCAAGTGAGGCAGCCAGCCAGCCTTCCGCCAGCCTTCCTTGACCAGCCACTGCATTGACTTGCTCTACGATCCCACTCCACACAGCCATCTGGATGGCATGTGTGTGTTGGACTATGGACATAGAACCAGTGGGTACACCCTGATCATCACGCAGCCATGACCGACAGCTCATTGTCACTGCACGCACCACTTTTGTCATCACCTTACACACAATCACATGTCACAGTTTGTAATAAATGCACCTTTTTCACTAACTGCTGTTTGTGCCCTGTGTTTTATTTGTACGGAATACAACGGCCACCTTGGGCGGAAAGGCACCTGATGCGTGGCATGGCAATGGAATCCGGAGGGCCTGTAGGGACCTAGGGGTGGGAGACAGAACAGGAGCACATTCAATGAGTGTGTCACACACCCATCACACAGTACATGTCAACAACTACAAGCAATGTACACACATCGCACAGAGCAATAGGGCACAATGCCACAGTCACCAACAGTGGCATACTACCCTGGCCATGGAGCGTTGACACACTGCACGCAGTGAACATACGGCCACCCTGACACAGCACACACACACCTGCACAGATACAGACACATCATCCGTCGTACATGGACACTCACCGTCAAGTGAAGTAGCGGGCGATGAGCTGCTGCCGCACATTCCCAGCTTCCTCCTCTCCGCTGTCCACCTCACTCGAGCTGTCCTGGTCTGTGGGCTGGGGCCCTGGTTGATCTCCGTCATCCACAATGAGGGGGATCTGCTTCCGAATGGCCAGATTGTGCAGAATGCAGCACGCCACCACTATCTGGCACACCTTCTGTGGGGAGTACGCCAGTGCACCCCCGGTGCGGTCCAGGCACCTGAACCTGGACTTGAGGAGGCCAAAGGTACGCTCGAACACACGTCTGGTCCTCCCATGTGCCTCATTGTATCGATCGTCTGCTGGGGTGCGAGGATTCCTCAATGGACTGAGCAGCCATGCCCCATTCGGATACGCAGAGTCACCTGGGTGTGAGGGACACAGAGAACCGTTGCAATTCCAACTGGACAGGGGACAGCATCGCACAACCAGCACGCTACACCACTCCACATACTCACCGACAATACAGGCACGATCCTGTTGCAGATTGGCCATCAGTCGTGGCAAGATGCTGTTGCGCATTATGTGTGCGTCATGGGCCGAGCCTGGAAACTTGGCACACACGTGGGTGATCACCATGTCCGCAAGGCACACCACTTGCACATTCAGGGAGTGCGTGTGCTTCCTGTTGCGGTACAGGTGCTCAGTGGCCTGTGGTGGAACAAGGCCAACATGAGTGCAGTCAATGGCTCCCATGACGTGTGGGATTCTGCCAAGGGCATAGAATGCACCCTTCACTGCCGCCAATTCACGAGCCCTGGGGAATCTGATGTACCTGTTCCGGTACAGCATCATGGCTGCCAGTACATCCCTCAGCACCTTGCTGAACATGGGCTGGGACATCCCTCCTCCACTGCCCACTGTGTGCTGGAATGACCCAGTGGCGAAGAAATGCATGGCGGCCATCACCTTAGCCGTGGGGGTGACAGCAGTCGGATACACCCTGCGGGGACGGAGATGGGGCTCTAACATGGCACACAGTCGATGCAGAGTTGGCCTGTCCAGCCGAAACTTCCTGATTACCTCTGTATCGTCCATGTCCGCCAGCAATTGGTATGGGCGGTCAATGTTCGGTCTCCGCCTGGGTTAAATGGCAGAGGACACATGTCAAAGCAACACGGCACATAGCAATTTCGCATACACATCACTGACATGACTGAGCAAGCACATGAGCCACAGCCCAGCTGTCAAGCTGGGACGGCACGGCCACAATACACTTCCACAGGTCCCCCAACAATGGCAATGGTAAGTGAGACATACCACTGCCATGTGCATGCACATGGGGATCTAGGCCCCAATGACTTGCGGGGCGTGCTGATGGGGACTGACTGCATATCCGTCAAGCGGCAACGCCACGGCAACATGAGTGTCTGCTGAGCATGGAACTGCTTCCGAGGCTGGATGAGTATGGCACACGACGACGACGATGTGGGCACGGGCTGAGCGGCCAATACAAGTGGGACCTGTGGCACGAGGGGATATGAGACAGTAGTAGGTGTCAGCACTGCACCCTATGTACAGCACTGTACGGATCACAGCTCCCGAAACATTGACTGGTGTCCACATTGACAGCCCCATGCCAAGACGGCTGTGTGCTTGCAGTCACACGTCACAGGTGAGAGGTTGCATTGCACGTGCAAGGTGGCAGACGTACATAGTGGGAGCTGGCATGTGTGTGCATGTGTCTCCTGTTCAGGATCCACCAGATGGGCGCTGACTCTGTACTGACCATTGGACACAGCATGTTCCGTGGAAGGCTTGTGTTTGTGGGATGGTGGCACTGGATGTGCCTCCGTTGGGTGGGGGCCATGCACAGGGCGGGTACGTCGATGATTGCGCATTGTTGGTCACGGTGGGTGCACCAACTAATATGTGTTGCCCTGTGTTCAATTCCTATGTCCGCATGATGATGGACTGTGGATGTGGGCAGACTACACATTGGTCGATGTGCTGTCTATATGCATGTGCCTTCACACCAGGCACAGCTGCCCCTGCACATGTGACCCCTGCTGGACTCGCTGCTGGGTCTGTGGAGCTGATGCACCTTCTGCGCGTGGGGCGGGCCGCTCTCCTCACTTCCCTCATTGCGCATGTCATGTCTTTGCCGCAGGTGACATGGATCATGGAGGGCCCACATGTACGCGTGGGTAGGCTACACATGATTGTTCACTGGTCGCCACCCCCAGTCAGTGTTTCGAATGGGAAGGTTGTCGTGCTGGTGGTATGTTCGATGTGGCGGATGGGCGGGCCTAGGTGCGGGCTTACATTCCGGACATGGGGGTAGTTGGATTGGCGACTAGTTGCAGTACACACGGGACACGTCTCTTCCTTTCCACATCTGGGTCATCCCTTGTACTAACTGACAGTGATACAGTCATCATCGCCCCAGCCCTCATGTCCTCCCCTCGCCCCCAATATGCATGCTCACCTGCGAGGCTAGCGCTTGCACAGGCAGCCCCAAGCTCGCACCAGAGAGGGCAAGGAGTGTATGTGTGGGTCCAGTTGCACGAGTGGGCTTTCTCAGGGTATGATGTGTGGCGGGACGCCGTCCACCTGCGTGGTGCCCCAAATGGAGACCCGGCCTGCATGGACTATGCATCACAGTCTTCGCCTTCCGGATCCGCCACCTGCGACACCCAGTGGCTGTGGCTGCCCTTGCGGCCAGGCCGCGTCCGTCTGTGGCTGATGGCCCACACATTCACTCTTTGGCCTCTCTGGGGAGGGCTCGGGGGTGGTGGCGCACGCGCTTGCACTTAGTCGCAATGGCATGTGGCGTGGTTGGTATGATGGGCAATGGATGGGATGGTGCGAGCCACCTCCCGTGACGTCAGTGCTGCTCGTGCTGTGGTGCGTCCCCCTACACTTCCATTTGACTTGTGCCATGCTAGACGTTGAGGTTCTATTGCCTGCGTGATATGACCAGGAGGAGCGCGAGGAGACCTCTCACACACCATGCTCCACTGCCATCCCGTGCCCTGTATCGCCTGTGCGGATTGACTATGTTGGGGTTACACCTGGTCGACTGGGGCTGTGTGTGCCTTGTCAAGGGGCATGGCGGGCGCACAACAGGATCCAGCTTGTCCACAGAGGGTGGGCTGAGGTGCGCCTGGTACCGCTTTGTACGTGTGCCCGGCTGCTGTGCACACACGTGTTCACTCCCCCGACAGGTGTCCTCTCACAATGCCCAGGGAAGCGGTGGTGTACTGTTCATGAGCCCTCCCAACACGGCGTGCTCCAACTTGGCATGTGCGCATCTACCCGTCGCACCCACCCACCTGAGCACTGCGTCCATACGACTTCACACGACACATGTGTGTCTTCCACAGTAGTGCTACTCATTTGCGTTGACATCCAATACCAGTGGACTACATGGTCATGTCACGACTGCCGTGTACTTCACATACTCTCATCCTCTCTCATTCGTACTTGTGAAATGAGTCAGCGGAGACAGTTCTGGTTTCAAACATTATATTGAGTCTTCTGTCCTCTGTGATGCAGTATAGTGGACACTACTGGCAGCGGAATACATGTTGAGGATATACTGAGCATGATAACAAATGGGATAGGGTGTGGGGTTACATCTGCTTGGCCAAGGCTGTGCTAATGTACATTTACGTATAGCTGCGGAGCTGCGGACTTTGACACAGACGGTATACATGTAGCCTACCAGACCGCTTGGCATCATGGGCACAGTCCATCTCAGTTCCATGTGACAGGTTTGCTGCGGTTGTTCCTCATGCACGCGTGCATGTGAGATGACATCAGGGCATGTGCTTGCGTGCATGCAGCGGCGTGCCACTTGTTGTTGCACTGTGGTGGTTACTGGACATGTCACAGTCACTGGGGTCGATTTGTTGTTGTATGCACTTGTCGTCCATGCAAAGGTCCTGGTATGGGATTCCCGGGGCGGGGTGGGAGGGGTGCAGCACCCACAGACTCCAGGCGACCTATTCATGTGCACTGAGCGGTGTGTGTGTCCATGTGCGCTGGATCCATGTCGTGTCCTGGTTGTTCGTGCAGTTCCGTCCATGTGGGTGCGATGCACAGAGCCCATGCCACTGCCTCCCACGATGCATGCGGTGTTCCTGGATGTGATGGGGAACAGTGTGCATGTCCCGGTCATATCCGATGTCATGGCGATGTCGTTGATGGTGTGGTTACAGTTGCCGGTCGTTTGGTATGGCTGTTGTGGTGGTGACTGGCCAGTCCGTGCGGAAGCTGAGCATGGGTGCGGGGTTGGACTTCATAGGTCACTCGGGGAACCTGCGTTGTGGTCCGACGTATTTACAGGTTGTCAGGTATGCGATGCCGTCCAGCAGGGCTTCCATGTCATTGGTGGTGTACATGTTTGCCAGCCAATGAAGCGGATGGTGGCTGTCAAGGTGTTGTTCGTAGGTTGTCCCTTGGAGGACCATGATGGGGCATGCTGGGTGACATTCGATGTAGCTGTTCTCGATGATCCGTCGTGTGGAGGCACAGTGGTTCCATTTCAGTGCGCGTGCGATGTTGGCCACATACGCCATGCCCCCATAGGCAGAGCAGGCCCTGTCGTGTGCGTCCAGAGGGAGGAGTAGTGGTAGCAGGTCCGCCTTCAGACATGCCGGGTTGGAGAGGCATATCTCGACGGGATGCTGGTAGGGACACCTCCGACAGTAGAAGACGGGCATGACGCAGCTGAACAATGTGATGCGGTAAGTCAGTCGGTAACTTACGTTCAGCAGGGACAGGAGATCGCATCCCAATGTATGTATCGTGTTGGTTTGGTACAGCTTGAGCTGTTCGGCGTAGTTGGGTAGGTGTGTTGCGGTTGCCATTTCGCAGCGGTTCGTAGAGGTGGCGTGCTCCGGCTGTGTGTGCAGTCTGCAATGTGCACGCTCCGGAGTTGCTGTGAGCTCTGTGTAGTCGTGGGGAGACAGGATTTGTGTTCTGTTGGCTTGTTTGGAGGACACGGGCCCTCTTCCCACATGCTTCTCAGACAGTTCAAGGTCAGTGCTGTGTGACTCCTTCCAATTAACTTGCATGTGGCCGACATGGGGGAGTGTTTTCTTCTTTCTTCCCCGTCCGTTGTGTGCTTCTGTGATATGCGCTATCTGCCCTGTGGTCGGTCTCCTCGGCATGCCTGTGTTGGTCTATTCTTGGACAATGGCTGTATTCACCGGCTTCTGTCGTAGGGCTGTGGTTTCGGTGTTGGAATGGAAGGTCATTCAGTGCTGTCTGCTCTCCCTTGTGTGGGCGGCAGGCTGCCTTTCCGCTCTGCGTTGGGCCTTGTGTGTGGATGTTATTCTTGGGCCACCTGTTGTCGGTCCCCGGGCTCTTTGGTGTTCCGTTTCATGTGTCTTGTTCATATGTGCAGGGTGGTATGGGTTTTTCAGTGTGGTACTGGCGTTCCTCTTCCCGAAGGGGCCCTGCTTCTCCTAGTTGGTGTTGCCGCCGCTGTGTGCTACGCCATGTTTGTTACACTGGGGTGTGTCCTGCTGTTGCGTGTCTTCACTGACATGTGTGCGTCGGTTGTGTGGCGTTGGGTGTTGTCCGTGAATTGGGCGTTGGGGACATGTCTGTGGCCGGCCTGTCACGTGTCATGTGCGTTCGGGGTGGGGCTGATGTGTGTGCTGCTTGGTTGTGTCCCTGTGTCTGTGTGCGACGCATGCATGGCGCTGCGGTTGGCCTCTGCGTTGTGCGCATGTGTGGCGGCGTCATCGGCGCTTTGGGGCCGTGACGGGGTGGTTGGTTCCTAGTCCCAGGTGGTGTGTACACATGTGTTCTGCGATGTTACGATTTGGCCTGTGTGTCATATGTAGATGCGATGGTGGATGTGTAGTGTACACGCGCTGGTGGGGGGTTGTCCGCTTTTTCCGCCCTTGCACTGTGTGCGCTGTTTGCGTGCACTTGTTGTGTGTGTGCCTACCTGCGTCTCCGCGGTACGTTGCGTCCTTGGTGGTGCATCAGCAGAAGCATGGGAAGGGCCTGCAGTGCTGGATTCATGCCCGGGGTGCCGCTTCTTCGTTGCCCGTGCTCTGCGTCCGTGTTTCCGCCTCTCTTTCACGTGCGGTGTCTCTTTGCCGTGGGAGCCGTTTGTTTGCGGCATCGTAATTTATGCGCCGGGCGGGACGTGTTTCGTCGGACGGTGTGTGTCAGTTGTGCTGCGCCGCTACGTGTGCGGGCGCACTTTGATGGCGGACGGTGTTGCTGGCTTGCCGGCGGTGTTTGGCCTGCTTTTCGCATCGTAATTGGGCGGGCGTGTGGACTGCTGCGTGCCGGCGGTAACTGGTGGTTTTTGCATCCGCCAGCACGGCGGTTGTGCTTCCGCCCGCCATCGTAATGGGCCCCTTAGTAACCATGGACTGTTCGCATTTCCATATATGGAAAATGCAGGCGAGAGAGAGATTCTATGTCAGGACCAGAGGCTTCGGATTATGTTTCTCTCACTTTACTGCAAAAACACAGCAGCCAATGAAATTATAACAAACATTTCAGTGAACCATTAGTGAACTTCATTTCCCAGGAACAGCCCCATGATATAACTCCCCATTTACCAATCAGGTCTCGGGATAGTCTATAAATCATGCAGAGACGTTTTAAGGCATGGGCAAAGTGGGCTCTGGCCCAGGGCCCCAGCCTTTCAAGGGGCCCCCTGACAGAGTCAGCTCTGTTCTGCAGGGTCTTGCCCTAATGACCATGAACATTTCTTAAATAGATTGTTCTAAATACTGTTTTGCTTTAATTTATTTTTAATGTACCTGATATGCCAGAGTCCAGTGCAGACATTTTGCAGAGAAATGTTGTGTTTATGTTTCATGCAACATCCATAAAAAAGTTTCTTTTAGGTAAAAACAGGGCCTTACAGAGATTATTTGCATTAATATTGGTAAGCTGCTGCTCTGTTACAATATTGAAAACACACATAACTATCCCTGAATATTAGATGTAAACACATTTAGAATGTGGATGAGTGTTCTCGTGCACTGTCAGGGACCAAGCCAAAGAGGTCATAAAACATCTGAAACTGGATTATAAATTCAAAGCTGTTCCAGACAGGGGCCCCCAAAATACGTTTGGCCCAGGGCTCCCAAAATCCTTAAAATATCCCTGAAATCATGCTGTCCCCGTAATCCTTCCTCTTTCTTTGCTGCTCAGCAGCCACAAGCTAAGTGTGATTCCATTTATCTGTGATTTTATGCAAGATTATGTGGATACATGTTTATATTTAGTGCGTTTTAATTGAACTTGTACTTGCGCTTGCTACCAGCCCCCGAACATGATCGAAAATCGATCCGTCTTCACTCGCCCGGCATGACAGCAAGTTTGGAATTCCATGTTTTGGTTTATTTCATTTATTTAACTGATGTATTTAAAAAATATATATATTTTTATTAAACAATGCTCAGTACATCATAACATGACTTATATATCGTTACCAATGTAAGGATCACCACACATACAATTACAGTTGACGTTCATTTGGATACAACGATCTTATTTCTATTTCCGTATTAATCTGCCTGTTCATTACCCCCCCACCCACCTATTTGTTTAATGTCCCCGATATACCTCCATGGACCCCACACTTTGTCCCATTTTTTGCGGCTGCCTCTAGTTAGATATATTGCTTTCTCCGCACCTGAACACCAGTCCATGTCTTCTTCCCAGTCTCTCGATTCTGGCGCGCGATTGGATCCCCAAAGTCTGGCTATATTTCTTTTGGCCACTACTGCTGCTATTTTAAGCCTTATTAATGTGCATTTAGCCCATTTTTCCTCCCCAGTCACACACAGTAGCAGCCAACGTGGTTCCACTGGGATCTCCAGGTCTGTGACCCGTGACATTATTCGCGTCACTTCCGTCCAATAAGTATGTACATTCCTACAATCCCAGATTATGTGAAAAAAGGAGCCAACCTCCCTGCAACCCCTCGCACAATACCTGGATGTACCCAGACCCATGTGCTGTAACTTTGTTCTGGATGCGTACGACCTATGTAAGATGCGCAGTTGAATAAGACGAAAACGGGCCCTTATCGCTACCTTCCTCGGGCTCTGAACCGCCTCCTCCCAATCATCGTTTTCGAGGATTGCCACATCCATCTCCCACGCTCCCCTCAAGGGGTCCACTGGGTTAAGTGAGTTATATAGGATTTTTTTTATATGTTAGGGAGGATGCCTTGGCTCTCATGGGGTCAGTCAACAGTCTGTCCTCTAGTGGCGAGTATTCCGGAGGCGTTTCCTCTTCTCTGATGTGTCGGCGAAGGGCATGTCCCAAATGGAGATATTTGTATCTTTACGAGCTCGCCACCTCATACTCAGTGTGTAATGATTCAAACTTTATTTGTTTGTGTCCTCTCCAAATGTCACCCAGTTTTTCTATCCCCAGCAGTTCCCATTTTTTGAAAACTGAGAGTGCCCCAACCTCCAAAAGCATGTTGCTGTCCCATAAAGGTGTCCTCCCCGTCAACCTCCCTTCCCATCTTAGGTATTTAGAGGTTGCCCGCCAGGCCCGTACAACCGACTGTGTGTGCGGTGGAAGTTGTTTCTCTCTTCCTCTACGATAGATTGCTGCTAAGTACCCTCTCTGTCCCATTGCCCAATGGTCTCCCCTAAAAGCTGGGTCGTTGCAATCCGTGAATGCCCAGTCGTTTATCACCGTCAGTTGTGAGGCCCAGTAATATTTCCTGATGTCTGGGACCGCAAGCCCTCCCTCATAGACCCCTCTTTGTAGTTTACATAGTGCGACTCTTGCGCAGCCCCCGTCCCACAAAAGCCTGGGCAGTTCGCTATCAATACCCTGGACCACGGATTTAGGTATGTTGCAGGAGGTGTTTTGTAGGCTATAGAGTAGTCTGGGTAATGACGTCATTTTAAAAATCGCGGCCTTCCCATTAGTGATATGGGCAGCCTCCTCCAGCTATCTATGTCACTCTTTAGTCGCTGTAGTTGGGGGTGTATATTATCCACCAGAAAGTCACCTTCATTCAGTGAAATTCGAATGCCAAGGTATGTAAACTTATGTTTAATGGAAAGATCAGGGACTTGTTCCAGTTAATCGTATATCCAGAGTAGCTACCAAACAGCTGGAAGATTTGTAACACCCTGTGTACTGATCTATACGGATTGGTCAGATACAGCAGTATATCGTCTGCGTATAGAGATATCCTGTCCTCCCATCCACCTCCTCCGACTCCTGATGAGATTGGATCGTTCCTCAACCAGGCTGCCAACGGTTCCAGAGCCAATGCAAAAATCATTGGCGAAAGTGGACAACCTTGTTGTGTACCTTTTCTGAGTGGGAAAGGACGCGAGACAACCCCATTAACCCTTACTCTGGCCTTCGGATCTTTTCTATAAAAGTTTTACCCATTCGCAAAACTTAGGGCCAAAGTCCAGTCTGTGCAGCGTTTCAAACATGTATTCCCATTCCACACTATCAAACGCCATTTGCGCGTCTAGCGATAGTATAACTGCACCTTCTTTTTGATCCATCTCGGACCAGTGTAACACCCCATATAATCTCCTCAGATTAAGTCTTGGCTTCTTTGAGGCATGAATCCTGATTGGTCCAGGTGGACCAAATCGGAAATCACCGTCTGCAGCCTAGTCGCCAATGCCCTTACTAGAATTTTCGCTTCCACATTCAGTAGTGAAATTGGTCTGTAAGACCCACACTCCGTAGGGTTTTTCCCTTTCTTTGGTATAACTACTATTGTAGCTTCTCGGACATCCGCCGGCAGCTCCCCTTTTTCCTTGGACTCCTGATACATATTAAGTATGTGAGGTGCGATTCTAATTGCTACACATTTATACAATTCCACTGGTAAACCATTAGGACCCACTGCCTTCCCTGATTGTAAATCCATAAGGGCATTCGTTATTTCTTCAATCGTCAAGTCCTGTTCTAATGTATCTCTGTCTTCTGTGGTCAATGATGGCAAGTTTATTTCTCGAAGTAATTCTGTACAGTCCTCTGCCGTGCGAGTCGATGAGGGGGTATAGAGTGCTTCGTAGTATTGCGCAAAGGCCTCCGCTATAACTTCCCCTGTGCTATGGGTGCCTCCCTCAGGAGTATGGATCTCGAGAACCCAGTTCCTTTCCCGATCTCTCTTTTCGAGCCAGGCAGCATTTTATTTGTTTTATCACCCATGTCATACAGCCTCCGCTGTGTCCCCATAATGTGTGCGTGCGCCCTATGTTCACTCAATTGTCTGAGTTCTTGCTGTTTAAGCCGTAGCCTGCGTGTTTCCTCTGAGTCTAGGTCTCGCTCCCGCTGATCCCCTTCTCAAGTTGACTTATCTCTCTTCGGAGCACCTCGAAGTCCTCAGTGTTTTTTTTTCTTCTGTATACCTATTTGTGCCTGCACATGTCCCCTAATCACAGTTTTGTATGCCTCCCAGAGAGTGGATGCCTCCTCCACCGAACCTTCATTCTCTTGAAAATATTGTGTGTGCATTCCAGTAATTTCTCCTTGCTCTGTTTGTCCCTGAAGTACCATGGGTTCAATCTTGGGGGCAAACCGTTATTTTGCACACGCCCCTGCAATTGGACCTCCATCAGGGAATGATCTGAGATTCCTCGTTCCTTGTGGGCAGCTCCCCTAAACTGGCCCGCCTGCATTTGGAGTGTGAACAAGTAGTTTATCCAGGAATGACTGTTATGCACTGCCGAGGAGTGTGTGTATTGACGACTCTGAGGATCATGCGCCCTCCATAAATCTGTCAGCCCCAGTGCTACTGTGAATGAATCCCTCCAGGGGCTCTCTACCTCCTGATCCCGCTGCCCCCGATAGTCTGTTCATCACCGGGTCTATGACTGAGTTCATGTCACCACCCAAAATCAACGTTCCTACGGGTATTCCGAGTATGATATCTCTGAGTACTGGGAGGTTGTCCGTATGTAATCTTGGGGGAACGTACACGGTGCATATGTTTAGTGTCCTGCCCTCCCAAGTACCTGTTAAAGCGACGCATCTGCCCATATTGTCACACCAATTCCTACCCGGTATGAATGGGAGCGCTGTCCTGACCAGTATCCCAACCCCCCTAGAACCAGAGGCATGTGCTAGAAGCTTGTACCCCCCTTTGTCTAGCGCCTTACAGTGATTTCCCTTCAGATGCGTCTGTTGGAGTAACACAATGTCTGGGTTGTGTCGTCATAGGTACTGCAACATAAGCGTTCATTTTATCTTACTAGCCAGCCCATTGACATTCCACGTTAACATTTTTAAAGCCATATCTTGTTAAATTCCGAGATACTATAACCTCGACCACCATCTGTAGTACTTATACATGTCCCCCGCCAGCCATATGAGCAGTGTCGTCTGCCAGGTGGTTCAGGCCAGTTGAAGTGCCTATGGCCTGCCGTGTTGTTTGTTCGTGTGGACCCATATCGTAGATGTCTAAGCATAAACAACATAACATAAAGGTAACCTTGCCCAATGTGCCTATCTACCTCCCACAACTTGTGACCCCCCCACCCTGCTACCCTGCTGGACAGGTCTAGAACCACCCACCCCCAAACTTGCAGAGAGCCTGTCGCCCCTTACTAAACTGCGCCATGCTGGGGTGAGCTAGCGCCCGCTACTGCAATGCTACATCGTGCCCATTTATCACAGGTTTGTCTATTTCGCAACATCAAGGTAGTATTTCGCATCTCGTGCTGTCCCCCTGCCCCGGATCCCCTCCCCCCAGAACCGTCTCACCGGTCTCACAGAGGCACTATTGGTCCATACCACTTGGAGTCCTCAAAGTTCAGTTCACTCACTATTGGTGGAGTGTCTGCCTCCTCTCCCTGATTTCTGAGCTCCTTTCTTAGCCATTCTGTCATCTCCGTCCGGCCCCGCATGGTTCTGTTATTCTCTCGCCTTAGGAGTCTTTGATGCCACAACTCTCCATCCCTCCATCCACTCCCAGGCCTCTTCCGGAGTGGCGAAGAGCCAGGACTTCCCTTCTGCCATTATTTTCAACCGAGCCGGATGCAACATCATGTATTTATTGTCCTTCTTCCGCAGTTCTCTTTTAACTGCCTCAAAATTGCGCCGCATCTTTTGGACCTGCAGGGTAAAGTCCGGAAAGAAGCGTATTGTCGCATTTTCATGTTGACGGTCGCCATGTACTGCCTGGAGGATCGCGTCTCGATCCTTGAAATTTAGGAGCCTTCCGATTATTGTCCGTGGTGGTGCACCTGGTCTCGGTTTTGGAATGAGGGCTCTGTGCGCACGTTCCACCGCGAAGTAAGTAGACAATTTTTGGGGGCACAGGTGATTTAATATGAGATCCACCAGGAAGTGGTCCACGCTCTGGCCCTCCATTCCCTCCGGGACACCCACCACCCTTATGTTGTTGCGTCTGGCGCACCCCTCCTGGTCCTCAAGCTTTGCGGCCTTCACGTTCTGCTGTTGCTTCAATTGTTGGACTTGTTCCTCCAATTGTTCCGTCGTGGTCTGCAGCTGCGCTATATTCCCTTCCGCTGTTGTTACCTTATCAGTAGTTTTCCGGGAATCCGCTCTCATAAGATTGACTTCAATGGTGACTGTGTCTATCTTTGACTCTATTATACCTCTAAGGTCTGCTATAGCCGCCATTATGGATGCTAGTGATGGCTCCTCCAGTTCCCTTTCTTCCATCTGCCCAGCCGGGGCCGCCGCCTGAATTTTCGCGGTTGCGTAGTTGCCCATCTTATTGGTTTGTATGGCTGAGGAGACCTTAGGTTTCACTATATTGTAATGTTCGGCTGCCTAGGGGGACGTCCCTTTTGCCTCCTTTCTTCACTCCTTTTACGTTCCCTGACACTTCAGGATTTTACCCTCGTTAGGTTGTTGGAACTATCCCCCCTCTCACCCTGTCGCCTCTTCCGCTGTGCTATACCCTACTTCAGGTGGGGGCTACGCTTCGTCTCCCTGCTACTCCTTCTCCGGGAGGCTCAGCCTCTCTTAGGCTCTGAGTGTGTGCTAATGCACGATGCTTCCCCCTGTGCCTTCACGCCCTATCTCCTGCACTCCACCGATCCGTCAGGCCTCCCTACCCGAGTCAGTATTACTGTGCCCCCCTTCTCTTCCAACTTTGGGCACCTGCCTGCTTGACGATATCTCCCACGGATGTTTAGGGCCGGAGGACCAATAATCTTCCTACGACGATCAGTCTGGGAGCAGGCCGTCTCCGTCTTTATTTACTGCTCTCCGGCAGGCCTTGCACTGCTGTGCGCGTTCACACTCCCCTGCCGCTTACTTCTCGTCCTCTGGCCAGTCTTAGTGGTTCCGACCTTGGGGCCTCTGGGCTGCCGCTGCATTTGTCTCTGGCCCCCTCCGACACCTGATTTACTTCTTCGGCCACCGGTCCTCGCGTACGACTTCTCCAGCACGGCCTTCTGTTGTAGGCTGGCCGCGCGCACCAGGCTTTTCACGCGGCGTAGCGAGCTCCTCCTCCGCTCGTCTCTCTCTGCTTCCTTTCAACGCTGGACCGCCGTTTCTGCGGTTCGGGGGGTTCCTGGGGTTATGGTCCGGGTTTCACCCTAAATGTAGGTCTGGATTCATGTGCAGATTACGGGAATTGGATTCTGGCTTACCGGAGCTTCACACAAGCGCAGCCATTTTCGGCGGCTCCTAGCCATGCCCCCTAATTGATGTATTTTGATGTCTTTCTGTGTGCTTTCCTTTATTTTTGTATTACAGCGAGGCCGCGCCCTCTTCTATGACCGGTTGGAGTGGGAGCGAGGAGTGAGGCCCTTACGCGTGCATTCCTCTTTCTATTATGGGCGCCTGATCAAGCACGGCCTTCGAGTGGGAAAAATAAATTTTAATGAAGGTGTTAAGAATAGTTGATGAAGAAGGATCCAAACACAAATAGGTTTCGATGTTTATTTCATTAGATACACCAACCGGTAGAAGCAGTACCTCTTTTCTCTGCATCCACCTTCAGCTGCCTCTGACTGAATCTTACCACCGCCCCATTCTATGTTCCAGCATTCACATCTAGAAGTTTGGAAACATTCCAACTTGATTTACAAGAAAGCATTAACATGGAAGATCATAACTCATCACCCCTACATTGAAAACAACAAATTCACTTATACAGTTAAGGACATTTTCCCCCAACAATTGTCCCTGGTATTACAATACTTAAATCTGTCCTAAAGGCAAATTAAAGCTAGCCTAAATAAATATAACTACCGTAAAGAAAATGTTGTCTGAAAAGATGCAACAACAAAAAATATTACAAAGTTATGTACTCAACATATGATCTGTACTACAAAATATGTGGTTAATACCTCCCAATTTCATAGTATTTCCATGACCCAGGTCTGCGTGCAGATCTGACTTCACGTTCCAACCTAAATGGAGTTATGCTAACACCAGGTTTTTGTGGAACACGGTTGGAACTATCCCTGGCCAAAGGAGAAATGTTTTTGGAGCTGTCCCATTTAGCCAGGTGGGGCATACTCCAAACATCTCTGTTTTCAAATTCCACCACATTCATCCTCTCTCTTTTTATGACAAAAGGTCTCATGAATTTTTTGAAGCCCTTTTTTTCACAAATCCCAGTATTTTCACCAATGCCAACTCACCAACACGCCAAGGTACTGTTTTTGCTCACTTACGTTGATTCTACATCTTTCCATATTTAGCTCAATAGCTCTTCCTCAAGACCATACTAATATTCTTACACTCCTTAAGATACGATTCATCATACAATCATCCTGCATCATGAATCTCACCATTCATCCAAGTGGGATTCAATTTAGTGTTACCCACCCTTCCCCTCAGTCAGTAGAAATGTGAAAGTTATCAGATCAGGAGTATTGCGATGAACCCACCACAGTTTATCCAAAACCTTAACCAACAGCATCTTGAAATCCCCTGCCTTTTACATACTTGTCATGACCAACCTATTCATCCTTTCTGCCAGGCCATTAGCTTGTGATAAATATAGTGCTGTTTTGAGATGGACAATAGCGAGCCCTTTTAAGAACTTGTGAATTTCTTGAGATGTAAGTTGGACTCCATTGTCAGTTACAATGTAACTGGGTATACCTTCCTTGGTGAAATCACCCTTAAGAAACTCAATCACTACCCTGGTGTCCAATGATCTCACACACTTCGTGACCACCCACTTGGACATGTAGTTCACCAACAACATAACATATTGTTCATTCTCTGATAACATATGAAATGGACCCACACAATCCAATCCAAGTTTTTTACAAGGTTCCTTTGGAATGGCAACTGGTGACAAAGGTGCTTTAGCCACATTCTTACTCTTGTCGTGACGTGAGTCAAAATCTTTTACCACTCCTTCTACTTGACGATCAAGTCGCGGCCACCAATACAGTTCTCTTACCTTAGCCTTATTAAGACTTCTCCCTAGATGACCCTCTTGCCAGATTCACAACCTCTCTCTCAAATTCTTGTGAGGAATGACTCTCTCACCCCTGAATATTTGGTTTCCTGTCCAATTTAGTTCTTCTCCGACATTCTAGTAACCTAATAAGTTCTCAGGAATAGATTTGTACTCCGGCCATCCCTTCACAATGCACTTTTTGAGACATTTCACCTCAGTGCCCCCCTCTTTTGCTTCATCCCACTCCTCTTTTTGAATGGCATCTTCACCAACCCAATTTACCTGATCCAATTCCAAACAATCCTGCACATTAACCTCACTATCTATGGGAAGTCCGGACAAACAGTCTGCCACACTGTTCTTACTGCCCGAAATATGTTAAACACAGAAATTAAAATCACCTACACCTTCCACCCACCTCTTGATTCTGGAGTGATTTCATCATACTTTCTCGTAGCAAACAACTGCATCAACAGCCTGTGATCAGTACAGACCACAAAAGGTAAACTCCAGAGATACAACTTTAAATGTTTTATTGCCCATATACATGCTAGGGCTTCCCTCTTCACCACTGAGTACCGTTCCTCAGCCCCTTTGAGTGAGCGTGAAGCGAACTCAACTACACTCTCCCCATTGCCATCTGCTAGGGATAATACTGCCCCCAAACTTTTTAGGCTAGCATCAGTGGTCAAAAAAGTCTTTCTCTTCACATCGAAGTGTCCCACCATGGTCATATTGCTGATATTTTCCTTGATGACCTTAAAAGCAATATTACACTCTTCTGTCCAATCAAATTTGGTACCCTTTTCAAGCAAAGATCTAATGGGTTGAGTCAAACTAGAAAAGTTCTGAACAAATTTGGAATAAAATTCTGCCATTCCCAAAAAGGACCTTACTTGCTCCTTATCTTGTGGTGCAGAGAATAGAATGTGCTAGCTCAAATTTTGAGTTTGACTCCATCAGTTGATTTAGTGTGCCCCAGATATGATACCAACGTTACTCTAAATTGCATTTCTCTATCTTCAGGGTAAGTCCTGCCTCTGCCAACTTTCCTAATACTAGTTTCAACATATTGCCATGCTCAGTCATACTCTTGCCATGAATCAAAATATCATCTTGGAAAAACAATATATCAGGCACACCATCCAACAGTCTTTTCATCACTCTTTAGAAACATGCCGCAGCTGATGCTAAACCAAATGGTATTCTGATGAAACGATAGGCACCAAGAGGAGTAACAAAAGAGAGATGCTTGGAATCATCATGCAATTTGATCTGATGGTACTCGGATGACAGGTCCACTCAGCATTGTCAAAGCCTCTGAAATGTTTGGAAGAGGGCGGTGATCAACCCAGATGTTTCTATATAAATCTCTGAGATCGACACACATACGGATATATTTACCACCATCCTTGGGAGCCAAGACCACTGGAGCCAACCACTCAGAAGACTCTATTTCCGCAATGACTCCCTCAGTTATTAATATATGTATCTCCTCTCTGAGAAGTTCTAACATGAGATGTGGAACCTTCCTGGCCTTTATGCACACAGGGTGATGCATTGTCCTTCAGTATGAGTTTGTGCACAAAATTCTTCAGAAAACCCAATTTTCTACTAAACACTGTTTGAAATTGTAGAAAAATATCTTCATGTTCACTAGACATGGTAATAACTTGGTGCAAAGTATTAGGGTTGAGTATGATACCCATATCCCTCTGTTGGCACAACCCAACAAATTATCTCCTCGCTTGGCCACATAAACTTTTCCTGTAGTTTTTTTGTCATTAAACTTTATTCTCATTATAGTGTATCCTTAAACCTCAATTCTGCTGCCCTCGTAGCTCACCGGCTTCATGTCCGGGAGAAGAAGGGAAATGCACTGATCCCCAAACACCCTCTCCCAAATCTTATTTCCCACCATTGTATAGGCCGATCCTGGATCCGCTAACACCATTCCCTCTTTGCCATATAACGTGATTGGACATTCTGGCATGACAATCGGATCATTATCTACATCACTGGGATCTGCCTTCGCATTTAACACAATACTTGTCTCATCAGATACCGAGTCCACCCCTTGGTACTGGCCCTTGTCCCCTTTGCAGCCTCCGGCACAATGACCTTTCTTGCCACATTTCCTGCAAATAGAATTTTTAGCATAACATTGAGGGCTGTTTGCAGTATGCCCAGGATTACCGCAGCAAAAACATTTCAACGTATTACTTCTACTATCCTCTTGTTTCACCAACTGTTTACTTTGTGGTCTACTTTTAGAAACCAAGTCAACCTGGTTTGATCCAACACTAGTTGACTCAACTGTCTGACTAGTACGCGCAGGTAGTAAAACATCACTCATCTCCTTCTACCATGAGCTGGTGCTTTCCATGCCTTCCACAATAGCCATTGCCTCCCTTAACCCAGGATTTTTCGTCAGTAACTTCTCCTGCACTTTCACATTGTTGGTACAATGCACCAATTGATCTCTAATCAAAGAATTTGTCAGAAGATCAAAATCACAAGTGCGTGCCAGGGTCCTTAAACATGCAATGTAGTTCCCCATTCTTGCCCTGTCCCCTCATAAAGGATTTGTGATGCTCTAAAAAGACATTTATCTTGTCCTCAAAGTGTTTCTCTAACATTAGTACCGGCATTTCATATACATCTCCAGCATCACCCTCTGCATTTACAATAGGTATTATTTCAAGACTATCATAAATGTTCTGCCCTTCCACATCCAAATTGTGTAAAAGTAGCGCTTGTTTCCCTGCCGCTGAAAATGTTTCACCTCCAACTGCTACCAAATGTGAGTCAAAAAGATCCTTCCATCTTTTCCAGGATGATAGAGGTTCCCCTTTCTCTGATAAAAAAAACTGGAGGTGGAGGCATATTAACAGACACCATGGTTCGTATGAAGAAAATCTGCCGAAGTACACAGTTAGTGTCACCTCTACACTTCCCGATTTACTTCAGGAACTCATACAATTTTTATCAGTTTTTTTCCTGCTCCTGTTTCTTCAAGATCACTTGAAAGTTCCCTCAATAACCAATGGTGAGCGCAAACAAAACAGTGTCGTCCCACAAAAATCATAAAAATGCTTATTTGCTTTATTTATAATCTTAGGATGACGCTGCCGATATTTGATGATCGCCGCAAATGAAATGCGATGCCGATGCTTAACGATTGCCCCTAACAGTGGTGCGTAGCCGATACTTAATGATTGTCGCTAACTGTAACTCTCTAATTGTCGTGTCCCATGAAGAATCGCACTGAAAGTATCCTGTAGAAAAATGGCAGCTACGTTGGTCATGTGTACAACATGACGGTGCTGACACGTAGCGTGCACGACTGCATCAGATGCAGCGCTCAATCAGCCTTCAATGCGCGATTCCAGCAACCCGCTCGAGAGTACAATGCCTGCTCACTCAGAGTTATGCGTGCATGAAGTGGCGCGGAATACCAGCCGTTCGCTCCTTGCCGCTCGTAGTAACATTCATGTAAATTCGACAGTAAAATCAAAAACTTGCCCTTGAATTTGGTCGGCAGTCGATCTCAATCACTTGTCAGGTCTGCCAAGCACTGCTGGTTGAATCATTGAGAAACCACCTCATGAAAGTTCAAAGTGCCAAGGAAACTGGTTCAGGAGAGATTGGTGCATGTGTGCCTGCCTCCTCCCAGGCAACTCGTCGCCACTTGTTAAAAATAGTGGATGAAGAAGGATCCAAACACATGTAGGTTTCGATGTTTATTTCATTAGATGGTGAACTGGTAGAAGCTGTTGCTCTTCCCTCTATGTCCAACTTCAACTGCCTCTGACAGAGTCTTACCACCACCCCAGTCTATGTCCAAGCATTCACATTTAGAAGGTTGGAAACATTCCAACTTGATTTACCAGAAAGCATTTACATGGAAGATCATAACAGAAGGCTCAGTGCTCCTGTTGTTGAACGCCTCCATGCCCTCCTGGGGTGTAATAAACATTCAGAGCTTGGCTGTAGGGGTTTGAGGCTGCTCCCTTCAGAATACAATACCGGTCTAATATTGGCTAATTTGGGTCATCAAGTTATCTGCTATTGTGCCTGTTGGAGTTGCCCCCCTAATTTCTTCCACCTACTTTGAACCTGCCTGGATATTTCCAGTCCTACCTGTTTACTTGTCATGACAGGGTATTCCCAAGACGGATTTGAGGGCTATTAAGTAATTGAGAACCTCTCTGATTATCAGCTTGAAGAGCAATTGATGGAGGCAGGATGATACCTCCTTCCGGTCTTCTAAATCTGATGATTCTCTGGATGAGCAGTTTGCCCCACCCTTGAAGTGTAAACGTAAAACTCACTTCACTTCAGTGAACTGCAAACTCACCAGGACAGGCTTCTGGTTTTTGACCCAGAGGAAATAATACATTTGAGTTGTCAGAGTAGTGCCTCTCTTCTGCGTTAGTGGACTACGTGCAGTCTTGACTACATAAAAGCTGTCAGAAGGAGGGCAGGGCTAAACTTCATACTAAATAACCTTGCCCTTCCCTCCCTTGGGGAAAGTGTCGGACACTCCTGAGATCGACTAGAGGATGGCGGTTTTCATGAGGGAATACTCCAAAGACCTGAAGAAGGGCATCAACCACACCTGGAGCGGTTGCCAGGACAAGGTATTTTTACTTTCCTTGTAGCACTGAATTGCTGGGAGGTGCCTGGCTCCCTTTTAAACCTTTACTCTCCTTGTAGCACCTAAGAGCCGGAGTTGCCTGGCTCCGTTCCGGCTCGTCTACCACGTCCTTACCTGATCCAGCTCCCGAGAGGAGGGCATGGTGTGTGCTTTCACCGCCCGCACTGCTCTCGCTGGACTGGTGGAGATTGGGCCATGCCCCTGGAGGCGGCTACTTTACATGGACGTGGCACGGATGCACCAGATTCACGACCTCCGGTAAGAGTCGAGCGTTTTAAAGTTTAATTCCACTCCACCCCGAGTGTTTACACCACTCGGAGTTGAGTGTTTTGTTGTGCTTGTGTGTGCACTAGTATTTTTACTTTCCTTGTAGCACTTAATTGCTGGGAGGTGCCTGGCTCCCTTTTAAACCTTTACTTTCCTTGTAGCAGCTAAGTGCCGGAGTTGACTGGCTCCGTTCGGCTCTTCTACCCCGTCCTTACCTGATCCAACTCCAGAGAGGAGGGCGTGGTGTGTGCTTTCACCGCCCGCCCTGCTCTTGCTGGACTGGTGGAGATTGGGCCACGCCCCTGGAGGTGGCTACTTTACATGGATGCGGCGTGGACGTGCACAGCGGGCGCACCGCTGGCATGCCGAAGGCGCTCCAAAGGCAAGCCCGTCTGCGCCCGTCCGCGTCCGGCCAGGGCCAGGGGCCAGAACCCCTGCCAATTTTAATCCCCAAACTAGAGTTTCCTACTCTTCCGAATCACTTAAAAATCTAGCTCCAACTTTAGCGGTAGGCTGCCCGCGCAGTCTAATGTGGGAACACCTCCAATCTAAATGCCCACACTGCGAGTTCAATTTAGCAATGACTAAACAGCCTAGGCTTACAGAGAACAACAACAGTTTTTTATTACTGAATTGTCGCTCTCTAAGCAAACATAAATATAAAATATCCAAACTCATTAGTGAGAACTTAACCAATTCCCTCTTTCTAACTGAAACCTGGCTTAGTGATACCTCAGCACCTGATATTTTAGATGCAATCCCGGAAGGCTACGGGATTTTGAGATAAAACCGCCTCTTAAAAAGAGGTGGGGGGGATAGCCATTGTTCACAAGCTGACTATTAAATGTACCATCAAGGAAGCCAACATTGACAATTGCGAAGCCATCTCATTTGTGCTAACATTAGCCAGAAATGTAGCTCTCACAGGCTTCTTAATCTACCGCCCGCCTGGCCCCACGTCTCAATTTATCTCGAGTTTGGCAGAAAATATTATTCAACCGGCCTTACACCATACTAACCTATTAGTCCTAAGCGACCTGAACATGCACTTTGGATGTGACCCTAACCCAGACGCCTTAGCTCTCTGTAATGAGTTGGATACGGTGAATCTATCCCAAAGAGTTTCTACTCCGACTGGGTCACATCTTAGACCCAATCTTCGCTAATTTCTCTATAATAAAAGTCTTGGACCCACTAGTAGTCCCCTGGTTAGATCACTATGCATGCCTTTTACTATTCCACATCAGAGGACACTCTCCAATAACACAGCGGAACACATACCCAGGAGAAGGAAATGGAATCAATTGAATTCCAAAACCTTCAATGATGCCCTCTTACGTAACCCGCCACAATTAGGGGAGAATGTTAATATAGCAAACGACCAGATCGAAAAATGGATAACGGCTGCACTAGATGAAGCCGTACCATGGACATCAGGAAAAAAAAGCTCAGACGTCCGCACCCTGGTTCACAGTAGAACTTGGTGCTGCCAGAAAAGCGTGCAAGCGCCTGGAACACATCTGGAGGAAAGACTATAGCCCTAATAGCAAAAACACCTATAGAGAGGAACAGCAAAAAAACACTCGCTGATTAAAAGAACTAGATGCCATTTTTATACCGATAACATTGAGTCGGCGCATAACTCATCGAAGGACCGTTTTTCGTTTTTTAAATCTTTATCTTCACTGGATCGCACTACGGTGCCTGCTCCAGCATCGGCTGAGAACTGCAATAAGATTGCACACTACTTTTCATTCAAAGTAGCTAAAATATATGAAAGCTTCCCCCTGGAAGCGCAAAGTCCCATGAGTCTTGACGCTCTACCGACCAATCCAGTGAGAGCGTTCAATCTCAAAGAATTCATAGTCCCGAACTTGGATGATTTGAAGAACATAGCAGCCGGCATTAAGTCGGGCTCCCCTTTAGACCCTGCTCCACTCAAGGTCTTGGTGCAAGGGCTCAAAGTTATCTCTCCATTCATTCAACAACTACTAGCCCTCTCCTTCAGTGCTGGAGAGGTTCCTTCGTAGTGGAAACAAGCCATTGTTTTACCACTACAAAAAAAGACTTCAGCTGACTACACAGCATTACATAATCTATGCCCCATCTCTCTACTCCTGATCTTCACCAAAATAACAGAGAAGGTGGTAAACAACCAACTCACCGACTACATCACCGCAAATGATCTTTTCCATAGCCACCCAGTCAGGCTTTAGTGCTTCTTATTCCACGGAATCGGCTCTTCTGCTAGCCATGGAAACACTAAGGAAGTGTGCGGATGTTGGTCAAACGGCCGCACTGATCCTGCTGGACTTAAGTGCGGCCTTTGACACCGTTTCGCACAGCCTCCTCTCCCAAAGACTCAATGCGAGATCGTAGGAATCGCGCTCCGCTGGCTATGTTCTTATCTCCACGAGAGGAGCTTTCAGGTCTCTGAAACCTTTCCTCTCGGAAAGTCTGCCTCTAGCGCAAGGAGTCCCACAGGGCTCTATCGTAAGTCCAACTTTGTTCAATCTGTACATCGGCCCCCTTGCAGATATTGTGGAACGACATAAGGTGACAGTTGTGTCATATGCAGATGACACACAACTGATAGAGACACACAAGACCCTGAAGCCTAGGCCACTCGCTTTTCCCTTTGCCTAGATGAGTTAGCCACTTGGATGGCAAATTATTGCCTCAAACTTAATGGCAACAAGACGGAGGTGCTAATTGTAGGGAAGTCGCCCTCCATCTGGTCATCTGCTTGGTGGCCCGCATCTCTGGGTCTGATCCCCACTCCCAAAAAGGTAACAAAAAATCTAGGGATCTGGTTCGACTCAGAACTATCCTTTGATCATCAAATTAGAATAGTTGCGGGCAAGTGCTTTGCGATCCTTAAAATGTTAAGGAAACTGATTGATCTCCTTCCTCTAACAGCCAGTAAGACCATTGTGCATGCTTTGGTCACGTCGCAGCTGGACTATGACAAGGTCCTATATCTAGGCGCAACTAAAGGAAGTCTGGTTAGACTTCAACGCATTCAGAATGCAGCAGCCCGCCTGGTACTGGGTCTTCCTAGAAGATTGTCAGCCTCTAAAGCACTTAATACCCTTCACTACCTACTATTTGAGAAAAGAATCATGTTTAAAGCGATGTGTTGCTGTCACAAAATCTGGTGGAATAGGGGCCCCAGTTACCTACGTTCTTTAATTACGCCCCATATTCCATCTCGCACCCTTAGGTCAGGTGGAACCCTGCAAGCTAAGGTTCCCAGAATTTGGAAAGCAAGAATGGGTGCCCGTTCATTCAGCTATCTGGCTACAAAAGCTTGGAATTCTTACCCGTTCCAGTGAAAGCATGTTCGGTAGAACAAAACTTTTGCAAACAATTAAAAACGTGGCTATTTAGGTTCTAGTTTCTGGCTCTTTTGTGCTGTAACTCTCCTGCCTGCACTCTATTCTTTGGTCTGATTCTAGCGCAGGGACACACCGTTGGTGTAATCAGGCGCTTTATAAATGGTATTTGATTGATTGATTAAAGGTGCTGTACTTATCTGGACCTTTGACGAAGATACTGGAAATGGCGGTACAGGCAAAGGAGACAAATTCTTCAGTAGATCCAGATATCCATATGGGCTGGTCACAGTGTGCTCTATGCTTACTACGCAATGCAAATTGTGCAATTTCATCAGAGCGCCGCCACTCCATACTTATGCATTGTTTAACCCTAAGTTGGCAGAACTGGCGTCTACAGAGGCAGGACCCCTGGCCAATGGCTAACTGTTTAGCGATCACTTCGTAAAAGACCCAGGAAAGTTCGTGGATACGTTCTCCACACTGGATAAAGCACAGTCTTCTCTGAAAAAGGTCTTTCAGAACTCTAGGGACTGAGTGACAGGCTGTGGATTTCATCAGGCCTCCCACAGAGGCTACCAACTCAGAGGAAGAGGGTGTTGGAATAACTCTCCAAACCGGGGAAATTTCTTTCAGGCCAGAAGTCAACAGGGTCAAGGACGATTAAACAAAGCCGGCTATCAAGGTCATTCTTGGGGGCAGGATTTGTAATTTCCTGTCGAATTGGCACCAAATTTCGAACGACACATGGCTTTTACATCCAGTGCAGTGATTCCAAATAGAAGTCTATGGGAATCCCAATCGACAAGAGATTTCCTTTTCTCTATCTTTTTCCCAACAAGAAATTAGTTGGGTCGATATGGAAATCGCGGCACTTTTTTGGAAAGAAGCGATCAACAACAGATTTGTCAGCATGCAAAAGAAAGGGGGAGATTCCAGGTTGGTTCCAAACCTCAAACAATTCAACGCCTGGGTAGTGTATCACCACTTCAAGATGGAGGGTATCCACTTACTCAGGGATCTACTTCAAGAAAACGAATGGCTGGTCGGACTCGATCTGAAAGACGCATACATCTCCATTCTTATCTTTCCTCCTCACAGATGATTTCTACAGTTTGTTGGGCTCACCACTGGTACGAAATTTGCTGCTCTTCCTTTCAGACTTTCTTCGGTCCCTTGGTATTTCACCAAGTTAATAAGACCGGTGGTGGAATCCCTCAGACTCCCAGAAGTTCGCCTCATCATCTATTTAGAAAACCTGATTATAATGGCCAGGAATTGGAACAACGTCCTTCTTCACTTAAATTGGGAGATTAAATAGTTACAAGATCTGGGTTTCAAAATAAACGCTCCAAAATCTTGTCTGATCCCTTCCCAATCAATGGAATTTTTGGGGTTTCACATTGATTCGGTGCAGACGCAATTACGTCTTCTTTCTCAGAAAATGTTGTCAATCAAGAAGGAATTGAGATGGGCTCTCTCCACTTCGATGGTCTCTTTAAGACCCCTAGCCAGAATTGTGGAGCTTTTGGCCTCCACTATCCACGTGATTTTTCCAGGGCCCCTTCATTACCGGGTCCTTCAATGTCTGAAGATTCTCCATCTTTAAAGGGTGTGTCATATTCGGAACTGATTTCTTTTTCCCCTGAGACCATTGTGGAGATATCTTGGTGGCTGCATCACATGTAAGCCTGAAATGGCAGAGCCTTTTTCGACAGCGATCCAAATGTAGTGATCGAATGGGACGACAGCAGATGGGGCAGGGGGTCATGATGCAGCCTAGTTTCCACATGGGGACCAGTGGTCCCCGTCGGAACTTCAATTGCACATCAACTACCTAGAACTATTGGCGGGGTCCTTTGTGATCAAGACTTTGTCCCTGCTCAAGTCTCAATGCTGTATCCTGCTACGGATGGACAATATCTCCACAGTGTGGTTTGTCGACAAAGTGGGGGGAACGTGATGTCAACCCCTAGTGGAAATTGGCAAGTATTTTTGGAATTATTGTCTTCAGAACAAGATCTCTTCGATAGTGGAATACATTCCAGGCAAGAAGAATGTAGTCACGGACTGGAACTCTTGATTCCTGAGGGTTTCCAGTGATTGGAGGTTGCATACCGATGTCTTTCAACGCCTCAATCTGATGTGGTGTTGTTGTGTGGCAGATCTTTTTGCATCCCGTCTGAACTCCTGATCTTCTTCAGTTGGAGACCAGATCCTCTAGTGGTGAGCTTGGATGCTTTCCTCCAGAACTGGCAGTGAAATCTCCACTATGCCTTTCCCCCTTTTATCATGATACCAAGGGTAATTTCTCAGGTGTGGCGTCAGTTGGCAGAGCGGCGTCAGTTGGCAGAGCTGATTCTGGTGACGCCACTGTGGAAGGCTCATCCTTGGTTCCCTTTGTTGTTGGGAATGTCGTGTCAGACTCCGATTTGCATTCCAATCTTCTGGGCCCGTCTGGTCAAACCATTGGGTCTTCCGCACCCTCTGATCTTGTCCATACAGTTGGCTTTGATGGCTAGGTTGGTTTTGATGGCTTGGGAGGTTTCGGGAGATGCTGGAAAATGCCAGGTCTTTCAGAACTGTCTTCTTTCTACCTCAAACACTCTTGGGCTCCCTGTACTCACAAACAATATGCTTCCGCAAGGAGGAGATGGGTTTGTTGCTGCGACAAACGGAATGTGGATCTCCTGGTCACAGAATTACCTGTGATAGTTAATTTTCTTTCCAGAAGGAAAGATTGCTGGATTTGGCACTCAGCATCTAAATAAAACATATAGAGTGAAAAAACCACTAAATATGTGTCATACTCTTTCTTTTACACTCTTTAGGCCGCGTAGTGTAACCTTAAGACAAACCACAAGAGATCCCTGCATTTCCAAGCTGAAGACCAAAAGCTCCAGCTCTGGGAATTCTTAAAATGAAAATAACTTTTCCTCGGGTGATATTCTATAGACCTCAGAAAAAATAGGTTTGTTTTTGTAAGTATTTGTAGGGGGCCACTGCACTCCCTTCAGCCCCCCACAACTCTTAAAATATATACTGGTGGTGCCCCTGCCCAGATTGGGGTACCACCATGCAGGCACATAAATGAAAATTAGCCCACGATGGGCATTATGGGGCACTCCTTTCCGAAAGCAATGAATAATAAATAAGGATCTCTGGCTGCTTATTTATTATTATTGTTCCCTATTCAAAGGGCTGCGCAGGAGCCAGAAAAACGATTTTTTCTCTCAGGGTGCCTCGGTGCCCTATTGGGGCACCCCACAACATTTTGTACTTTTTGGGGCCAAGGAGGGCATCTCCAGGGCCTACGCAGCCACTATGGTTCCCTGCAAGCATACAAGCCAGCCACTTTTTTTTAAATAGTGGGTCACCATACAACATCTACCACATTGGGCGCTGCGGGGGAGGCCCATGGCCCCCGCAGCCCTCATGACTCTCCTGCCAGCACCTATCCTGGGAGCAATTCAGTGTTTCCCTGCCTACGAGAGCGCAGATAAGGGGAAATATTTGTGCTCCAACCCGGTGGGAGCAGCTTTCTGCTCCCACAGGTTGGGAGCACATTAGGGTTAATGGCCAAGGAAACAACAGTGTGCCAGGAGTTGGGGGTCTGCGGAGCCCTATAAAGGCTCAGGAAGGGAGGGTCATTGTCCCCTCCCCTTTTATTAAAATGCGGTCCGGGTGGTTGGGGTCCCCAGGGCCTGATAAAGGCTTAGGGAGTGGGGCCTCGTGCCCCCAATTCCTTTTAATAAAATTCAGCCCAGAGGGTTTGGATCCCTGGGGCAAGAAAAAGGCTCTGGGAGGGGGTGCTGAATGCACCTCTCCCCAAAAAATGGAAATTAGTGCCCTGTGTCCTGGTCCACTTCAGGAATATTTTCTTTTAAATCATAGGAGCCCACACTTTTAAAAAACATTTTTTTACTAGGGATTTGCGGATCCACCTCAAATTCACATAAAATGTTTTTTAAATTGTTTTTGCTCTCACCAGGCCTAGGGAGGGGAAGAGTATTCCTACCCTGCCCTTTTATGTTTTATGTAACTTTCTTTTCAGGACAGGAGACTGAGTCCCTGAGTTGTAAAATGGCTGCCACCACATATTTGTTGATGTGGTGGCAGCCAATCAGATCGTATCTTAAGATCTGTCGGCTCCACGCATCGCCCGCGCTGTAAAATGTCTACGTTTAAAAAAAAATGTAATATCTCTAAAACTACTGAATGGAATTACACAAAATCACAAAAACCTTACATTTTAGTCCAAGATCTAGCTTTCTCCCCAATTTGGTGTAATTCCATTCAGCCGTTTTGGCTGTAGCTGTGTCTAATTTTCCTATGGAAAAATGAACTGGGAAGACGTGATTAGGGGTCCACTCTTTTTCTCTGCTCTCGCTTGACAGATCACCCTAAAACTTTCTTGGAAGAAACTGAGGTGGATGAACTTTGTTTTGGAATGTTTTCTGAAAATTCGTCAATTGGCGTCAAAGTTGTTAGCAAACCAAAAAATCTATTTACTATGGAAACGTGGTTCTAACTATAACTACATAGAACCTGCCACTGGGTAATATAAATATGGAGTCCTGCAAAGTTGACATTGGGTATTTTTTCTTAAGTAATTTTTGTGTCCTTGCTGAAAAATGTATCATCTAGAACAGGGGTCTTCAATCTGTGGGGCGCGACCCCCAGGGGGGCCCTGGAGTCAAAGATAGGGGGTCGTGCATTCCCGGTTGCACTTCTGCCTGGAATTGGAATCCAAAACACTCCTTTATTTTCACGCCCGCCCTTTCCCCACTGCTGTCTTTGAAATTCCTCTGCTCTGCCCTCGCTGTAATCTGTTGCCGAACTCTGACCTCCGTTTTGGCTTGGGGAAAGGCCACATAGGCTATCCCGGGCTCTGGGGTAGGGTGGAGTTGGAGGGGGAGGGGAGGAAGGGGGGAGGCAGTCAGATTCCCACCTGCGCCACCGGAAAGACCAATCTTTTGAAACAAAAAGGGTTTTTCGAAGACAAAATTAGCTATTCTTAACAAAAGCTAAGGACCAGACCCCAGAGGTAAATGCACGATGTGCAAATGGAAATCCCTGTGTAGGTCACACTTCTCTGTGTACTTGCTTCCCTGGTAGTGTGCATGCAGGGCCAGAGGCGCAACTAGAGTCAAGTTTCAGGGGGGGGCTAATAAAACCTTCGAGGGGAGTAATTCTTTTAGCAATTGGCAGATTGAAGATGCAGGTGCTCTAAGAAGGGGTGAAAGAACAACAAAGCCTCGTTAACATGTAAATGGTCTTTTAAAGACCTGTGAAGTACTCGGGTGAGGCTGCAGTGAGACAGATGCCAGACCACAACAGCTCAAAAACTGTCTGTGTGTGTGCCCGGGAAGCTGTTGCAGCCCAGGCTGACACACACGAGGAGGGGTGGAGGGGGGAGCTGAAGCCCTTTGAGCCAAATGGGCGTTGTGCACCTGTGCAAGGCACATCAATCAGCTCAGTTCTCCCCGACAACTACCTACACACCTTAAAACCCCACTGTGCACTGTCCCACTGTCATCTACCAAGCCAGTTACATTTGGTAAATAGCACGAGTTTCACTTACTGATATCTGTTATTCGACTTTTATTGCAATGTTATCCCACATGCTTTTCAATCTGACACTTCCATCTGTGCTTTATAGTTCCCAAGGTAGGCAGTCACACTCCCACCTGCGCCACCGGAAAGAACAATCTTTTCAAACAAAAAAGGTTTTTGAACACAAAACTAGCCATTCTTAAGAAAACTCAATCATGTGTTATCATTGAGTATTCAACATATGAAAATAAGGAGAATCCAACCAGAGGCGTCACATGTTGTGTGCTAGGGGTGTGCCTTTTACTTTCTTCCCGAGGCAGGGTTGGGCCAGTGCTGCTGTGGTGAAGGCTGCAGGTGCTCTTCCCCCTTAGAAATGGCCCTGCCATCATGCAGCTGGCAGAAGGGCAGTGTGCTTGGTTGGGCCAGAGGAGGGTTTTGAAGGGGGGATAACACTGTAGGGATGAAGGGGAGGAGCCTGGACCGACAAGGCACTGTCTGTGTGTGATTATTAGGTATTGAAAGACAGGGCCAGACATACTTTAACTGACAGGAGATGGGGGTATGCGAGGCCGATTGGGAGTCAGGGAGAGAGGTGTGGAACTAGCGGTGAGAGGCGGGATGCAGGTGTGCGAGGGGACTGGAGAGAAGGGGTGGATGATGTGAGAGAAGTGAGGAGAGGCAAGGTGAGAGACGTGTGAGGGGTGAGAGGAGACGGGATGGGAGAAGACAGATGAGAGAAGACAGAGGAGATAAGTGAGGAGGGCAGCAAGGGAGTCAGAGAATTCAATTTGAGAGGTATGGGATGAAGAGAAATGTGAAGTGGCGAAGGAAGTGCGGAAACACAAGAGGAGAGGTGAGTGTGAGAGAAAGGTGAAGGCAGAGAGGAGAGCTACCATTAAAGGGTGAGAGAAGATAGCTGAGAGGTGATCCATGAGGTATAAAGAGAATTTGTTGCGACGTGGGTGAGGGAGAGCAGCGAAAGGGGAATAGAGGGAGTACTGGGGTGGGTGCTGAGGTAACAGGAGAGAGGAACGTTAGTTCAAGAAGGTGTGGAAGAACAAAGGAGAGATGGGAACGATGAATGGCGGGACTGGAGAAGTGTAAGATACAAATAGATAAGACAGAAATTTGAAGGGAGAGACTTGAGGTGAATGAGAAGTGATGAGGGTTGAGAGAGGAGACGGGGCCAGGGAGGCCATGAGATAAATAGGAGATACTGTTAGAGATGAGGGTATTGAAAAAACAGAACAGCGAGAGATGATTAAAGGTGCAGTGAGAGGTTGAATGGGGAGAGTTCAGAAGTTGTAAAAAGGGGTGAAAGAAAATGGCCTGCAAAGGGAGAGAGGGATAAAGGGGACCGGGTGGGAGGAAAGAGGTGTGTGTGAACTGCTTAACTCTGCACAAGACCGCCAGGGTTTTAAGGGACCCGTGCTGCTCCCGGCCAGGGCCAGGTGAGCTTCTAATGTGGCGACACTGCAGAGTGGAAGGCCCTTCACAAATGATGACTAGACATCTTTCTGTTGTTTATTGCTGTATTTTGGTTATAAACTGGTACTGATGAGGTGAAATCTTTGCTTAGTGTTACCCTGTTTAAAAAATGTCAAAATAATGAAGCAATACTATCCCAAAATATGCATCACATAGCATTATTTACATTTTCTTACCACACAACTCAATCAACCCTCCTGCATAATTTGGCCCTCCCCTGCCTCATAATTCCAGTAGCCCTGCCTTTAGGGCAGGCAGGCAGTGCCCAAAGGGATGGCCAATCAGGTCAGTGTGTGGGCGTTTTTATTTTTTTGCTACTTGCTCGCCTGTTGTATGGTCTGGTGGACTGTTTTTACTGTTAATTTCTGTGCTATGACCACAAATATTGTCTGCAGCAAGCACAAAGGCATGCAGTTTCCCATTCCTTGCAAAACACTTATACAGCTCAGCCTTTACAAGTTTAAAACTGCCACATAATTTGGTCCTCCCTTGCCTCATAATTCCAGTAGCCCTGCCTACAGGACAGTCTGGCAGTGCCCAAAGGGGTGGCCAGGCAGGTCAGTGTGTTGGCTTTTTGTGGCTGCTTGCTGGCCTGTTTTGTGGTCTGGTGGACTGTGTTTACTGTTGATTTGTCACCCACAAACCTTTGACTTGCTAAACACTGTTAAATAATATTTCCCCACTGTAAAATGATTTTCTGTGGGAACTGGGGGCGTGTATGGTTATCGATAATGAGGAGTATCAAGTTCTAGAAATGTTTGTCAGGAGGGGGTCCTTACGTTTCAAAATGTTGACAGGGGGGTCTCGGCATCCAAAAGTTTGAACACCTCTGATCTAGAATAAAGCCTAGCAATTTGCTTTGTTCACTATCATGGGTGTGTTTCCCATGTGGGTCTGAGTTCAAGATCCATTTGTAAGCATGGGTTCTGTTTTTGGTGGGAGTGATGAGAAGGAATTCCATGCTGTCTGGAATTATTTTAAGAAAATGATTTGAGAACAACTTTTCTGCTATTTACAGACACTTCTTTAAAGGTTTGGCATTATATTCAAAGGAACTTTTTAGATAAAGGTGAGTGTCAACAGTTTATTGGTCAGTGTGGTGTAAGCCTGTTATGTTATGTTATGTTAATAGTATTTAATATAGCACTTGAATCGCCCTGGGGCATCTTGGCGCTGCCTACAGTAGCAAGCAAGCATCCACAAGAGAGGTCACTTTAAAATAAGGAGGCTTTCAACAGTTTCCTAAATTGGCAATAGTTCATGCAGGTGCGAATATGCACAGGAAGGCTATTCCAATAAAAAGGGGCCAGGTAGGAAAAGATTCTCCCGCCGCATCTAGCCAAGCAGATGCGGGGTATGCTCAGCAAGGCTTTATCCTTAGATCTTAGGCTTCTGGTGGGTACATACAATTTGGGTTTTTTCGGATGGAGATAACTGGGGCCTTTGCCCAAAGGCGTTGAATGTGAGACAGGAGATCTTAAAGATGCGCCTTTTTCCTACTGGCAGCCAATACAGAGCCTTCAACAAAGGGGCTGACAGGGTGCCAGGTAGAAGATTGAGAACGAGCCTGGCTGCCATATTTTGAACTACCTGTGGTTTAGCCACAAGCATGTCATTTCCTGTAGCCAGTAAAGTGTTTCCGTAGTCTAGTCGGCTCACTACCTGGTCTTGTACTAATGTTCTTCTGGCAGATATTAGAAGGTAGGGAAATATTCTGGGAAGGAGATGCATATTATGATAGCACAAACCGTGGTAATCAAAATATGATCTTTTATATAGAGGGCTTGGTCAATTTTTATGCCAAGGTTTTTCACGGATTGTTTGGGAGACAGGACTGAACCCAGTTGAGGGGGGCCACCACTCATCTAACCACAGGGTGTTCGGCTTTGCCGAACAGCATGATCTCGGTCTTGTCTACGTTCAATTGTAGATAGTTGTCAGTCATCCAGCTGGAGATGGCTAACATTCCCTTAGCAAAGCGCTCTTTGGTTATGGCCAGATCAGACTCAAAAGGAAAGGTCAGCTGAGTATCGTCTGCGTAAGATATTATTCCAAAGCCAAAAGGCTCAATAATCTTAGTGAGGGGTGCCATATAAATGTTGAACAGGGTAGGCTCAAATATGAGCCCTGCGGTACACCCTTGGCCAGTCGCATCTTACGGGAGGTATAGGGGCAGAGAATGATAGTTTGGAATCTGTTTTCTAAAAAATTATGTAACCATTTGAAAGCTGTCCCCTGAATGCCTATCTCATGCAGCCTCTTCAACAGCCTGGAATGAGAGACCGTATTAAAGGCTGCGGAAAGATCCAACAGCATGAGCATAGAAGGAGTTCCTCCATCCAATGAAAGTCTTAAAGAGTCAGTGAGTGCCAAAAGGGCCATTTCGGGGCTATGGCCTGGTCTAAATCCAGACTGCGAAGGACCCAGAATTTGATTCTCTTCAAGATAGGCTATTAATTGTTTGTTGATTAGGCCTTCTAACAGTTTACCTAAGATTCTCTTAATCTACATTGAGTGGTTTTACATAAAGGTTTAACAGAGTAGGGTCCAGTATGGTGCCTTGAGGCAAAGAGGTAGGCAATGAGAAGTACATTCCAGGCTTGGTTTGCCACTAAGGTAGGATTTTAACTCATTAAAGGCAGTACTTTCTAGCTCTATCCAATTTTGGAAGATGCTGATGAGAGTCAAGTGGTCTACTATATCAAAGAATATATGACGTTACCACGCATACCGTTACCACAAGGTATGTTACAACACGTTTGTTTACAAAGCAATGCTAAAGCAATGTTCTAGTTAGGCGAAAATGTCAGTAAGAAAATACAATTTTAATTTAAAGATATATGAGCTAATTATAACGTGTGCCTCCACTGTGCACTGCTTATGGCCTCTTCTGTTACATCACATATGAAATGTTCAATGACATCATTGATGATATCACTGATGACACCTCAAATGACGCCAATGATTACATCCACCATACTGCTTTCAATCTACTGTGCAAACCAGTGCATCCTTTGAAATATGTACTAAATGGCACAGAATCATGTAAAATATCAATTAAATAAACATATGTGCTTATATAAAAGTGTTAGTGCAGTGCCTCTAGACACACAAGCCCCATTAGGTGGCCAAGCCTCTACTACGTATAGCCTCTGCAATGTGCATCAATTTTCATACAGTCCACATCCTGCAGACACCCAAGTCCCATTAGGTGCCAAGCTCCTCCTCTACACAGCCTTCACCCTGTGCAAAACTCTTAACGGAACGCCACCACTCTTCAGACACCCAAGCCTCATAAGGTGGTCAACCTCCTACTATGTGTAACCTTTGCCCTGAGGAGAGCCCTTCAGTGAGAGCCCACTCCTTCTGAGCAGCCAAGTCCCATAAAGTGGTCAAGCTCCATTAGGTGGTCAAACCTCTACAACGCATAACCTTTGTCCTGTGAACAGATCCCAAGTGCCATTATGTGAGTACGCATTTGCTACGGGAAGCCTCTATCATGAGCACATCTTTTCAAGGAGAGAACACTCCTTTCAAAGACACAAACTCTATTACATTGCCAAACCTCTACTTTGGACAGCCATGGCCCCGTCCACAATGTTTCACAGAGAGCTCACTACCTACAGACTCTCAAACCCTGTTAGATGGTGAAGCCTCCACTATGCACAGCCTTTGTCTTATTGAGAAGTGCTCACAGAGAGCACACACCCTCCAATTAATCAATCAATAAGGGATTTGTAAAGTGCAATACTCACCCGTGAGGTTCTCAAGGCGCTGGGGGTGGGTGTGAGCAGCTCTGTTGGGGTCATTCAAAAAGCCAGGTTTTGAGGTCCTTCCTGAATTGGTGCGGTGTTGGGCGTTGCCGGAGGTGAAGGGGGGGTTCGTTCCAGGTCTTGGCTGAGAGGTAGGAGAAGGACCTTCCACCTGCTCTGGTCCTGTAGAAGCGTGGGACAGTGGCTAATGAGAGGTCGGCTGATAGGAGGTTTCTCTTGGGGGCATGGAAGGAGATGTGGTCATTGAGGTATTGGGGTCCGGGTTGTGGAGGCTCACTGGTGGCTCAGTGGACGAATGCGTCCATTGCAGGGGCCTGTGTTCGGCCTCATGATCATAGGTTCAAATCCCGGCAGGTCCACTCAGCCTTTCATCCATCTGAGGTCGATAAAATGAGTACCATTGAGTTGGGTAACAATAAACATCTATTATTCAGCACCAAGAGACCTACTGGTGAACGTGCGCTTTACAAATACACATGTTTATGTTATGTTATGGAGGGCCTTGTAGGCGTGCATGAGCAGCTTGAAAGTTATTCTTCTCTCGATGGGGAGCCATTGGAGGTCGCGGAGGTGTTGGGTGATGTGCCGTGGAATAGCGAGGATTAATCTGACTGTGGCGTTCTGGACGGTCTGGAGTTTGCAGAGGAGTTTTTTGTTGATCCCGCGTAGAGACCGTTGCCGTAGTCCAGTCTGCTGGTGATGAGTGCGTGAGTGACGGTTTTCCTGGAGTCGGGAGGATCAACTTGAATGTCTTATGTGGAGGGTGTTGAAGCATGCGGAGGAGACGGCGTTGATCTGGCGATTCATGGTGAGTGATGAGGTTACATGCAAATCCGTTGGGGTGGGTGGGTTTCCGAGGGTGGGGGGCCACCAGGTGTCGTCCAATGCAGAGGGGGTGGAGCCGAGGATGAGGACTCCTCCATAGACGCAAGCCCTATTGTGAGGCTAACCATGTTACAAAAGTTTATACTTATTAGCAGGACAAAAGCTATTGAAAATTTGCCCTAGTTGTAGATCACTAAATACCTTTCAGTGTCAGAAGCGAATACCAAACTGTCACAGTCATTGGATGATGTCATCTGAGAGGTCATCAGTGATGTCACCCATGATGTCATTTGAGATGTCATCAATGATGTCATTTGAGGTGTCATCAGTGATGCCATCAATGATGTCATAGTCATTGTCATGAGTGATGTAAAATGCAAGGTCATAAGCAGAACAAGATGGGGCACAAGTTATAGTTAGCTCAGATAACTAAATTTTGATGTGTTTTTAGTTTAAAACTGTATCTTTTCACTGACATTTTCACCTAACTATAATGTCACTTTAACCTGTGTTAGTTCTGTGAATTTCTATGTTTTTTTTTACAGTAAAGTATGATATTTCTACCAGATTTAACTATAATGTCACTTTAAACTTTGGGTTTCTCAGCGAATTTCTATGTTCTTTTTTTACAGGCAAGTATGATCTTACTACCATACCTTGAGGGTGATAGCATGCTTTGCAAATACACATAACACAACATCAATTTAACGTTTTTCTGTGAATTTCTAGGTTTTTGTAAACGAAATGTGAGATATTATTATTACAATACCTAACTGTAACATCACTTTAATATTTTTTTAGTGAATTTATAGGGATTTTTTATTGAAAAGGATGATCTTAGTATCATATCTAACTATAACGTCACTATCCCGAGGTAGAGAATCCCTGCATCCAACACCAACAGTGGGCGATCACCCCAACTCCCTTCATGAGCAGCAAAGAAGTAGTATTATAATAAAAAGGTAGTCTTTTTAAATAATGCAGCTGTACTTGCTTGCTCAAAGTGTCACTTCATTAATATATACAAACATACCAATTAGATTTAACAAGCTGTGATTATATTAATTTAGAAGGCAACCCTATTGCCTTTGTTGTAGTATGTTATGATATTCTATATTTCTCACATTTTCTTACTTTCCCTGGAGTCTTGTGGTAGTTATGTAACAATTGAAAGACAGAGCAGGGACTATGATGATGCTGTACATCTTACTGCAACACTCACAGGACGCTTGTGAGGGCCTTGCAAGAGTAAAAAAAAATGTATGAGTTCAGTTTATTATGAAATTGTGTTTTTTTCATAAGTTTGACCCTAGCAGTTTCATTAAACAGACACTTAATGAGGATTACGCAAGTGATTTTCCATAATTATTTCTTAGTTATTAACTTTTACGGTCACTCGGCTGTCTCATGACAATCCCACAGGAGTTTATAGCTGATGAAAGCCCCTAGGGAACTTCGAGTGGGTTGTACTTTGTGTTCCAATTCTAGCAGGAATCTTGCTGGAGCGAAAAAAGTTGTTTCATATTGGGTCTGCTACAAAAGAGGGCTTTTTAATTCAATATGACTCTGGAGGTTTTCGAATTGAGACATTTTATGATGATTCCTTCAGTGTTTTTGTGTAATAATTAAAGCTCCCAGTTTTCCGTTTTTACTGATTTTTACAAATAATTGCAATCAAAAAACAATATTTTTTCTTGTCTGCAACTATTTTTAAATACAGATAAATACAGAAATATAATTTCTTTTGGGCAATACTCATTACTGTTAATTATGAATTCTAGTTTAATAGCTGTGCAGATTGACAGGTAGGGGTGCTAAAACAGAATTAAAAAGATTTCCTAATGAAGCTTAAATAACTGCAGCAGTATAGCTGTTTAAGCTGTTCTACAATGCAATAGTTTCAAATTACTATATTGTACTGTGAATGGCTAAAATTCATTGGACATTCAAACCTGAGTAAACATTTGTGGGTTAAATAAATGTGGAAACATACCCATTGCAGTCTCATTTTTTCCAGTAAGCACAAAATAAATATGGATGAATACAAATAAAATGAGCAAAAAATAAATATGGATAAATACAGATGGAAATGTCAAAAAACAATAAAGGCATAAACTTCAAGACACCAGGAAAACTTTGCTCTTTGTGATCCGGCAAATGATTGCAGGTACTTTGAGCGCAGATTTGAAAAAAACCACTTCTTAACGAAATTACTGATTTATTTTTGCAAAAAGAGTATCAAGCAAGAGGTGCTACTCATGTTCATATGCTGTTGAGGGTAAAAGATACACCTAAATTGGGAACAAGCACAGATAAGTCTGTACTTTCTTTCATAGAACAGTATATTACGTGTACTATTCCAAAAGACACTGAGAAAAAAAGCATAAAGCAGCAAGTATGTTTCCATTCACATACATGTCCAAAGTACTGTCAGCAGAAATATTTAATTAATTTCTTAGCTCCCTGTTGAACTTTCATGTTTTTCACAGTCTGACATCAATTCCTTCTTCCCGGTTCTCTTAAAAGAAGAAAACGTATAAACTATTAGAAAAAGCTTCTTGAACAACAACAGTACTTTTTACAAACATTTCAAAAGTACCCCACAAAATCCTCCCAGGATTGTTGATGCACTTTCTGACTGCCCTTGTATTTCAACCTTCACTTCTTTGACGTGAATTCATACGTACTGACAAGGGCCTCCTTCATGATGGGCTATCTCAACCCCTTCCCCTTCTCTTGGGCCACTAGGACGCCCCTTCCATCACCAGGAATGTGACTCGAAAGGCCAGCTCCTCAATCCTCCTCAGAGATCCCCTGTACCTCTAGAGCTACTTCATATACCTGAAATAACCTGTCTATATCACCACCCTTTACAGTCAGGCACCAAGTCTCTGGGTATATGGAGTCTTTGTTCTGCACTGGACACAGTAGTTTTGCTCCCACCATTTTGGTAGACTCTAACAGCTATTTGGCCTTCAAGTCCACCTCCTTGACACGTACTTCATGAGCCAACAACCTTTTCTCCTCCAAGACACTCTCTGCTTTTCTCTCCTCTGCAGCCACCTGGACCAGCTTCAGCCTCAGGTCCATCTCAGCCTGTCTGTCCTTGACCTCCTCAGGGGACTGGGTTTGGAAGGAGACACTACTTCCTGCATAAAATCCAGTATGGAACTCTATGCCTGTTGGGTTATCCCCTCTCTCCTCTGGAACCTTTACCCAGTCATTTCTCTACTCCCTTCCCTCCTTCTCAGAGCCAGTACCCCTAGGAGCCCTGATTCTATGGTCAACTATAATCAGGGTAGTTCCTTCCCAAGAGTGCTGAAGTAGTCTTCTTAAAACTCTTCCGAATGTGCAGATTGCATTCTGTAGATGTCCTCCCAGACTGTAAGGGCAAACTAGTACTCAAACCTGGACGTACAGGTGAGTAAATGGGTGTGTGAATGGTTTTATGGCTGTGTGAGTGAGTGTGGCAGTCACTATATGGCTATATGTGTGATGGGTACATAAGTGCTTTTGTATGAGTAACTGTGTCTGTAAGTGCCTGCCTGACTATGAGCATACACAAATTACATACTATTAGATCACATACCATAAGCAAGCACTCACATCTAATTTTAAACACATTCATTTATATTGGCACAATAAAAGTAATATTCATTCAGTATATCAACTCTTCTTTCTCCTTTCCTACTCATTGTATTTTTAGTTAATGTTCTCATCCAAGAACCCTTCTATGTTCCCTTCTAGTATAGTGTCTAGAAGCAACACATTTTCTTTCAGCTTACATACACTCACTATTTTTTCTAAATATACTTTTATATTCTACAACCTAATTAACATACCTGTAAAAGCGTTTTGCTGTTCACTCAGTTTTATTTCCATGTCTGATAACATCTGATTTCATTTGAAATCTCCAGTTACAACTCCTGTAAACCACCGCCTCTCTCAGTAGAAAAGCAAGTAAAATGGTTACCCCTCATCATGTTATCTTCCTTATAGTGCTCTAATTAACAAATCACAGGCTTCCTTTCATCTTCCTTTTTTGTTATACCACTTCTAAATGGTCAGTATTTCTTTAACCCTTTCCATGTTTCATGCGAAGAAGCCCAATTTGGTTGGTATTTTCAATGAATCCACAAATCCTAAGCGAAGCTCAGCAAGGTCCCTGCTGTAACTTCGCTGTGGATTCACAAATCTATGCGGGAGTCCGTTAAAGCATTTAACATTATAGTACTAGAAGTTTGCATCTACATTTAACTTCATAAGATAGTACTTATTTAGAAAATAACTCCTCCATAATAAGGAATGTGTCTAAACCACTCTAATTTTATGTTTGAAAGTACAGTTTCTTCAGGACCGTTCCCCCCACATTGTTTTAGCTCACTTTCCATAGCAACCGCCTTTGGAACACTCTCATCTACCAGTAGGTCAAAAGTTCACAACACTTTCTTTGAGCAGCATACTAGCTTCAAATTCAGCTATAATAGGAGTTGTTGACTGTTTAGAACTATAAGCATATCCCAAATAGCATACCATTTAATTTTTCCAGAGCCAATCACAAATCTAGTTACTTTTTTCTCAAACTCCCTAACTCATTTTTGCTACCTGCATATTTACAACATTCAATCCAATTTGTTTTTTTAATTAGGTGCTGTCCTCCATTTTAACTGCCTTTCAGTTTGAAAACTGTCTCATTCAGCTCCAGCCTTCTCTTATGTGCTACTCTTCTTTGCCTTCAAAATGGTTAGAGTGTGAATGAATTGTGGGCCATAGCTTTGTGTTTTGGGCTAGAGAGTGTGCTAGAAAGAGTGGCATTGACAAGGACTTGGGTTTGCCTAATGTTGACATTACTTGGGTTAGCCAGAGAATATTAAAGTGGCATCAATTGCTGCCTTTGGTTGAAAGCATTGTGGATTGCCAACATCCAGACTTCCTGATTGTGCACTGTGGTGGCAATGACTTAGCGATACTTACTGGGATTGGACTGGAAATCCTAATGAAGGATACCTTTGCTCAGTTAATGGCACTTTCCCTCACACTACCTTGGTCTTCTCTAACATTTGCCAAAGGCAGTAATAGAAGTGGTCAAAACAATTCTGTCCACAGATAGACAAAGCCAGGAAACATGTCAATAAAACTGTTTCTGCATTCCTGAGAGACCAAAACATGGGCTCCATCTACAACAACAATTTATTCTTTGACATGGAGGGTATATATATGAATTATGATGTTCACTTGACAGAGAAAGGTAACAGGGTGTTCCTCAAGAACTTCAAAGACTGCATCCTGTATTATGTTTAGTTATCACCTACACAATATAAGCACAAAGGCTCTTTTCAGAGCCAACCCTTTCACTAAAGACAGTTATTTTATTTTATTTTCAATTCCAATTTCTTAAATCTCTTGCAGATCCACAGATCTGTTGTGGATTCACAAACCAAAAACACTCATCCAATACACACCAGTAACACTACAGAATGTCTTATTGGGCATATGAGTGGTTCATCCCTCTATCAGTAGGTGTGCAAGTGAATATGTGTGTGTGTGAGTAGGTGTCTAAGGGTGTGTTTGAGTCTGTGAATGGTTGTGTGAGAATCTGAGTGGGTCTGTGAATGAATGGATGTCTGACTGTCTCTGTCAGCCTGTGAGAGGGTGTCAGACTGTCTCTGTGTGTTACTGGTATGAGAGTGTTTATAGGGGCATCAGAATGAGTGTGAGAGTGTCTGGGTGTGTGAGAGGGTGTGAGTGTCTGTATGGGTGTTAGAGTGGATGTTGGAGTGTCTGTATGGGTGTGTCACTGGGTGTGAGATTGTTTGGTCATCAGAGTGGGAGTGAGAGTGCCTGCCTGTATGTGATGGGTGTGAGAGTGTGTATGAGAGAGTCTGTGTGTGGGTATGTAAGAGAGTGTGAGTGTTTGTATAGGCATCACAGTGGGTGTGAGAGCATCTGTGTGTGTGTCACTGGGTGTGATAGTGTTTGTATGGGCATGAGAGTGGGAGTGTCTGTATATGTGAGTGTGTGTGAGAGTGTTTGTGTGTGTGTGCTTGAGAGTATCAGAGTGGTCATCAGAATGGGTGTAAGAGTGTCTGTGAGTGAGTGGGTGTGAGAGTGTCTGTGTGTGCGTGAGAGTGGGTGTAAGTGTTAGTATTGGTGTCATAGTGGGTGTGAGAGTGTCTGTGTGTGTGTGTATGAGTGGGTGTGAGAGTGTCTGGGTGTGTCACTGGGTATGAGAGTGTTTGTATAGGCATCAGAGTGGGTGTGAGAGTGTCTGTCTGGGTATGTGAAGGGGGTGAGAGTGTTTGTATAGGTGTGAGAGTGGATGTGGGAGTGTCTGTCTAAGTTTCACAGTAGGTGTAAGAGTGTCTGTCTCGGTGTGTGACAAGGTGAGAGAGTATCTGTTTGGGTGTCACAGTGGGTGTTAGAGTGTCTGTATGGGTGTCAGAGTGGGTGTGTATGTATAGATATATTTTTTTATTCACAGCGAGGTTCGTGGATCCATCTTGGATTTACACGGGGCTGCGCTGAGCCCAGCGATGGCTCTGCGGATCTCGCATGTGGCAAAAAAAACAATTCTGCCATTTTACTGCCCATTAAACATGCTGTCCCCACATTTATAACACACACATGGGGCAGGAAACCTCTCACTTGACCCCTTAGTTTTGTTTACAGTCATCGTTTCAGCCCAGAGGGCCGTTTCCCGGTATATAAAATGGTGGTGGCAACTTTTCTCTCAGGTTGTGGCCAGTCAATCAGGGCCTTGCTGTGGCGCATAAATACACAGATTCACCGCGTATGGATCCGTGGAGGGTCCGCATCTTTAAATATACAAATTTGATTTTCTTTTAATTTCTTAAAAGCTACTAAATTGATTTACACCAAATAACAAAAAGCATGCTTTCTGGACAAAAACCTACCTTTCTGCCAAATTTGGTGCAATTCCGTTCATTGGTTCGGGATGTAGTCATCTTCAAAATCCCTATGGGAAATTGCATTGGGAAAATGCACTTTGGGAACCCCTCTTTTCCTCACTCACCGCTTGACGAATCACCCTGAAACTTTCAAGACAGCAGCTGAAATGAGTGGCGTATTAATTTTGAAAATTATGTGAAGATTTGTCAAATAGCTCTAACGTTATTGGCAAAACAAAAAACTCTTTTCCTATGGAAACTTGGTCCTAACTATAATCACCTACTGGCGACCACCAGTAGGTAATCTATCTATCTATCTATCTATCTATCTATCTATCTATCTATCTATCTATCTATCTATCTATCTATCTATCTATCTATCTATCTATCTATCTATCTATCTATCTATCTATCTATCTATCTATCTATCTATCTATCTATCTATCTATCCAGATAGATAGAGAGATAGATAGATATGGAAATAGATATTGAGCTAGGTAGATATATAGAGATATTCTATCTACTTCTATTCTGGTCCAGTAGAAGGCTGGGAGCCAAAACACGTAGACCGTCCGTCTGTGTGGTTGCACTATGGTGTCGAACAAATAGTAATAAAAAAGGAATGAAAACATACCGATGTCTATGGTGCCGTGTGTCCTCGTCGGAGAGTGGAACGGAGACAGTGAAGCATATATATATATATATATATATATATATATATATATATATATATATATATATATATATATATATTACCTACTGGTGGTCGCCAGTAGGTAGTTATAGTTAGGACCACGTTTCTATAGGAAAAGCGTTTTTTGATTTGCTTATAACTTTGGCAGCGTTTGACGAATGTTTATGACATTTTCCAAAACCCTTCTCTGTTCAGATCAGCTCCTATGTTGAAAGTTTGGGGGTGATGATTCGTCAAGGGGGGGCTGAGAAAAAAGGGGGGTCCCAAAACATGTTTACTCCATGCAATTTCCATAGGAAACTTTAGACAAGGCTACAGGTCAAACTGCTGAACGGAATTACGTCAAATTTGGCAGGGAGAAAGGTCTTGGTCCAGAAAGCACGCTTTTGTTTAAATGGGGTAAGTCCGTTCAGTAGTTTTAGAGAGATATCAAAATTTACAGATATCGATATTTGAGAATTCTGACATCTGATTGGCTGAGGCGTTGCGAGCACGAGCGTGCGGCTCATTGGCTGTGAACTGTTGAAACTAGGAAGTGTTGGCAGCCATTTTGTTACTGAGTTGAAAGGCGTAGGGTGAAAAATAAGAGAATAATTGTATAAAAGGGTATAGTAGGAACACTGTGGTCTTAGTTTAAGCAGTCTGTACGGTGGAGAGGCAGGGAGTTTGAATGTTGCGTAGGCCATGGAAATCACGTCTGCAGAACAACGGTGCGTGGTATTGCGGCAAGGTTACGTAGGCTCTGGAAATCCCATCGGGAACACAATGCGCCGTATTGCGGCAAGCAGTGTGTAGGGTGCACACACAGGTAGTGTGAATGTTGCGTAGGCTGTGGAAATCACGTCCGCAAAACAACGATGCGCGGTATTGCGGCAATGTTCAGTAGGCTGTGGAAATGATATCGGGAAAATAACAATGCGCTGTATTGCAGCCTTTCTTTACCTTCCTTTAATATAATGCGCAGTAATGGTTACTTATAATGCGGTGTTCACTTTTATCACGGACAGTGAAGAAAATTAACGTTTAATTGGCTGAGGTGTTTCAACAACGAGCTCAATGTTCATTGGCTGCGAACCATTAAAAGTAAAAGTGTTGCCAGCCATTCCCTCCCCCTGCGCGGAGTAGCAAGGACATCTGATTGGCTCACATGTTCCAAGCAGGACCTTCCAGAGGTTAATGTTCATTGGCTGCAAACCATTGAAAGTAGAAGTGTTGCCAGCCATTTCCTCCCCGTCCGCGGAGTAGCAGGGACATCTGATTGGTTGACGTGTTCCAAGCAGGGCGTTCCCAAGCTTAATGTTCATTGGCTGTAAACCATTGAAAGTAGAAGTGTTGCCAGCCATTCCCCCCCCTCCGCGGAGCATCAGGGACATCTGATTGGGTAATGTGTTCCAAGCAGGACCTTCCCAAGCTTAATGTTCATTGGCCGTGAAGCATTAAAAGTAGAAGTGTTGGCAGTGATTCCTCCCCTGTGCGGATCACCATGGACATTTTATTGGCTAAAGTGTTCCGAGTACAAGTTTGCTCTTTATTGGCTGGGAACATTTCACTGTTGTGAAGCGTTTTGTGACGCACTTCAATGGAGTACGTGAAAACAAAGTGGTAGCGGGGAGGGTAGGAACACTATTAACTCTGTAAAGTGGTCACAAGGTGATGAACAGGGATTGCGAAGGTAAAAATTGTTTTTTATATATTTTAAGGGCCATTTATATAATTGGCGTGGGGTGTACAAATCACGGCGGGAAAATAACAGAGTATGTTGCGGTCTTCTTTTTATTAAGTTTGCGGGTGGGATACTTCCCAGTAGCAGTATTTACTTAGAATGTGGTGTTTACTTTTCTGACGGGGAGGTGTGGTTGCGCAGCAAAAATTTCAGACTAGGTTTGACACAGTTTTTATTAAGCAATTACAAATAAACTTTCTTCGAAAACTGAAGCTGTATATATCAAAGAGGTGACAAATAAAAACGCAATTCATAAAATATCCCTTAAGCGTGGCCACACCCTCCCTTTTTTTTCTGCTATAATAATAAATAAGTGCTACAAGAAACACTCCCGCACTACATCATCTCAGGTCACAAGAACAATAACAAGTAAAAAACTGTTAAACACAAATGACTTTATATTACATAGAAATGTACGCTTCATCATTTCTTACAATTTCTATTCTGTAGAACTCTGGAAAGTTCAGTCGTAGTTCTTAGAGGTCGCTCACTGCTCCGCTAATAGATCACGTACTCCTTTAAGAACATATAGGATAGTAGTAATATATACACTACTATTCATATATATTCTATAGGGAGAACAAGAATAGGAACCACAACAGAAAAAAACAGAAATACCAAAAAATCATTCAAAAATGTAGGGTTTATCAAAGGCATTCAGTAAGAAAGTGTCTATGCAAACAATCTTTTTAAACTGCAATTTAAAAAAATATTCTCACTGTAAAAATATCTGATCAAGTAAGTTATAAAGGTCAGTTAGCTGTATTTCAGATGGTTTACTCCTGGCGGCGACAAATCTCCAATTCTTGTTGTGTGAAAATATGACACTCTACTACAATATACAGAGTGACACTGATTGCACACAAAAAAGAAAAGGAAAATAAAGTCATGAACACAAAACAAGATCAATAACGAAATACTTTCCAGCAGTGAATATGTTCAGAGCTTCTTTTATCGGGGACTTCGAAATCTTTCAACTTCGCGCTGACGGGCCATAAACTCCTCTGAGATCATAATGACTGTGAATATTACAATATACATACTCACACTATATGATCCCAAGGGGGAAACAGAGTAAGAAGTAGAAGCTGCTGACGTTACATATAAATCTTTAGTCTTCGCGCCGACGGGTCATAAACTCCTCTGAGATCACAATGACTGTTAATATTTTAATATACATATTTACAGTATATGATCCCAATGGGGAAACAGAGTAAGAACCAGAAGCTGCTGACGTTACATATAAATCTTTAGTCTTCGCGCCGACTGGTCACAAACTCCACTGAGATCATAATGTGTGGTTATTATAATATACATACTCACACTATATGATCTCAAGGGGAAATAGACTACAAACTAGAAGCTGCTGACGTTACATATAAATCTTTCGTCTTCGCGTCGACGGGTCATAAACTCCACTGAGGTCAGTATGAATGTGAATATTACAATATACATACTCACACTATATGATCCCAGGGGGAAACAGACTAAGAACCAGAAGCTGCTGACGTTACATATAAATCTTTAGTCTTCGCGCCGACGGGTCACCAACACCTCTGAGGTCAAGTACAGTGTGAATATTATAATATACAAAGTCACACTATATGATCTCAAAGGAGCCAGAAAAGGAACAATGTTTGCTGTATTCTGTCTGTTTCTGAAAACAAGCTGCTGACATTACATATAAATGGCAAAAACAACCAATAACACTTTTTTCTAAATACAAATCTTTAAATATTGACAAATAGCTACGTATTATAAATATCTACTATGCCATAATCAAACAACTTACAACTCTGGAATATGTTTTGTTGCCGCAAAACAAGAATCCGACGCTAGAAAACGGAACGTGCATCACAGAATGGAGACGCTTAAATAACTCGCATAAACAAAACTAATCAAACAACGGGGGTGGTTTATATAATTTTTGGTTATTGAGTAGTCTATGGAAGGAAGATGCGGCTCCGCCCATTTACATGTCACGTTTTACCGTTGACACGTGCTCTCTTTTTCACTGTTTAACTTGTGCACGTGTTGGGAAAAGTTACAAAATGTGAAGCGGTAAAGGTTTCGATTTCGATCCTAACACGTATAAGGTCCTTAATATGTACATACGTTGGAGAGCTTAAAAACTGTTACCCGGCAAACCGTGTCATTTCCATTCTCATGACTACAAACATCTATTAATTACCGTAATTCTAAATAGAAGACATAAAAAAAAACATCGTTCAGAATAAAAAAAAAAAATATGTGCTAATATTTCTCATCACTATGGTTTTAAATTAAAAAAATGCCAGCATTTGTAAAGCGTACAGCTTCCCCTGGAAAAGTGTGCCGGCGCTCGGGGGCGTTGGGAAGATTAAGCAAGGTGTTGCCCACAGTGACATAGTGGTGGGCTAACGTGCCGCTGGAGCCGGGAATCGAACTGTGAACGCTGTTGTTCGAAGTCAGGTATCATAGCTGCTGCGTGACACATTTTCCACATTTAAATGTTAATTAGTGCTAATTAAGTTTTAAACATTGTTAAATTATAACTTATAACAGACTACTGTTACAGTTAGTTTTTCACTACAAAAAGTATGCACGTCTTTTTAAAATTTACTTAAAAACAATATAGGTTTCAGGGACATTGTAGTTAGAAATTAGCATTTATAAAACCTTTGAAATTCACAGAAAAAAACCATAGGTTTTACAGACGTTATAGTTAGAAATTAGCATTTTAAAAACTTTAGAAATTCACTCAAAAAAACCATAGGTTTTAGGGACGTTATAGTTAGTTGGACATTTCACTCATATAAAACCAGAGAAATTCCACCGTTATAGTTAGTTCAGCTAACTATAACTCGCGCACCCGCAATGCACTGCTCATGATGTCACATATTACATCATTCATGACATGGTCAGTGACATCACGATGACATCTCAAATGACATCACTGATGACATCACTGATGACATCATCCCGTGATTGTGTGTTTCTGTAATTTTTAAATATGTTTTATATATATTCCTAGGTGTATTGAAAAATGAGTGGGTGTATAAGTGTCTGGATGGAGGATTTAGTAGGAGGGTGACTGGCTGTATAAGTTAGTGATTAAATGTGTCTTACTGAATGGATGGGTTAGTGACGAAACTGTGTGAATGCCTGTATCAGTCTGTCTGTTGTTGTGCAAGCTGCTGCATGGGTTGGCCAGTAGCTATATGAGTGTCTATATAGGTTATTAATTGGTTGTTTGAGTATTTTTTTGGGGGAGCTTGAGTGTGTGTGTGGGTGGGTCTGAGGTGTGTGACTCTGTGCATAGATGTGTGAGTGGTTGATTCACTGGATGTATGGGTTCAACAGTGCATGTGGAAACACGTGTATGGGTGCGTGAGTGTGTGTATCGGTGTGTTGGTAAGTGAATGGATGTGTCAGTGGTACATGTCCAAGTAACTACATATGTAAAAGGCAGTGTATGTGAGAGTTCAAGTATATAAAGGACTCTACATGATAGTTGGTGATTTTGAGACTGGCTGTATAGATGAGTCTGTACTTGTATCACTAATTATATAATAGAGTAAGTATGCATTAGTATCTGTATGAATAAGTGAGGTGGTGTGTGTATAATTGTATAGGTGAGTAAATGGGACTGTGATAGATTCTTTGCATGACTAAGTAGGTGTGTGAGTAACTGCATGGATGAGTGGCGGTGTAATTGTCTGTATAGGTGTATAAGTGCATATGGTAGTGTTGTATTTATGAGTGACTGCATGTATCAGTGATTGTATGGATGAATGAGTAGATGTGTGTGTAGACCTAGCAATCAGTGAGTGCGTATGTAGTAACTGGTATTGGTGTGTTAACTATTTTGAAAATGGTTGTCTGTATTTTACAGTGGGTGTATTAAAGGTTATATTAGAGTGTGAGGAGATGCATCAGTTTTTCACGTGGATGATGTCATCAGTGATGTCATTTGAGATGTCATCAGTGATGTCATCAGTGATGTCACTGACCATGTCATGAATGATGTAATATGTGACGTCATGAGCAGTGCATTGCGGGTGCGCGAGTTATAGTTAGCTGAACTAACTATAACGGTGGAATTTCTCTGGTTTTATATGAGTGAAATGTCCAACTAACTATAACGTCCCTAAAACCTATGGTTTTTTTGAGTGAATTTCTAAAGTTTTTTAAATGCTAATATCTAACTATAACGTCTGTAAAACCTATGGTTTTTTTCTGAATATATATATCTATATATATATATATATATATATATATATATATATATATATATATATATATATATATATATATATATATATATATATATATATATATATCCAAGTAAAATGTGAAACTCCCGCAACCTCCAGGCGGCGAAGAAGGAGAGACGGACCAACTCAGAATCTTCAGGCAAGTTCTTTTATTCAACCATTTTTCTCATAAAATGACGCGTTTCGGGCTCGAGAGCCCTTGATCACATATATATATTACAACGTTTTTATCCACTGCATGAAGACGCACTCCACAACAAGGTCATTCCACTGAATTCTTTATTGAGGCAAACCGGCACTGGCATCCAGATGGTGAGTTGCCTAACGCGTTTCGGAGCTGCCTCGCTCCTTGATCACAGGCTGTTGGTGCACCTGCGCAGAAACAAAGGACACTCGTACTACTTCAAATTTATTGCCCTCTAGTGGGCCTTTCTGGTAAGTTCACATTGTTGGTGCAGGCTGGGACCTGTAGTGTCCTTTGTACAATTCTCGCCCTTCAGTGGGCTCTGCGCCGTGACACACTCTTTATAAATTCAAAATACCATCCAGTGGGTTTTCGGGTAACCAGAGCCAGTTAATTTGATTAAGACCAGTTGTCCCGCATGACAGGTTTCGACACTACTGAACCTGTGCGGCCCCTTTAAAATTCACGGTGGTGCAGTCCTCCCGACCTGGACAAGCCGGAAAACATTTTACAAAGTTTTTATCCACTGCATGAAGACGCACTCCACAACAAGGTCATTCCACTGAATTCTTTATTGAGGCAAACCGGCACTGGCATCCAGATGGTGAGTTGCCTAACGCGTTTCGGAGCTGCCTCGCTCCTTGATCACAGGCTGTTGGTGCACCTGCGCAGAAACAAAGGACACTCGTATTACTTCAAATTTATTGCCCTCTAGTGGGCCTTTCTGGTAAGTTTACATTGTTGGTGCAGGCTGGGACCTGTAGTGTCCTTGATCACATGACGCGATACATAGTTGGTGCTTGGCTTTTAAGCCATTTTTTTACCATTGCATTTTTTTCTTTTTTAAAGTGACAAGTGCAAAAATATATATATGTATAAACGCGAACAGCATAGGAATAGACATGGTAAAAATACTTTCAACTGGGTAAATGTTTGAAACTACAATTACAAATCATTGTAATAAATTATATATATAGTTATAAATATATTTCAATTAAAACACAACCTTTATTTTAAATATGATAAATAAATAAATGCATAAATGCAATATCATAATAAAATCCTTGTGTTAATGACATGATATAAAAACAATGTTTAGATTCCACCTCCATTAGTATATGTGCACACACTCGCCCATAATTGTAAGATAGTATGTGCGCATATATGGACTTTACCAATTGATCTGTTGGTTAGGTTTGTATTACCCAGTGGTCATGGTGGTGTTGACACCAAAGTCCTAAACTCCTATTTCTAATGTTTGCGATAGTTTATAAAAGTGCATGTGCCCATTGATTGTAACTGTGTTGTGATGTGCAAATTTACCAATGAAAAAAGCTAAAACCCATAAAACCTAACTGTGATGATTGTAAAAAGGGGGGGTGGTTTTTTAAGACAGGGCACTGTAAACTACTCTAGGATACTGTATGCTGATTGTTCATTTCTATTTAAGACTTTTAGCTATTACAATTGCTTTCAGAGGCATGTATAGCGATCCTCTGTCCCGTTAAGACCCGCTGGCTGTTTACTATCTAATTCCAAGATATATCTTGTTTCTAGTTTTCTGAGGGCTTTTTCTCTGTTGCCTCCTCTTGTTTTGTGGCACGCAGTCGATTAAAAAATATTTGAGATCTTTTGAGTCTCCATTATGTGACTCCTCAAAATGGCGTGCCACCGGATAGGCCTGGTCTTTGTTTTTTATGGCTCTTATGTGCTGGAGTATCCTCTTGTGGCCTTGGAGAACCGTGCTCCCAACATAACGTTGGCCACACGGACACTCCAGCACATAGATTACATATTCTGTTTTGCATGACAAATTTCTGTATATGGGTTTTTCCTTATCACTGAAAGGTGTTTTATAGGAAGATTTATTTACCCCATGTTGACACTCTTTACAGGATGTGCATTTGTAAAAGCCCTTTCTTTGGTTTAGCCAGGTGGTTTTTATATAGTCCCATGGATCATTGTGGACTAGCTCATCTCTCATTGAGGGTGCTTTACTGTACGTGAGTGCTGGTCTAGTTGGTAGTAAATGGCCTACAGTAGGATCGCTTAATACAAGGGGCCAGTTTTTCCTTGTGATGGTATTGATTGTTCTTGCTTGTTTGCTATAGCCTATTATAAACCTAAAAGTTTCCGAATTTTGTATTGGTTCTTGTGGGTTATTCACTGTATTGGTTGTGTTGGCCCTCATCTGTGTTATTAAAAGGCTATCTCTACTAATTGCATTGCTTCTTCTTATTGCATCTGCAATAGTTTTTTGGGAGTAACCTCTTTCAAGAAACCTTTTTTGACTGGCTATTTGTGCCATCTGTAAGTCATCAGCATTGCTACTTATGCATTTTAACCTGAGCATCTCACTGTACGGTATACTCCGTATAAGATGTTGAGGGTGAGCGCTCGTAGCATGTAGGACTGCATTTCCGGCAGTTTTTTTGCGATGTAATCTAGTGGCGATTTGTCCTTCTCTGATGTAGACCTGTACATCTAAGAATTCAACCACCTGATCACTTATATTGGCCGTGAACTCTAAATTGAGGTTGTTGGTATTGAGGTCTTTGATGAATCTTTCTGCCTCCGGCTGGGTCCCCTGCCAGATGATAAAAAGATCATCGATGTATCTTAGCCAAACTTTGATGTTTGTGTTGACTATGTTTGCGTGTTCTTTAAGGAGGACCAGCTCCTCCCACCAACCCATGTGGAGACATGCGTAGCTGGGGGAGAAGCTGGCCCCCATAGATACGCCTCGTAATTGCTGATATAACATATTCCGATACATAAAGATATTGTTGTTTAAACAGAACTCTGGCATATCTCTAAGCATTTTGCTGTGGTGTATAAACTCTGATGGTCTCTGATCAAGATAATGTTTTAGTGCCCTCATGCCATCCTGGTGATTAATAGAAGTGTATAATGAGGAGACATCTAATGTGATTAGAAGATAGTCTTTGTTCCATTCACAGTTCTTGATTTTGGATAAAAATTCTCCCGTATCACGGATGTATGATGGTAGATGTTGCACATAGTCCTGAAGGAAATAGTCTACATATATTGATGTTCGCTCTAGGAGACTATTTCTTGCCGAAATGATCGGCCTTCCAGGTGGATTTATGGGATCTTTGTGTATTTTTGGAATAAAATACATAATTGGTGTTACTGGGTGATCATTTTGCAAGTATACATATTCTTCTTGTGTCAGTAGTCCTGCGTTTTTCCATGCAATCAGTTTCATCCTGTAGATGTTATAGGTATTCCTGAGGGTTATCTGATCACATTTGCGGTAACATTTTCTGTCTTGCAATTGATTCATAGCCTCCTTGTTGTAGTCAGATTTGTTCCATAGGACTAGATTTCCACCTTTATCAGAGTTGCGGATAATCAATTCAGAGTTCGCCTTGAGTTTCGTCATTAATGAGTGATATTGGATCTCTGTTTTATTTTTCTTTGTTCTCGTTATCCTCTGCACTCTATGATTGAGTTTTTTGATTTCACCTACAACATGCTCATGGAATATCTCAATTGCATCCCGAGGCATTATTGTATTGAAGTTGGAGGTTGGTCTGAAAAGTGTTACTACCATACCTCGGTCCCTTGTGTTGTATGGTAATTGATTGTGCTTTGCGAATTGAGTAGAGGTCATATTCTCATCCAACAACTCCTGTAGTGTATCAAGAGCTGACATATCTGTGCTTGTCAGCCCGAAGGGCGGAGATGACATGGGCAATGATTCTTGTTGTTTGTTTGCATCAGACTCTGAAGGTTTCTTTTGCACAAAGTATTTTTTGAGTTTCAGTTTTCGTATACTTCGGTAGACGTCCATGCGGGTCGAAGCATGATTAAAAGAGCTTTCAGGACAGAATGACAGTCCTAGCGATAACAGTTGCTCTTCTGCTTTCGTTAGATCGATGTTTGCCAGATTTATTATTGTTGGACTCATTGCTGAGTCTGTCGTCTCCAATTCCTGCGAGTTTGTCCTCTCTTTTTGGGAGCGCTTACGTTTTGCTGCTCTCCTCTCTCGGCGTTTTGTGGTTGATTTTTTATTTGAGGTTTTCCTTGGTTCCTGGGGCGCAGTGTTTGCCTGCGCTCCCAGCATAAAAAATCAACTTCCTCCATCAATGAGATTTTTACTGGCATTTGTTGTGCGGTATGGCTTCTGGGGTCTTGTTCAGTCTCGCTCTCCAGCGCGGAGCTGAGGTCTGAAGTAGAAGCTGTTTCCATTCTGGCAGCTCCGCCTGCTGCATTGGATTTAGATCCCTGTATCGTGCCATACTTAGATGCCTTGATTGAGTCAAATTTCTTCGCAAAAGTAAAAATACGACCACATTCGTAATCCATACGGTCTCTATGAAATTTGAAAGCTTTTCTTTCACGGATGATATCCTCTTCTTTCTTCAATCTTTTAGTCATCTCCTCTTTTAATTTATTTAGTTCCTCATTTTGTCCCATTTCAGATAGTTCAGTATTTAAGATGGGTACCAATTTTCTAGACGAGTCCAAATTTGTTTCTGCCCACTCTTTCATCATTTCAGGATCAGGGTTCTCATAGCTGGGGGCTGTTAAAATACGTAACGCCCTCGGTATCCTCCCTACATCCAGATAGCGTTGCAGGGATTTTGCCTCCCACCATTTGCTCTGTTCTGATTTCATTTTTTTCTCCAATTGTTTTACTTTTTCTTTGAGACTGATGTTTCTTGTCCCCTCTGGTGGATTCTGGGAGATTGAGTGTATGGTGGGTGCTTTCAAGTCATTAAACATGTCAGCTGCCGCTGCCTCCCTATCCCTTAGCGCGTCTGCTGACATGGTGGTAGTGTTTGTTTGAGCTTTGACTATTTCAAGGCGGATGGCGGAACAAATAGACACTCCGCGTACACCTCTGACCCATCGTTACAAAGTATCCGACCGTTTCCCGCTTGCACTCGCGTTTCAGCGCCCTTCACATCAAAGATGCGTGTTCGCCTACCTTCGGGTGCTTCGGAGATCAAATGTCTTTCCCACGTTCCGCTGGGGGGCTTAGCCAATGAAATCCTCCCGGATTACTCGATTGAAAGCTCTTCGTCGAGCCATGTCTCCCTTGAAGCAGCTATGCCCAATTGCGCAGAGGGGGTCCGAGAATAGCCGGAGGAGCCAGAACCGGCTAAGAATATAACAGCAACTCCTCTCACTTTCTAATTTGCCACAGAAGACAGGAGCTCAGACCACAACTTTGTGCTGTAAGTTTCTTTATTGTCTGCTCAACAAACCACAGCCATGACGCGTTTCGAGCCCGTAGGCCCTTGATCACATGACGCAATACATAGTTGGTGCTGGGCTTTTAAGCCATTTTTTTACCATTGCATTTTTTTCTTTTTTAAAGTGACAAGTGCAAAAAAATATATATGTATAAACGCGAACAGCATAGGAATAGACATGGTAAAAATACTTTCAACTGGGTAAATGTTTGAAACTACAATTACAAATCATTGTAATAAATTATATATATAGTTATAAATATATTTCAATAAAAACACAACCTTTATTTTAAATATGATAAATAAATAAATGCAATATCATAATAAAATCATTGTGTTAATGACATGATATAAAAACAATGTGTAGATTCCACCTCCATTAGTATATGTGCACACACTCGCCCATAATTGTAAGATAGTATGTGCGCATATATGGACTTTACCAATTGATCTGTTGGTTAGGTTTGTATTATATATATCAAAACAATACCCTTTCAGGCTTAGAGTGCCATATAAATTATGCAAAAAAGAAGCAGAGACCTCTGGATAGTTCCCAAGTTTAGGTGGAGAGAAGCTCCTGTATAGCGCACCCTACAACACCAGCGAGACACTCTTAATCTGCTCACCTCAAATGTATGTTTTTCTAGCAAAATCTTTAAGCATAGGATTAGCACAATGCCATCCACGCTGAGCTAGAAGGGGACAAAGTCATTTGCAATTTCTACTGTAAAATATTTAAGCATATGATTAGCACAGTGCCATGCACGCCGAGCTGTAAAATGACAAAAGTCTTTTACCTATGCTACCCAGAGTCCTCTGCTTCATGCATATATATACATCTACTAGCAGTTGCCAGTAGATAGTTATAGTTAGTTCAGAGTTCCTATCAAAAAGGTGATTTTTTGTTGCCTACATCTTTGGCACCGGTTGAGGAATCTTCATGAAATTTTCCCCAATCATTTGCCCGGTACTTCAGATGGAGCCTGGAAATTTTGGATTGTTTTGTTTAGCAGGGGCCTAGAGAAAGGGGGATGGGATCCCCTGGGCCAAAATCGGCCTGTGGAGGGGAGCCGCACGGCCCCCTCCACCATTTGAGAAAGGCCAGGCTCCACGGGATGGGGTCCCTGGGGCCTCAATTATCCGGGGGAGAAGGGCGACGTGGGCACCCTCCCCTAAAAGTAATTAAATAATGAAAAAAGGCTGGGCCCCGGCGGATGGGGTCTCCGGGGCTGAAATCGGCCCAGGTAGGGGCTCCACACTGCCCACCTTCCATAATAAAGAAAGCAATTTTTTTTAAAGGCTGGCCCGGTAAGTTGCCGGACACTCCGTCCCCTTTCTCTACCCCTTGAGGGCCAACTACCCCTCCTGTTACCTCCAGTAAGTCCCACACAGGGGGATTGCTGAGATGTCATCAGAGGCCTTGCTCCCTTTCTCCACCACTCTGCAAACGTGCCTCCTGGCCCACTACTGGTTGCGGAATGAAGTACCCTTGGATGTTGAGGGTCCTTGGGGGCCAGGCACCCATCCTGTTACTTGCAGTAAGTCCCACACAGCAGGATTGCTGAGAGGTCTTCGGAGGCCATGTCCCCTTTCTCCACTAGTCTGCAAACGTGCCTCCGGGTGCACTACTGGTTGGGGGATGAAGTCCCCTTGGATGCTGTAGGTCCTTCAGGGCCAAGAACCCCTCCTGTTACACTTCCAGTAAGTCCCACACTGTGGGATTGCTGAGAGCTGGTCAGAGGCCCCGCCCCCTTTCTCTACCACTCTGCAAAGTGCCTCCTTGCACACTACTAGTTGGAGGATGAAGTTCCCTTGGATGCTGAAGGTCCTTGGCAGCCAAGAACCCCTCCTGTTACCTCCAGTAAGTCTAACACAACAGGATGGCTGAGAGCTGGTTGGAGGCCCTGCCCCCTTTCCCCACGACTCTGCAAAGGCGACTACTGGTTAAAAAAACCATTGAAATTCACTTAAAAAACAAATGTTACAGGGATATTATAGTTAGGAAATTGATTTTTAAAAAACCTTAGAAATTCACTTAAAAAACCAAAGGTTACAGGGATGTTATAGTTAGGAAAGAGAATTAGAAAAACCTTAGAAATTCATTGAAAAAATCAAAAGTTACAGGGACGTTACAGTTAGGCTGACATTTCACTCATACAAAACCAGAGAAATTCAGCAGTTATAGTTAGCTGAGCTAACTATAACTTATGCCCCCGCAATGCACTGCTTATTACTTCACATATTACATCACTCATGACATAGTCAGTGACATCACTCATGATATAACTGATGACATCTCAAATGACATCACTGATGACATCTCAAATGAAATCATACCCACTTACACCCCAATGCAACATCTCATATACCCACTCCCACACAACCACTGACATACCCATTCACATGCCCATAAAAACACTCACACACCTACTCACTAATCCATAGAGCCACTCACACATCAACTCACCCATACAGCCACTAACACAACCACTAACTCACATATACAGTCACTTATGCACCTACTCACTGACCAATACAGTCATTCACACATCCAGTCATACAAACATATAGAGACTTACACACCCACTCATACACACATACAGTCATTCACACACTACATCAGTCACCTATACAGCTACTCACATACCTACTCACTCACCCATACAGTCACTCACACAGCCACTCACTCACCCATACTGTTACTCACACACCCACTCACTTACTCATACATATACTAACACTTGTACTCACTCACCTATACAGTTATTGACACAAGTAGATACTCTCTCATACAACCTCTTTCACACCCACTCACTCACCCATGCACCCACTTACACACCCATTCATGCACCCATACAGCCATACAGACACTGATGTACCTGCTCAGTCACTGATGACATCACTGATGACATCTCAAACGACATCACTGATGACATCATCCAGTGAGTGTAAGTGTTTTTAAGAGTTTATGAGTGTTAAACATATACGAGTAGCTGTGTGAGTGAGTGAGTGGCTGCGTGAGTGGCTGTATTGGTGAGTGAGTAGGTGTGTCAGTGGCTGTATGGGTGTGTGAGTGGCTGTGTGAGTGGGTGAGTAGTTGTGTGAATGACTGTATGGGTGAGTGAGTGGGTGGCTGAACAGCTGTATGAGTGAGTGACTGGGTATGTAAGTGGCTGTATGGGTGAGTGAGTGGCTCTTTGAGTTGGTGTTTGGTTAAGTGAGTTGGTGTGTGAGTGGCTGTATTAGAGAGTAAATGTCTGTGTGAATGGCTATATGGGTGATTGAGCAGATGTGTGAGTGCTTGTATGGATGTTTTAATGGATATGTAAGTGGTTGTGTGGGTATGTGAGTGTGTGTGTAAGTGGTATGGGTGAGTGAATGGCTGTGTTGCGAGGCTGTTTGGGGGAGTGAGTGGGTGTGTGAGAGACTGTATAGGTGAATAAGGGGGTATGTAGTAGCTTTATGTTTGAGTCTGTGGTTGTGTGAATGGCTGTATGGCTGAGTGACTAGTTGTATGAGTAGCTGTATGGGTGAGGGGTTGTCTGAGGGGCCATATGAGTGAGTGAATGGGTGTGTGAGTGGCTCTGTGGATGAGTGAGTGGTTGTGTTGAGTACTTGTATGGGTCTGTGAATGGGTATGTGAGTGGTTGTATGGGTGAGCGAGTGGGTGAGTGGGTGTTTGAGAGGTTATATGAGGGTGTTAGTGGGTGTGTGAGTGGTTCTGTGGATGATGTCATCAGTGATATCCTCAGTGAAGTCACTGAACAAGTCATGAGTGATGTAATATGTGAGGTCATAAGCGGTGCTTTGCGGGGGTGTAAGTTATAGTTAGCTCAGGTAACTATAACTGCTGAATGTCTGTTTTGTACAAGTGAAATCTGAGCCTAATTATAAGGTTTCTGTAACCTTTGGTTTTTTCAGAGAATTTCTAAGGTTTTTTTTTAATCCTGTTTCCTAACTATTATGTCCCTGTAACCTTTGTTTTTTTTCAGTGAATTGCTAACGTTTTTTTAAATTCTATTTCCTAACTATAACATCCCTTTAACCTTTGGTTTTTTCAGTGAATTTCTACATTTTGTTATTTCCTAACTGTAACCTGTAACCTTTGAGAGTGAGTGTGTGAGTACACGAGGCTCTCAGTGGGAGTGTGAGTGTCTGAGTGGGTCTGTGAGTTGGTACATGAGTCTCTGAGTGGGTGCATAAGTGTCTGAGGGGGTCTGTGAGTGGGTGTGTCTGAGTGGGTTAATGAGTGCCTCCATGATTTTGTCTGCAAGTGAGTGCATGAGTGTCTGAGTAGGTCTGTGAGTGGCTGCATGAGTCTCTGAATAGGTCTTTGTGTGGGTGTGTGAGTCTCTGAGTGGGTCTATGAGTTGGGTGAATGGGTCTCTGAGTAGGTCTGTGAGTAGGCGAGAGTATGAGTGATTCTGTAAGTGGGTGCATGAGTGTCTGAATGGGTCTGTGAGTGGCTGTGAGAGTGTCTGCGTTATTCTGTGAGTGGGTGCCTGAGAGCCTGAGTGGGTTCTGCTTGTTCTCTGCTCATTTTCTACCTTTTATCTGCTCACTTCTGACCTTTATTTTGCCTCTTTCTGCTCGTTTCTGACCTCCATTTTGCCTGTTTCTGCTTGTTTCTGACCTTTATTTTGCTTTTTCTGCTCATTTCTGATCTCTATTTTGCCTATATATGCTCGTTGCTGGCCTTTATTTTCTCTCTTTCTACTTGTTTCTGATCTCTATTTTGCCTCTTTCTGCTCATTGCTGGCCTTTATTTTGCCTCTTTCTGGTTGTTTCTGATTTCCATTTTGCCTCTTTCTGCTCATTGCTGGCCTTTATTTTGCCTCTCTGACCTTTATTTTGCCTCTTTCTAACCTTTATTTTGACTCTTTCTGCTTGTTTCTGACCTTTATCTTGTCTCTTTCTGCTTGTTGCTGACCTCTATTTTGCCTCTTTCTCCTCATTTCTGACCTTTATTTTGCCTCTTTCTAACCTTTATTTTGACTCTTTCTGCTTGTTTCTGACCTTTATCTTGTCTCTTTCTGCTTGTTGCTGACCTCTAGTTTGCCTCTTTCTGCTCATTGCTGACCTCTGTTTTGCCTCTTTTTGCTCATTTCTGACCTCTATTTTGCGCCTTTCTACTTGTTTCTGACCTCAATTTTTCCTCTGTCTGCTTGTTGCTGATCTCTATTTTGCCTTTTGCTGATCGTTTCTGACCTCTATTTTGACTCTTCTGCTCATTTCTGACCTTTATTCTGCCTCTTTCTGCTCGTTTCTCACCTTTATTTTGCCTCTGTCTGCTTGTTTCTGACCTTTATTCTGCCTCTTTCTGCTCGTTTCTCACCCTTTTTTGCCTCTTTCTGCTAATTGCTGACCTCTATTTTGACTCTTTTTGCTCGTTTCTGACCTCTATTTTGCGCCTTTCTGCTTGCTTCTGACTTCAATTTTGCCTCTTTCTGCTCGTTTCTGATCTCTATTTTGCCTGTTGCTGCTCATTTCTGACCTTTATTCTGCCTCTCTCTCTGCCTGTTTCTGACCTCTATTTTGCCTCTTTCTGCTCATTTCTGACTTTTATTCTGCCTCTTTCTGCTCATTTCTCACCTTTATCTTGCCTCTTTCTGCTTGTTGCTGACCTTTATTCTGCTTCTTTTTGCTCATCTCCGACCTTTATTAAGCCTCTTTCTGCTCGTTTCTCACTTTTTTTTTTTACCTCTTTCTGCTCGTTTCTGACCTTTATTTGACCTCTTTCGGCTCATTTCTGACCTTTATTTTGGCTGTTTCTGCTAGTTTCTGACCTTTATTCTGCCTCTTGCTGCTTGTTTCTGACCTCTATTCTGCCTCTTTCTGCTCGTTGCTGACCTTTTTTTGCCTTTCTGCTTGTTTGTGACCAATATTCTGCCTCTATCTGCTTGTGTCTCACCTTTATTTTGCCTCTTTCTGCTCTTTTCCCTCGAGACCAAGGGGGAAGCCTCAGGGCTCATTGCGGTCCCTGCCGGCTCCCCACCGCTTGTGGCAGTAGGCATTGCTCTCACAGACAGGGAGCTGCTAAACATGCAGTTCCCTGTTTGTGAGAGCAATTGTTTTTTCTGTTTCTCTGCTGGCTTGACAGTGGGCAGGGAAACAAATGAAACCTCCTCTTTCAGCAAGTGAGAACATTTTGTCAGCTCCCGCTTGCTGGAAGCGGAGTGTTTGCGTTGACTTGGCGGGAGCTGTCAAAGCTCCCACCAAGTCACGGCAAACAGCCATGTCCCAGGGGTGTGGGCACCACGGGATATAGCAGGAGGGTGTGGCAGCCCCCAGTGCCATTATTGGTTCCAGTTTGGGGGCTGCGAGGTCCCCTTCCTTTCACTTTCACGGGCCTGCCCCAGGGAGGTGGTGGTCCCCGAGGTAGAGAACGTTCGGGAGGGAGGCCGCACGGCTCCCCTCCTTCTTTAAAAATCCCACTGTGTAGTAATGTTTTAGATGCACGTTTCATGGATGGACTTGCACCACATTTGACAATCGCTTTGCATAGTTGATTAAGGTGTTACATGCTAATTTTTGTGTACACCTGTGCGGGGTAAAAATTTCAGCGGGAGTGAAAAGAGATGTATTATCCCATTTTAGCTCCCATAGAGTATTTTGCAGGTGCCTACAGACCAAATTGCTCAACAAATTTACACCAAACTTGGCATAAAAGTATAACTTGACTTAGAAAATGTCTCTATGTTGATTTCTTATAAATCTGTTCAGTATTTTCTAGAAGTATTTTCAAAACGTTGATGAATGAGCTTTAAAGGTTAACACATTTACATATCTTGGCTATATTAATTGCGGAGGATTTGGAGCTGCAAATCTGAGTGATCTGATTGGCTGGCTGCAAGAGAAATATTTCTCTTGCGGATGCCATTTCAGGACATGGGGCACAGTCCTCATGCCTTGATAAAACTGTAAAAAGACCATATAGGGGGCACAGTATGAGTACACTCTTACCCCAGGGTCATAGTGGGGGCAGCCCCAGAGGGCATCCCTTGGTGTACATAAAAAATGTAAAAAGTGTCATGCATTCCACTGCTCATTATTGTCGGCATTCGTGGAACCCTTTACCTAAATTTGGGCATATGAGATGTTGGGGTAGCATGAATCTAAAAAAGGACCCACAAACACTGCAAGCTTTCTGATCAAGTACCATTAATCTGGTTTGGCCTTCACCAACCCAGGCATCACCATTCAGGGATTCGCAGTAATGGATTTGAAGCTACAAACCCCTGAAAGGAGAGGTATGGGTCAGGAAAGTGAAAAGGACATTTAAGCTTTATAGGATAAGCATACCCTTACCCCAGGTCATAATGGGTGGCCCTCAGAAGACACCGCTTGGCTTAGATAAAAAACCATTAAAAAAAGATTCATGGGTTCCACGGATCATTTTCATAATTCGTAGATCTTGATGCCTAAAATGAAACCATTGGAAGTGTCAGGGCATCACGAACCCCAAAAATGATCCACAAACAGGGCAAACTTTGTGCTTGAGTAGCAACCCAGACATCACCGTTGTGGGATTTAAGGAACTGGATGCAAAGCTACAAACTACAGGAAGAAGAGGCATGGGTCAAAAGAAGCCTGGCCTGGGTTGAATAATACTTGCCCTGGATTTTCTGTATCAAATTAGGATCCACAAATCTGAAAACATGAATAAAAACAGGCCCTGGCTAAAGGCCAAGCTCTGTGGGCCAACCCCTTTGAGCAGTAGTGTTGGACACCCGTGAGGGGTGAGGCACAAGGCCCTCTGCAGATGGAGTTGGAAATTAAGTATATTTAAAAAAAAGCCCTCACATTCACTGCCAAAACACACAGTTAAACTAACTGACAAATGGTTCTGTGTCAAACATGGAAAACACTCACATTTGCAGTTATGGTTAGCAATGCACACAATATATACATTTCCATGACACCATGAATTCACCGAGACACATATGAAATGTAATTCTGTTATTTAGATAACAGATGCTCCAAATAATGGGTGTCCATAGTCTACAGGAATATCAGAACATTGCTATTGTCGACATTGGTAACAAATTTGTTTGACAAATCTTTAGAGAAATGTCCACAAAAAAGTCTCATCCACCTCTTCTCCTTCCTGGAAAACTGCTGTACTGAATTGCATCAAATTTGACAGAAAGCTGCATCTGGGTCCAGAAAGTGTGCTTTTTATGATTTTGTGTAAATCTGTTCAGACGTTTAAGAGCAATTAAGGCTCGAAAACTTTGTATATTTCCCGTTGCGGAGAATCTGCGGGCTGATAGATCTCCAGAGGAGATCTGAATTGCTGCCATCCCATCAACAAGGATGTGGCAGCAGCCATCTTTGGACTTGGGACTTAGTCTTGAGTCCTAGAAAAAGATTTTAAAAAACACATAAGGAGGCAGGGTAGAGACAATGATGTCATAGAACATGTCCTGAGTGACGTAATATGTGAGGTTACTAGAGATAACTATAATTGACAAATTTCAGTACTTTTGTTAATTGAAATCTGAATGTTTTAAATTACATTTTAAATCAATCAATCTATCAATAAATTTGTTTACTTTGGATTCAAAATCCTTGGAACATACATAAATGAAAATAAAAACTTGCATAATCATCACATTCTAATAACAACAGCATAGGACTCAGCAAGAGATCAAACATCCCGGAATTCGTTTTGTAGAAGGTTCTGCAAATCTGCCTAGAACATATACCATAAGTAGCCAAAGTTCTAGGGATACATTGTACAAAACAACCAAGGTATAAATTATAATCAACAGAATAATAGTGATGTTAGTAATCAAAAATACTTGCTTAATAAAAACAACATTAAAAATTACAAAACCTTACATATAAGCCATAAGAGTGAAATAAAAAGTAAAATTAAAAGTCACGTACTAAATATCAATAAACATTATAAAAAATGATCAACATCAGAATCTTAAAACTCTTGCATATAATCCATGCAGAGGATAAAAAAATTAGCAACACTGATGAAGATCGCTTCATCGGTATCAGTTCTCAAACTTCTCATTGTAATTTCATATTGTCTAATTCTTAAGAGATGTGGAGCAGCATAATTCTGGATCCACCCTTACACATCACAAATATGCCTATATATATCTGCACTTAGCGCTACATACTTGTGTGTCATAACGCTATTAATGTAAAGTGTTGCACCTGAATTCAGTACTGAAGTGCATTCACTGTAGAATTAGGAATTCATATACACTGTGTGCCTTAACTTTATTAAAGAAAATATAGGCTTTATAGATTGGATACAACCATCCTCACATTATTAAAATGTAAATACTTTAGAAACTAGAATGATTTATGGAAACGTATGCACTAAGGTTTTCGCATTGGTATTGATAATGTAGTTCTTGGTCACACTTTCATTAGTGCATTCAAAGTCGCTTCACATTTACTGAAAATTAACATGAATTTAATTCTGAATCTAATGTACTGCCATTTTTTATTCTTTTGTAGTTGTATGTGGACACGCATATTAAATGTGCACCATTGAGTTAATACGTTAAGTTAGCACGAATAGGACTGTATTTCTTCGTGCATAAAATACAGTTTCCCATTTCTTCTTGCGTGGCTCTTTCTTTGCCGGTATGTTCACATGGTTCGTTAGTCTGAGAATAGATGAAACTTTGTATTAGTGATAGAGAGCCTGAGAAGACCTTGACAAGGAACATGGAGACTCAGATCATTAACTGATAGGCTCTGTTCAGCAATGTTGCGAGGAGCCACAGGTCCCCAAGGACGATATCGTTCTAAGGACTGCCCTGGGAGAGTTTGTTAATGTTGCAGATCAACATGAGAATGGAAGGGACAATGGAGCCCTTGATGGTGTGATCAATGGGTGTTACCCAAAGATTTGTGTGGTATTAACCAGTGTTCTCGCAGGTTGAAGATGGCCACTTTTCCTTGGACTTTCAGAGGTACAGACCTCTATGTTTACCCCTTTGTTTCTTTGCTGAGTGTGGCTTAGGCTAACACTATTTCCCTATCCCTAGAAGACTCTTGACTGAGCTTCTGAAATGCTGACACCTTCCCACAACTCCCTGCATGGATTTCCTCATTCATTGGAGATCCTTTTGGACTTAACGATCCTCATTAGTTTTACACTCTAAATTAGATGAGTTACTCATGTTTATGAGAGAAGATCAAAGACATCAGATTCTGCTGTTAATTCTTTATATTGCTGTGACTGAACTTCTTGTTTGTCTCATACTGATGCGCCTGAACATCTTCAGGAGGTTTGGCTATCCAGCTGTTATTCTGTACCTTTATAGCATGGTATTGAGATTGATTTACATTAAACTGACTGCTAATTTGTAATAAACGTCTTAACTTTATTAACTGATTCCTGGACCTTATTGTGTAGCCCAATGGGTTCCACTGTTAATTATATGTGTTTAACCAAGTGCAAACTCCCATCACCTCTTAGTCGCACAAAAAGATTCATCGGACAACCAATGGTCAGAGGGTTGGCCCAATGCTGGATCAGATGGCAAGCAGGCGTAATCCACTTCTTGTGAGGGGTTGCATAAGCATTACAAAAAAAAGAAGTGGTGCAAGGTTTCAGTGTAAAATCTGCATGACGGACATAAAGTGCTAGTGCAATATTTCTCAACCCAGCAGATGCAAAAAAAGCTGTTAATTGGCAGCATTCCATGTCTAAACGTAATGTAGAATTGCTTAGCTAGGGACACGTAATCTTCTTAAGGAAAGGTTCAAATGATGGAATAACTTTATCATCTAAAAAATGTCTGTCAAGCTATCAAGCTTAGATCTAAGTATTTTCTCATCCTATAAAAGAACCTTTAATTTCTCTTTGATCACTGATCTTGGCGCGAAAACAGCGTCAGCAGGAAACTCACAGAGAGTGACAAAATTGAGGCTGTATAACATACTTTTTAACTTATACTAGCCAGAGATAATCACTAAGGGGCGTATTCAGAATATACTTGCAACTGGTGCCAATGTTAATTTCACAATTGCTGGTATCGATGATATGTGCTTGAAATATTTTGCTGACGCAGGTGCAATGGCTGTGCGGATGTTTTTAAAGAAGGACCTTAAGTGTATTGCACAGGCAACAGGAGCTACTATTTGATCAACCCTGGCCAATCTGGGGGGTGAAAAAAACTTTGAAGTGCTGATGCTGGGACATGCAGAAGAAGCTGAGAGGAAGACTTACAGCCTGTCTTCAATATACATCTAGGCTTTGTTACAGCTACACTTTGTGCTTTCCCTCTCCCTGTCCATACTAGCTATTTTACATTTTTTAGACAATTTGTATCCTTACCTTGATCTGCTGGGCTAGATGGTGATAATTTGTAAACAACTTTCTAGCGGGCTTACCATTGTTTCCTTAGAGATCCACTCCTGTGAAATGTGCTTTTTACTCACAATGTGCGCTTTCACCCTGAAAGATAAACACAACAGAAGGTCTCCTGTAAGGAAAAAAATGTTAGGCAGTGGATAGAGAGAGGAAGAAAGAAATCAACAACTGTTGGCACAACTTTATGTGTTACTCAAAGAAACACAGTCATTATGCAAATGTAACAAAACATATCTGCACGTCACCATTAGTCAAATTAAAATTCAAATACAGTCATTGATCAATATTTCAATATAATTTCCCTCTGTCCCGGTGCAACCCGCCAATCAGTTGTTCCCCTCTCCATACTCTCGGAGGGTTTCTTCTCCTGGTGACCCCTAAAAACATCCGCTTCTGGCACAGGCTCTCCTGCGTGGATTACAATTCTCCATAATTATAAGCCAATATCAATTTAACTTATTGATACAGAGAAAATTTGCAGTTTTCTCTTCCGTCCCATTTTTCATTGCCAGCTATATTTTAAGCGTTGAAGTGCCACGGTGGCAAGGTATTCAGCTCACTTACCGGTGACATTTCACACATCCCACTTCTGACACCATTTGTAAGGGAATAGCTCTTCCAAGCCTGCTCAGAGTGATGCAAAGAAAACACAGACACCAGGCTAGGCTCTGGAACAGACGAAATGTATTTGTAAGTACCACGGTATATTGGCCAGCCAAGGCAGAAGACAGACACACATCCCAGTGTTACGACTTAGTTAGAACAAGCTTCTTCAGCCCGAGTCATTCTTGTGTGGCCTTTATATACTGTTACAGAAATGCAGCCCCTAGCAGAAACCAAGAAAGACACAATCCAAATAAAGGCAAACATATAGAAAATAGAATTCCTACATATGCTTAAACTAAAAGGAACAGCGTGTCAAAAAAACATATCTGTCGTGTAGGCATGAATTAACAAAAACAGGTGGACTGTTAGTAGGCTAAAGGGAGCTATAACCTTGCTTGTGGATTGTCCTGAGAACTAAAATGTGTGAGACAGGAGCTAACCTTAACGTGACTCGGAGAGGTTTGTTTACACACAGCTAGTAGAGGTGTCAGAGAGGTCAGCGGTGGAGTCTTGGTGCAGTGCTGGAATAGAATTGTGATGGAGGAGTGAGCACTGGGGAGGACCTGAGCAAGCAGCTTGGTCAGGGACAGAAATAGATAGCTCAGTGGGTTTGACCTAGTGCGGAGGAGACTTGGGACTAACTATAGTACATACATACGGATATATATTTTCCTCCAACATACCTCAAGTGGGTAACCACCGCAAAACTCCCCAGGAAGACAAAATTAGATCCTCAGATGTGTTTCATGCAGAAACACCACATATGCAGCATAGCGCAAGAGTGCCCTGTTCACCAGTCCCGCTTAATTTGGCTACCCTGTCCGTTAACATTCCATGTTAGTATTTTGACTGAGTGTATCTTAGGGTCACTGTGTACCTCATCACCCATCAAAATGGTCCCCCTGTCCTAGACAACATAACCCCTCCTCATGGGCTGCACGGTCAGCTAACATTTTAAGTAAAGAAATACCCCCCAACTCCCCTCCACCCTACCGTACCATGCCGCGGTCTTCAAACTGGCCATCACCCCAATGCATGGTACATCCGTCACCCCAGAAAAACAAAATCTTGATATACCATCTCAAATGTAATTAACAAGAATAAGTGTTCATCCAGTAAGAAAGGGTGCCGCAGCACGGCCCATGAGCAGTAGCACAGTCTCTTTTGGTCAGGATCGGGCAAGCCTGTCAGAGCACACTCACACCTGTCTGAGAAAGTAGTCCAGACCTCTCCACCTTTAAGACAATCTTTTCAGAAGTCATCGGAGTAACCTTCGGTGGGGCCAGAATCTCCTCTCTACTGTGTACATCGGAGCCTTCCTCATTTTAGCTGTCTTTCTCTTTCTCTGGAGATTCCCATCTGTTGGGAGAGACCCATGTGCAGTTCTTCTGAATGTCCGCCACAAACTGAGCCCTTTCCTTTTTTTCCTGGTCCTATGTCAGCGCTGTATGTGGGCATCATCGAGGCTTGAGGTGGGGCCTACATTCCTACCATGTCAGGGCATGCAAGGCCGGTCCAGGCTGTGGTCTGAGATGCCCGTACCTTTCCAGCCATCCCAGACCTCCTCCATATCTGTAAAGAAGTGCACTTCTCCCACGTCCATTATGCAGTGTTTCGCTGGGAAGAAGAGGGCATAGCGAAGGTCCAGCGTCCTTAGGTATTTTTTAACTACTCGAAAGGCTTCCTAGTGACATTCTACAAGTGTGGTATAGTCTGGATAAATGTGGATGGTCGCATCCTCCACCGTTCATGGACCACGGAAACGTGTCGCCTGTAGAATGGCATCCCGATCTTGGAAATGTAACAGCTTAGCCACTTTGGCCCATGGCAGCGCACCTGGGATCAATGGCCTCCCCGGTATCCTGTGGGTCTACTCCACTGTAAACCATTTCAAGGATTTGCCTTCCAGGACCGCCAGTAAAGGCCACTCCTCCAGAAAGAGCTCTGCGCTGGAGCCCTCTGCCCTCTCCGGCAGTCCTACGATCTGGATGTTATTGTGGTGGGACTGGCCCTCCGCATCTTCCACCCATTCCGATAGCTTAGCAATTTTCTTCTCCAGGGTTCTAATACAGGTGAGATCTCCGTTACAGTAGGCCACACCTGCGCCAATGTGTACGGCACAGTTGACACTCTATCTGCTAATTTTGCATGATCTGTTCTGAGGAGGCTTACTTCCTGCATCACCATATCAATTTTAGACTTCAGGGCCATTTTGGTATCCTTTATTGCTGCCAGGATAATGGCAGTGTACGTTTCCAGGTTTTGGTCAGTGACTAGGAGGGGTTGGGCATTTTCCCCTCGGTCCGGTTGAGGGCAGCCTTTGTCCAGGGGGGTGGGGGGTCTGGCAGGTTTCGGCCAGACCATGGTTACGGCTCCTCCATCCACCTCCGTGGAGTCCCCCGTATGAGCCGGCTCAGTAAGAACACAGTAAGCAGTGAGAGTCCTTTGGCAGGCCAACAGGTCTATTAGCCTCCTGGGGATGGGGGTGAGGAGGGGGGAAAGATAGGAGTGCCTGTCGAGGGCCCCCACCAATGGTTAACACCAACCGCCATGTTGGGAGGCCACTGTTCCTGGCTGCTCAGGTGTACCTCAGCGCCAAACCCTGGGCATGAGCACCCTCAAGTAACCCATCCTGTGTCTCCAGAGATGTGTTCAGGGAGGTTCTACTCTCTTCTTGGCTTCTGTGGCATTATGGCATCCCCTCACAGCATTCCAATGACACCGGGCCTCCCCCATCCATGGTATATAGCCACTGGGGTCTGTAGTCACTGCTCCTGGTGAGTGCTGTATGCAGGGCGCCAGCAGCTACCACCATTGTTGTGGCTCCAGGCTACCCTGTCCACTCCAATCACTCCCCTGGCTTCAGTGCACCCTTCAGGAAGGGCTTCACTGCCCCTCTCCTCCCCCAGGGGGAATGTCATCATCACACTGCAGAGGAGCATCCACCTCTTCCCTTGTGGGTGGCCACTTGCCCAACTCCATAAAATATTGGGGGGGGGAAGCAGATTCAAGGGAGAGAGAGGCATGTGGCAGAGCTTCTCTTCTGTGAGGCACTCAATGCCTTCGCTGGCTTCTTTGCGTCAGTCCACAAGTTCTCTTTGGCTAGATGCAGGCCTTCTAAAATGGTGGGTGCTCCTTTCAGTGCAGCCCATCCATGCTCCTATGGCTCACGGTTGGCCCTTCCAACCTCCTCCAAAGGTGTGACAGTGGCGCAATGGGTGTTCTGCCCACAGGCTGAGGCATCAGTGCTTGCCACTTAGGTAGCCATCTCCATGCTTCGTCTGGCCACATTACTCCTCTTCTAAATGTTATACTCGGCCCCAGGAGATTGGTTCCCTGGTGCCTTAATGAGGCACAGTAAGGGGGGCTGCAAGCCACCCTCACCTCATTAACAGTATTTGTTTCCATGAGATGAGGTCCCTTGGGCCTCAATGAGGCATAGGGATCCTACATTTCATACTTACAGGGGATGGGGCGGTCCCAGGGCCTCAAGGAGGCACAGGGAGGGCGCTGCATGTCACATCCCCTAATTAACAGGATTGTCCCCGGGGGATGGGGTCTCTGGGGCCTCTATAAGGCTGAAGGAGGGGACTGCCTGCTCCCTCCCCAATAAAATATATAAATTCCCCCGGGCACAAACCCACCTTGGCGGACTCATGTTAAAAAGTACGGGAGGCTGCATTTTTTTATCAGACCCGTGGATCTAAATTTGAATGGGCAAATCACATTTTGAGATCCCTCCTTTTGTCAAGTCCCGCTTCATGGATCATCCCGAAACTTTGAAGGAAGGAGCTGAGGTAGATGAAACTTTTTTGGGACAGATTCATGCAGATTCATCAAAAGGTGACAAAGCTATTAGAAAGCCAAAAAATACATATCCTATGGAAATGTGGTGCTAACTATAACTACCAAGTGGCGATGTCATCAGTGAGTCATTTGAAATGTCATTAGTGATATCACTGACCATGTCATGAGTGGTGTAATATGTAAGGTCATAAGTAGTGCATTGCGGGGGCATAAGTTATAGTTAGTTAAGGTAACTATAATTGCTTAATTTTTATGGTTTTGTGTGTGTGTGAAATCTGTATCTAAATATAAAGTCCCTGTAACCTTTGTTTTTTTTCAGTGAAGTTCTGATTTTTGTTTTAATGCTATTTTCTAACTATAACGTTCTTGTAACCTTTGGTTTTTCAGTGAATTGCTGCAGTTTTTTAATGCTATTTCCTAACTATAACGTCCCTGTTATTTGTTAAAATATAAATTGAACTACAATTTGACCCATAAGTTCAATTTGCGAATAGATATTTCGTAAGATTATAAATACATTTTATACACCGATTCATTCTTTTTTTTGGGGGGAATAATCTTTATTCATTTTTTGCACAAATCAACATACAGCTGTAAATACGACATAATAAAGTATATGTTGTAGTACTTCTCCATTTGCATGTTTGTGCCAATTAGGTGGGGGGAAATCGTTATGTTCAACGTTACATGTAATGAACAACGACAATAATTCGCTGCAGAGTTTGTCAACAGATGTTACTGTACAAAGCTGTATCAAAATATAATATAAGAAACATAATACCACTTTACTAGTGTGCCTGTCCTATGATTACTATAAATATGGTGCCGCTAAATGTGCCGCTTATGCATGGTGCGATCTACCGGGGTTCTGCTGTGGTATTCGCTTCAAAGACAGTGGAATAGGAGAGGAGTCGTGCAGTACAGATGCCATACTATGTGGGGGTGCGGCCGGGCCTGGCCAAAGATATGAGCCTGCTGTGTCCGTTTGCTATGCACGCTTGTATGTAGCTTAGCGCCCTTCTTGTGTGTGTGCCTCAGCATAGAGGTACTGGATGTCCTAGATGTGTTTGCTGGTGGCAGCGTCGGTGCCGCTGACATGTCACCCATTAGCATATGAGTCGTGAAGGCTAGATTCTATTGTGGTTATGTAGTGTTGCCAGTCTACAGGTTGTGCCCCAGCCGTTGGACGAGGGGTCTGGGATATCAGTGTCTTATGTTCAGCCACGAGGGCTTGCCGGAGGGCGATCAGCCTGTGTCTGGTGGAAGGGCCCGTCAATGATTTCCAGGCCATAGCCAAGGTGCGTTTGGCCAGAACCAGGTCCAAGTCCAGGAATTTGTTGAGGTTCTTACGGCGTGCATTCCGTTTTGTGATGCCTAACAAGTAGTGCGCGCCCTGAGTTGGGATTGCGGTTCCCGTTGCTGTTGACAGTATATCAGATACTTTCCCCCAGTATGTTATGATGTGGGAGCACATCCAGACCATGTGCACGAAGTCAGCGTCCGAGTTATGGCATCTGGGACATATATCAGTGGAGGTCGGGTACATTCGCGCCAGCCTGTGTGGGGTTAAGTATGTATGATGTAAATAGTTGAATTGAGTGAATTTTAGTCTGGCATTCATTGAAATAGTCTTAGGGTTACCCACGCACTGCTTCCACTGCTTGTCTGTTATTTCAGTGGAGAGCGGCATTGTCCAGTATTCGCGCAGTGGGGACAATGAGGGGGCTGTGTCTGCTCTAAAGGAGATGTAGATGGCCGTAATGGCTTTCCTGCCTGTCCCATGCACCAGTAGTGTCTGCAGGGCTTCAGAAGTTGGAGGTACCGTGCCTATGTCCTCCCAGATTCGTGTTGCCTGCTGTGTTAATGTTGCATAGAGAAGGAATGTTCCAGGTGACACACCATAGTCGTCCATCAGAGAGTCAAAATAGCATAGGGTGGAATCAGTAAATAGGTCACCCGATGTTGTCAGGCCTGCTGCCTGCCATTTGGCCAATTCCGGGCGCTTTAGGCGAGTATATGTTCCTGGTGATGTCTCAATGGGGAGATCTGGGGCGTATGGTGGGGGCGGCGTTTGGCTATTACGCAGTTCGACCAGGTGCTACGGGCTGCCTGCAGCAGAGTGCAGCCCTCAATCCTCTGGAGCAGGGTTTTAGAGCCTGATAACCACTCGAGCAGGTCTGGTTGCAATAACATCATTGCCCAGGTGTCTAGTTCTGCTAGTTCTTCTTTGCGATCCAGCGCATGGGCCACTGTAGCTGACCGGCCGCATAGCATAGTTCGTAGTTGGGCGCTCCTAGGCCTCCCTCCGATATGGGGAGATAAAGTTTCGAGAGTGCTACCCTTGCCCTGGAGTTGCCCCATATCAAAGATACTAGCAATGACCATAGATCTTTGAATAGCTTCTGAGGCGGTCTATAGGGGAGGACTGTGAAAAAATATAGGAGCCTAGGGAGGAGGAGCATCTTAAATATGGCTATGCGGCCCATGGGGGAGAGCGGAACAGTGGTCCAAAACGGAAGTGCCGCTCTGGCGCTGGTGACCGTCTTACTCAGGTTACCGTAAATCAGATCGGATGGGGAGTGGTAGACCTGGACTCCCAGGTATTTGAACAAGTCATACGCTCTGGCGAGTGGGGCGTGAGGTTGCCGCTGACGTTGTTCGACTGGGATGGGTGACATCGGGAATAGGACGGATTTATCCCAGTTGATTTTCAAGCTCAACAGCCGGGCATGGGCGTCTAGTAGCGCAACTAAACCTCGGAGCGCCTCACCCTGGTTGCGGAGATAGATCAGTGCATCGTCAGCATAAAGGGACACTATATGCCACTGCGTGTGCACTCGTATGCCCCAGTCTATGACGTGGCTGCGCAGTGCGCAGGCCGGGGGCTCCATGGCCAGGGCAAAAAGGATTGGTGAGAGTGGGCAGTCTTGCCTGGTGCCACGCTCGATGTCCAAGGGTGGTGAAATAACGTGGCCCGTTTTAACCCTGGCTCGTGGGCTGGTGTATAATATTTTCACCCAGCATAGGAACTTGGGACCTATGCCGAATCGAGCCAGCACCGCCAATAAGTAGTCCCATCCCAGGGTGTCGAAGGCCTTTTCTATGTCTAGGGCAGCTATCCAGTGCGGCTCAGTTGACGTTTGGGCCCATTCTAGGAGTTTGAATAAGCGTCAAAGATTCAAGCCTGTACTTCTACCTGGGATAAACCCGTTTTGGTCCGTGTGGACCAGTAAGGGGACAACCTCCAGTAGCCTGTTGGCCAGCAATTTTCCCAGGATTTTATAATTCGAGGTGAGTAAAGATAACGGACGGTACTAGCTCATAAGGAGGGGGCCCCTACCGGGTTTTGGGAGAACCACTAGCACAGTCTCGCAGAGAGGAGGAGGCAATGTGCCCCTATCAAAGGACTCTTTGTATAAAGTGAGCAACCGGGGAGCCAGCTGGGTCGAGTATATAGCATAGAATTCTGTGGGCCAACCGTCCATCCCTGGGGTTTTACCTCTTGCTAGTTGTTTGATGGGGCCAGAGATTTCAGCCTCCGTGAGCGAGGCCTCTAGCTTTGTATATTGGGCCTGTGTTACCTGTGAAAGAGCCGCCTGTTCCAAGAAGAGTTGCATTACTTGAGGGTCGCCTGATTCTGGGGCCTTGTACAGCGTTGACTAGTATTTATAAAAGGAATTGTTTATTTGCTCCTGCGTGTTGACTAGGTTACCTTCCAGGGTATATATTGCTGTGATGGGTGGTTGCGTGAGATTGCTTTTCAACAACCATGCAAGTGTTTTGCCTGCTTTGTCACCCTCCGCGTGGCGTCTAGCCGAATACTGCTTGTAGTCCAGGGCGCATAATTTATCCAGTGTTTCTTTGTGTGTTAGTCTGGCTCTGGTAAGTGCTGGTATGATGTGCGATTCCGTGGGGGCATTATGTTCATGCTGTTGTATTTCAGTTTCCAGCTCTTGAATTTCCCTAGTGAGTGTCATACGGGTACCGTATACTGCCTGTATGACCTGCCCGCGCAGGACAACCTTTAGGGCGTCCCATTCACTGCCGGCATGTGTGGCCATTCCCTCGTTAGTTTATGGAGTGCGATATGGTGGCGCTCAGAACAGGGTCACGAAGTGCCTCCAAGGGGAGGTGCCAAGTCGGTATGATAGGTCTGGACGCGCCCCAGGTTAATTGAAGTTGCAGGGGGCTGTGGTCCGATATCGTGCGAGCTAGATAATCAGCGTGGGCTACATGTGCCAGTGCCGTCTCCGTGCAGTAAATGGTATCTAAGCGCGTGTACAGGTCATGAAGAGTGAATATATACGGTCTGTGGGATGTTTTGCGTGCCAACCGTCCAACAACTGCATCTGTGTGGCCAGGTGGACATATTGTGTGCAAGCCCAATAGCCTGAGCTTCAGGCAGGGGAGTGCGGGAACGATCCAGGACTAGGTCGGGTACGCCATTGTAGTCGCCCCCCCAATAAGTAGGGACCGAAGGGTTCCTAAGAAGTGCTGGGGTTAATGTCTGAAGGAATGTGGATTGCCCTAAATTAGGAGCGTACAGGGAAACCAGGGCCAGTGAGCGACCATCTAAAGAACCTTCTAATATCGCAAAGCGGCCCTGGGGGTCAACGCGCGTATGCATTATCTGTAGTGGAGTGCTGGGTGCCACCCATATCAGGGCCCCTCTGGCATAGCCAGAGTAAGTCGTGCCAATTGCCGTGCCCCTCCATCGCTTACTGAGCGACTGCAGTGTTTGCTGTGTTGAATGAGTCTCTTGAAGTAAAGCTATGGCAATTTTGTGTCTACGTAAGTATTGGTAAACTTTGTGCCGCTTGACACAACCGATACCAAAGGGGATGATGGACGGAGCGTTTGAGCTAATCAAACACTCACCCCCAGTCAACTGATCTGGGTTTAATCCATCATCATTCTTTAGCTCACTCCACCACCCCAGTTCAGACATGGCCATATGCAAATCAGTCTGACCCTGTGCCTCATGGGAACAGTCCAGCCCGAACTGCCAAGCCATGTCTTCCCTGGACCGGAAACAAGCATCCTGGGACCGGTTTCTGGCTATTCAGCCGTCATCAGCCAGGCTAGCTTGAATCCAGTGGCAAAGTGAGCAAGGGACCCACGTCTGGGCATACCCTGCCAACTTAGGGCGAACAAAGCGATACCAAAGGGGATGATGGACGGAGCGTTTGAGCTAATCAAACACTCACCCCCAGTCAACTGATCTGGGTTTAATCCATCATCATTCTTTAGCTCACTCCACCACCCCAGTTCAGACATGGCCATATGCAAATCAGTCTGACCCTGTGCCTCATGGGAACAGTCCAGCCCGAACTGCCAAGCCATGTCTTCCCTGGACCGGAAACAAGCATCCTGGGACCGGTTTCTGGCTATTCAGCCGTCATCAGCCAGGCTAGCTTGAATCCAGTGGCAAAGTGAGCAAGGGACCCACGTCTGGGCATACCCTGCCAACTTAGGGCGAACAAGCGATACCAAAGGGGATGATGGACGGAGCGTTTGAGCTAATCAAACACTCACCTCCAGTCAACTGATCTGGGTTTAATCCATCATCATTCTTTAGCTCACTCCACCACCCCAGTTCAGACATGGACATATGCAAATCAGTCTGACCCTGTGCTCCGTCCATCATTCCCTTTGGTATCGCTTTGTTCGCCCTAAGTTGGCAGGGTATGCCCAGACGTGGGTCCCTTGCTCACTTTGCCACTGGATTCAAGCTAGCCTGGCTGATGACGGCTGAATAGCCAGAAACCGGTCCCAGGATTCTTGTTTCCGGTCCAGGGAAGACATGGCTTGGCAGTTCGGGCTGGACTGTTCCCATGAGGCACAGGGTCAGACTGATTTGCATATGGCCATGTCTGAACTGGGGTGGTGGAGTGAGCTAAAGAATGATGATGGATTAAACCCAGATCAGTTGACTGGGGGTGAGTGTTTGATTAGCTCAAGCGCTCCGTCCATCATTCCCTTTGGTATCGCTTTGTTCGCCCTAAGTTGGCAGGGTATGCCCAGACGTGGGTCCCTTGCTCACTTTGCCACTGGATTCAAGCTAGCCTGGCTGATGATGACGGCTGAATAGCCAGAAACCGGTCCCAGGATTCTTGTTTCCGGTCCAGGGAAGACATGGCTTGGCAGTTCGGGCTGGACTGTTCCCATGAGGCACAGGGTCAGACTGATTTGCATATGGCCATGTCTGAACTGGGGTGGTGGAGTGAGCTAAAGAATGATGATGGATTAAACCCAGATCAGTTGACTGGGGGTGAGTGTTTGATTAGCTCAAGCGCTCCGTCCATCATTCCCTTTGGTATCGCTTGACACAACCGGCCAGGCCGCGCACATTCCAGGTCAACAATAGATAATTATTCCCTTGCATCTACATCTATAAAAAAGAGTAACAGTAGATATGCATTACCCACATGCGACATAATTTTAAATAGCGCGTGAAGGACAATTCTGCATGTCAGCACAGCACGCAGAAATATATTATGGACTGGCATTTTGTGGCACAACAGAAACCAAACCACCCCCCCCCCCCAGGCCTAATTGCCAACTGGCAAGAGGCCATATGCACTTGTATGCAGACATTTTAAACTAGAGAGAAAGAAAATATTAAGTCACAAAACTCAAGATAAGTCTGTAACAGTCACTTATCGTGTGTGGGGCGTGTGAATTCTTGCTCGTTTTTGATGTTCTCCATGACCACCATAGTAGAGTGTTCATTAGTAAGCCGATCAGGGGTCGATGCGATCCTAAATCCAGTGGTTGCTTCCTGCTTGAGTATAATGTTCCATTAGTGCGAGTCGCACATTCCCGGTGAGTCCCAGTGTCATGGTTGATTAACCCAGTTCATCTGAAGTTTGCGGAGTCACGGTGGAGCCGTCGCCCAGCATCAACTGTTGCTGTGCGTCCGATAGGGAGTATTCCTGCTCTGGGGAGGGCTCCGCTTCTGAGTCTGAGCGGAGGGGGGAAGTGGCGGCTCCATGCTTTTCAGCATGTTTGAGAGCTTGCTCCCTTTCTTGCGCTGCCTGGGCTTTGGTGGATCGCTGTCCGTGGTTTAGGCCGCGGCTTCCGCGATGTGTGGCCTTTTTCCATTGTTGGTGTGGGCCCGATTTAGATTTTGGAGCTGACGCCACCCAGATCTGTTCCACCCAGTTCCAGGCGTTGTCGGGAGAGTGCCAGAAGACCATATTGCCTTTATGCTGTATTCGCAGTGAGGCCGGGTATAAGGCGTATTTTATCTCTTGTTCGCGAAGGCAGCATTTAACATCCATGAAGGATGCCCTGCGGCGCTGTACTGACAGCGTGTAGTCCAGATATATGTGCACTTCAGAGTTCTCTATCACCCATGGACCCTGGGCCCTTGTGACCTGCAGGATGTGATCCCTGTCACGGTAGTTGAAGAGGCATGCAACCACCGGTCTAGGGGGGGTGCCCGGCCGATGGGGACCCCCCGGACTCTATGGGCGCGCTCCACGGAGAAGAACTTGGAGTGCTTGCCTTGAAGGATGACTTCCGAGAACCAGGTTTCCAAGAATAGCTCCATACTATGTCCCTCGACGCGTTCCGGCAAGCCCACCATGCGTACATTGTTCCGGCGTGAACGGCCCTCCTGATCGTCATCACGATTACTGAGGTATTCCACCTCCTCTTGTAGTGTCTTGATTTGGGCCACCGTTGAGGACACTGAGGGCTTCACAGTTGCGATTGTGGACTCTACATCTTCCACTCTATCTTTGAGTTTTTTGGGATCCTCTCGTAGGAAACTGAGCTCAGTGCACAGCGTATCTATTTTAGGGACCAGGGTGGATTTAATGTCCATCACCGCCACCATTAGCTCATCGAGGCGTGTGAGAGGTCAGCCTGTGGCATAGGTTGTCCCGTTAATGTCTGGTTGGCACCCGTGGCACCAAATGATGGGCCCTATGGGTCAGTGGCAGGTGGCTGCTGTTTTTCCGGTTTTGTCTTGCCCATCTTGGTGGCAATAGCACTCCGTAGGTTCCAGGCAGAGGGGAAAATGAGCGCGTTGGTTCTAGTGCTCGTGCCCCACTGCTGAGCGGGCCGCCGGACAGGTAGGGTCGTCGCTGGCCGTTGTTGTCACGAATACAAGCACTCCTCAGGATCTGGGCAATGCTCAAAGGGGTCCACCTCCTGACATCCCCAAACTCTGACTGAACGTTACCCAGAGTATTGAGGCGATCAAGCGAGGGATAGGGTAGGTGCAGCGTGGGAAAAGGGGAGACCTGTAACAAAATAAACATATGATTAGTAGAATACACAAGGCTAACTACTCTCATATATTCTCGCTAATGCTGCTCCAGTACCTGTTAGGGATCTTCCCCGGCTGTTATAAAACCTCTCTGTCTAGTAAGATACCTCTCTCACCGCAGGCAACAAAACATAAGCACCTAGAAACCAAACACAATCCAGTTAGTATTCCGTCAACCTTTTCTGTTAATATAAATAGAAAAATAACATCCAAATACATACCCTCTACCACACACCCTTGAAACCAGAAGAAAAGAAAAAGCCAACTCCAGTAAAAAAGGAAGTAAAGCGACACTTGGTGAGGAAACAGGTCATTCTGCCGAAGTACTGCCAAAATCCAAGAATACCCCTCTCCTTCTGGAATCCAGACGGGATACAGAATGAAAGCACTCAGTTGAGTCTCACCAATGTCACGAAGAAAAGCAATAAACAACAAAGAAAAAAGCGGTACCTCATTCGGATGATCCTGGCACTGGATACCATAGAAATCCAACACAATCCTTCCCTCTTAGATTCAAAGGGAAAAAAGAAGACAAAACAGCAGCCGGTATCATCCACGGTTTACTTGGGGAGTCAGTAAACCCTCGGAGGCACCTTCATAAGAGGCTCGGCGTTTTCCCGCTGCAGCCGCGTGCGGGGAAAACAAAGTTCAGGATGTTTACGCTCATCCGAGCGGTTTCGGCAGAAAAGACCCGACACCTTGTCCACGATCTCTGCCACAGAAAAAATGGGGAAGTGAATATTCGGCGCCTCGGACGGAGGGCGCCTAATCCGACAGTACGAGTTGAAACCCAGCAGAGCAGCCGCTCTGCATCCAAAACTTCCTGAACCAACAAGAATCACGTACAACGCTCCATGCGTTGCACGTGGTTTTTAATCCCTCCCCGAAGGACGGCCTTCTGGGAGATGTAGTTCTACTGACGCTGTCGTTTTACACCTGAGGTAGGCGCACCGATTGATCAATGCCTGACAGTACATCCTCCTCCCACGCGCCTCCTAGATCCAGGTTTCCCAGGATTGCGGGAATAGAACAGACGCACCGCACGAGGGGCGTTTACGCCGGTACACGGCTCCCAGGAATCGTCCTCGGACGGATACCCCTTCCAAGAAATAAGATACCACAGGCGACCCTGGCGGTACCGGGAATCCAGGATGCGTCGTACCTCGTATTCCAGTTGCCCATCCCTCATCACGGGAGACGCCGCCCTGCGCCGCGCACACTTCGCCGGTTTGAGCAGACTACAATGAAACACCGGGTGTATTCTCAGAGATGCCGGCAATCGCAGTTTGTATGCCACGGGGTTGATCCTGCGAAGAATGGTGTATGGGCCAATGAACCGGGGATGAAAGATGCTGCGATACCGGAAGCGGATGTTCTTAGTAGAGAGCCATACCCGATCTCCCACATGATACGTAGGCCCTTCTTGTCGATGGCGATCAGCCCATTTCCTGTAGGTCTTCTTGGCACGGTCCAGATTTGCTTGTATCCGTCTGTGTATCAGCAGGAGAGACCCCACTTGTGCCATCACCGTAGGATGATTCTATACTTCACTCGGTATAACCAGAGGCAGGGTGGTGGCATGGAACCCTGTGTTTGCTCTGAATGGTGTTTCCCTGATAGAGCTATGCCAAGCATTGTTATAGGATAGTTCGGCCAACCATAACATGGACACCCAGGATTCGGTTGCATCCTTAGAATAATACCGTAAGTATTTCTTTAAGGTTTGATTCAACCGCTCTGTTTGAGCATCGGTTTGCGGATGGAAGCTGGTGGACAGAGCGGCTTCCACCTGGAGAGCCTTGCACCACACACGCCAGAACCTGGCAACGAACTGGGGTCCTCTATCAGATACAATGACCCTAGGAAGTCCGTGTAATCGCACTACATGTGTTAATAGCAATTGAGCTGTCTGTCCCGCAGTGGGAAGATTCTTACACGGGATAAAGTGACCCATTTTGGTAAGACTGTCTATGACAACCAGAATCGCGTTATACCCTTGGTCCATTGGTAAACCTAGGATGAAATCCAGACTGATCGTTTGCCAAGGTTGTGAAGGTGTGGGCAGAGGTATCAGTCTCCCCTTGCTTTTGTTGTGTTCCCCTTTTGCACGAGCACACGTCTCACATTGTGACACCCATTGTTCCACGTCTTTAGCCATTCTGTCCCACCAGAAATGACGCTGGATTAGGTGTAGCGTTTTCTTATGTCCAGGATGACCCGCAAGTACCGCGTCATGACACCAATTGAAAGCCTTCAACCGAAGTGTGTGGGTAGGCAAGTACAGTTTATTGTCGTGCAAAGGAACACCATGTTTGAGGATCCGATGAGTGCTTTGATCCGCGCATCGCCGCCACTGATCTGGGAACCGGTTGGTCGTGACCTGTTCGAGGAATCGTTCCACGGTAACCACACACAGGACCTTGTCCGGATTCACTATTGCCTCCGGAAGATCTTGTCGAGGCGTATTGCTCTCTCCTTGTCTGGACAAAGAGTCCGCTTTTTTGTTGTCTGATCCGGGATGAAAGGTGACCAAGAAATCATATTCCGCGAAAAACAGCATCCACCGCATCTGTCTCTGTGAGAGATGTCTGGCTGTCTTCATGAACTGAAGATTCCTATGGTCCGAGTAGACTGTGATGGGATGTCGGGCCCCCCACAAGTAGTGTCTCCACTCTTGGAAGGCCTTCTTAATGGCCAACAGTTCTTTTTCGGCCACTGTGTAGTTGGTCTCTGCGGAGTTCAGCTTCTTAGAAAGGAAAGCCACCGGATGCAGCTGTCCTGTGTGCTTATCCCTGTGTGACAACACTGCTCCGACCGCCACATCAGAGGCGTCTGCTTCTACTACGAAGGGTATGTCGACTTGTGGGTGTCGCAGGATGGGTGCGGTACAGAATGCCTTTTTTAGTTGAGTAAATGCCTCCATGGCTTCGGAGGTCCAGAGAAAAGGCGTTCCTTTCCTCAACAACCTAGTCACTGGAGCGGCCAACTGAGAAAAGTGAGAGATGAATCTCCGATAGTAGTTGGAGAAACCCAAAAAGCATTGCACCTCTCTCACACTCTTGGGAACAGGCCAATCCTGAACCGCCTCCACTTTTCTCTCAGCCATTCTAAACCCCTGAGGACTCAAAATGACCCCCAAAAACTCAACCTCGATCACGCTAAACTCGCACATGCTTAGCTTGCAAAACAAGCTATGTTCTTGCAGTCTTTTGAGGATCAGGATTACGTGTCTTACATGTTGTTCCGGAGAGACTGAATAGATCAAGATGTCATCAATGTACACGATCACGATTCGATCTATGTAGTCCTTGAGCACGTCGTTGAGGAAATACTGGAATGCCGCCGGGGCATTATACAGCCCGAACGGCATAACCAAGTATTCGAACAACCCGTACCGTGTTTTGAACGCGGTCTTCCACTCATCCCCTTTGCGAATTCGAACCAAGTGATAGGCCCCTCTCAGATCAAGTCTGGTGTAGATGTTGGCCTCCCTCACCTGATCCAGCAATACTGGAATGAGCGGCAGCGGATATCGATTTCTCACCGTATTCTTATTCAACAAACGATAATCGATACACGTTCTTAACTTGCCGTTGGCTTTCACCGTAAACAAAAGAGGAGAGGCGGCTGGAGAGCGAGAAGGGCGAATGAAGCCAATGGAACTAAAATGCTCGAGGTATTCGCGCAAGTGTTTGGTCTCGGGTTCGGACAACGCATAGACTCTGCATGATGGAATAATGGCTCCAGCCACCAGGTCTATGCGACAATCATAGTCGCGGTACGGGGGTAAGACCTCGGCCTTGACCTCACAAAAAACCTCCCGGTAGACGGCGTATTCCGGAGGTAGTTCTGTCTCTTTCTCTGCTGCAGTAGCAACATGGTATATCTGGGCTAAGGCCAATGTGTGTGAACAATTGTCTTTCATGCACTTAGCTAGGCATTCCGTTGATTGAAAACTAATGGTTTTTAGTCTCCAATCCATGGTAGGGTTATGTTGCCATAACCATGGCATGCCCAAGATGACCTCGTATTGAGGTGCCTCGATAATGTTCAGTATTATGTCCTCCACGTGATCTTGAGGATCTCCTTTGAGAACCAATTCTACCACTTCTGTGTGTTCTGTGATGGGACCTGACTTCAACGGGGTGCCGTCAACCACTAACACCCTTTCAGGCTTGTTGCTAGGCACTCTTGCTAACCCCAGTCTGTGTACCAAACCACTATCAATAAAATTTCCGGTGGCCCCGGAATCTATCATGGTCCATACCTGATGGTTTTGTTGTCCCGTCCTAAGGATCATGGACAGCACTATGTGTGACTCAGTGCTTTTACCTCAGTGACCGCTAAAGACGGCAACCTCCATTCCTTCTCTGATGGTTCTCCTGTAGGGGGCTCTGTCTCGGCAGCGTCTCCTTCACTGGAGGACCCTAACTCCACGATTGCCACTCTTTTATTGGAATAGTACGTATTTCTTTTCTTGGGTTTCAGAGGACAATCCCTCACATAGTGCCCCTTCTTCCCACAATACATACAGAGGCCTTGTGCCCGGCGGCTCTTCTCTCCGTTTTGGATAACGGGGGTCTAACAGCTCCCACCTCCATCGGTTCAGGCCCTGGTTCCATCGAGGAGTGAGAGGAACGACTTTCATGCTCCATCCCGACCCCGGCTCTCTCGCCCCTTCTACGGTCCCCTCCCCGCTCTGCCATTCTATGGTCTAATCGCAAGGTGAGATTTATTAAGTCGGTGCATGTGGTGGGTTGCGGATCGATTTGTGCTAATACGTCCTTCATCTCATCCCTTAACCCTTGGTAGCAGAGTGACATCCTTTTCTCCTCTGGCCAGGTGGTTTCTGCCACCAAGCGGTTAAAGGCCGTCATATAGGTGACTAGGTCCTTTTTTCCCTGACGAAGCTCCAGCAGCTCTCTATCTGCACTAAACGTGGTAGACCGGCGATCGAACACTCTCTCGAACTCCCTCCGAAAAGCCGCCCAATCCGTAAGTAATGGATCGTCGTTTCTGACCAAAGGATCCGCCCAGTTGGCAGCATCCCCTGTCAGATACGAGATGGCAAAAGCCACCCTTGAAAGATTAGTAGGAAAAGATGCAGGTTTACATGAAAAATTTAGTGCTATCTGGGTCAGAAATGTTTGTATTTTTAACGGATCGCCAGAGTACCTCTCCGGACTAGCCAAAGGAATGGGCGGCGGAACAGTCACCTGTATCTGTGGGGTAGCTGGTGAAACATCAAACGGATTCCTAGACTGTCTATCCACCCTCTCTCTTAGAGCCGCTGTCTCAGCGCGGGAAGCAGCCAATTCCTGATGTACCGCTACCAATGCTTGTAACACCTCGTCTAAAGACGCCATCTTTGGGACTGGTCCAGACCGGGAGGAGTATATTTCGTGGGTACGTGATTCTGTCACGAATACAAGAACTCCTCAGGATCTGGGCGATGCTCAAAGGGGTCCACCTCCTGACATCCCCAAACTCTGACTGAACGTTACCCAGAGTATTGAGGCGATCAAGCGAGGGATAGGGTAGGTGCAGCGTGGGAAAAGGGGAGACCTGTAACAAAATAAACATATGATTAGTAGAATACACAAGGCTAACTACTCTCATATATTCTCGCTAATGCTGCTCCAGTACCTGTTAGGGATCTTCCCCGGCTGTTATAAAACCTCTCTGTCTAGTAAGATACCTCTCTCACCGCAGGCAACAAAACATAAGCACCTAGAAACCAAACACAATCCAGTTAGTATACCGTCAACCTTTTCTGTTAATATAAATAGAAAAATAACATCCACATACATACCCTCTACCACACACCCTTGAAACCAGAAGAAAAGAAAAAGCCAACTCCAGTAAAAAAGGAAGTAAAGCGACACTTGGTGAGGAAGCAGGTCATTCTGCCGAAGTACTGCCAAAATCCAAGAATACCCCTCTCCTTCTGGAATCCAGACGGGATACAGAATGAAAGCACTCAGTTGAGTCTCACCAATGTCACGAAGAAAAGCAATAAACAACAAAGAAAAAAGCGGTACCTCATTCGGATGATCCTGGCACTGGATACCATAGAAATACAACACAATCCTTCCCTCTTAGATTCAAAGGGAAAAAAGAAGACAAAACAGCAGCCGGTATCATCCACGGTTTACTTGGGGAGTCAGTAAACCCTCGGAGGCACCTTCATAAGAGGCTCAGCGTTTTCCCGCTGCAGCCGCGTGCGGGGAAAACAAAGTTCAGGATGTTTACGCTCATCCGAGCGGTTTCGGCAGAAAAGACCCAACACCTTGTCCACGATCTCTGCCACAGAAAAAATGGGGAAGTGAATATTCGGCGCCTCGGACGGAGAGCGCCTAATCCGACAGTACGAGTTGAAACCCAGCAGAGCAGCCGCTCTGCATCCAAAACTTCCTGAACCAACAAGAATCACGTACAACGCTCCATGCTTTGCACGTGGTTTTTAATCCCTCCCCGAAGGACGGCCTTCTGGGAGATGTAGTTCTACTGACGCTGTCGTTTTACACCTGAGGTAGGCGCGCCGATTGATCAATGCCTGACAGTTGTCCCCAACCTGGGCGCATCACCCAGGCCAGGGCGCTGAGTGAGGGTGCCAAATGTGGTACGTGACCGGGTAAGGCGAGGAAAATCTCAGGCCCCATATAGCAGCTGTCCAAGGGTCGCCAGTAACAAGGCAGTATAGAGGTGCTCGGCCATATCTGGGCTTTTTTTAATAAAGGCGCCTTCAGTGCAGTTTCTACAAGTGAGCGCAGCGTATTGGGGCGACATACTACGCCAGGTGATGAGTCACTGTGGGCTTTGCATGTTTTCACCCCTGGGCAGGAAAAAGGCCTCCCGGACCTGGTAACGGCGGAGTATGGTGTTGGATCGGTGTGGGACAAGGGGCGCAAAGTTGCGCCTGCAGGCAGACCGTGCGGGTCTGGTGACCACCGGGATGTGACTGGGCCACGTGGGTTGTGCTGGGACAATGGCTGGTGTAGACAAATGAGGGGTCCCCAGGCCTTGTGTGGCTGGTCCGCGTAGCCCGGGACCGGGGAGGATGTCCTGGCACGGGGGCCCAATCCTATACATCGATGTTCAGTGAGGAGCCGCCACTGGCCAAGATCACTGTCCCCTCCAAGCGTACAGAGGCCTCCTGGGCCCAGGAGCAAAGAGGAATATCACCAAGTCAGAGTGGTATGGGGGGCGCAGGGCCGCACCCACGGCGGATCCGCGGCAGGCCTGGTGATCACTGGGGAGTGGTCTGGCATCGTGGGCCTTGCTGGGGTAGCGGGGTGTGCGGTGCAGGTAGTAGGGTCACGGGCCTCTGTGGGACGGCCTAGTTAGTCCAGTGGTGTGGGGGGATGCTTACGGGTGAAGGTCCGACCCCCCGGTGCCGCCACCGGTCAAAGGCACACAGCCCGAGATGGTCCAGAGGGTGTCGGGCATGGGCGGCCTACCTGAATCCGTGGATGGGCCCATCCCCGGGGTGGTGCAGGGGAACCTCCTCAGCATTGATGAAGCGGCGGGGTGCCGGGTTGGATCGCGCCCCGCTGTGCCGGTCTCCTGGTGCAGTCGCGAATCTGCAGGCGCAATGCAGCGCCGAAGAAGGGCACTCGCATCAGAACAGGCGTCCTCGGCCGGGCACATCTTCAGGGGAGGTCCGGGGGGAAGGGCCGCAAACCCTGGGCACGAGTCTCCGCTTCCTTATCTCGCTACCCCGTGGCTGAGGCTTCTTCCAAAGGGCTTAGCTGAATTGCGGGACCCCCGGGGCTCGTCCCCCGACAATTCCGTGGGTCGCTGGCAAGTCTGCGACGGCTAGGTACAGGATGTTTGGCGGTCGAGACGGAGCGAGCTGGAAAAGCGTCCGCTCACGTCGCTATCTTGGACACGCCCCCCAATACATCGATGTATTCTTATTATATATTTTAATCCTAAACATTTAAATAGCAAGGTAAAGTAACTTATGTAGATTTTCTATAAATGCAATGCACCAAGTCTTTCTTTTCTTTTTATTCATTTAATGGATTTGTGGACTTGTTGTAAATCCTTGGACAAATGAGGGGTCTGCTGTTTATTTTGGACACATTCACTACTACAACAACACATTTAATACAAATGTATGATATTGCAATTTCTATAAGTGTATCACTACATGTGTGTGGGTGTGTGAGTGGCTGTGTCAGTGACTGTGTGGGTGTGTGAGTGGCTGTGTAAGTGTGTAAGTGGTTTAGTGGGTCTGTGAGTGGGTGTGTGAGTGGCTGTATGGGTGTGTGAGTCGGTGTATGAGTGGTTGTGTGGGTATGAAAGTGGGTATGTGAGTGCATGAGTGGGTGTATGAGTGGCTATGTAGGTCTGTGAGTAGGTGTATGAATGGCTGTATGGGTGTGTGAGTAGTTGTGTGGGTGTATAAGTAGGTGTGTGAGTGGATGTTTGAGTTTGTGTATGAGTGTGTGGAGGTTTCTGAGTGGGTGTGTGAGTGGTTTCACAGGTCTGTGAGTGGGTGTGTGAGTGGCTGTATGGATGTGTGAGTGTGAGTGGTTTTGTGTGTAAGTGGGTGTGTGCATGTGTGAGTGGGTGTGTGAGTGCATGTGTGAGTGGCTCTGTGAGTGGGAGTATGGGTGGTTATATAGGTCTGTGAGTGGGTGTGAGTGGCTATATGGGTATGTGAGTGGCTGTGTGGGTGTGCAAGTGGGTGTGTGAGTGGTTGTGTGAGCAGGTTTGTGAGTGGCTGTGTGGGTCTGTGAGTGGGTGTGTGAGTGGTTTTGTGGGTCTGTGAGTGGGTGTGTGAGTGGCTGTGTGGGTCTGTGACTAGGTGTGTGAGTGGTTTTGTGGGTATGTGAGTAGCTGTACAGGTGTGTGAACGTTTGTGTGAATGTATAAGTGGGTGTGTGAGTAGGTTTGTGGATCTGTGTAGAGGGTGTATTTTTTTTAATTGGGGTCTGGGTCAGTGGATCAGCCTTGGAGCACACAGTGGGTTGCTCTGAGACTGCGAGGATATGCAGATTCTTGTGCGCTAAAAAAGATTTTGGACAATTTCTTGACCATGAGAGATCCCTCACAACCCCCCATCAGTCCCATGGAGTCAGCATTCCTCTACCCTGGCCATTTCTATCACTTTTACATTGTATTTTCCCCCTGGGAACTGAGTCCTGATGCACAGAATGGCCCTAAAGTTATAGGTAGCTCAGGTAGGTAAAACAGCTTAATTTCTATAGTTCTGAGTATGTAAAATCTGAACCTAACTATAACGTCCCTGTAACCTTTGTTTTTTCTGTGAATCCCTACAGTTTTTTTAATGCTCTTTCCTAACTACAACAACCCTGTAACCGTTGTTTTTTTAGTGAATTTCATGGATGTGTGAGTCGCTGTGTTGTTGTGTAAGTGGGTGTGGGAGTACATGTGAGTGGCAGTGTGGATATGTGAGTGAGTGAGTGGTGTGTGAGTGTGTGAGTGGGTGTGTGAGTGCATGTGTGAGTGACTGTGTGGTTCTGTGAGTGGGTATGTAAGATTGGTTTTGTAGGTCTGTAAGTGGGTATGTGAGTGGCTGTATGGGTATGTAAGTGGGTATGTGAGTAGGTTTGTGAGTTGCTGTGTGGGTCTGTGAGTGTGTGTATGAGTGGTTTGGTATGTCTGTGAATGGGTGTGTGAGTGGCTGTATGGGTGTGTGAATGGGTGTGTGTCACCTGTTTTGGGATCATGCGGATGTTGAGAAAGATCTTTCCCTGGATACCGCTAAATGCTAGAAAGGTCCTCATCCAGTCACTTCTAATTAGTCGTCTGGACTATGGAAACGCTTTGTTGGTGGTAATTAGGGAAGACCTGCTATCTAGATTGCAGGTAGTACAGAATACAGCAGCGCGGCTTACCCTCAATAAGCCATCATTAACTCCTTCCCTGCCTCTCCTACGCCAACTCCACTGGCTCCCGGTTAGGAAACGAGCCCTTTTCAAGCTGCTGTGCATGGCTTTCAAATCCCTACATGGTCTGGGTCCAGTTTATCTGACGAACAAAATAGGACGCTATCAACCTGGACGGTGTCTTAGGTCCAGTAACCGCTGCCTGCTGCGCAGCCAGAGAATCAGGAAAGTCAAAATGGGCGGCCGCGCCTTTTCTTATCTGGCCCCCAAACACTGGAATGAGCTTCCTGAACAAATACGGTCCTGCACCAACCTGCCACAATTTAAGAAGATGCTTAAGACATGGCTATTCTAAGCGAGTTTGTTCCACCAGACCTCCTCCCGGGCGCTGAGAGATCCCCTTGGGGATGATTCGTGCGCCATACAAATGAGTGTAATGTAATGTAATGGTTGTGTTGGTTTGTAAGTGGGTGTGTGAGTGTATGTCTGAGTGGCTGTGTAGATCTGTGAGAGGGGATGTGTGAATGGTTTTGGGAGGTGTGAGTGGTTGTACAGGTGTGTGAGTGATTATGTGGGTGCATAAGAGGGTGTGTGAGCCTAGAGTGAGTGTGTGAGTAGGTGTGTGGGTCTGTGAGTGGGTGTATGTATATTTTAGTTTGGGTCTGGATCCGTGGATCGACCTCGGAGCACACAGTGGGTCTCACTGAGCATCGCAGTGCTTCTGTGGATTCTCGCATGCTAAACAAACATTTTTAGACAATTTCTTTCCTATGAGGGGCCCCTCACAGACCTCTCCATCAGTCCTATGGGATCAGGGTACCTCTACCCTGGCCCCTTCCATCACTTTTACATTTTATTTTCCCCCAGGGAACTGAGTCCAGATGCACAAAATAGCCCCTAAGTTATGGTTAGCTCAGTTAACTATAACTTCTTAATTTCTATGATTTTGTGTGTGTAACATCTGAACCTAACTATAACATCTCTGTAACCTTTGTTTTTTTTGCTGAATTTCGGAGGTCTTTTAATTCTATTTCCTAACTATAACGTCCCTGTAACCATTGTTTTTTAGTGAATTTCATGGATGTGTGTGTGGGCATGTGAGTACGTGTGAGTGGCAGTGCAGATCTTTGAGTGAGTGGTTTTGTAAGTCTGTGAGTGGGAAAGGGAGTGGCTGAATAGGTGTCTGAATGGGTATGTGAGTGGTTGTGTGGGTGTGTGAGTTGGTTTGTGAGTGACTGTGTGAGTGGCTGTGTGGGTCTGAGTGGGTATGTGAGTAGTTTTGTGGGTTTGTAAGTGGGTGTTTGAGTGCATGTATGTGTGTGTGAATGGGTATGTGAGTTGCTGTATGGGTCTATGAATGGGTGTGTGAGTGGTTTTGTGGATGTGTGTGGCTTTATGGGTGTGGGCGTGTGAGTGGTTGTGTGGGTGTGTAAGTGGGTGTGAGAGTGTGTGAGTGGATGTGTATATAGGTGTGTGGGTCTATGAGTGGGTGCTTGTGTTTTTTTAGTTGGGGTCTGAATCTGTGGATCCACCGTGGAGCACACAATGGATCATGCTGAGCACCGCAGTGGATCTGCAGATTCTCGTGCACTAAAAAAAAACATTCTTGGATAATTTCTTGCCCATGAGGGGTCCCTCACAGTCCCCTCCATCAGTCCCACTAGGCCAGGGTACCTCTACCCTCGCCCCTTCTATCACTTTAAAATTTTATTTTCCCCCTGGGATCCGAGTCCCAATGCACAAAATGGAGGCCGCAAATTTCCTCTCAGGTTGTGGCCAGCCAAATTACTGCATCGCTGTTGGTGCATGGATTTGCGGCTCTACAGATTTATACCAAATTACAAAAAGCACTCTTTCTGAACCAAGATCTAGCTTTCTGTCAAATTTGGTGTAATTCGGTTCAGTGGTTTGGGATGTGGTCATGTGTAAAATCCCTGTGGGAAATTGCATGGGGAAAATGTGTTTTAGGACCCTTTTTTTTCTTGTCCCCGCTTGACGGATCAACACACAACTTTTCACACAGCAGCTGAAGTTGCTGGCAAACTAGTTTTGACAATTTTGTGAAGATTCATCAAACGGCACCAAAGTTATTAGCAAAACAAAAAAAGCTCCTCCTATGTAATCTAGCTCCTAAATATAACTACCTACTGGCCACCACCAGTAGGTGTTATATAGATAAATAAATATATGTATATACACACGCACACACACATATATATATGTGTGTATATATATATATATTTATAATCAACAAACGCCGAAGCTTCTCAAGATGCACTCGACAGTGCGTCTGCCATTTAGCATCACGGTTCAGCCCGCCCCAGCCATCCAAGTTCGTTGTATTGCCTGGACGCGTTTCTGTGGCCAACGTACCACTTCATCAGAGGCATTTCTCCTGTACGCATTGGAACGCTCTTTATACTGCATGCTGATTGGTTGAGAAACCCCTCGTGGGTTCAACTACGTAGTTGATTTCTTCATACAGCATGCTGGGATGTGTAGTCACATAGAGCTTTTATTAAATATCTATAGTAGGTTCCAATGCTTACAGATTTCAGAGAGTCAGTTGAAATCCTTGGTAGGATCTGGATGTGATGGGAGCAGACACTTTTCATCAAGACGCACTGTGCTGGAAACCGGAGCCGGATGGTTCCTCTCCCTCAGCCTCTCATTCATTCGAGATGGTGCATCTTGCACGGGAAGGCACCCGTGTCATAATTTTAATCAACAAACGCCGAAGCTTCTCAAGATGCACTCGACAGTGCGTCTGCCATTTAGCATCACGGTTCAGCCCACCCCAGCCATCCAAGTTCGTTGTATTGCCTGACGCGTTTCTGTGGCCAACGTACCACTTCATCAGAGGCATTTCTCCTGTACGCATTGGAACGCTCTTTATACTGCATGCTGATTGGTTGAGAAACCCTCTTGGGTTCAACTACGTAGTTGATTTCTTCATACAGCATGCTGGGATGTGTAGTCACATCGAGCTTTTATTAAATACCTATAGTAGGTTCCAATGCTTACAGATTTCAGACACCAAATCATTCCTTTCAGGAAACAGATTAGGGAACACAGCTGATCTGCAGGATTTCATTTGTTTTTAACAGCATGCCGCGTTTCGGCAAGTTACTTTTTCAAATGCAAATGACCCTGGGGGTAACATGTGGGTTAATATACATGCATTTGGGTGCATATTTACAAGCCCCTATGGCCACCACAATGTCACTCTTCCTGATGTTGTGGTGGCTCTAGGAGCTTCGCCTTAATCACAAGGCGGCATTAAGCCACTTAAAATGGCTGTAGGAAAGTAGGATCTGCTTCTTATGGTTACCCCCACTTTTTGCTTGATGTTATTCTGTTTTTGACTAGTCTGACTGGGATCCTGGTAATCAGGACCCCAGTCTATCTGCTTTCTCCCTAAAATGTTATGACATGTACTTAGGTACACTCCAGATTGGATACTGGGGTACCCTTGTCAGTCCCTAGTATATGGTACACATGTATCCAGAGCATAGGTACCCCAGAGGCCTCCCATGGGCTGAAGCATGTATTATGCCACCCATGAGAGGCCATGCAAAATGGAACTACAGGCCTGCTAATGCAGCCTGTGTAAGATGGTGCAAGCACCACTTACTTTAGATATAGGTTTACTATGTCTGTAGGTCACTACACTTAAAACCTATAAGTCACCCCTATAGCAGGCATTGACAATCCTGAAGGCAGGGTGCTGGGTTTTACGTGAGAGGGTGCCCCTGCATGAGTAGAGCACCCCTACAGCCTTCGGAGACCTTTCCCCCGGGTTGTCGGTGACGCAGCCAGACATATAGGCAGAGGTGCATTATATGCTCGCGTAAAATGCTATATCGAAAACGGCTGCAACAAACCATGTTGTGTTTGGTATCAAACACCTTGGAATCATACCTCCACACCGGTAACCGGTGTGGTAGGTATGATTCCACCCTTCAGAAGCAAGCTTCGTGGGGTCCCTGGTCTTCCCGGTACCAGCCTTCTTGACCCGGACAGCACAAAATGGTTGCTGCCGACCAGAGACACATTTCTGCCCTCCTGCTGCTGAGCCAAGCTTGAGCAGAGGAAGGCAGCACAATAGGCATCCTGTCACAGGGAGGTGTGACCACCTCCCAGACAGGATTTAGTGTATTGGAGCTGGGTGGGTGCACTTCCAAAGTGCCTGAAAGTCTGCACGAGGGGCACATTTGGTGTCCCTGTGCATAGTTCAGGTCAAACCAGTCCTGGGAGCCGTTGGCTCCTGCTCTGGCACGAAACTGGACAAAGGACATGGGAGTAACCTCCCCACTGTCCTGACCCTCCCCTGGGAGGTTCTCCTGAATCTGTCCAACCCTCTCCCGTGGGTACAAAAGGGCTTACCTGGCTGTAGGACCCTAGATTTGACGTGGACAAGATTCTGATCAAGAAAGCACTGACCTTCGACCGTCTAGACACTCTGGACTTCGCTGGACTTTGACTGGGCCCGACTTCGTCTCCCTCTCCGTCCAAAGCATCGTCTGTGCCCGTGCATCATACAGGCTCCGTGCAGGACCTGTGGAGCATCAAGGACAACTGAAGTATCTCCCTTGGGGTGAAGGAATCACTCCCCTGCATTCGCAGGCACCATAACGCAACTGACCGGTCTGCTGATCCTGAGCTTCTGTGGACTCCAAAGGCTCCAGCAACACAGGACGTGGGTTCCTATGTTCCTTGAGGTCGAGCTGCCCTCTCACCAAGTTTGAGGCCAGTATCCCTTGTGGGGACCGCATAATCCAAACCCCTGTGCACTGCGTACTTTTGCAAGTGAATATGCTTGTTGGCATTCCCCAACTTAGGGGCATATTAGCAAGGGCTGGCGATATAATTATCGCCACTTTAGCGTCCGTTTTCGAGCGAAAAGCGGCGATAATTATATCGCAATATCATCAAGGACACGCTAGCGCGTGTTACTTTGATGTAGAGCCTGTTTTTTCACAGCCTCGCCTCGCATCGCTAATGAGATGCAAAGAAGGCGTGGCTGTGAAAACAACACATGAAAATATCGCGAAGGCAGCTTCGCGATATTAACAAGGAGGTGCAGCGATAAAAAAAATCACACTACCTCGGCCTTAACGCTGGAATTTAACGTCTGTTAAATTCCAGACTAAGGCATACTAATAATGGTAGGTGGATTATGCTGATACGACCACAGGGTCGTATCAGCAATGTTATCGCTGTTTTCCATGGAACATCGCTGGAAAACCAGCGATGTTCCATGACAAACTACCATTATCGCTGAAATATTATCGCCATAGCGCTATGCATTGTTAATATAGCGTTATCATGGCGATAATTTTCAGCGATAGCCGGCGATAATATTTTTATCGCTATGTGGGGCCAGCGATAATTATCGCTGGCCCTTGTTAATATGCCCCTAAGTGCATTGGGCTATCAATAGCGCCAACCTCTGCCCACATTTCGTACAAAGGACTTTGGCCTCCTCACACTCTGTGCCCTGCAAGCTGTGACTTTGTGAAACTGCTAGAGGTCCCCTTGCGACTCCTGTGCCTTCGGCCTGTGGGTCCACTTGAGGGACAACACTGCTTTTCTTGGGCTCCCCTGGTTGCTCCAGGCCTGTCCTGAATCCCCTTGCTGTGGTGAGTCCCCTGCTCGTTGCTGGGCCAGACCATAACCTTCCTTGACCTTCTTCGTGGGTTGCAGCTGACAAGGCTTGTTGGTGCTCCCGCCAGACACCGACCCCTCAGCACTTGACATCCTTCATGGGACAGCTCGTATCCAGCTCCTGGTTGTCCTCGACGTCTCCTGGTTCCTGCAGCTGTAGAGTCAAGGTCCCCATCTTAACGCCTGAAGCACCCAACATCGGTGGGCATTCGTCTGCCGAGCCCCTGGTCACTCCTGAGTGACCCAGACTCTGTCCCCTCTGCTTTCAGGTTCCTTCCATCAAGAATCCACCTGTGGGTTCCACCGGACACTTTTCTTCTTTCCAGCAGTGGCATTTCTTTGAAGACTCTCATTGAGAACGAGGGCGGTTTCTGACGCCACTTCAGCCCTATGCACCCGGCTTCCCCGGGATAGGTAACTCTGGTACTTCAGTATCCACGAGTGGGGTGGCTCTCCAACCTTCTATGTTCCAAAGGGTTTCCTCGTAATCCACTGGGAAGGGTCCTTAAATTGTAAAACTGCAACCGCGACTCTCCCATTGAATTGTACGTAGCACCCGGTCTTGTTCTCACACTGCACCCATCCTCCGTGGGATCCCTACTTACTCACCTTGGATGGTTCCTTGGGGTCCCAGCGATTCTACATCCTCTAGACACTGTCTTGACTCGAGTCGTGGGTCTTATACCACTATTTTAGTATATGGTTTGGTCTCCCCCGGGAGCCCACTGTGTATTAGTGCTACTCACGATTGTTTCTGTGCTACAGTATTGTGTGCTTTGTGTTTATCTGCGTGTAGCAGATACTGTGAGGTATTTAAGGTGTGTTATAATAATAAATACATATTTTTATAACTACTGTGCAGTTCTCCTTTCATTTAACCAATACATTAAGGTTGCATTCTGGTGAAACAAGCTGCTTAACTTTCCTTCAAGACTAAGCCTGAAGGCTGCTCTTCACAGCTACCACTTGGATAGCTTTCTAAGGTTATCTTTGACCTCTTAAATCACCATAAGGGTTGTTTGGACTGGTGCAAGGTGCCCACTTTAATTAGTGGACAGCATAAACCAGGCCAACTTCTCACAATGGCTTAAAGCCGCTTTGTGACTAAGGCACCCTTTCACGCAAACTTAGTGTGAAAGTGGCGGGCAATGGTTGCTTTGGTGGGCATTCCACTGCAACACCCATTGATTTTGATGCTGCCCCTTCTTTACAAGTGTGGCGTAAATATCGTGTAGCGCCAAAATTAAGACCAGGGAAAACCTGGTCTTACCCTCATTAAGCAGCACACATAGAAGTTTCAAAACACCATTTCAGATTGTTTATGAGCAGGAAGGGACACCTCCCTGCACATAAACAATCATTCCCCTCAACGCAGGCACCCTTGCACTATGGTGCAAGGGTGCCTGCGTTGGCGCTAGGCATCTAAATTAGCACCAGCACAGAGGGAAACGCAAGGCTGCACCGTATTCTTGTAAATATGGTGCAGCCCTGCGTTTCAGAAGTGGCGCTCCACCACTTCCTTGTAAATATGCTGGAGTGTGTGAGTTATGGATTGTGAAGCTGACCATAACCTGTGAATTTCAGTGGCTTTTTTGTTCTAGTTGTTTGTGTGTCTGCTTTAAGTGTTTCTGAAATCTAAATCATTTCTAAGATCTAAACTTTTTCTAAGTTCTGGATTGTTCTTGAGGGACCTATTCATTTGAAAATCGTTTCCAGATATAAGCCCTTTTTCTGGGTCACAAATGGTCTTTATTATTCTAAAATCTAATGTTTTTCTCAAATTAAAGGAGTTTCCTGTTTGAAAGGTGTTTCCTGGGAGTGCATTGCCTGAATATGCAAATTTTAGTTGCAGTTTAGCGTGTTTTCGTTGATGTAAGCTACATAGTAATTAGAAGATGCTCTAAAGATGCTTCTCAATGGAAAGTTGTTCAAATTTGTAGGTGTTTTTGAATCTATGATGTCTTTTGAGTTTGAGTCGGAGCTGTCTTTTGAGTTTGATGTATATCTGAAATCTAAGAGGTGTCACATTTATTTATTACACTTTTCTAAAGCACAGTTTCTACAACTCTAAGGACTTTTCTGAATCTTAACTGTTATCAGGATTTTTACATTTACAGTAACCTTCTTTCCACTATGATGGTCACCTCACTTGTAGCCAAGGAGGGACTACTGAGCCTATTTACAAATGAAAAGCAATGATTTCACAAGGACAGTAACAGGAACCAATTGAAAAGATGGGCGTGAAAAGGGCAGAGCTTGTATGCCTAACCTTAATACAGGATGCCTCGCAGAGCAGCCCATGCGCTGCCCAGGATTGACCTAAAAGGGAGACACAGACAACCTAAAGGCATCAGATGGGTTGGGTACAGTGCCGCCTTACCCTTCAACCAGCTGCAGAAAATGAAGCAACTTCAAGACCCAGATACTCTTCTTTCTTTCTCCTGAGCATCTGGTCTGGGCTAAAGATGGAAGCATCATAAGGATGTTTCAACTTTTAAAGAATCAAACATTATGGAAAGGCTTAAGACAAAATCAAACACAAAAGTATCGACCAGTTCGATAATAAAAGATGCTATGTAATCAAAAATCTAGCTTAACTCCAAAACTGAATAATAGAGGTCAGAAAACAAATTATAGAACATCTCAGCAAAACCAACACTGTTAAAGATGGTCGATTTGAAAAGGCCACCAAAATGTTCAGACTCAAGAAAGATCCCAATTATTTGAGAGCAAAAAGAGTAAAAGTTTAGAAGGCAAAAGAAGTGCTTCATGAGGCACAAAGAAATCTGTAATTTCAAACATATATAGTCAAAAAAGAGCAATAGAGGAAACTAATCAGGTGGAGGAATCTCAGGAATATTTTTCTATTGTAAAGGTGTCATCAGCTCCTTCTGAAGAAGTGGTGGAGGTGGAAAAAAAATAGTTTCAAGGCCTTCTAGAGGAGCACTTCTTGAGGACCATCAGCTACAGGAGGAGGCAGAAGAGTTAATACAATACCCTCCCGAAGAATATGGAACGAGGAGAGCTGCTTACTCAAGAGGGGAAAATCATCCCCACCTCATGTTTAAAGTCGGGCCAAGATTTCTCTGACACAGCCAGCCATCAGAACTGGTTCAGTAGTCAGAAGACATACATGACTTTGCATTTCTGGATTTAAACCAGAAGTTCAGGTCAGGCTTATTTCATAAATAGCTCAGTGGATGGTGAACACCTCTTCAGAAAACCACTTGATGAAATGCTAAAACAAATCAAAGAAAGAATATGTAACAACAAAAGCAATGAATGCTTTAAAGAGTAGGGTCACATGCTGATGAGTACACAAACGTGCTCCCAACAGGAATATGACCATCAACAAATTCTTTATGGACAGTAATCACCTTTAGGCCCATGGAAGCAAGGGAAGAAGTCACAGGGTCAGTGGTCATTTTGTGCTAGAGAAGAGAGAAGAGTTAAGCCTAAAAGACTCTGCTTCCACCTTAAAGTGACATTCTTTTCACTTCTATGACCACACCAAACCAATCAGGAGATATCGGATGTTTTATCACAATGAAAAGACCCCGTATATTGTGAAAAAGGATTAAGGAGTAAAATTCAAATCAAATCCACCAATATATGAACCAGGATCAGGCGTCCCAGGAAGATGCACATCCTTCTGCTGATAGCGGGACGTGCTGTTAGCTTTAATTAGCAAACTATGCACATCCGTGGCAGGCAATATATGTTCTTGAAGCTCAAGCATCCATTAGATGTCTGTAACATTTTAATTTATTTGCTTACTTATTCTTGTTATCAATCCTTATGTTTTAAATCAATGATCATTGCATGCACTTGTTGGTAATGTCATCTTTAAAAAATATAACTAAATTTGTGAGCTTTAGTGAGACTACTTTGTGAAAATTTGCTGATCATAAATTAGTGGAAATTAAAATCTTCCATGAAAGGAGAGCATGGATGAATATTATTCCTATAGTTTGGACTTCATCATTCCTGTCTTGAATCTTTGTGCATTTATAATATTGTAAATACAAGCCCAATCTGTTAAAAATAATATATACGTAAGACAAAAGAAATGGTGTAACTAATGATGCATTTTTATGAAAATGTTTTATTCAACTGTATCTTTGGAATGTAGTAGTCATAGTTTGGAATTAAATTACAGTTCGGTTCTATGTGATCTTATGCTACTCAATGTCTGAGAATACAAATGTGATTTAAAGTTAAGGCTTCGCTGTTCATCTTAAAACAACAATTTACAAGTGTCATTGTCATAGAAAATAAAAATTTCTGTAAAAAATTTGCACAAAAGTTTATGATGGTACAAAACATGAAGCAATAATATACCAGTAAAATGAACTCATTTTACTCCAGAACGTTTTTTTAAAGTTTATCAATAAAGAAAAATATGTTATTTTACATTTTTAAAATTATGAAACAATCTAAAACAATATAAACAAAACGATTCGTAACACTGCTTTTACAAATTATTAACTTTATAAACATATAATATTTTAAATATAATTATCAGTGCAAGATTTTTTATATTTAAAGTTGCAGTATCATTTTTCATTGCTGATTGGATGACCCCTTAGAAGAATTTCTTATGTATAGTGCTATAATCATATTGCAACATCTCAAAAGAAGAGGGGTCACAGGATGCCATTGCAAACTTGTACTGATTGAGAATAGTGGCATATACAACCTAAAACCAAACGCCCTAATTAATTAGGTTTTTTTGTTGACTCAAGAGAATATTAAACCACATTAAGCTAGGAAACAAGGGTTTTGTCCTGGCTTAAAACATAATTTAGAATGTCATTTAGGTTTTGAGACAATTATGAAACTCATTTTCTGCATAAGAAATTTTTAAGATTGTCTTAAGCGGTGGAAAACCGTTTCCAAATGAGGCTATATTCCCCACCATAAGAGAGTCTTAAGAATGTCTTAAACTATGGGAAATCTTTGATAAACCAGTCTCGAAGTTCCCAAGCAAAGTTTCAAGTTTGTTGCATATATTGTCATTCAGCGTCCTAAGTCTGTTCAAAGAGTGCTCAATAAATAAGACAATGAATCAGAGTTGCGAAAGACCACTATCTAAAATTGAAGTGAGTCCATATAATCAAGAGATGCCTTGAACTTCACAGTGGTTATAATTTTAATTCATGATGTTTAACTGCACTGTGTTGACAATATATAGATGTTCTGTTACAATCGTATACTGACATTCACAAGTTTACCTATATAATTTTTTACTCTTTCAATCAGAGAGCTCTTTGTCATAAGGATATTAGGACCAGCTGGAAGGATGTACACACTTGTCCTTGTACACTAGAAATGGTTTTCTGTTTCATTTCAGAACCTACAATTGATGCAACGCAATGCATGCCTTCCCCTGCCTTTCTAAAACACTTCCTATTTGTCTATATACGCATTGAATAAATTAACAAAGAAAAAATGTACAGCTAATAAAAGTATGGTAGAAAGTGAAGAACAAAAACATGTTTGTCCCATAGTCACTGCGGCCACCGGAGACTGTAGTTGCTGTGATTCACTAGTTTCTTGTATTTAAACTGTACAACCACTGACGTCTGTTCACAAAGCAAGCATCTAAGAAATAACTATTGCAATACAGCGCTATGACCTAGTCTTGTTCAAATGTTTCCAAAGTATTCTTAAAAATATAATTCTCCCTACAAGAGAACGCTCTGTATACTTCAAATATATCATTCTCATAGACTTGCTTCAGACTTGCAGCACAACTTACATCTGCCACAAGAAACACACCGTTGGTCTGAAATGGATTCCAAATGGGTGCGCTAGTCGTTATTAACGTGCATCGCAAGGAGGCTATGATTATTCCAGGATCAGCTGCAGTATAATGGGGCGTGACTTGAAGTCTAGAAAAAGTCCTCATTTGTTAGTACTCTGAGATGATTCTGACTTTTGGGGAGAATGTCCATTCGCAAGATTACTGTATCCCTTAGTGGCTCCATAGAGCGGTTCATGTCCAGTGGCTGTGTGCTCTCTCTATCCCACTTATGTGTGGTCCTATCAATGAGCAGCTTAGGAAACATTTAGCTCTGTAAGACTATTGTTATACCAGTGTTTTGAGGAAACAGCTGGTTCACTTGATAGGAGAGACTCATAAATGCTTAGCTTTTACATTCTATTACATTCTGATGTTGAAGTAAAATAAATGTATTTCTGCTTTGAAACTTAAAGTGTAAAATAACTCACTTTGTGTCCTCAGAAATGTTATTTTATCAATCATTTTTGCAGTGAAATCAGTATGACGTGCATTATGGAAAAATGATACTGTCACTTTAAGCTGCTAGCAAGAGACCCAAAGTTAGACTTTTGTGGGCTAAGTTCGATTTTCCCTTATTTTCATTTGAACATGGACGGGGAATATTAACTAGATCCATTGCCATTACGATCAGCGATTAGAAGCTGCAGGGTCCTCTCCCCTTGATTATGGCCAATACTTCGGTGATCTACTCAAGAGTGAGTAGACATCTGAAAATACATTCTATATGAAAGAACATGAAAAGGAGATATTGCAGCTTTATACAAAAAGATAACAAAATGACATCGAACATAACACAAAGAGCAAGATTCTAGAGCCAGGATGCCAAATCTCCAGTAGCCCTTACCTTTTGTAGGCTACCTATATACGAGACGTATATTTTCATTTTAGCCACCAGCATACAACTATAGACAAGGAGGGCTTTTACAGAATAAAAGTGTCTGCAGTCATTATAAACACAATAGAATGCAGTACAAACACAAAAAGGCACTTGAGAGGACATACACTAGCCAGTGCCAAGAACATTTTCTCAAGGGCAGGCAGTACACTCTATTGCCTGTTGTGTCTGTCGGTGGTGCTGTATATGTTCTGGATGGAATAGACAAGCACGGTGGGTAGAACAACACTGAAAGAAAACATCAATAAACTTTATACAGCTTGATTCACAGAGCCAACATATTCTATTGGTACTGATGCTACAGTACTTCAAGGACACCCTAACCCTTTATTGCCTATGCACAAGACCAGCAATTATGCACAAACACAGGTAAAGGAGTCTGCGAGCTGGCTGCTACTCCCGCCGCTTCGGGGCACTGACCCACAGGGCAGCATATCCCTCTACAGGAGCCCCTCAGATACACTTTTTGACAGCATAGTGGATTTGTACACTGAAAAAGCACCCACAGGAGAGAAACAAAACAAACCAAAACATAACAGTAAAGGGTGGGGGGGGTACAAACTATAAGTCAATCATACTTGGTCTCAACACCAGCATTAGATTATTCAGAAACAATAACCAACTGAAGAAGCTGACTGTACATGATTCGGATTATAACATAGTGTCCATGTTTAGCGATTATATTCACTGAAGCTCCTGAGAAAAGCTTGGCTCAACGTCGATCAACGCACTCCTTTAAGCCTGTACAGTAAAATATTAGCCGTCCCCACAGCGCAAACATTGTGTCCTTCCATTCGGATGCTTGGAAACTTCATTGCTCATTTCACACCTTCATGCCTCTGAATAAGTATTCTGTGTGTTCAGTTTTTCTTTTTTTAACTTAACACCATCCACAAGTTCAAAATTGTAATTTTCCAGAGCAGACAAATTTCTTTCCGACATTCCATTATGCCAACAGGCACAGTACAGGACGACTCCACAGATGGCTCCCAAAAGGACCCCCAGTGCGCTCATAGCTATGATCGTTATGAGAATGGGATCCAACGTCTTGAGTACATTGCCCGGCTTTTTAGAGATGTCCTCAGTGAACTCATTATCCACGTATTTTGGCGTGAACCCTAAATATAAACAGAGATATTGGTGGGTGAGGATCAATAGTTGCAGAAATATGCTAACATACTCTACACGTGATTGCTGTTTAGTGAACTACTCTCTTAGAATATGATTCCAGAAAGCCTCCAAGCAAAAGTCAGAAATCTACTTCCAGAGGATCCCTACCTGTTTTGGAGTTTCACAAAGAATCACCAAGACAGCCAGGAGCACTTGTGGAAATGTACAAGAGACCACAGTATGATTGCTTGTCAAAGTTTGCACAGATATTTTTGCACAAGTGGACAATTGTCATGAGCAAATCATGTGGAAATTTGAATTTGCTGATTAGATTTTTTTTCACTTAAGAGGAAATATTTTTCATTTGTATAAACAATTTGCTCAAATGAAGGTTCTTTGTGGTGTAATGCCTGTCTAATCAAGAAAGTTGGACATGATATGGACATTCATGCAGCATATTAAGAGCAATATGACAAAGTCACAGTAGTGAAAGAGCAAACATGTGAAGAAGAACAAACACACTGCCAGTTAATAACAAATAAGTGAAATCATTCAACATGCATTTGCTAGCGAAATTTATCAGAGCACTCACACTTTCTAAAATTTGTTATAGTTGTCTTCAACTGATATTCCCATAATAATAGAAAAAGGTTTGAAACTGTTGCTAGTCCAGAAATGTTTCTACACAGATCACTACTTACGCAAAATATGGTATGGTTCAACAGCAAAGAAAAACACGCTACTGCACCTACCGGTTTCATTAATTTCAGAGTTATCTGGCTTTATATCATTGTTCATATCAGTGTGTTCTGCATCTAAATAAGAAAACAAAATATGTTTATGATTAGACAATCCAAATGATGGTCTAATATGTACAATGCTTAGTTCCAGGCCCTTTTTTACGAAATAGAGTATGAACTATATCTACTAGGAAGGGCAATACACAGCACAAAACCAACTTTGGTTTGGGAACTGGAGGCTAACGATTAGGGGCCTAAATGAGTATTGCGGGGATGTTCCGATTTATTAAATGTGTTTTGGATCTACTTCCGAGTTAGATAGCTTATCTAACAATAAGTCTTTGCTCCTTAAATGCAAGCCAGAGTAGTATTTTTGACTTCTTTTAACTGACAGAGAAAATACATTTTAACATTAGACTTTGGCAAACTGTGACAACTGTATAGATTCACTGTTGACAGCATTTATAGAAGGTGTACATAAAGGGGTGTTTAGAACTTTGGAAAGTATGTTCATCTTGTATCATACAAAGTTAATTTGGTTTGTAGTTTATTTATCAGGTTTTTCCTATCAGGTTGTTGTGCACAATCTAACGGATTGTTGCGCGCAATCTATAATTCTCATTGTTGTCTTAATTTTCTTAAATTTGTTTGGCGTTTGTATAATTGGATGAATATAATTAATTAATATAGCATACTGGAAAGGTCGTTCTGCTAGAATCTATTGCTTTTACTTATAAATATCTAAGCACACTATTAAATATGAATATTAATATATAGCACATTCAAATTCTCTCTCTGTTGTTATGGTCCTGTCTTATTTTCCGTTGTCTGACTTTTGTTTAGCTGGAAATGATGCCCATATTTAATGAATTTGCCGGAAAACCTCAAAAAAATAAAATGACATAATCTATTAAAGAATAATGCTGGAAATTTTGCAGCTTGTCCAAGCCGACAGAGAAGCATCCCTAAACGTGTTTCCCATTACAAAATACATTCGGAGAGTTTGGGGATGCGAGACTGCAGTTCCTAAGTACTACTGACAGCGGTATTGCCTACAGGGTACGACCAAAGGTCAACCCTTCAATGATTACCCACATGGCATGCCCTTCTATGTTCTGTAGATACTGCAGGCATGAATAATGGGTGTGGGGCAATTTCTATTGTCCAGTACCAGCAGTGATGATGTCATGATTGACACCGAATTTAGTGTAGTTTGGGATGTAACAAGTGAGTTCTGCATAGTGTATTGGAGGGCTGTGATTCCATAGCTGACCATAACTGGCACATTTTAGTTATTTTAAGTTGTATAATATAACCATACCTACCCTTAAATGGAGCTGTTGAAATATGAATGCCATGGTACCCTAGTATTTACTGAGATGGTCGCCTATAAAAATTGAATGTTCAGTCCTAATAGAGCTTGCCCCCTCTTGTACTGTAGTGGACGTATCTGCTGATAATGTATGTACATAATTTATTACGACAACCATCTGCTGTAGATACGAACATGGATAAAATGGCTGTTTCTATCTACTGGCACCCAAAAATGAATAAATAATGCTCTACAGTACAATGTTCTTCAGTGAACTGGGCATATGGTGCAATATTAAGGTACAGAGGAACACATTCAATAAGCACCATTGATTCCTGTTAGTGCACAGGCCACTTATAAGGGTGGGCATAATTGATCATGTAGAATTAACCAGAAATTCAGCGAGATTATGCAGAACTACGCAAGAAGAGTTATTCTGCTTTTAGTGCTACTTTCTTAGTGCAAAAATGGCCCCTTGAATTTATAATGGATGCGAGGATGCATTTTGCGCTAAGAAAATAGCTCTAAATGCAACACAACATAAACAGCAGCTCGAGCAGCTGTTCGCATTCACTAAATGTGCTCTTGCAGTAGGATTTTTTCTCCCCGAAATTACTCTTAATTATGTGAGCGGGTGTAATCATGTAACTACTGGTAATTCCACATCAAAGAGTAACATGGAATTATCAAAATTACTCTGATTACTCCGGCGTAATTGAAATTCCGACCAGGTCTAATTACTTACCTCTGCAATCGCTAGGTGAAATGTGGTTGGCTATATTGATGTCATCAACTGCGATACCGCCAGCATTTCCTTTTCCAATTTCACCTTCAACAATCACCTATGGAAACAGATGAAAGTAACATTTTGTTAAAATTGTTATGCAATGTGCTGTAGGTCTAGTTGAATGAATGGTTTAAGAAATACCACTATATATAAAACAAACTGAAAGAGAGTATGATGAAACACTATTTTTGAGACACTTGTGGCCCAACTCTCAATGTTTTCCCTCTGGGAAGGTGTGACATACATGATGAATCTCTGGGACATTACAGGCTGCAGTAGGAATATGAAGGCTTCTAAGGCGTCACATAATTTATTTCTGCAGTTTGGATCAAAGGGCTGGATACAGGGAGAATTCTGAAAAACGCAGGTTTTATTTTTTTCTGAATATATTTACCCTTATTGTGGATGATCACACTTATGTTCTGTGGGCAGAGTTTTTACACTGCAAGCTTTCCCTACGATTCGAGCTTATGTATATGAGAAAGATTATAGATGAACACAGTTAAAGATATGAAGGTAATTCTGAGCATAAGAGATCCATATATATGTTCTATCATCTCATCATTTATATATTACAACAACTTTATTTGCAAAAGCTAAGCCATTTAAGAACCATTTAAGAAGGATCTTCTGTTTTCTTGGAATACAGCACATGTAATACAGCTGACCATCAATCTTGTGCTCTCTAGGCTGAACTGAGTTAACTTTGGAAGATTAATTCCTTCTGCATAAACGAACAAGCATTTGCAATGCAATAGGTCTCGCATTTACAGAGTTTAAGCTATTGGCATTGTAAATGACAATGCCTTTATTTATGTGTTGTTTTAAAACAGATGAATAAAAGGCATTGTCATTTACAATGCCAATAGCTAAACTCGCAAATGCGCTCAACGCCCGTCCTATAAATTGTTTTTAAAAAAGCGATAGGGGAGAGTGTGTCCTGCCCCCAAATTAATATTTTAGCTGGCATTGTTTCTGGGGTAGGTAGTTTTCTGACATTGGGTATGCTGGGTGATAAAGAGGGGACACGTAGACCCTTCAGATTAGATGTGCCTTTCTAAGAAAAACATGTGTCCTCTGAAAGTGTGGAGGAGGGAAAGGTGAGCCCCGGGGGCCAAACTGAGGTACAAAGTTTTCCTGACTCTGGTGGTTAAGGAGTGTGTGACCTCGGAAAGACGGGACCTCTGTGAGGTATTAAAGGCCGCTTTCATGCAGTCGGGAATACCGGTTACTTGTGAGGTAATGGCGCAGACCCTCCCCTCTGTGCAGACAGTGTTTTTCTGTTGTATTCCCCGGAGATGAAAGCAGGTAATCTGTGCAGAGCAGGGAGAGCATTTATTTGTTGAAACGACTTCCCGCCACTAGAGTTCATATAGATCACATCGTGATAGTTACTGCAGAAGCCCATCCTTGCTCCTGCTGCACGGACATAAAAATATTTTTTGAAAACATAAAGGTACTCTGCCATGTGACGCATTTAGGTGCGAGGCTAATGATTTATTCTCGTGCAATGTCTCTAAAAAATATCAAACAATTAGATAGGCGGTCTACTGCCTTAAACTAGAGTTTTTGTGAAGAAGGGGATTACACAATTTACAGATGTCCACTATTTTGTTTTTGCGGTTGTGTGTAGCGTGAAATGGACCCGAAGGTGTTCGGAGCGCTTTACATGAACACCAGTCACGTTACTCATTTTTTTTGTTTTTGCCTCAAGTGATTTGCCCATAATCACAGGATGTTGATCCGACTCTGATACGGGACAAGACGGGGAGGGGTAGTTTAGGTGGTTGCCGTTTATGCTTCTTATCTTTCCGTTGTGATATATATAACAAGTCACTGACAGAGAGCCCGAGGACGGGTGGTCCAAAGGAGAGCAGGACGGGCTGGGGGAGATATGATACTGCAGAGGTATGCAGTCTCTCAGTGCAAGCTGAATACTAAAAATAAACAAGCAAAGCCAGGCGATGAAAGCCTGCCTCGTTCTGCGGCGCACAATGCACACGAAGGGCCGTGGTGGAAGTGGGCGTGCTGGTTTGAGTTGAGGATCGTTGGTTTCTAGCAGCCGAATAGCTTAAGGGGAGCTCTCACACACTCCCATCCTCACTCGGGCAAATTTCAAAGGCTGATCTAGCGCCACGCTGGTGTCAGGATGTGCGATCCAGCTATGTGGGGAATGACACTTCACTATAAACTGAAACTAGTATTGGTTCGAATCCACATCTGTACACTGACGCGATGCTACTGCTCTTGTGCTCAGTTTCCTGCCTGTCTGTGCATGCGGATTCACGTCTGCTGGCCGCCATTGCCAAAGCCGAATAAACAACAAAATAGTGCTTACGGACTAATAAAGGAGACAGTCTAACGCCGCAAGCAAACGATCCAGTCCGGGTGGGCGGGACCAAAAGGAGACAGGGCGGTAACAAGGAGTGACTAAAAAGCCTCACTTACAACGGAAAGCCAGCGTTTAGCATGCACTATGACGCAAGCCAATGGAAAGAAGGGGCGGAGCCTACACTCCACTTCTGAAATCTGCTTAATTACAAGAAGCCTCGCAGAGCGAGCAGCGCATGCGTGCTGCAACGCAGGTCTGAAAGACCTAAAAAGGGTGCAAACTTTGCCGAAGGACTATGCATACATGTGCCTCCTAGGGACCACACTTTGACAGCATTACAAGCTGTACACTTATCTGTACACTTATTCCCAGTAACCAGGTGGATATCTTTTCAAATTCTTTGCCTCATTCTGAGGGCTATAAATGGCATATGCCCTACTTTCTGCAATACAGATGCTAGGTATACAAGCCCAGAAGGCCCAGGAGCCATATAGCCCAATCTAAAATCCACATAAATTGATATCTTGACATATCAGAAACTGTGCCTTGAAGGCTCTCCTTTTTGATACAATAAGTTAAACCTTGGAATTCAGTACCATTGTGAATCAGAAAAATTAGAGGGTCATTTACTAAGTATTTGCAACTGCACTTGAGAGGAACAAAGCAACACAAAGCATTATGTTAATTTAAATACCATTATAAAAGCCTGTTGGCGCAGGATGAAATTGTACAGTGCCACACAAGCTTCGGCACAACCCTTAGTAAATAACACTTTTTGTGACCATCTACTCGTCATAAGGGACTATGCCTCCACCAGCTAAACCACCGGGTTACAACTTAGAAAAAAATAAAGCTAGTTTTCCCACCACCTGCTGATGTTAACTCTACCTTAACCTGTACACAACACTTAATCTTGCTCATTGCAAAGGATAACAGATAAAAGATGCTGCCATTGCATCTCTGCTTTGATTTCAAAGCCTACTGACATCCTGACTGGACTTTATGACCATTACTCATATCCTTATACTTAAGTTCTTCTATTTCTGTGTACAGTTTTGACCCCAGGCATCCCTCACCTATCATCTGCCAATGCCTGCCTCCTACGTATGTCTAGTTTTTGCCACCAATCTTCCTGTATGAACATGCAGACCTCGGCATGTTGGACCTTTAGGACTATCACCACCACCTCACTTATTTTTAAGTCAGCCATACTCACTATAACATGAACCCTGGAAGAGTGGAACTTACCCTATCTCATCAAAGGGCCTGGGGATTCTGCTGACTATTCTAACAACAGAATCATCCACCCTAATCACTAGCTTTCCTTCTGATCAAGATAACATGATTCTCAAAACAACCATACTTGTGTGCGTTGTCTGTGTACACGTCTCTTAGCAGTTATAGAGCCTCACTCATGACATTAAATACTTGCCACTTAAGCCTCCCTTCAATTGCACATTCTCCCAACCATGCATGCATGCTATGACCTGCAATCAATGGGACAAGATAAAAAAGCACTGCGGCCCATATCAGTGGTGGATGAATGCTACAATACCACTGTGACAGTTATCATCTCTAAGTCATTTGGATCACTGACATTGATAGTAATCAACAAATAACATCTAACCACGTTACCTGGTAATGTTTCAGAGTTTTGTGAAGCAGGACGCGCCCTTCCTTCCAGTGGACCCCTTGATTTCCCGTCATTGTCCACAGAACCTGGTCAAATTCTTCAGGTTTCTGGTACCTCAGTTTGACTCTGAGGGTACCCACGTGGCTCCCGTACATGAGATACCAGAATGTCATGCAATGTGCTGCATTCTCAGAGGAAACCATGGGGCTCACTAGTCGTGCAAATTTACCCCTTTGCTTCTCATCAGCCGCAGAGTAAATGAAATTTCCATCTCCTGCCAAAACAAAAACACTGTGTTAGAAAAGGGGAATATTTTTTCTCTTGACAGCAGTGATAATTTAGAAATTTTATACATTTAATATTCCATCTTTTGAGCTTCAACCGGATTGTGCTGAACTACATGCAGTGTATGTACAATGATGATTTACAAAGCAAGCTTTGTGATTATGTGTTACTTGGGTCTATTTCCTCTACAGGCACTGTAGCCATGTAGCTTTTCTAACCTTTGCTGCTGATCTTGTTTTTAATTATCTGTTTTCAACAGATGGCTACATCTCATTGTGGTAAGCTGTGCCCTGCCACCCTGGGATCGCTCACAGTTGGAACAGATGGAGATCACTAGGCAATTCTAAAAAACTTCAATGCCTTCCATCAGGAATTCAGGAACACTATGATCATCTACAGCTCATTGCCCACCAATAGCAGGGATACAAAAGGCCACAGCCAAGGAAGTTGTAATGGAACAAAGGAGATGAGAGCTAAAGTGAGATTGTGATTCAGACACACTTCATCTGAAACCATGATGGAGAGTGAGATTTACAATGGCAGGAGAAAGAAATTGACTCATGACAGTTGGTGGCTGGCTGTGCAGTTTTGTGCCTGATATGTTTACATTAAAATGCAGTGTTTTATAATAATACAACTCAATGGGAAGTAAATTATTCTTCATTACAAATATTTGTCAGCTTGCTGGAGGTCCTTTCCTCATCCAATTCTACAATAGGACCCTTCTTTAAAAATCCTTTGTTTACATGTAAACTAATTTAGAAAATAAATTATACCAATATAGTTGGAAATAGATGGAACAAAACCTATAGGAACTAGTTATAAATCAACAGGACAAATATAGGGGCATATTTACAATGAAGTGACGGAGTGCAGTGTTAGCCTTCCTGGCTTAAAGTCACACTCTGCCACTTCAGAAACGCAGGGCTGCACCATATTTACAACAATATGGTCCAGCCCTGCGTTTCCCCCTGTGCTGGCGCTAAACTTTGCAGCCTAGCGCCAACGCAGGCACCCTTGCACATAATGCAAGGGTGTCTGCGTTGAGGGGAAGATTGTTTATGTGCAGGAAGGCCTCATTTCCTGCACATAAACAATCTTTAAATGACGTTTTGTCACTTCTATGTGTGCTGCTTAATGCAGCACACATAGAAGTTGCAAAATGTGATTGCTTTTTTTTGATTGCTTATGTGCAGGAAAGGACACCTTCCTGTACATAAACAATAAATGGCAATTTGCTGTTTCTATGTGTGCACAACACAACACACATGGAAACAGCAAAAACGAGGCGAAATAAAGCATTTCTCTTCGTTTCGCATGTTTAAGACCAGGTTTTCCTTGGTCTTAATCTTGGCGCTGCCTCCTATTTACGCCACCCTAGTAAAGAAGGGGAGCGTCAAAATCAATGGGTGTTGCGGTGGAACGCCCCCCGCAACACTCATTGCCCTCTCCTTTCACGCTAAGTACAGCGTGAAAGGGTGCCTTATTTACAAGGCAGCGCTAAGCCATGTTAAGTGGCTTAACGCTGCCTTGTAAATGAGGCAAAGCCCCCATTACCCTCACAACATCACTGAAAGTGATGTTGTGGTGGCGATAGGGGTTTGTAAATATGCCCCAAAGTGTGTCAAAACATTTTTCAGTCTGAGTCTATACCACTTAGGAAATTTGATGAAGTGAAAATTGGTCCATGTAATGTGATATCTTTGAGATCATGAAGCCAGTCTTCAAATATGTCCCTCATGAAGTCTTAATGCATTCATCCTAAACAACGTGCGGCCATTTGTCTGAAAGGTTTCTGCAGAAACACAGTAAGGATTAGTCCGAGTGACCGTTTCAGATGAGGAAGACATTTGTGACGAACTACTGCAGAATGCATGGGACATCCTAGAACACGGGTGACAGCTTTGTCGTGTGATCCCATACCATCTTCATAGGTCCCCTCATCCATAATCAGGAAAAGGAGGCCAAACATGCACACTGTGACTCTTGGGGACTTTAGGATGCTAAGTCACAATATTTGGCTAATTGTGCTGGAGGATAAAAGATAGAGGCCTGCTGTCAGACGTAGGACTTTGTAAGTTAAATACAACTATCCAGAGGAACTGTTGCAGTGTGCCACTGACTTGACTCCTGGCATAGTAATGTTAGAAGCTGTGTTCAGCTCTGTCTCTTTCCGCAGCATGTGGAGTGTACCTAAGTTGCTGGGCAAATTCCCTAGGGATTTGCAGTGCACATAGGGTATCAAATTATACTGTATTTTGAACCCCTATTTTATGAAAAAATTGTCCATTGTCTGCATCTAAGATGTTCTAAAGTTATCATTGCTACCCTGAATCAAAGAACGAATGGTTGAATTTTTGAAAGGTAGTTTGCCAGAACAGCTTTGTAAATCTGAATTTAAGCCATAATTAACAGTAATGTTTTCATGTTGATTACGCAGAAGAGAGAAGTGACACCTCTGAAATTCTAAAACGCAAAATCAATTGATTTCTAAACAGTCTGAAACTACTTTAATAGACTCCTCTACCCTCCGTACACACCTGTGGCAAACAGAAATAAATAAACAGGATACTTAATTTCTAAACGATCACTTACTGCAATCTTAAAATTTCAACCAATTAAGTAGACCTATTAAAGAGATAACAATCGAGTAGCTATGCCAAATATTTTTTACTTGATCTTGAAACTACATGGGCCATGAAATAATCCAATGATCCAACTATCGGAGCCATCGAAAAATCAGTGACCCATTGACATGGTTTGTGAATTACATCAGTGATTCAACTACATGGGCTATGAAATAACTGGGATAAAGCTTTTTACAATGCTGGCTTTACCACGCAATTCCTTTACCACAAATACTTTCCCACGCATTAACTTTACCATGCATATGCCTTTACCACGGAAGGTATGTATATTTAAGGCAAGTGTGTGTGTGTGTGTGTGTAAAATATACAGTTTAGGGGGTGGGGAAGGGTGTAGGGTGGTAAGGGCATTTTTAGGGTTATGAGGTGGGTAGGGGTATGAGTAGTAAGGGTATTGTTAGGGTTTAGAGGTGGGTAATGGTATTGGGTGGTCATGGTATTTTTAGGGTTTAAGGGTGGGTAGCAGTATAGGGTGGTAAGGATATTGTTAGGGTTTAGGTGTGGGTAAGGGTAAGGGTATAAGGTAGGAAGGGTATTTTTAGGGTTTAGGGGTGGGGGAGTGTGTAGGGTGGTAAAGGTATTTTTAGGGTTTAGGAGTGGGTAGGGGTATAGGGTGGTAAGAGTATTTTAGGGATTGGGGTTAAAGTAGTATAGGGTAGTAAAAGTTAGTCTTAGGGTTTAGGGGTGGGTTAGGTCATAGACTGTTGAAAGTAATTTTAAAAGGGGGTGTTGGAAATTTTCCTCCAATAAAGAAAAGCATTTAATTTAGTTTTTTTAATGAGGTGGAGGTTTGGGGGGGGCTTCCTCCCTTCAAAAATTAATAAAAATACACACACACACATTTATATTTGAGTTTGACTTACCTCAAATGTACTTACCTTGCGTGGTAAAGACATGCATGGTAAAGACATATGCATGGTAAAGGCATGCGTTGTAATTGCATTGCGTAGTAAAGGCAATTAGTTGTAAAGATATTGTAGTAAAGGCATACATGGTAAAAGCATACATTTTAAAGTCATACAACCGAAATAACCCACTGATCCAACTACATGAGCCGTGAAATAATCCTGTGATTCAGCTGCCTGGACCATGAAACAATCCAGTGACACAACTGCATGTTTGCAAAACAATCCAGAGATCCGACTACATGTATGCAAAACAATCCAGAGATCCGACTACATGTATGCAAAACAATCCAGAGATCCGACTACATGTATGCAAAACAATCCAGAGATCTGACTACATGTATGCAAAACAATCCAGAGATCCGCCTACATGGGCTGTGAAATAACCCAGGGTTCCAACTACACGGATGCAAAATAATCAACATCATGGACACTTCTTTGATAATGACGTTCATAACTGTTTATGGTTCCATGCAATAATGTTGAACTTTTAAATGTGACAATGTCAGTTCTCATAGAGTAAGGGCGAGCCAACACAACTGCCAGTCGTCAACATAGATACAGTTATATATGGCATAATTGGGCAGCTATTTGTGATTTGTCTCACATAGCAACGCAATAAAATTATTATTGACGTGGTCCTTGGCCTTTTTAGTTGAAAAAGAAGCTGTCCATGAGCAATGTGTGAGGGATGGAATGGCAAGCATGAAAATAGACACACGGTTTCGAGGCAGGGTGGGCACCAGGCTTAAATATTTATAGAACATGGTTTAAATAAATTCTATATTACATGCAAGGCACACATTCCAGAATAACTAATAACATATTTGTGTATGTTGTGCTGAAAAACCAGCATTATCTAGTCTGCGCGAATACTTTGATCAGTGCCACAATCATTTTTACAGAACCTCTGGTTTGAATTAAGTGAAGTAGAGAGGTTTCCATCCACCGCCCTGCCAGTCTCCCCCTCGTCCTTCTGTGAACAACAGGGAAGAGATGACATGTTGATGAGGACATTCCTAGATCTCATAATAAGTGGGATGGACTTGGCCATTGATTGACCAGAACCTGTTGGTCTGGCTCGACATTATTATCTTTAGCGAAAGAGATCCCAAAATTAGGAACAATGTTAGTTTTTAATTCCAATGGATACCGTGAAAGTAAAGTGTGGTCATTTCTTCTAGATGGCAATTAGAATGATAGCGGTTCATGCATTTCTGTCTTAATTGGTGCCTCACTTCTCTGTGCTTTACAGCTTTTAACTCTCTCTTCAGATCTCACTGAGGCAATCAACTTCCTTCAGTCTCACTCATTCCAGTGCTATTTCCCTCATTCAAGATAATTAGGGCGAGTTATTTTAATACCATTTAAAGTGAAAATGTTTTATGTTCAATGATTTAAATTTAAATATTGTCCGTACTTTCTAATTCCCATGTTTTCTCATTCAGGAGTGGGATAGTAATGCACGTGACACCTGAATACATTATCATAAACACATATAGCAAACACAGACAGAAACACACACATGCGTGTGCGCACACAAACATATGCACACATTGTGCCCACTCCCCCAGACCCACTAAATCTGACGAGAATGATCTTTGTATTTAATGTCTGTTAAGATATCTCTGAAATATGAGCGCGACAGCTATAATAGTCTCTCTTCTCCATATGTATTTAGTGCCCGAGCATCTTGATGTTAACTGTCGTGCTGCAGCAAAACAACAGCTTGAAATGTCAGCAAATATATACATGAATTGTGAGTGCAAATGCACAATCCTTTCTCCCAAATCTTTGGCATCTAAGAGCATATCTAGATGTTAACAGTGGGGCTGAAGCCTCACAACCTCCTTTAGCATCTGTCAGAATATACATTCCTTGGAGAGTGAAACTGCAGCAGCCTTTCTTCACCATGTAATGTAAAAAATATTGCTATGTCAATGATTTTGTTCATGATGTCATCTGTGATGTTATGAGCGAAGTCATGAGAGTTTTTTGCGAGCTACCAAAGCCTATTGCAGGGCTATGTCTTCTTTAGTAAGGGCTGTAGGGTATTACCAAATTTTAGAACACTATAAGAGATGTACATCAGAATCATTCTCTACCACATACAGTTTTCAAGGAACATTTATGCCTAAGACATTTAGGGGTAGACTTACTATTTTTTAGTGCAATGCAGGACAGCACCCAAAGTTGCTGCACTGCATTTCACTTGGAGGAAAGAGAATGGCAGCACCAAATCTGTTAAGCTATGACTCTGCTGCTCTCTTTCCCTGACCTGGCACTCTTTGGGCCTGTCTACACACACCTTTGCACCAACCCGCAGAGGTGTGTGTGTGTGAGAAGAATAGCATAAGTTTTAAACAGGATGGTTACTCTTCTTGTAGGAGATACCATGCTAAGACATACATTAAAACCTTTCCTACATTGGATGCTTGCTACTATTGTTAGTATGTACACATAAGGAGGGCACACGGAGCGAATGAAAGTCCAGTACCCAAGCTCCTAAAACACAATAACTATATCAAGAAGGTATTGTTCCTGAGGAGCAGAAAATCAAAGAAGCTAGACTGCAGAATTAATACGATTGCACCCTGGCACTCTTGATTTATATATTTTCATTCATGTATAGTAAAACATTTCTTCTAAATACAAATCAACTTAAGCAACTCACAGGAAAAACAATTTTAAATTCCTATTTATTCCCTATCAACAATGTTACACTCCAGCAGTGGTATGTAGAAGTACAATATACAACATGAACCAAATCCACACACAAAGATCTTAATCTCAAATCTTCTTGGTTGACATATGAAGATGGCAGCCGACACGTGTTTCGTTACATAAGTAACTTCTTCAAGGCTTATATTTCTTGACACTCATCAACTTAACGTGAAAAGAAACAAAAATGTGTTGTTTCAAGGAAAAGTCCTGTTGATCCGGATTGCAGATAACTATTCATACACTGAAGGGCATCCACATCATATACTGGTGGACACTGAGAGCGAAATAACCAGCCTCCAGTATTGGCCAAGTATTCCTGACTGCAGAATCCCTGGGGATCCTAGCGATTATTTCTTAGTGCCCTCACACATCCAAATGGATGTCATGCTCCATCAAAGAGCATGCTCCTCGTCGGGCTGGTGCTGGAATGCCCTATGGGCCCCGCGAGAGGACTCTATATCGGAGATCTTTTTAATTTGTATCCGTAATGATGATGGTATGTGTGAGACTATGAAATGTGTAGGGTGGAGCGGGTGCGAATTAAATGGATGTAAACGTAGAATGGATTAAACCTCTTTACGAGATACCAAACTGTTTTATGTTTTAATGTGATAGTTCCCTTGGCAGAGTTAAAAACAATAAAAAAAGGGGGCTATCATAGAGGCTCAATGGACCAAGATAGCCTTAACATGTACGTGTGGTCAGGTCGACATGATTCACGCCTGTTGGCCCCACTGGATGCTTGGCATTTCTTCAGGACCTAAAAAGATCCCTACCCCACACCTAGGATGAGATGTAGTGCCAGGTACTCCCCTATAGGATAATACCTTATAGTATGATTGTCTAACCCTTCTGGATCAATCTGTAAGGCCCCTTAGGTCAAAAGCAGTAGGTAGCGCACTGCTGCTAAAAGAGTGGTCCTGCACGGAGACCGCCAGAGACCTATGCCACCTTTGCTCGCCTGGAAAGGGATGCCCCCTTCACACAAAGGAGCGCAAAGCGTTATTTGCAATACTTTTTGGGCAACATTTCAGGGAAGAAAAAAAATTAAACCGTTTATCACCAGTTTGCATCACTTTTTGTGTATTTGCACCCACATAGTGTATTGATAAATCTAGTCCATACAGAGGGGCTTTAAGCTATAGTCTAGACATGGGAGCCAGCATAGATACCACCAAAACTCCCCACAATGTACAGAACTACAACGGTTCCAGCTTCTTTAGAATTTGCAATGTGGAGCATTTGACCAAAACCTTCGACTTGTAAGGCATACAGAAAACAGACAGCAGCACCTATTGGTGCAGAAAGACCGCTGAAGCAGTGGTGTGACTGCTAAAATATACCGGAACCCTAGAATGTGTGCTCCCGAATGCAAAGATTTGTGTGAACCCTGAACCCTACACCTTGTCACAGGAAATAAATTCAGAGTAGTGTGTGTTTGTGGTAAAGAGGTTAAGGGATACAGGGTGAGATGCGTTTCCAATAAGAAAGTAACTTAATTGTGTCTAAATAGGCTATAATCTGTAATAAGAAATTCTATGTGATTCTGGCAAATGGGTGCTGATAGGAGAGCAGATGTGGAGGGTCTCGGCTGCCAGCAGTCTTTCAACACTTACAAACGGTGGTTATTCCAAGAGATTTTGCATTAAGAGGATGCAAACATCAGCTGCCTCTTGCGATACCAAAGGAGTTTCATGAGGGTTCATTAAAGCAACAGATGCCATCTTGTGTTAGGTTCACTTGAACTGACATTCTGTGCTCCTTATTAATTGGTGACACTGCATTCATTACAGGGGATAGACTATTAACCTGTTAGGGTACTACAGAAAGCGATATCTGAAAAGAATTTGAAAGTGACCACTACTAGGGTTCATCAGAAAGTCTCCATACCTAATGTATCATCAACGTCTAATGCTCTGTTTATAAGCTGTGTGTTAAATCCCAATCCCTGTACAAATAAGAATTCCAAGTTGTGTGGTCTATATCACAACCCCACTGCTTTACCCCGACAGATTTCGGCACATCAAACCTGCTGAAATTTATTGGGTGAAAAGGGATATAAAAATACAAACCATGCAGATGTGGTGCTATAAAGTGATTCTTCGTGTTATGCCTCATTTCCAAGTGAAAAACTAGGAAAAAGATATATTTACCTTAGTGAATGCCTTCCCCTGGCTCATTTGTAACCATGGTCAATGTGTTTGTTTTACATGTAGAAGTGCCAATACCTTCAACAACACACATTTGAACACATCAAACTCCTTATATAATGGACACGCCAACAACTTAATAGAAAAAGGCACATTTGTGCCCTTCTGAGTGCTTGTCTAGTTGTTCATCTGAGATCAGATATAAAGGAAACTATTAGCCCAATCTCAATTGTTGATGATGTTTTATGCATGAATTCTGGAACTGTGCTGGTAGGAGTGGAGTGTTTCAGCAGTCGGAATCACTTAAAATAGCTGAATGAATGATTAAAAACACTTGCCTTGCACCACTCAGCAATTGGAATCACCTCAAGGATAAAAGGCAATCAAACTGTGTGCTATAATTTAGGTGTGGTCATGGGTTTCTAAATTCCTGATTCTTTTTTTTTTTTTTAGCTCTATTAAATCTTGAATCGAACCACCAGTAATACAAGTGAAGCAGTACGCTGGGTGGGTCATGTGTTCATGGTTGCTCGATGGACTACCATCTTAAGGATGGATGAGGGTTAGTAAGTTTAACTTATTGTAAGTCAAACCTCTGTCCCTCCAAAAATTCACCCTTTAACTCACCACCATTCAGCCTACATCTAATTCTCATATAGTGCATATGAACATTGTTTGTTAATGCACATTTCTTCCGACACAGCTATCTGACTGATCACATTTTACAGAGTACTCTGTGACTGATGATTTTTTATTCCAATGCTAGGTTCAGGATTTCCATAAGGCAAGGTGGGGCAGTGGCTTTAGGATAGCACCTAGTAGAAGGCACCACATCTGTATAAAACACCGACAAAAGTTACGTTTTCCAGTGCATGTGGAGTGCTTCAAAAGGCGAAATGCTATTTTGCTAGGAGTCCTGAAAATGGGTGCAATTTTGCTGTCCATTGAACTCCTGAGAAGAAATAGTCAGCGGGGGCCATATTGCTATGCTGTTGCATTCTCTGTCGATCAGGGACCGACCTGCCATCCTGCCACTGTGGTATTTTCCCAGTGGTGTGCAGGTCAGGAGGCTTCTTTCACAGCTGGAATGACAGCCATAGACCCTCCATGTGAGCGAAACAATGAAGTGAATGATGAATTGAGCCACAAAGCCCACCTCTAGCTGCAGCCTTTTATTATGTGGTGCCCACTTAAACCCTTTCATCAAGGCAGATTTTGATTTTCAGTCAGGCCCTCCTATCTATGACATCAAATGTACCTGGGAGCTAAATGGAAACACAAAGCATATTTTCTTCATTACTTAGAGTAGCTGTACGTATTAATGTTCATATGTTTGTCTGCATGGGCATAAAATAACCATTGATTTTGAGTGCGGTTGTACAGCACTAACCACCCCAAATACAAACGGAGCAAACTAGTATACTTTTACATAATGTAATTTGGTAAGTGGCATCATTAGTGTGAAGTTTGTCTCACCTTTGTGGTCTTGGACGGGCCCCATTTTGCTGGTCAGGATCGACCACCTCAGGTCCACTTGGGTGTCGTGTTCCCACTGGCACAGAGTCTTGTCCGATCCGAAGCCAAACTCACAGGTGAAGTTATCAACCAGAATATCTATAGGGGCACAGGAAAAGAGACAAGCAATACATTTGAATGTAATTTATGTCTTTTATGTCACTTTAATCAAGCGCTGTAGCTTCCTCAGCGGGTGCTCGCATGCAGCCATTTGTTTTATTGACTAAGCAAAGCTGGTGTTCTTGGGCACAGCCTAGTCAGGGCCCTTGAGCGGTTACCACATCAGACTGAGGGTGCACGTAAATTACTTCTAAATCCTATTCAGCTCTGCGATAAGTGGCTGGCAAAAGCTTAACAGAATGTATTTGAAAAACTATTATTGTCATGGGGAGACACCATTTATTATGGAATAGAACTAAAACGTACAGCAATCCAATAAGATAGCTCGGTGAATTGAGCACCAGACACCAGACCATAGATAGGAAGGGCAAGTGCTTGACTCCCACTGCGGCTGGTTCAGACTTTCATTCTTCAAGTTTGAGGGAGGGAAAATGAGGTGGAAAGGTGTGCCGGGTGCTGTAAAAATTGGTGCCATCTTGTTGAGTAATAATAAAACCTCCTGTTCACGTTCCTAGATGCAATTGTGCATAGAAATTGTCTGGAATTCAGAATGGTACAGAGGATATTTAATGGTTCCTCTAGTTCGCCTACTTCATAAATAACCCACTAGGTGGCAGTGTTGCAACAGAGAAAACGTATAGACTTCTGAGAGAAAAGAAAGTAATTCAACTTTGCTGCCTCCTTTCTTAGTGGTTTTCTTAAAAATCCCCGAATAAACCAGGGTAAGTCTGGCGTGACGTAGTTTATTGCGGTCAGAATGCGCTTGCATCTTGTTTTGGATGCTTTTCGGCTTTTCTGAACTGCTTCACACACTCTTCAGAAGATCTACGATACGAACTGCGGGTTTTATTTATGCTCAGGACGTTGCATCGCTTTGTGGTAAAAGAAAACTATCCACTGGCCGTGCATGGCAGCCCGGCTTCCATCAGGGCCTAGGCCAGGAAGCGGGCCCCACCTCAGGCGAAGGCGACCGCGCCAAGCAGACAATGCGTCTAAGCATGTGAACGTCTGCAGTGGGGGACACGACGGCATGTGAGGCCGGAGGAAGCAATCCATCTTCAAGTGATGTGTTTATGGGCCTGCCGAAGCCAAAGGACAACATGTTTATAGCGCGCAGTATTAGTATCCTCTTCAGTGCACGGTCTCCATTACCGCATTGCTTGGCGAGTGCGGTTCGTCTGTAATGTATATGCATTATATAAAAAGGTAAACAGAGAAAAACGCTGATTTTGCTGCAGAAGCTTTGCTACTATAAAACCTAAAAAGCCAGAGTGCTCTGTGAGTCAGCAGCCATCTAGTTCTTTCGAAAGGCACGCTGTGTACTTTCTTTCTTTAGCTAGGGTGGATTATTTTTGATGCTTGTCTCTTTCAAAGCTGGTGAGTTTGTTGGTTTTCATGTAGCACTTTGGCTGACTTCATGAAAGGTATCACGGTTGTTTCAAGCATGGGTGGAAGATGTGAATTTGTTTGCTCCTAATGGTGTCATAGGGTTGACCCTGGCCTTTCCCCAGCTGTGGACCCTTAGCAGCCTATTTATCGCTGATAGGTGAAGGGTCAGGCCAGTAGTGCTGCTGTCGCCTTCACGACTCACTACTAGGTGTAGCAGCTGCAGTGCCCAAGGCACTAACCCTGGGTACCACTCATTAGCGCCCACGCCCTCATGAGCCGCTCTACAATGCGGATGGGAGGTTGAATGTTTGTTTTTTAAACATTTTAGCGTTGTTTCTCCTTTTTGCCACACAATGTGCCTTTTCACGTATCACATGGTTCCCAGCAAACCATGTTCTGGCCCTGACGCATGCATGCCTAGCCCTTTTATACCAGCAGCTCCAATAGCATTCTCGAGTCTTTCAATGTTTATCCATAAATGGGCCCTGTGGTGCACTATTAGCTCTCCAAAGGCCATTGGTTTTCCAGCAGAGACAGATATGTTTCCATCAGTTCCCCGGAGTGCTTCCCTGTTCTTCTATCTTCTCTTCATCACACCGTGGCAGAAAATTAAATTCAGAGTGGAACTTCTCCAGAGCAGCCCAATGTTTGCCAACGTGGATGCTACAGAGGATTACTGGAAACGCGTGCCAGGAGATAAGCCAGGCAGTGGCCGGACTCTATCCAGGAAGCCTGCTCAAGTCTGAAATTCGGGATTTATATGTTCAAGGTTGGCTAATAAGTGACCGTCTTGATGCTCGTTGGGAGCAGGTGGAGTAATGCCTGAGTTTTTAAAAAAAAATCCAAACTATGTTGACACGATCATCGATTCACTGAAATGCGGGGGATAGCAGATGTGGCATCATGCACCCTTCAATCTTAAAGATATCCCAGGGCAGCTTGTTATCTCCTCTTAGCCAATGAATGACCAATTATTTGCTTCTGGAAGGTCAGGGAATGGCGAGAAGGGGAAACTACAGAAAGTAAACAGTTTCGAGGTCACTGTTTACTCTCTAGTCAAGCTGCTGTCTTTATAGTTCCGAGACCAGGGTTCAAAACGCCGCATAATGGTAGCACCTGCTACCCCGCCCCCCCTTCCCACTACTCAAAATTATGCCCACTTTGCTGCTGGTTCAACAGTGTCACCACTGCTCTTCCCAATGCCTGGTTATTGGTCCGACCTGCCTGTAAGGTCCTGAAAAAATAATTTTGTCAATCTACACTTCTTATTTAGCCTTTTTGTTTTAGTTTGCTCCTATTTTCCTGCTAATTGTTGTCATAACCCTTATAGTCCTTACTACCCCGCATTGGATTTGGTATGTTCCACCAAAGAAAGGAGAGAATGGTTTATGTGATGACAGCTGAAGCTGCCATGGTCCTATGCTCTTGCACGTCTACTGGCAGGCGTTTTCTGGGCATTGCCTTTGAACAGAATTGTGAGACCAGAATTTAAGTGTAGTGTATTCTGGATTTCTGAACTTGCAATATTATATACTGAAGTATGAATAAGATAATAGAAAAAGGGATAATTTTGCTCACCTAAGGTGCGTTTAAAAACATTGCCTTTTTCAGTTGCCCATAAATTAACACACACACAAAAAAATAATCAGCAAACCTTTCCTATTAGTGAGTGATCTTTGCCAAATCTGAGCAAAACTGATTTAGCCACTTTTAGGTCGGGCCTAGCGCAGCGCGCATGCGCTGCTCTATGGGAGGCTTCTTGTGAGCACTCCACACTGTTCCTAAACTTCTCTGTGGGAGTTAGTTAACTCCAACATATTCTATTGGCCTTTCGCGTGTTGTTTTCAGTAATGAAAGCATGTAAATGGCCAAAGACGGCAGCATGTCCCGCCTTTCTTCCAAAAGTTAACTCCCACGGCCTAAGGCTCTCGGGTGCGAGCAGCGGCGCGCTGCATTCCTCATCGTGGATCAGGTTACTGCGGCCGCGGCTTTCACTTTCGCGTGCATCGGTGGGCACGATGCAAGCTGCATTCATTACAGCGCGCGCGCGCACCACTCTTTACACAGCTGGACAACGCGCTGGAGGAAGGTAAGGCGAGCACAGTACTGGGAACTTCCCTGGAGTCCGGGCTTCGCGCAGAATGGCGCTGTATCACTTTAAATGATGAGATAACTCAGCGGGTTGAGTGCTAGCTGCTGATTTGTTTCTGTCCTTATAGGGGCGTCACGGGCGTTCATCCTTCCAAGGTCGACAAAATAACCTCTATGGAATTTCAGTGAGAATATTACTATAGTTGCAGGATGCTCCTAGACTAAAACAGTGTTAGATAAAACACTTATAGTTGTTTGGAAGTGTGGGAATCTGCCCCTACTTTTCAGTTTGAGTGTCATTTTCGTTGTGTTTCGATGTGTGTGTGTGTTTAGTTCTTTAATTTCGTCTTGTGGGTGGGGTCACAGCTTTGTTCCCTCATTATGCTTTGTAATGCGATTGTGTGCTGTTGGTTGCACCGGTGGAGGTGATGGCTGTGTCTGGGTTTTCTTACACAGTGTGAGATCAGATGTTCAGGCCGTGGGTTATCTATGATATCATGCGAGGGTCTTTGCACCCGTACACTGAGACTTGAGGGACTATTCCTGCTTACACTGTGAAAAGTATGGGTATGCCCCACATTACACAATGGGGTCGATGGCCTTGCTCTGAGAACTGAGGGTCTGTCCATGTTCCACTGTGGGAGGCCAGAGCTCTGCGCCTGATTACATCGCGGGAGGTGAGGCGATGGCCCAGATTTTTTGTTTGGCTTTTTCACTCTGTGGGAGGTGATGGGTGGTCTGCCCATGTGAAACGGGGGCGCGACGGCTGTCCCTCATCCCACCACGGAGGACAGGGACCCAATGCAACAATAAGACGTGTTTGTTTATATAGTTCTCAAAAGCTGATGCTTCGACACTTGAGACACAGTGGTCTCGGCATTAACTGCGTGTAGGAAAGTTATTTATAGCAAAAACAAAGCATGGATTTTAGAGGAGCTGTCAGAAAAGGAAGAGTAACAATAACGCATATCATCCCTCCAAAAAAGAAATTGAAAGTATACACCCTGCCTTCAGGTGCCTCAGCACAATTTTCTCATTTCTGAAAGTGTATTGTGTTGACTTTTGTTTTGGAATATCGAGTGTGCACCTTTTGTGGATAGCCCCGCCCCCTTGTTTACATATTTCATTGCGGGGCCGCGCTGACGCTCTGCACGTATCTTTTGGCTCCAGGCACCGTTCTGTAACACAGCCGGCGTTCCTCCTCGCGCCCTCGTCCAGGGAGGGGCCCTGTGGCCAGCACACAGTCAAAGTATAAGTTTATCTCATTTTGCTAACGACGAGATCTGGGAGATTAGCTGGTGTGAATGCTTTGTACGGGCCCATTGTCCCAGAGTTTCACAAAATGTGCACCGTGCATGTATTGCATTTAAGCACGTGGCTAGTCCATTTTTTAGGTCGAGCCTAGCGCAGCGCGCATGCGTTGCTCTATGGGAGGCTTCTTGTGAGCACTCCACACTGTTCCTAAACTTCTCCGTGGGAGTTAGTTAACTCCCACATATTCTATTGGCCTTTCGCGTGTTGCTTTCAGTAATGAAAGCACGCAAATGGCCAAAGATGGCAGCATGTCCCGCCCTTCTTCCAAAAGTTAACTCCCACGACCTAAGGCTCTCGGGAGCGAGCAGCGGCGCGCTGCATTCCTCTTCGTGGATCAGGTTACTGCGGCCGCGGCTTTCACTTTCACGTGCATCGGCGGGCACGATGCCAGCTGCATTCATTACAGCGCACGCGCACCACTCTTTAATTATGTTTATTTACACAATGCGCCCACAGTGCGCTAGCCACATTTGCCGAGTTACACTGTTTGTTGTATGTGTATTAGTTCGTTGTATGTTTATTAACAAGTTTCCAAAAGTCACCAAGCATTTGTGTAGAACTCCTGGAAAGTTGTCAGTTGGCTGGTTTCCTGATGTACCGCAGGAAGTCTTCTGAGAATTATTGCTTTAACGTGTGGATTGGTATTTCTTCGTTTGTGATTTTACAGTTACACCTGTTTAAATGTCAGTACCCTGGTGCGGTGGCACTTTTTTGTTGCCTTGTGTGGTTTTTTTTTTACAGGCAAAATATTTTTCTTTGTGGAGAAGAAACTCCTTCCCTGTCACCTTTTGGGGTGCACCATTCCCCTTCACACCATGGTAACAGGTTTAATCCTGCCTGTGTCAGCAGTAATTCTTTAACCATTTCCAGGGTGTTAACGGAATGGGGGAGTTTGTGAATGAGCGCAAACTAATGGCTGTGTGATTAGGACTCAAGAATGTTGTTGCAGCTCCGACACTTTATTGCCCCGACCATCATCAAACCACTATCCTGGCTTCCTGTCAATGTCCCAGATCACTAGGAAGACCCTCTGCCCTACCCACAAATGCATCCCAGGTGGGGTCACACAAAGACTCCACTAACAGTATACGTCACTGGTACTCGCAGCACCTCCTCGCCTGCGCGGGAAGTTAGAGTCTACAAACTGTATTACGTACCGCCGTCAGGTAATTACAGCGTACGTGTGCGCCTGCTGTAATGGATGGTTCTCATTTCTTAAGTGTGCTCGAATTCCCATCTTCAGTGTCCTGAAGTCCCATCTCTTCTTGCCTCGTGTTGCTTGGGCCTTGTCCATGTGCACAAGGATGACCATGCCCTTAATGTTACTTAGCAAGGAAAATATCTCCCACTCCATTTTTGCTATTAAGACACAAAATTGTGATGAGGTGGCCCCTCACAATCTTCACACAAATGCCACTGCATCTGGTGCACTAATGGCCCTTTAAAAAAAAAAAGAGTTCCATTATCTCCACACCATCCTCAAGGCATCTCTCACAGGACGCTGTATCAGTCATTTGTAAACTGAACAAGCATTGGCATAGCCAATAGGTCTCGCCTTTGGGACCTTATAAGTGTTTAGCCATGCAACAGTTGATGTTGTTGCACCAAGGATATTGTGCTGGATAACTAAACACTTATAAGGTCCCAAAGGCGAGCCCTATTGGCTATGCCAATGCTTGTTGAGTATGCAAGGATCACGTAACAAAACATTTTTCAAAAATAGTTTCTCCAATAGTATGTTGGCTCAAGTACAAACAAAACTTGTATTTTAAATTACGCCTCATCCAGCCCTTTAGCCATTTATAAGCAGTGAACATGGACTCCTTACTAGCAGACAAGATGTCATCATCATGTGTTTAACTCACAAGGCCATCTTAAGCCTGATGTTAAAGGTATCAGACTTCCCCAACCCCTTGCTCAAGGCACTAAGTCCCAGCTGAATGATGGAAAGAGAATCAAGGCACTACAGTGTATTGTGAAGCAGTTCTATCTGATGCTAACTCAGAGGTCTTCAAACTGGGGGAGCGTTCCCCCCTGGGGGGGACTTAAGTGATCTCATGGGGGGAGCCAGTGTCTCGCCAAGAGAAGCATCATGTTTTGTTTTAAGTGTTAAAAACATGAGCAGCCGTAAGCCCCCTTGTAATGGGCCATCACTAACATCTTTTGTCATTTATTTCCTGACTGGGAGTATGTGTAAAAAGGGGTAACAGAGCTTGACTGCAATGTTTAAATATGTTTTGACATATTTAAACATTGCCAATTTAGCAGTATAATTGTGAAAAAAGTTGAGGGGGACCAGAGGATTTTAATTTTTTCTACAGGAGGGCACAGCATTAAGAAGTTTGAAGACCACTGCTCTAATTGAATGCGGGATGGTCGATACTTTTTCTTATTGTATACTTCGTAAAGGTAGAACCCTGGCTCTGTCTCCTGTTAGGGCCGAACCTAAGCAATGCTTGGGACCCGCATCAGTGATGACACAATGTACCCAATATGTCTTCTTTAGCAAAGCCGCTGTGTTCAGTGCCTCGGTGCCCGAGCTGAAGAAGCCGGCACCGAAGCAGTGGACACTGTCAACACAGGGTGCGCCACCCATCTTCATTTGCCTGATGGGGGCGGGGCATTTACACACTGGCGTCATCAGCGACTGTGAACAATGGTGAAGAAAGGGGCCTGTCCACTGAAAGTGCTAGAGTATACACCCAGTTATGCTTCATAATGACTGTGAATTATGTGATATGTATTTATAGCGGATTCATTATGCCCTAATCGGGTTCGGTACCGACTGCACCTGGTCCAATCACAGACTGAAGTCTGATGCCATAGGCATGCATGAATTCTTACACGTGATTTGCTAGACAACATTTTGCAGCTCTTATTTTCGCGGGGCAATCCAAATGAAAATTTCGCTCTTAGACAAGTTTGTCAATTCATCACTCTTGAAGCAGCAGAAAAGTCTTTTACCTGGTGGCACCGCGCCGTCTACAGAGGGCCTTTCTGAACTCAGCACCGCCGGGCCTCCTGGAAAAAACACACACAGCGAGCAACGAGATCAATATGGTAAGTGGGAGGAAAAAGAGGGCAAACAATCTATTCTGGAACTGCATTCAGACACGGTGCATGGAGGGCATGAAACGATTTCACAGACGTGCCAGAGTAGGTAATATCTGCTCTGAAGAGATTCAAATCTTAGCCTCCAAACGTAAATAAGCAGAGATTTCAATCTTAGAAACAGATTAACGGGCCATGTCCTTCAAGCGAATCATTTCCTCACTGACTTTTGACCGCAGAAAGCCTCGGCTGAGTTTATGTTTATTTTGTCAGGCTTTGAATTGTTGCCTTTCTTTCCTTTATAAACAGTATTATTAGGCCTTTATGTTGCAGTTTAACTGGAGCAGGGAAAAACAATATTTTGTCCTTTACTTTTCCGAATTGGCACATAATTTGTCGCTATCAGATAATAATGCATGCTTCCTAACAATGAGCTCTGTCAGTGTGAAGTTTAGGCCAATCTATATTTTACGCTGTTGACAGTACAATTGCCAAGTCTCTCTACTAGATCATATACCCAAAGTGAGTTACAGTAAATCAAAAGGAGGTAGATATAAATTGAAGTTCTATAAAGAGGATTTAGCCTATTTCACATTTGCAAGCTTCACCACGTTACATCAACACCTCCTGGTTGGATTTGGTTGCATCATAAAATGGATGAAAAGTTTTGCCACAAGGTAGTCAGGTGGACTTGCTAGGTTCTCTGCAATTCTTCAGTAATGAAACAGTTTCTTCTACTCCTGTATCCATCCTGTGTCACCGTTTTCTAACATCCCTGCGTCTGAAATCTGCCTCCACTCTACCCGATCCCTGTCTTCCCATCCACACATACAGCTGATTTCCACACTGCCTCTCCTTGTGTTTGGCCTCTGTCTTCATCCCCATGTTGAGCCAGTGCTAGGAGTTTTGTCACCTTAGTGTTGGTGGAATGGTACTTCCCCTCACCAAGCCTCCCATCATATGGACAACCTTTGCCGCATATTGGGGCCAGTTGGAGCTTTCCATGTTGATGCCACACAAGGAGGACGTTGAGGCTAGCTCTGTCCTAAACCATTGCTGTGCACTTGGATGTCTGGTACCTACCTTGCCGTCCCCTCCCCCGGATGTTTAATCTCGACCTTTCCCTTGCTTGTGTGATTTCTTCTATTCCACATCACTGTGTCACTTTTCTGTCTTCTTCTTTACCAACATATGCAGTATACCCTTTTCCAATTTCTGCAAATAACTATTACATTCCACTTCTCTCTGTTACCCACCCAACCTTTTCCACTTCCTTTTCACTTTTTACCAGGAGACCACAGCTTCATGTTTGGAGCATGTCAGTGACCCCTACTGGAAGCACAGAAATGTAATCTTCATTCCTAAAGTGACCGACCCTCTGCCTGCCACGGTGCACACTGCTTCAGGAAGGAAAGGTGGGGTTTCTTCGGGTAGGGGGGTATTCTGGGAGGCGGGGTGATAGGGCACCTTCAGGAGAGACTATTATTTTGCACTAAAAGTCCATGACAGTCAGATATATAGAGAACATCTTTTTCTCAAGAACTTTCTGAATTAATGCTAATAAGGATTTTGAAATTGACACATTTTTTTAAACGTGTTTGTTAATTCAGACAGTTTTTTGGAAAAGGCAAGCCTGACTTTATAAAATGACATAAAAAAGCATGGTAGCTTTTCCAGTTGCAAGTTACACCCTCTTGCCTTGGCCTGAGGAGCAAAAATGGCTATTAGTCCTATTGAGCAATCCTTGTACCATTAAGGGAGTGTCCACGCAAGGATCATGAACTGTTTACATAAAATATATTGACTGTTTATGACTGTTTATTCCACAGACTTTATCACCCCCATTAACGAGAACGAAGTTCTCATGTCACGTTTAAAAGAAAAGACAATTTTTTATTTGGACCTTCTGGATAGTCTGTATTTTTTTTTAATTTCGCTCTGCACACACACACACACATAAACACACGCATTGACATGTAGAAAAGCGTGCATGGTAATCCATTTTTTCTGCTCTCCACCGGTGGGAGCTGGTAGTATATTTTGGTTTGCCTAGAACTGAGTTTCCTTGAAGTACACAGCACTGACATCGTATAAAGACGCCAAGGCCCTTCCAGTCTACGATGATATGAAGGTAACGTGTTTATAGCAGCATCCACGAGAGCCCCACTTCAAACTGAATTGTGCCTGCAGTGCAAAGTGGCAAGTTTCAGCTATTATTGTAGAAAACCAAACACTGAACAACAAACCCAATTAATGTAATACCTACGGCCCAGATATAGCAAAATAAATATTAGCAAAATTTGGTGACTGTATAAGTGATATTGACACACATGACGTTATCCCACTGAGCAAGTTTGCTCAATTTCAACTCGTCATAAAAGCAAGTATGACCATCATACAACAGAATCAGGAGCTGTTTTGAAAAAGTCCAAGGGGGTTATTTGCTAGTGATTTGCGTGGATGCTTGCCTGGTGCAAAGTGACGCAAAGCCTTACGTTGATTTTGTTATTATGAAACCCCACCGATGCCGTGCAAAATTGCACAGAATGCCCAAGCAACCATTAATACACCTAGGCTCAAATACGGCTGACTTCATCTAAGCTGGAATAGTTCTCAACTACATTGTCAGGCTACCAACAGCTGTTCAGAGATGCTGAGAGTACCATTCAACAGAAAAACTCCCAATTCTTATCAAAGTCTTTGGTTACAAAGAAAAAGGCATACACGGATCCCAATTATTTAATATAACATCTATCTGTCCAATGGGGGGGCAAAAAACAGAAGAGAACTTAAACATTTCAAATTGTATTTATCTAGCTGGGGCATCTCCATTTACCAATCACGTTCTTGTTTTCTTGGAATGGGATGCGCATTTTAACCTTTCGAATTTTGTATCTGGGACATTATAGTATTTGTCTACTTCCCAATTATTAATAGTGTCTCTTAGATGCTCTCCTTGGAAGAAGGTCTGGCACCTCGTACACTATTTCACTAGAGTTCTTTATTTCACAGAGGTTCGTGGAAGGGTGATATAAAGGAGTATTAACTCCAGTTAACGCTCTTTACCTATGTTCTAATCCCCCCCATCTACCTCCATAAACTGTGACATAAGGCTGCACACTGCTTTTCTCGAGGGGGCTATATCTGAGAAAAGGAATGTAGTTACAGGAACACACACACACAGCTCCACTAAAGGGATATCCTACAATAATTCCAGATATTGCTACCAATGACTTGCACATGTATTCCCTGGTATTTCTAAACCTTTACTAGATTTTCTGGGTATTTGTGTTTCCTTGCTTAGATTTTAAACATCCCTTCCTGTGGCATGTTGAGTGAGTTACAATGGACATTTCCTGTGAGAACATGAAAAAACAATTAATGTATGGCGCTGAGGAAGTATTCTTGTGTCTAGCTGTTGTTATGCCTGGGGCTGATTTACAAAAGTTTTAGGAGAAGCTGACAATGTATCCGTCGTGGGTTTACTCATATGATTTGAGTAGGGTATCCAAAATTTTGTTGGGTTCACAAAATCTCCACTCACAGCCTTGGAAATCTATTCAAGTCACATCACCACAAATGGAATGCCCCTTCTAGGCCTTCTCATGTGGCTTGTTCTCCTCCAGAATAGCTCATATACCGCCTGAGCAAACATGGTGAATCCATGCACAGGTACATAAACGTTATCCTGCTTTCTAATATAAGGAAAGATTTTATTTGTTGATAAACCCCTTACTGGCCATCCACATCACATATTGGAAGTCTTTCTTACCCTTTTTACCTCTAAAAATATAATAGACTCAATGTACTTCAGAATACATTTATTTACAAGTAATTCCTGGATGGGAATGCCTATATAAACTGGCTATTTGTGAATGGCCACCATCTTTCAGGTTTTGGGCAATGCATGCATTTTTGGAGGGATACTCTACCCCTATTGGCGTCGATGAAAACGCGCATATAGATGCTTTTTAGCACACTTAAAAAGAACTTAGGTGCAAAAGAATGTCTGAATCTGTTTTCCTTCTCCGTTGTTAAGACGTGGCACTACTCTTCATCCAGCCAAACAAGTGGAGAGACCTAAAGAAGACTGCTTAGTGGAATATGGTGCGCTTAATTTGACAGAAGTCAAATCATTTTTAATATGTCTTGAATAAAAACAGCGAAAACGCATCCACCCTGATGTGCGGTTAAAACATGCATTTTTACAGCAGTTTTTTTCACGGACAGTAAACCTGTTTCCAAGACTGGCACTAGCGTAGAATGGGTATATTTTGTGTGTCAATATTTTCCGTTAATAAACCTTGAACGCCTGACTAAGTTCATTAATGTGGTCGCACATCTCTCCCTTATGCATGCATAGATGGAATTAATCCCATGGCTGGGAATTCGCCAACTGACAGCTGCTGTCAGCAGAGTTCAGCCCCGGCTCCTAATTGAGCAAACACCGATATCAGCAGCTTGTTAATATGTCACTCTGGGGGTCGGGCCTAGCTATGATTTAACCTGCGGAAATGAGCATTTCTTGGAGGGGCTTCACAGGCCTCTTAGTTACTACAGCCTTCTACTCTGTTTTGTATGTAATGTGATCATTCTAAAAGAACTGAACGAATACGCGGGGGGGGGGGGCAAGCAAGTAACTTATTGCTTAAAAATAATATTTTGCTTGGTGGTCGTAAGAAGCCTTCGGGTGACTGGGGTCGAGAACGGGCAGCAGAGATCTGTCTGTATGTGGCTGTGCACGTTTTTTCTTATTCATGCAAACAAACAAAGTCTTGCTTAGATTGCGAGCATTGGCCTACCCAGGGTTCACAGAGTTTCCAGCTCTTCCTAGGTTCAAACTTTGAAGTAGTTTTCAACTAGCACACTGGAAAGGTGTTCTCTTGAGTGCAGCTTCGGCGCTGAAAACGGATGCAACATCTATTGTCCAACAGGAGGCAAAGGACCAAGTGATGTGGCCAATATTTTATTTTCTTCTGGCTCTCACCTACGTTGTGTCTGCACTATGTTCACTTCAGTATTGTCACTTTGCTCGTGGCCAAGAAAGCTCGAGATGGCAGTGCTTGGTGATGATGGGGTTGCTGAGAACTTTGGGGGCAGAGGTCATTAAATTGCCAACATGGGTGGTTTGTGGTATTGAAAGTAATGAAGCACCTTTTAAAATGGATGTGGAATGGACAGTCAGGCCTGGCTTTAGAAATGGTAGCGCCCAGTGTGACAATCTCTATTTTTGCCTCCCCCCCCCCCCATGTCACCAAGCCCGTAGAGGGGCGCCACCCGTGCATGCATTCTGGAAGCATCCACCTTTGGGACTCACACTGGTGCGTGCTTTCAGAGTGTATGATCAAATGTCCCCCGCTCCGGGCTTGCCACCCAGTGAGGTGGCATCCTCCACACTGCCCAGCGCTGGGAACAGTACATTTATGAATTCAACCGGATAAAGTTGAACAAAAATAAAATTCTAATTGGTGTTGTGCAAATTTTTTTAACATTTAGCTAACAATCTGCATACCCTGGCGATGGCAATGCCTCAATGCAGTTTCTCTGAAAAGTCTTCGATACAATTACCAAGGTGCAGCTCCTTGTTAGTAATAGATGGCTACAACTTAAAAAATACAAAACTGTTTCTCCCAGCTAAGGGAAATGAGACCTAGCACTAAGATGGGATAAAGTGTGAGATAGGGCATCGGGCAAAAGCCCTTTTGAAGCTATACCTGGAGCTGCACGAAAGACGCTGCATACTTTCAGTGACTGTAGAAATCTGAGGTCGAGCTGAATTTAGCACCAGGAAGCAGCAAAACATCAAAACGTCTTGCCTGATCCACATCACACCAACTGGCTGTATGCAGGGATGTTGGTGAAATATAATGTTCTTCCTAAAACGAGCCCTGCGAGTGGCTTAACTCTGTATGACTTTCATTTGAAATGGTAGGACCTGTAAAGGAGTCCACTCTATGGCTCTGATACTCTAATGGGAAGATGGTTCTCAGAGTCAGCCCTCATTCTGTGGAATGCACTTTCTATAGGTTGCTTTATTTTCCGGACCGCAGAGACCACGCATGTCAACCTGATTGATGGTTTACATGAACATCCGTAAGTAATACTGCCTTGAAAAAGCCTTTGGCCAACCGGCTACCGGGCGAAACACGTGTCGGCTGTTTTTGTCTCTTTTCAGCATTTCTATGTGTTACCAAATGAATAAAAAGTAGCAACCACTATCTACCGGAACACAATTATTGGATATTATTCTCCAGAATCATATAAGGATTAAGAGGGTACAAACCTCCACCAACTACCTTAATGCACTTTCTATAGGGTCATTGAACGAAAAAAAGCTCAGCGCCTTTCTGGTGATCTAGTAGAGATGGGCATTTTTTTCTGTCGCTGTCATCTTTTGTGACTTACAAAGGCCCAGCACAGTAGAGGAAGCATCTTTCACCCCTTTGTGCCATACAAAATCCCTAACCACTCCTTCATCTGCCACTCACTAACTCATTCAGTTGCTCACTCAACCAACTCTTCTATTCATCACTCACTCAAGCACTCAATAATGGACTTGCACACACGCACTCACTCACTGACTTGCTCAACCTATTCTTCCACTCACTCAATGATGACTGATTGACTGACTCACTTACTGACAGACTGACGGACTGACTTACTCACTCACTCACTCGCTCACTCACTCACACTTGAATAGTTTCCATTAAATACATTGCCAATTGAGGAGCGTTGATTTGAAAGACAGAACAGATATTACTTCATACACATACTTTTGACCATCTAGCTCCTTTCTAAGCTTCAGGCAGGAAGTTACTTAGTGAATCAGGAAAATAATTTCAAAATACGTATATTCTGAGTGTCAGCCTTACAGATGTCAGGAGTGCTGTCAGACCCTGGACAGAAGGGCCGTTCTCCTTGCATAGTTTTGACGCTGTGCGCTATTTCAGTGGCCCCGAGGGTTAAGAAAGGAGGCATTGTTGTAGGAAACGCTTTGCACGCCTTCCTCTTCCCCACGGTGCATATTTTAGAAAAGCAGACTGCAGCCCAATTGTGTGAACGACGACAGGAAACATTCACGTGAAAGTGACAATCCTGCGGCAAACAAAAGAGCGATTCTGAGCTCGTGGCTAGAAATCGCCACAAAAAAGTGCCAAAAATTGTGCTCCATGCGATAAAATGTGCAGCTGCAGCTATACATCCAGCAAATGTGCTATCAGGTGTGTTAATAAATAAAGTATAGGTGCTATTTGCTGCACAGTGTAAACAACCAACATTTAATTAAACTGCGCTATCAGGGGCAGGCTGCAGCTCACGCGGCAACTGATTAACATATATCAGGAAGACACAATTAAAACAAAGGCAGCTATTTGGCTGGGCTATACTTAGTATCGCCCCTGCTTAGCTATTATCATCTCTTAATTAGAGCTGCTTCAAATTCTCTCTCTGCAGAGAATTTACATGTGCATCAAAGAGGAATATTTATAGGCAGATGGAAGAAAGGCTTCATTGTGAGAGGTGTTCAGTGCACCAAACTGCAAGAAATAGGATTTATGTGTGTGCCTGTGCTCAAGCCTGCCATTCCTGTTGTGTTTGAAGTGACATGGAATTATGCTTACCTGGATGAGGTGCTCGACCGCCTATTATGGTTGGTTTCTCTGAACCCAGCACCATGGTTCCACCTGGGAAAAAACAACAGCAATTATTATTAATAAAAAAAACAATGGAAGAGAAAAGATCAAAACGGTGTGATTTTCCTCATGAAAACGAATGAATGCGGAGGGTATGCAAGGGAGGGAACACATGGCAGTCCTATCTGTGATTAAAGCTCAGAGATTAACAGCAGAGGGTACCCATACATTTAGGTGGCTGTCCTAACCACAAATCAGAGGGCCAGGCCTGTAGATTTAAACAGTGTGTCTCCTTGCCTTGCGCTAAATGGAGAACAATGCAACGTTTGTATCCTTGTTTCTGATTGTGACAACACGTGCCTGTCAAAATTGTGAGGAGTTTTCAGTCAAATCAAACAAAAGTAAAATAGCTGAAATGCGAAGAGAGGTGTCACTCAGGCTGCTGACAACCAAACCAACCACGCATTGCTGAGCCCTACCCAAACTAATCTTCAGCTGGTAGCTGAGCTCAAATGTAACCCATCAACACATCATTAGTTGATTTCATCTAAAAAAAAATCCCTCTATTAGTAGCAGAACTACCTTAAAAGCAAGTTAGCATCACTGGTTAAACTCAAGCACAGACTACAAACGTATTGCTAGCTAGGGTGTTTTTCAAACGTGCCTTGCTTCAATAGCTATGCTCCAATCCAAGCCAAACACAAATCACTTAGCACAATTTACATACACCAGGTATAGTAGGTTTAACTCGAAAACCAAAAAGACATGCAACTAGAGAGTTGGCAAATCATTTGTAACAAATCATACACTAAACACACAGGCAAACCGAAGAGCTTAATATTATCAGTTTAGATAATCCAGATCTGAGTAAAAGGAGGAGACGAAGAAAAAGAGAGGTACACAGACAGAGGTACAAAAGAAACGTGGCGAAAAAGGTGCTAGAAAGAAATAGAGTAGGAGAAAAACGGTGAGAAATAAAGTATAAATAATTATTATTAGGGGCAGAGAAAAATAGCGATGATGTGAAAAAGAAAGACACAAAGAGAAAGACACGGATGATAAGAGAGAGTGAAACAGAGAGATGACGGGGTAATGAGGGAGAAAGGGGAAGAAAGAGAGAGAGCGAGAGCAATTCAGACCAAGGGCTGTAAAGCAGGCTATGTTTTTATAGCAGGCAACTTAAAAATGTGCTTTACTCAGGTATGCTTTTAACTCTCTCTACATGTTACTTAGCATCTCTAGACGAGTAATTACTTTTTCTTCTGTGAAAAATACTGCTCTTCTCCACAACTCTTGCTAAATGTTATGTTCCGTCATGCTAGTTTTCTCTGCTGATTGTCAGGCTCTCCAGGCGCCCAAAGGGGTACAACTTTTACATAATAAAAAACCCGAACATAAATAAAATAAATGCATTTCCCAATCAGTTCAACAATCACTTGTTTCCTGAAAGTTCACTGATTGTTTGGACCATAGACGACTTTCGTGCTTTCCTCTTATACAATAAACCTTTGTATGTTTAAAACCCTGTGTTCACGTTTACTTTTTGTGACCCTCCCTCTTATAGTCCCAATACAGAATGGACTTTAAGATAGAAAAATATTCTCTCTCCGTCCCTTATGGTTTGGAGGGCGTGGAGGGAGATGTGTCGCCTGTAAACGTGCTTTGGTCAGTGACACATTCTGCACTCAGCAACATTGCTCTTCTTTTTCTGGATATTCAAGCAAATTGCAATTCTAAATATACACTTGGGGGCCGATTACGATGGCGGGCGGACTTGAGTCCGCCCGCCATCGTAGCGGGATCGGGACCGCCCGCCTGTCATGCGGCGATCCCGCACCCCTAATTATGATGCGACGGCCACCGCGGCGGTCGCATCTGGCAAATTAACATTGCGGCGGGTGCTGCTGGCTGCAGCACCTGCCGCAATGTTGAATGGCCATGTTGTGCATTTCCCTGCACAACGTGGCAGGCACCGCGCTGTGCCTGCCACCTTGTGCATGGAAATGTTGGGGGGTACCATGGGTACCCCCCAGTGCACAACGCCCCCCGAAGCCAGCCTCCACCAGCCTTTCCATGGCGGTTCAACCACCATGGAAAGGCTGGCTCACGCCAGCATTGTGATCGGGCGGGCGGTGCCTGCTAGACACCGCCACCATATCCCCGGTCAGATCCACTCCACCAGGCAATCGCAACGATTGCCTGAGGCGGAAGCGTGGCGGGAGCTCTTTGCGCCCGCCACGCTTGTGGCACAATTCCCCCCCACCATCCTAATGTGGCGGGGGAAATGGGAGCCAGATGGCGGAGGGACCGCCGGCCCGGCGGTGGTGGTCTCTCCACCATCGTAATGAGCTCCTTGGGTCGTAGGTTCCTTCCTTTCCTGATTAAATTTGGGATCCCAGCATTATTCCTGTTGAGTGCCCCAAATCATTGCATTCCATAAGCCTTTTGGGAGCTCAGCTCACCAATCAAATAACATGGAATTCCTTATAATTCTTACTACAAGATTCTGCTGCTTATTCAATGCACCATAAACCGCAAAAATACTACTACTGTTCCGCATCTTCACACCTCAGAATTTTGTGGCACTGTTTAATGATGTGTGCAACAACATAGGGCCTCATTCACAGTGGTAAACTTACATTTTTGTGTAAGTTTACTATTTATTTGCTATTCACAAACCATGAGTTAATAGTAAGTTTACCTCTGCAGAGACTGTGCAGTCGGGCGGAGAACTCCGCACATAAAATGATAGGCCTGTTCTATCTTTTTATGTGTGGAGTTCTCCGCCCCAACTGCAGATCCTCCTTGATGTAAACTTACTATTAACTCTTAGTTTGTGAATAGCAAAAAAATAGTTATCTTACAAACAGTGTAAGTTTACCTTTGTGAATCAGGCCCAAAGACTCTAGAATGATGCTGATCTATGATGCTGAGTGAACAAAGAGATCTGATGGAGACGTACAGCCACTTCAGTCGCATATCATTCACACATGTGTGCCTATTGCAAAAGGAGTGAGTGGACAGTCAATCTGCTTGCAAATGCTGCTGGCTTGAATCAACTAGAAGGGTGTATGGAATGAGGATGATTTTAGCACCTGCGGGTTGGTTGTCATCACCTGTGCCACTATGACAGTCGTCATGCAATGACAGATCGTCGTCGCAGTCATCGAAGTTCTTGATATCGGTCACAGTGGGAATCGATGTTGGGGCTGAAAGAAAAAAAGAAGATAGTTTGCCTTTTCGGATGCAGTGTACAGCTTCACTCTCTTCATTGCAAATATCATTTTAGGTACATGCATTTTGCTCTACCTCTGTAAAGTGTTTCATGAGCAGGCGATGTATCTTATATGTTTTTTTATGTTTTAGGTATGACGTTGCATGGTCTGAGGCCAGCAGTCAGAAGTTGAATTTATACTACCATATACTGGATAAGGACCCTGTTTAGCTGATGTGCAGGTGCAGACGTCAGTCCTGTAGCTTTCACCTGCTTCCTGCTGTCAATGTGGAATGGCTCTGGCTTATTGTCCCGGAAAAGTTCTCTTTCTTTTCCGGAAATACCTCCTGTCACTCAATACCTTGCACTGAGATCCTAATTGAGACACAATGTCAACAGTTTTCCTATCCTTTCTCCGCAGCCCACGGTTGATCAGCCTTATTGATTTAATATCCTGCGCTCCTTATTAAAGATAGCCAGAATTATGCAGCCTCGGTAAGTAATGATCTAAATCAATAAGGCCAGCTTTTTAACAAACAATACTAACAGGGAACAATTAGTTTCTGATGAGATCAGCAGAAGAACAAAATTCTACGCTAGCTGCCATGTATTTATATCGGGATGTGTAAAAAGCGCAGCATTCTGCAAGCTAAAGGTGTGTATCAAAGCTCGCGCTACATAATTTGTTCCAGTGAATAAACATGTTAAATAAAAAAGGACAGGTTGTTCAATATTGTCATACATGCCTCACTCAGAAAATTCAGTGGAAAACAGTCACAACTCTTCTTCTGTATGTTAATAATAGTCGCGAATTTCGGTAATTCTGTGACTTTTGCAAAAACCTGGGAGTGCTCATATGCATAAACATTTTTGCATATGCAAATGGGGTACAGATGTCAAAAATTCAACAAAAAGTACCTCCTTCCACAGTGTCCACATCAACTTTAGGAATGTTCCGTCCCATTGCCTCTTCAAAAATACTTTGGCTCTTAGCCCTCAGCAGTAGTAAATGCCGGCGTGTCAACGAGTGTATTAAGGATTTCAAATTGCTAGGAGTGGTGCAGTTTCAACTTTACCCACAAACTTGGGAAAGTTGGCTGAAGTTTCCTACTACACCAAAGTGAAGCTAAACCTATCCCAGTCACTTCATGGCACGATTTCATGCCTTAGGATGTTCTGTGTTGGGCGTGACATCCTATGGATAGAAATCCTAACACTCAATAATTGCCTGTCTCTTCCACCACAACCCTCTCAGCAGGTAGGAGGAGAGGAGGAGATAATACAAAGCAGCGGTTTAGCAAAGCAGGGGACAGATTTGGTGGTGGTGGGTCTTTACAGTGTTAAGAGGTGGAACAATATTTTTATGGGTGAATTGCTCCTGAAAGGTGTTAAACTTGCCCTTCTTTGGGTTTGCAGAAGTGAGCACACGGCTTCCACTTCCCTTTTGTACGAGGACAAGGGCAATTCTGAAAAAAGTCAATTTAGTCATGAGCAGAGACAAAGCTCTGAATGCAGGAAGACATAACTTTTACTAAAACCAATCCTAAGCAGAGGGGTTTCTATGTCGAGGTGACTGGTTTACACAGCCATAGATTTGCTAGAAAAAGTCGAAGTCTATGCAACTCTATATCGATGTAAATATTATTAATTGAGTCAAATGACAAAAATAATGCATCATTGATACCATGTACCATGATGGTAGAATATATTGTTTCAGAAGAAGGCCTGACAATATGCCCAAAAGTAAAGCAATAAGCACGTTTCCTGCTGTAAGTAAGAAAAGCATGATACTTTATTACTTTTCTTATAGTAAGAGATGTTAGGCTGTATACAGCAGCGATCCATTTGTTTTAAAACGGTTCAGCATAATTTCGAAGAGCTTGTTTTGCCATAACGATTTAATTCTGCAGTAGAATATAATCACCAGTAATTGTCTGTAGACAGTCCCCACATTGACTACAGCTTCCAGCTTATAACAAGCATTGGCATAGCCAATAGGTCTTGCCTTTGGGGCCTTATAAGTGTTTAGGCAGAGCTATTGACTTTGCCAATGTGTTTAAGCTGTGCTGTAGAGAAGTGTGGCTGCTGTGCAGCATGCTGAAAAGTTGTAATAAAAAAGTGCCAGAAGCATTTTTGTTACCTTATATATGACCAAAAAAGCATTATGTCCAACAGAACGACCATATTAAAAAATTTATGTACAATAAAAAATTTCCTAATTTTTCTTTTATTCTTGCAATGCTGGAAACTTGTTTTTGCCTATTCCAATGGTTGTTTGTTAAAGTTTTTTTTGAGGGGGCATAAACAATTGGAGGTTGAAGGCTGTGAACTAGTACCTGTATTATAACACTAGCAGCGGCCAGACGCTAGGGGAGAATCAACAGATGGCAGATTCCGAGAGCAGGCTGAGGTGGTGTTGAGTGATGTTGAGGTGGTAGTGGTAGTGGTGGTGGTGGTGGTGATGACTGGTGCTGAGACGATGCTGAGGTGATGCTGAATGATACTTAGGTCTTGCTGAGTGATGATGATGTGGTGGTGTACTAGTGCAAAGGCGATGCTGAGTGATACTGTTGTGGTTGTGCTGAGTGATGCTGTTGTGGTGCTGAGTGATACTGTGGTGGTGCTGAGTGATGCTGTGGTGGTGCTGAGTGATGCTGTGGTGGTGCTGAGTGATGCTGTGGTGGGGCTGAGTGGTGCTGTGGTGGTGCTGAGTGATGCTGCGGTGGTGCTGAGTGATGCTTTGGTGGTGCTGAGTGGTGCTGTGGTGGTGCTGAGTGGTGCTGTGGTGGTGCTGAGTGGTGGTGTGGTGGTGCTGAGTGGTGGTGCTGAGTGGTGGTGTGGTGGTGCTAAGTGGTGGTGTGGTGGTGCTGAGTGGTGCTGTGGTGGTGCTGAGTGATGCTGTGGTGGTGCTGAGTGATGCTGTGGTGGTGCTGAGTGGTGCTGTGGTGGTGCTGAGTGATGCTGTGGTGGTGCTTAGTGATGCTGTGGTGGTGCTGTGGTGGTGCTGAGTGATGCTGTGGTGGTGCTGTGGTGGTGCTGAGTGATGCTGTGGTGGTACTGTGCTGGTGCTGAGTGATGCTGGGGTGGTGCTGTGGTGGTGCTGAGTGACGCTGTGGTGGTGTTGAGTGACGCTGTGGTGGTGCTGAGTGACGCTGTGGTGGTGCCGAGTGATGCTGTGGTGGTGCTGGGTGATGCTGTGTGGTGGTGTGGTGGTGCTGAGTAATGCTGTGGTGGTGCTTAGTGGTGCTGTGGTTGTGCTGAGTGATGCTGTAGTGGTGCTGTGGTGGTGCTAAGTGCTGCTGTGGAGATGCTGAGTGATGCTGTGGTGGTGCTGAGTGGTGGTGTGGTGGTGCTGAGTGGTGTTGTGGTGGTGCTGTGCTGGTGCTGAGTAAAAGCTGGGGTGGTGCTGTGGTGGTGCTGAGTGATGCAGTGGTGGTGTTGAGTGACGCTGTGGTGGTGCCGAGTGATGCTGTGGTGGTGCTGAGTGATGCTGTGGTGGTGCTGAGTGGTGGTGTGGTGGTGCTGAGTGATGCTGTGGTGGTGCTGCGGTGGTGCTAAGTGCTGCTGTGGAGATGCTGAGTGATGCTGTGGTGGTGCTGAGTGGTGGTGTGGTGGTGCTGAGTGGTGTTGTGGTGGTGCTGTGCTGGTGCTGAGTGATGCTGGGGTGGTGCTGTGGTGGTGCTGAGTGATGTTGTGGAGATGCTGAGTGATGCTGTGGTGGTGCGGAGTGGTGCTGTGGTGGTGCGGAGTGGTGCTGTGGTGTTGCTGAGTGATGCTGTGGTGGTGCTGAGTGGTGGTGTGGTGGTGCTGAGTGGTGCTGTGGTGGTGCTGAGAGATGCTGTGAAGAGAGAGAATGAGAGAGTGTGGAAATAGTGAAAGACAGAGAAAGTGTGTAAAAAAGTGGGGGGGGGTGGGATCAAGAGAGACTGACGAAATAAATGCCCCAAAAAATAGCCAATGTTGCCTTCACAGAGAATGAACTTTAAAAAAAAAAAGTCAAAGAATGAGTAAGAATAAACTTTAAATTAAACAAAAAAGCCAATGTGTCCTTGTCCGGTGGTACTGTGCTGGTGCTGAGTGATGCTGGGGTGGTGCTGAGTGATGCAGTGGTGGTGTTGAGTGACGCTGTGGTGGTGTCGATTGATGCTGTCGTGGTGCTGAGTGATGCTGTGGTGGTGCTGAGTGGTGGTGTGGTGGTGCTGAGTAATGCTGTGGTGGTGCTGAGGGGTGCTGTGGTGGTGCTAAGTGCTGCTGTGGAGATGCTGAGTGATGCTGTGGTGGTGCTGAGTGGAGGTGTGGTGGTGCTGAGTGGTGTTGTGATGGTGCTGTGCTGGTGCTGTGCTGGTGCTGAGTGATGATTTGGTGGTGCTGTGGTGGTGCTGAGTGATGCTGTGGAGATGCTGAGTGATGCTGTGGTGGTGCGGAGTGGTGCTGTGGTGGTGCTGACCGATGCTGTGGTGTTGCTGAGTGATGCTGTGGTGGTGCTGAGTGGTGGTGTGGTGGTGCTGAGTGGTGCTGTGGAGATGCTGAGTGATGCTGTTGTGGTGCGGAGTGGTGCTGTGGTGGTGCTGACTGATGCTGTGGTGTTGCTGAGTGATGCTGTGGTGGTGCTGTGTTGGTGCTGAGTGATGCTGGGGTGGTGCTGTGGTGGTGCTGAGTGATGCTGTGGTGGTACTGTGCTGGTGCTGAGTGATGCTGGGGTGGTGCTGTTGTGGTGCTGAGTGATGCAGTGGTGGTGTTGAGTGACGCTGTGGTGGTGCCGAGTGATGCTGTGGTGGTGTTGAGTGATGCTGTTGTGGTGCTGTTGTGGTGCTGAGTGGTGGTGTGGTGGTGCTGAGTAATGCTGTGGTGGTGCTGAGTGGTGCTGAGTGATGCTGTGGTGGTGCTGTGGTAGTGCTACGTGCTGCTGTGGAGATGCTGAGTGATGCTTTGGTGGTGCTGAGTGGTGGTGTGGTGGTGCTGAGTGGTGTTGTGGTGGTGCTGTGCTGGTGCTGAGTGATGCTGGGGTGGTGCTGGGGTGGTGCTGAGGTGGTGCTGAGTGATGCTGTGTAGATGGTGAGTGATGCTGTTGTGGTGCGGAGTGGTGCTGTGGTGGTGCTGACTGATGCTGTGGTGTTGCTGAGTGATGCTGTGGTGGTGCTGAGTGGTGGTGTGGTGGTGCTGAGTGGTGCTGTGGTGATGCTGAGTGGTGGTGTGGTGGTGCTGAGTGGTGCTGTGAGATGCTGTGGTGAAGAGAGAGAATGAGAGAGTGTGGAAATAGTGAAAGACAGAGAAAGTGTGTAAAAAAGTGGGGAGGATCAAGAGAGACTGAAGAACTAAATGCCGGAAAAAAATAGCCAATGTTGCCTTCACAGAGAATGAACTTAAAAAAAAAAAAAGTCAAAGAATGAGTAAGAATAAACTTTAAATTAAACAAAAAAAGCCAATGTGTCCTTGTCCGGCCCCTCCTGCTTGCTCAGCCGTAGAATTGAATAAACTTTAAATTAAACAAAAAAAGCCAATGTGTCCGTGTCCGGCCCTTCCTGCTTGCTCAGCCGTAGAATTGAATAAACTTTAAATTAAACAAAAAAAGCCAATGTGTCCTTGTCCGGCCCCTCCTGCTTGTTCACCGTAGAATTCTTTGATGAAAGCCAGATGGCGCCTCGAGCAAGTGAGGTGAAAGCCACATGGCGCCTGGAGCGATGCGAGGAAAGCGCGTTACTGTGCGCGTACTCGCATGCTCTAGGCCAGCCAAAAGTTGTGGTCGCATTTCTGCAAGCCCACTACAAAATGTCTCGCCCAGTGCCAGCGCTGAAGCGCTGGCTTTCAGGGCGAGACCTAAAAAGCTAATGGGGAAATAAGATGCACAATTTCTCCGGAAATGTAATAAGAAATGTAGGTGTACAGAAAATGCAAACTTCAAGCTTGTGATATAAATGGTCTTTTGCCGAGGAATATCTACTGGACTAAACATAACTAAGAATATAGCCCTTTTTATCTCCGAACCTTGTGTCTGGTCTTTGAATATGCCGTGGGAACCGTGTCACATTCTTAACAATATGAGTTTGTGATAGTTAATCTGGACTTTATAAATATTCAAAAGCAGTTCAAAGCATGCTCTGCTCCCTCCAGGGGACAAATATCCGTAAACCCTAACTATTGAAAAAAAATTGTGCATGCTTCATCACAGACAAAAATCAGTGAGTGACAATCAATGTCTAGAATTGAGGTTACCTTCAATTTCGCAGCCAAGCAACTCAATTCTCAGTCCGAGTCCTGAAGGAGTGGCTCTTTCTGGGATTACCCGGATGAAACGTGTTGATAAAGGAGCAAATGTTCGTAGCTCTGGCGTATCATAGTTGGTGTTGCCTTCAAAAGTCTGTAAAACATAGACAGTTTTTTTACATTAAGGATTCTCAATTGTGATATTCATTTTTGCTTTTTACTCAGTTTGTTAGAGTTTGCGGCAACAACTTTCTATATATTCCAAATATATTTTTTCCGACCATTACTACCATTAGTACTCATTTCTTTCATTGAAATTACATCAAGGGTTTACTCAAACCATCTCCAAAACTGGGATTTTAATTGCACACATTCCAAGATTAGCAGGGAAAAGATTATTGCACTACTTCAGAAATAGAGACAAAAAGACAAGACTTAGGTGTCTCTAAGGTAGGCTTTAATTCTCAAAGAGACAGAGAGGGTCGGCTAGAATTTGGCAGAGTGGGAGGCCCGCCGTAAATCAGCAGTGCGCCCCTCTACCAAACTAGTGGTTTGGCGGGCAAACCATATGGTTCCCGATGGTGGTGCTACAGCAGGCTACATTGTTGGAAACCTCTGATCTGATGGAGTATCTGCCACAGGACCACCAGGTCATAGTAGCAGTCAAGGTGAGCATCACTAGCAGGGCCGGACTGGCCATAGCGGGCACCGGGCGTTTCCCCGGTAGGCCGCTAGGGTGGTGCCCGGTTTTGGACCCCTGGGGGGCCGTTTTTGTTACCGGGGGTCGGCAATATCGGCCCCCTGTAACAAAATCGGCCGAAACCGGCCCTCGCAAACTGCTCGGCTGCACTCCCCCTCACCCCAGGGGGGGCCGGCTGAGCAGTTTACCAGGGTCGGTTTCTGTTCCCAGTCCGGCCCTGATCACTAGTTTTCCTTGCCCAGGATTGCCCATGTCAGTTATGCGGGGCACGGGCAGGGAAATCACACAGCAGCTCCCACACTCAGGTAGAAAGCTCCTTGCACATCACTCAGCAATGTCCAGTACTGTGAAAGGAGACACCGCACATGAGTTCTACCTGGCGGACATCTCTGAATATGACGGGCAGTCCTCCACCAGGGAGGGACCCATGGACTCATGGGCTTGGGCTATCTGCCAGATCAAAAGACTGCGTTATTATTATGTTACCACTGAGAGATGCTTTATTTTATTTCTAAGAGAGTGAAAATGCTGTAAGTTATCACTTATTCAATATCAGCCCTCTTTAAATCATTGTCTTTTCCTGGAACATGGTGAACCACAGCCTCTTGGAACACCCTGATTGTAAGAGTATAATCTTATAAGATAACACTTTTGGCATCTACTATGCATTTTTATCTAACAACTAAGGAGTCATGCTTAAACCGTGGGCGCGTGATGGGGAGACTGGGCAATTGGCAGCCATTAATGCATGATAGCATGTGGATAACGAGACTATTATCACCCATTTACCAATCACATCCCCATGCATAGACACACAAGTCTGCTCCTCCTCTCTATTTGATGTCCATGCTTCACACTTCCATGGCAGTCAACACATGCATTGTGAGCCTTGTGTGAGGCTGAGTGACATATGTTATGTCATCTATCTGGTACATACCCTCAAATCTAGTTGTTTCTGTTTTATGAGCTTATTTACTCCCATTCTGTGTCTCACATTCATTTATTTTGTCAGTAGCTTGAGTCAAAACTTTTACATTTTATAGATAAAGTAGTTTGGATAGTTGTTGTATAGAACACAGACAGTGGTGGTGGTGATATAAACAACCTACAAACACGTTTTAAATACATTAAAACCCACCCGAGTATCCTCTGTATAATCATGGCCTTTTGTTGCTGGGAGAGATGCTCTGTTATCCTGCTTTCTTCCAATGCTCAACACTCACACTCAGGGCCCGATTCTGATGCGGGTTGGAAAAGCTTCCCGACCGAGGGCCTGATTCTGATGCGGTTAGGAAGGCCTCCTAACGGCATTTGCTCCTTCCAAATCGGATCGGGAACATGTCTTCCCGACCGAGGGCCCAATTCTGATGCGGTTAGGAACAAATGTTCCCATTGAAGTCAATGGGAGTTCAACCAAATCGTATCTGGAAGCATCCGGATGCATCCTACTCCGCCGGTCGGACTTTCCCGATCCGACTGGGTCGGAAACCATTTCCCAACCGATTCGGTCGGGAAGCTTTTCCAACCCGCATCAGAATCGGGCCCTTAATAGTCATACTCCTGGAGATTAGGAGTTGAACTTCTCTTTGTAAAAACATGCGGGTTGATCTCACCTGCAATTGTCAATTCTTGGCTTGGGTGCGTTATGACTTACATGTCAGATTTGACAGACAGTGTATTTATGCACAAGCAGAGTAAAAAGTCTTACACACAGCAGTTGACGTCACGCTTTTTGATAGGCAATGGTTGAATGTTGGGGAAATCATTCTCCGGGCCAATAAACTGCTGTCATAAGAGGCTGCGCTTCAGGTAGCATGATGACAACATGGTCAGAGGGTGTAATTGTGAAAGGAGACATGGGCCATTGAAACCCTTATAGGGCACCTCTATCCCACTCTACCACAGATGAAAGCAGTTGAGCGTGGAATGGGTTATTTTATGAGAAACACATTATGTAAATGGGTGGAAACAGCACTGGAGGTGCCTAATTAGAGGTTGGTAATTTATTTAGTAGATTCTTCCTTCCTGATTCTAAAAGAAACTCTCACCACAACCCCCTCTTTGCTGGCCCTGCCTCAGTGCCTCTTGTAATGTACCTCCTGGCGTGTTTGGGCGCTGATATTTTTCCCAGTGCCGGGGCTGGTGCACGGATATTTGCTCCCTCCCATGAAATCCCATTTTGCTGTCCCTCTGGCTGGTAAGGAGACATGTTTGCAATGAGTATGGAAAGTCTGGCACCTCTGATGCTACAATCCCATGCTATTATTGCCTTACTTTAGAACAGACCCTCTTTAGTACATTGATTAACATTTTCTGCGTAGATTGTATTATTTAGAGACCATTCAGCAGGACTGCAACCTGCATCAATATATAACGGCAATGTATTTTTTCATCAATACCCCTTACTAAATCCCAGTTCAAGAGATCGAGTGGGATACTGACTGGCATACGCCCTCAGATCACAGTCCCACCTCTTACAAAGAATTCGGTCTTTAAACACACCTAGATCTTTAAACAAACCCCTTATACTAATTAAGCTACCTGCTTTCTAAAAAACAAGTGTTTCCCAGAACGGTAATGCTTGTTTAGGCAGAAGCACTAAGGCTTTAAGCCGGTATCAACAACATGGGTTTACAATAATCACAAATCCCGCCCCTTGCATAACACAGTGATAAACTTAGCTCACGTGGTACTGATGTATTTGCAGTTCGCTTCAAACATGAGAAGCAATATTTTACTGTATCTGTCTAAAATATCCTACCAGATTTTCTATTTAAAAAAAGGCTCTTTTGTATTCCAAAGCCAAGCTGCATTGGTTATAGGAAAATTAAATTATTTCAAAATGGTCCGGCATCAATGTCCAGGATATATCTAATTCTCATTTATTACATTTTTTCTGTTATTATATTTTAAATAGTTTTGAAGGCTTATAATGTTTTACAATGTGAGATTTAAAATGGTTTAATCTCTAAAGTGAATACACACTGTACATGAAAGAGAGCAGGCGGGCTCCATGTTTTATGCAGCAGACATGTTTTCAACTAGATTATTCTCATTTCCTATCTGGCCAATTGCCTGGATTCAATCACTGACCACAGTACAGCTATTACTTGATATAAAAACATACACGGAATGTGCATCTAAAATTTAATGGAAGTGTTCTGAATGTTGCCAAAGTACCACTTTTTAGGATATTAATGCAATTGTAGGTTTACATATTTCATCATCATTTGCATGGACATCAGTTATACTAATCACCTTTCATAGGTACATCATATTACTGTGCCGTCATGCACAGATTAAGGAATGGAGGAATTGGAATGTCACCTATGAAATACCTAAAAATGAAAGCTCTGTAAACCCATCCCAGAGCCAAAACAAATCCCAGTGTAATGATGTAAACACATGCATGTGTCACGAAGCATGCACAAGCATATCATATGATGTGGTGCCCATTTTTTTTACATTTCCAATTCCATGAGGCCAAATGCCTTTGGAGTGGTAAATTTAAAAGAAACAAATATTTATTGCAGCTGCTGGGCCCTCTTGAAATGTTTTTTTTTTTTTAAATCAAAGAATAAGAAACAACGGGACAGGCAGGGGGCTCGGGGGAGAAATGGAAGAGCTGGGAGGCGTAAGAGGGGGCAAGTAAACATAAGGACGAGCGGCGCGGTGAGCATGGATCGATGGGGAAGCAACATAGGACAATCACTTGAATTTACCTTTGACGCATACCTCACCTTCAAAGAACATATCGCCAGGAAAACCAGAACAACTTATATCCGCTTTCCCTCTTAGAAAAAGAGAAACTCTTCCTAATGAAAAAAAATTCAGAATAACAGTGGAAGCCCTGATCCTCTCACACCTAGATGCAGGCCACCCTCTGCTCAACGGTTTAACAAATATTACTCTGGTAGCCCTCAAAGATATCCTACGTGCCACAGCATGTCTCATAAAGGGCTTGAGGAAATCCATCCGCAACACCCCAATGCTGAAGGAATTATATTGCCTCCCCCGACAGGTACACATCGCCTTCAAGACAAGCTGCATCACATATAAGGCCATCAGAAATGATCCCATTCCAAACCTGGCCAGGAAATTAACCATTTTAGGAGTACAAGTGCAGCACCATACCAGGGACAAGGGCACCTCTAGAATGGAGATAAACATTTAAAAGAAAGTAAAACAAAAAAAGCAAGCCTACCCCCTCTACGGTCCCAGGATACTGAATTATTACCCTACCAACTTTAGGACTGCTTCAACCCTCATTAGAAGAATCTGAAAACTCACCTCCTCACGGATCACTCTCCTACCACACACTTGGAACACTCTTGCCATCAGCCTCTCTTGATATAGTTTGACTTGCTTTGCCATTGTTCAAGTGATCCATTGCTTCCTAGCTAGGATCGCGCTATACAAAACGTACTACATACATAAGTGCATGCACAGACATTTGGATCTCCCTTTCAGAAGTGGCCTATTGGTTTGTGCTCAAGGCACAGGTTCTGTCCTGAAATTTAAGAAAGCTTTTATTTTCATGTGTTTGGCCTTTGCCTTTTGGAGTGTGCATATACAACAGGAAGAGGCATAATCTGCCAGCAATTTAGAGTACTATGTTGGTGCCATTACTTGCTCACTCATTCTGCTGGTTGACTCAGAGTCTTCTCAGTGTACAAAGATTCAGCACGTACATGTGTAACCATTCAAAACTTTTCTCAGTATTAAAACGTGTAGGTAGGGATTTCAATACGTTTCCCCAAGAGTAGGTGTGACTTACTCTTAGAAATTTAGAAGTATGCCAGAAATAAGTCCGGGGTAAGCCATACTTATTCAGACAAATATGTTTGAAATCATGGCCACTGTCTTCAAAATTATCACTAACAGCTAACTTACAGCTAAACATCTTTGATTGACATTCGTTTATTAGTATAAAGATACATTCAGAGACACCAACAAAAGAGGCCTGGGTAGTACTTAAAAAACTCCTCTCAAATGTTCTAATAACCAGTGATCGGACAACTTAATCATATAGCAAAAAACTGGTAAATGCTTCAATGCTTTACATATTGTGCATTATAACAGAGCCTTCTCCCATTAAAGTTTGCACTCCTCATAACCCTCAAAAGTGCTTTGCACAGAACTTTCACCTAACATCAAGTAATCCATAGAAGGTGCAGTAGGTAAAGTTGAATGAGGTAGCATCCTGGGTTTGCCGTGAAACATTCTAAGAAAAAGCTCAGAATAATCTTGTGGTCTAAATGAAACGTCAATTTAAATGTGGCTTTTTCTGCCAAAGTGAGACATCTTCTAAGGATGTTCGCAGATGCTTTTCTAAACTGATTAATTTGTATAATTTAATATAAAAGGTTTGGGTAGAAGGAAGAAACAATGATGGAACACATAATGCATTTCCACTCTCACTTTATATAATCTCTCCTCTTTAGAAGAAGATCCTACATACGGCTTTTGTTAGCCTTTATTCGATCCCCAAATGGCAGTTTGGAACTTATGGAAAGATGCAGAAAAATGGGCAACCGTGGACATACTATACTGTCAGAGCGTTTAGTTTTGTATGGGAACCACTATCACTTACAACTGCAGAAACTCTAGACGATGGACAAATTGTTCCACAGTCTTAAGTGTTATCTAGGGGATGGGTAGTGTCTGGTCATTGCAATATATTGACATTCCATGTGTACCTTGAGATTCTTTCATTAAGTATGATGACTGTTTTGTATAATACCATGTTCATATATAAATATTTTCTGACATATGCTTTTATGTATTTATTCTAATAATAAAACTTCAAGTTGGTGTATTTGTTTTGGCTGACTTAGCCTGGTCTGCATGAGTTGTCGCATTGATCTTACATTTTTTTTCACCTCGACCATCTGGAGGCAGACATTTCCCATTATAAACAGCTATGTACGTTTGCAAACTATATTTTTATTTATGCACTCTTAGAATGCTTCCCAGCTATGCATGACAAAGTGATGTATTCAAACAATGTTGATTGACTACAACGTCCCTTTCAGACTCTGAATATTTGTGTCCAGTTGAACATGTCATTTAAAGTGAATAAATACAGGAACACTTTTTAAAATCATTATTTTCAGCTTGTGATAGCCCAGACCATATTGTGCATCTTGAACATATTTAAATTGTCTTCCTACCTTTGGCCTCTTTCTGGTCGCATCCATGATCATGCTCCAGTCGGATCCGTTGTTGCTGTAGCCGATCTTGAATTTCCTCATGAACACCTTGTTTTCTCTGTGCTTACCCCCCTGGATAATTATTCCTCTCACTATTTTCTCTTCACCCAGGTCTACCTGGAGCCACTCCTGGGCATACGGGTGGTTAGTGGTCGGTGGCAGTGCCCAGCCCGACCTGCTGGTAATGAGGCGAGCGTTTTCAGGAACCCAGTTTCTATCAACTTTGCTGGAAGCGGTAATCTGGGCATCGGAAATAAGGCCTGAAACCATTCCGAGCATTCCAGAGCAAGGATAGTCTACAAAGAGTGGAAAATGCATGTAAAAGAATGTTCTTGAGAATACACAATTTATTAAATCATAAATCATCCAAAATGCATAAGTCTTTAAGCATTTCACAGCAAATACTTAAAATCACCAGAGATGAAGTGCGTCTTCTAGAAATCTTCCCAATAGCCTAATGTGAATTTAGTGAGTGAACTACTCTGGGGCCGATTCCGATCTCGGCCGGTAGGGCACCGAATCGGATTCGGCTTTACCGGATCCGATTCGGAGCCCTGTTTCCCGACCGAACCGTACGCGGGTCCGGCCGAGCGAGTACGATGCGAAATCGCCGACCGACTCGTCCGGGCATCCCGACCGCTCCGACCGACTTCGCTCCCGGCTCGAACCGCTCCGACCGACTCGCTCGGACTCGACTCGCACCGCGCAATGGAGACGTTTCCCGGCCGGGTAAGTACGATGCGCGCCGCGAGCAGTCCGACCGAGCCGCGCCCGTCCGGCTCGTAAGAGCTGTCGGAGCCGTACTTTGGGGTCCGTGTCGGACCCCTGTACGCGTAGCCGCGCGAAGTCGCACACAGGGGGACCCATGGGTCCCCCTACCTGTGCGTGTACGGCGCGAATCGCTTCGCCGCGTACCCGCTGTAGGGGGCGCACTTGTCCGACTCGCACCCATTGAGTCAATGGGAGCCCGCGTACGCGTTGTACGACCGGCTCCCATTGACTTCAATGGGAGTCCGACCGACTCGAGTCCGATAACATACGGACGCATCGTACTCGTTCGGTCGGACTGCACGGGTCCGATTCGGTCGGAAATCTCTCCGGGTCCGGCTCGGTCGGAGAAATTTCCGGCCCGAATCGGAATCGACCCCTCTGTGTCTGTGGTGCAGTAACCTTTGCAGCAGGACCTGACGGGCAACTCTGAATTGAATGCTACTATAAAATGTTCAAACATAAAACGTCCCTTTTCACTGGGCGATTTATCACCCAGCTGGTCATTAACTGGACCCCAGTTTTATTTATGTCATCCGACATCGTGATTGATGGTTGTGCATTTTTCGGATGGCACCACACTAACATATTTCAATGTGAGGTTGTGTACTCCACCAATAACAATACCCTTCCAGGTGGAATGTGCCGTAATGGTGTATGCCACAGTTTCAAAAATGAAAAGCACAGCTGCACAATCATTCACATACACTTGCGACCTGAGTGTAATTTGAGACTGTTCCTTATACTTTTCGAGCAACATCACTAAAGTTGCATGTGCCTGTTTTTTTTCACCTACTCATAATTTGAAAGATTACACTGGGCAACTGTCAAGCTATGACCACACAGTAGAATGTGGAACTCCGCTGCATCCTTTGGTAGAGTCTAGGAGTCTCGGAGTCCATGTGGGACAGTTGTTGCCTGGGGGCCTCTGCTAATGGTTGTGTGGTCCTGTTGAATTTGTACTGAAAGGAATAAAATCTATTCATGGACATCTGCTGCACCCTGCCTTTCCTCAAGGTGTAACTTAACATTAGCGACAATACATCCACATGGGATCGGGTGCTTCAAGACACACAACAGGAATTTTCCATAAGTTCAATGGATACAGTGAAGGAAGGGCATGGGAATAATAATGACAATGTGACCAAAAGTCATAAAATTGCCACCAAGAGTTCTCAGACTAAACCAGAAAAATAAAGATTCAGATTTAAAATGTTATGGATGTGAAGGCACTACGCATATTTCTAATATCCCGAAGTTATTATGCCAGGATTGCTACATGCAAGAAGTGTAGTAAAAGGGGGCATTATGCAAGAGTATGTAGAAGTGATAAGGTGCATATGGTGGAGGTACCTCCTGAAGTAGGGAACAAAGTAGTTTCGACTGTATCAGAAAAGAGGGGTTAGGTTGATGGTGGTTGTTTGAAAAATGCAGGGAGGATGTGATTGTTGTTGGTGGTAAAGCTTTTACAGGTTTGATGGACTCAGGTTCTCCCTCCACCATGGTTGGCGACCAACAGTGGAGTTTCACATTCCACTATGTGGTTATAGCTTGACAATTACCCCGTTGGGTAATTGTCAAGCTATACCACACAGCAGAATGTGGAACTCCGCTGCCTCTTTTGGTAGAGTCGAGGATTCCAAGTGAGACAGTTGTCGCATGGAAGCCTCTGCTAATGGTTGTGTGGTTCTTTTGGGTTTGTACTTGAAGGAATAAGGCCTGTTCATGGACATCTGCTGCATCCTGCCTTTCCTTAACATATACCTTTACATCCTCAAAAAAGTATCATTCAGGCAATCATTATGGCAAGAGTTTATTATTGTAATTTAAGACATTTTAAGGCATTAAGCAAAGTGAGCAATTGCCCAGAGCCCCCACCTTTCAAGGTCCCCCTCCCCTGGAAAGTGATTTTTATCTCTATATTAAAACTATGTCCTTAGCTTAACCTCTTCTGTTCTGTTTACCCACGTGTATCTCAAATTATGTTTCTCTCTACCCAGTGTCTTCTTAAGATATTTAGGACACTGGCCAAGACATTTACAGAGATACTTTGACGGCGGACTGTTATTTCTGCACCTCACATCAGTTTCAATTTTATCACGTCCCTTACGCAACAAGCCCTTACACCAGCCGTCAGGTGATGCCTCTGTGAGTCAGATCATAAGCAAGATAGAGGGGTTGGGCGTGCGTCAGGTGATGAAGTCCCGGAAGCCAGAATTTTAGTTTTTCAAATGAATCTTTATTTTCAATCAAATTCTCACAGGGTAGGTGATTGTACGATCAGCCAACGCGTTTCGTTCTCATGGTGAGAACTTCGTCAGGGCTTTTATTTCTATCTTACGGAAAGCGATCCTCCAGTCAAGTCGCTGTTCCAGGATAATCTGCTGGAAATAGTATGGAATCGCAGTGCCTCAGTCGGCTTTAATATTTTATCTTATTTCCAGATTCTCCTGCCAGAATGAGCAAGCCCAGGCGCTTTCCGTAAGATAGAAATAAAAGCCCTGACGAAGTTCTCACCATGAGAACGAAACGCGTTGGCTGATCGTACAATCACCTACCCTGTGAGAATTTGATTGAAAATAAAGATTCATTTGAAAAACTAAAATTCTGGCTTCCGGGACTTCATCACCTGACGCACGCCCAACCCCTCTATCTCACTGGCCAAGACATATTTAGCTGTTTTTCTTTCAGCCCATTTCTGATAATTTAGTGCATAAATTCAATACTGTTTGGCATCTTGCAGTCTTCAATGAATAGGAAATGGGTATAGGGGGCCCCAAAATACTTAAGATGACACTGTTGCAACTCAATTTACAACTCCCTGTCTATGTTACTCAACGCCTCCAAGTGTCGTAAAATGATGCTGCTCGTCTCCTTTTGGGGATTCCTCCCTATTTTACCATCACAGGACGATTAGGACAATTCCTTTGGCCTCCTTTAGCCAAGTAATCCATATTTGGGATGCCCTGTATGTGCCACAAGGCTACTACTTTGTAAAGACAACAGACTCTGCCCTGCAAACCTCTTGAAAATGTAGACATACACGTTATTTTCACAACGCTCCCACAAGGAAAATAATGTTAACAAAAAACTCTGATGAAATCATAGAGTATGTGTTTAAAAGAACCTTACTCTCAATAGATGGTGAAACAAGCTAAGGAGCCATGCTCATTTATATGTTTTAACAGTTTATTATAAAATAATTTGAATGCATAGAAGGAATATGTAGGTTTGAAAGTATTAAATGGCTTTGAAAAACATGAGGAAACAGTGTTCAAACGCTACCAAAATATAAACAAATTCGCCCAAAAGTGGGGAGAAGAATGCACACTAATCTGTTTCTGTAGATAGCAAAATAGAGATTTAAAGAGAAGTGGAAATTCTGTTTATAAAAATGATTTGATGAAAGAAAGTCAAAATTAGAAAAAAAATAGCATGACAACCCCTACTCAATAATAAGACAGCGAAGTTAGAATGACTTTGGGATATTACAGATAATTCTTCATTTTTTAGAAAACTTAAGACCGGCCTGTTTGTAAATAACTAATTGCCTGTTTCACTTTATGGGACAGGATATCACTTTCAGGGTATTAGTGGGCTGCAAAAGTGGTTTTCATTCATTCATTCGAAGTGAAATTTAGTATGCAGTGTTGGGTCCTTACCAGCTTTACTCACAATGCCTTTTAGGTTCTTGGTATAAGTCAAACTTGAGCATCTTTGCTCTTAAACCCCTCCCAAGCAGTGGTTAAATTGAGGAGATGGTTTGTGGTGCTCGGCAACAGCACTTAATTGTCAACCAAACCCTTATGACAGTCTGCCACTTGGTGGCGCTCTTTGTCTAATTTAGAGACACCATACACAAAATAAAATACATTTTCTTTTGGGGACGCACAAACTAAAGCTCTGCTAGTTTCAAATAATCTTAAACAACATTTTTTCTAAAACAACAAACATAAACAATTATCAAAATCCTAACTGACTGGTTATGTTCTTATTTTACAAAAGGTATGCTGAGAATGTACACATATTATTTTGTTAGCAGAGCCCTCTGCTACAAATTGGAGAAGCTTTAAAAAAAAAAGCTATTAATGTATCTTCTGACATTTTTATATTTTCATTGTGTAAGTTAATAATGGGATTTTTAGACCCATGAGTAAGAGCTAAAATTGGAGCAAATAGTATTTCAACATGTTCAAGCAACAGCTCTATTTAGCAGACCAGCGCTAACTGAGTTTGCTCTCATTTTCCATAGAAAGTAACTATCAATGTGTAACTGGTGGTAATAGCTCGTGCAAAACATAAAAAATAGGGTAATAACACAAGAAAAATGTATGCTTACACCAGTTGCTTACATTATTCCCCATTAGATAATATTTGGGTGCAAGAGCATACCCGATGCCTGGAGCAGGTATTGTAGCATCCATTGTTTCCTCATGGGTCTCGAAGACCCAGTAGGTGTCCTGCTTCTATGGGAGTTCAGATTGTGGTTAATAAGAAACAAACGCCATTTTTTATGCATAATATAGGACTTTCACACATGAGACAGTGTTTATGTCTAAACATTGTCAATGAAAATCACTTCTGCTCGGGGCATATGTCTCCTCACAAAGTGCACTGACATATAAACCTTGCACTATCCCAAACAGTGATAGGCTGAGTTTTTAAACAAGGCATGGATTACATGGGCATTTGTCTGAACATTTAACCAATACTAACCTGTAATTTTGCAGCCATAGACCTCAAATCTCAGGGAGATACCGGACTCCCAAGTGACAGGTCTAAGGCGAACGAAGCGAGTAAGGACAGGTTTCGGGAAGGAGCGGAATACAACATCAGTTGGGTTACTGTTCCCATGAAATACCTGTGGAAGAAAAACAAAGTCAAGAAACGTGGTCAATGAGAGACCGTAAAAGGTTTCATACATAATACAGATGTGTGTGCTTTCTGCAGGAAGATATTCAGAGTTTCCTGCATTTATTAAGTTCTCATGAAGTTCTTGTGTTCTTTTTCTGTGTTTCTAGTTGTGTGTCATTGAAGAGAACGACAAAGGTTTGTTTCTGATCATGTCTGTGGATCCCTGTTTAGGGACCGTAAGTAACCCAAAACTATTTACGCCTCTTCTACTATGTATTGGGTGGAGTTCTACGGTACTACCAAAACCTGTCTTTCACATTCAAGCGTTGGTGCATTGAATTACTCGTGTCACCCGTGGGTGGGAAAGCAGACCTTGGACAGCTGAGCCAGAGACTCTGTTTAAGCAACAGATTAGTGCTTGCATTACTGTCTGATGCTTTTAGTCAGCAAGTTCCATGTCGAATGATCATGCAAAAGTATGATATAAATTTAGCTGTGATGACACACAAATTCATTTTGATTAATTAAAAGATGTTCATGATTTTTTCCAAAACTAATGGTCCTCTACCAATAGGCAATTTTTAGGCATGAATCAGGAGCTAAAGGGCATGTTTCTCAGAGCTAAAGCCATATCCAAAGAGGAGAGGGGCAAAGGAGCAACCAAGTTAACATGATCCAGTACTACATATCTTTAATCAACAGACTGCACTTGTGAGAAAAATTGTTGGATCATTACTATCTAATATTAACATTGAAACTGATTTTCACAAACAAGAAATACCAGAATTTAGCTAAATGATTAAATGGTCAAGGAGATCTACTTTTTAATCACCACCTATTAGATTGGGCTAGTTGTGTGATGCTTGCCTAATCACTTATCTGACCAGTGCCTCAGTTCCCTTATATAATAAAAATTGGATGTCAGAGAATTGCACTACCACAGCATTAAATGCTGCATGAAAAACTGTACGTTAACTGCTTAAGGAGAGGGTTTGAATATGCAAATTGCAAACAGAGCATTGATGAAAACAGTTTGTGATTTCAGCTGACTCAAGTACGAGTCTTCTCCTGGCAAACGATGCCCTTGCCACATTGCATACTAAAGGCTGGACAAACACTCCACTAAAACGTACTCTAATTTATCTAAATTGCAGCAGCTCAGATTAGAGATCACCTCAACAAAGCCCTTGAGCTGGTTTCACCAGAAAGTGATGATCGAGGGAATCTGCTTAGTCCATCATGCTGTTGGACCATTTACACAAATGATTTGATGGAAATAGTCCTGAACAATTTGCCGCCAGGTAGTCTTTGTTCTACAACTAGACACGTAACATAATTTACCCATCAGGATTAAATCTAAAAGAGGAATACATTTGTCTATGGTGAGAGAGGCAGCATGACATGGCCTGCCTGGGGCCTAAGGGCTGACGCAGTTTTCTGTAGGGTGACCAGCTTACAATATTTTGGTGAATAATTAAAATCTTACCAAAAAGTCATAACATACAGAAATAAATAGAAAACTATGAACCAATGGCCCTTATAAATGAGACAGAAACTAAAAAAATCTGAGTTTACCAACAGGTTAGAATTAAAAGTTAGATCATAGAAATTTTGTAACGTAAAATATCAGCATCTATAAACTTTACAGCACAAACAGTCATCCTAATTTCAGTCATGCTTAATGAAAATTTCAGAGCTGGAAGTGCATTGTGAAGAACGTGTGAGAACACAATTCCCAAGATATTTGCAATGCGCTTTGGCTTGTTAGGACTGACAAAAAATGATATTTAATAAGGTCTCCATGTGTATTATACAGAAGCAACAGCATTCATCTTTAAACATTAAAAGATCCCAAAAAAATCTAGATTCATATAAGGAAACAAGTAAAAAATAAAGTTGCATAAAGCTATGCCTCATATGTCTTGCCAGAGGATATTGCGAGTAACTCTGCAAGTTGTTTTCAGAATATTTTCCAATAGTATAGTCTGACCATTTGTTGGTGTTACAGTCTTCTAGGTCACACCTATAAGATAGCATTTGACTTGTTTTTTCAATATTAGTTTAAAATTACTTGCCTTGGGTGGGGAACACCATAAGGCATCAAACTGCATGGTCAATCTAGAGGCCTTTAAATAAGCTGCACAAGGAAAGGGTATCTCGCCGACTCCTGTGATTTCCTCTCACAAAATGGATTTCAAGCGAGAGCAAATTTTGGAAAATAAAAACCAGGACATTTCACAAACATAGAAGTTTGCCTACAATTCGCATAAAGCGAGGGGCACACCAATGACTTAATTGGCAGAGCTTAGTGACAGAAAACTGAGATAATAAGACATGATGGGTAAATAAATGCAACTTTTATATACAGTAATATCTGTGGTAACTTAATTTCGTTCATGTAGGGGCTGCTAACTAATTAAGCACTGGAAAACGTGAAACCTTGCCTGCGTATGTGTTCAGTTGACCCTACATGAAACCAGGACATGTGCTAAATTTACTGAAATTTGCTAAGACAGATGCTGAGAAACTGTGATAGTGTAATCGAATCCAGGACATGTAGTTACCCTATATTAGTGCATTTAATAGATTGCTGAAAACACACCATCTCTATCAAGATGCAGCTCAGGTTATGTTCCTTCACCATGTCACTGATACCTACAAGTCTCCTAGCATTCCCCTGCTGCATAAGTTACATCTTATGTCACCATTTACAGCCCTGAGTCCATTTATGGGCAAGTGGTGGTCTCCAAATAATGCAGTGTGGGGTGTGTGTCTACGTTGACTTCTAAGAAAGTTAGTTAAAACATGTATCAAGGTAATTTGAGTGGGAATAAGAGATTAGCATGAGATTATCCATGCACATGCTGTTGAGAATTGAAGTCAGGTACTTTAACCTTCTTGAAGTTCAGGCAACATATATATGTGTTTTGAATTGACAGGTATACAGTATACCATACTGTGGAAAGGAGTTAAATTTTTTTGTAATGTTAGTGTAACCAAACTTGTTTTAAGCAATTTACTTTGGTTCAGCTAAATGGGGCCATATTGCTACCACTTTTCAGCTGTAGGCAGCACCATTTTTCATCTTTTGCTTGGCACATTAAAATCCATGCCTTGGAAAAGAACCTCAGTAGGCTGCCCAGGTAATGTATAGATTCTAGTAATGTCACAACAAATTCCTAACTTTCTGCGAGACCACTACAGCAAGACTTAATTTGTGTGTGAGAGAAGAAGATGGGGAAAGCAACAGATGCAGTTCTTTAATCGGGATGCCTTGCTCTACTCCCTGCTTCACTGCTTGATCAAATCATATGCTCTTGGATACATAACTATAACTCCCTGTGCCACAGCTCATCTGCTCAAATTCGGAACACTTAGAAACGGAGTAATTGCTGAGACTAGCTGCCATGTCCAAACCACAACCTTTGTAAAAAGGAGTGAGAGAAATACTGAAAGTTGAAAGTAGGGAGAGCTGAGTAAGAAGGAGGAGGAAAGAGAGAGGAGAGGGGTGAGAACAAAAATATAGTCAAATGGAGAGGACACTAAAAAAACGAATAGAGATAGAATCAGATGGAGTGAAGAAGAAATTACAGATGGAGGAAAGGAGCGAGTGGGGGCTAGAGATGAAAAAGGAAAAGAATAAAGAAAGATAAATAAATTTAAATGGCAGAGAGGCCTTGGAGCTTGTTTTACTATAGGTTCACAGATTCCATTTCGAGAATTTGAATTTAGAGAAAAGATTTTATGTTCTAACCACCCCATAAGGCCATTATGTACAGGAAAAAGAGTTAAATGTCAGCTGAAAGGTCACTGATAACGAGAAAGCAGACTGAAATACCACTTGATTTTACTAGAAAGAAAACTGATAAGTGTGGCGCTGGAGCACAGACTGGCCAAGAATCCCTGTTTAACAAACAAAGAACAATGCTGGAGCACTATAGTACTTCTTCTTGCTCTGAAGTGCATAGGTGCAATCATATGTGCAATCATACCTTTAAATACACAAATTCAATGTGATATGTATTATTTGAACTACGAATGAATAACCCCATGCAATGCCTGGGACAGAACGATTCCTATTAAACATAGTATAACCATCTGCTTAGGAAATGGCTGTAAACTACACAGCTGTACCATAATAAATAAAAAAAATTGACTCAGTGGATTCAGGGAGATAGAAAGGTACTGTCTTGTCTAAATGTATAAAGTTTGTATATGTAATGATTTGCTCAAACCATCAATTACAGGTGATATAAATATGCAAATAATGGAAGATTTTATGCACACAAAGAACTGACAAACATAAACAAAAAATAGAAAACTGGCTAAAGGAATCCTGGTCCTGCGACTATTATAGTAGATCAGATTCCGTGAAGATTAAGGAAACAATGGGTCATTCAAAAAATCTGCTTATTGCAGAGAAAACAGAAAGTAATAGCAAATTATTTGCTAGGTTTCTACCTAAAAAAAACTATGAGCCGGATGTATCAATATTGGGAATAGTGATTACCTGACTGCGATTCTCTGCGAATCGCAATTAGGTAACCGCTATTCCTAAGTGATTCCTAGTGGGTCGCAAATTTACCTACCTCGTGGATATTAATACGGTAAGTCGCGCTTTGCGACCGCTAAAATCACAGGGATGGTGGCCTGCTGGGGTAAGCAGACCACCATGTCTGTGATTGCTTTAAAATAAAGCAATCATTTTTTTAATGCAGCCCATTTTCCTCAAAGGAAAATGGGTTGGGTTTAAAAAAGAAAAATGAAAAGTTTTCTTTTCATTTTTGGGAGTAGGCAGTGGTCTGTGGGACACTGCCTGCTCTTAAAAAATGTTGGCACCCACATTCACAAAGGGGAAGAGGTTTCTTCCCATTTGCGAACGGGTTACTACCTACTTGAAGTCTGTGGTAAAATGCAAATGCTTAGGGATCGCATTTCAGTCGCTAAACATTCTTGTATACCACTGCGATTCGGTATTAGGAAGGGACACCCTAAAAACACCCCCTCCTAATACCGAATTGGTATGTATTCGCAATTCCAAATTGCGATTCGGTAACATGTTACCGAATCGCAATTTGGGAATGATACATACAAAAATAAATTTTTCCAGTCACAAACGCCCCGATTGTGTAAATCGGGCTGTTTGCGACCAGGAAAATGCTTGATACATCTGGCCTTATCTGTGGTTGATGTGTGTTAATAGAAAACAGAGCCCTGTAAGACCAGCATAACTTGATGACTATGGGCCTAATTCACAAAGGTACAGTTACACTTTTGTGTAAGTTTATGATTGTTTGGTATTCACAAAGGTATTTTACTAATAGGATCTTTACGACTGCAGAATCTCTGCGCATAAAAAGATAGGACTGTCCTTTCTTTTTATGTGCAGAGACTTCGCAGTCGTAAAGACCTCCGACCCTCGGTCTAGGTCCACTCTCTCCCCACTGCTCCGCTGTGCTGTCTCTTGCCTCCAGACCCCGACCTCCTCCTTGGGAGGTTCGAGGCTGCTGCCCGCTCCTGCGCCTGCTGCCCGCTCCAACTGGGACCAGACTGCCTCCAACCACCGTAACCTTTCTCAGACGCTTTTTTCTTAATTTTTTCCCTGTTGTGCCACTGTTATTGTGCCCATCTGTGTCTTGCTCTAATTCCACCACTGTTTTTATTTTCTCGTGCCTGCCTGTTCCTTTTGCCTTTTGCCGCTGCTGCCCCTGCGGCCCCTCCCCCCCGGAATTTCCCCTCTGGAATTTCCCCCCGGAATTCCCCCCCGGAATTCCCCTGCTCCCGCCTCCCAGCCTCTCCTCTCTCCCACCTCCCCTACTTAATGGCGGCCGCGCGCAACAGGCGCGCCGCCGGCGAGCCGAAGGCGCACCAAAGGCAAGCCCATCTACGCCCATCCGCGACCCGACCGCGGCCAGCGCCAGGAACCCTGGCCCTCCCACTACCCATCGCTACGACACCACCACCCTCCTCGCACTCAACCCTGAAAGACTTAGAGAATGCCAACAGGCCTCGCCGAACACGACCCACGGCCAGTTCTCCTGCCTCCACTGCCGCCAGACCCTCACCGCCACCCCGGCCTCCAACACCGCCGACGCCAGCACCGGCGACACCCTAAAATGCATCCTCCTCAACGTACGCTCCGTACACAAACACGCCATGGAAATCTGGAACCTACTCGACTCTCTTTCGCCCGACATCGCCTTCTTCACAGAGACCTGGACCAACGCATCCTCCGCCCCCAACATCAGTACCGCCATCCCAGATGGATACAAGATCCAGAGGAAAGACCGCCCCAACCACCCAGGAGGGGGCCTCGCCATCGCCCACAAGAGCACCCTCCGCCTCACCATCTCCAGCGAAACCTTCCCCTCCGCCGAACACCTGCACTTCAAGATCCAGACCATCCCCAAAGCCACACTCCGAGGAACCCTCGTCTACAGACCCCCTGACCCCCGAACACCCTTCGCCTCCACCATCACCGACTTCATCGCACCCCACGCGATCACCTCAACAAACTACATACTCATTGGAGACCTGAACTTCCACCTCGACAACCCCAGCGACCCCAACTCCACTATCCTTTGTGACAACCTCGCCAGCATCGGACTTAAACAACTCGTCAACACACCGACCCACAGAGCAGGACACACCCTCGACCCCATCTTCGTGGCAGGAAACAGCATCCATTTCAGCCACACAACGCAGCCGCCATGGACCGACCACCACTGCGTACACTTCGCCATCAACAAACCCAAGGCACCCAAACCAGCCCCACGCCCACCACGAAGGAACTGGAGCAAGGTTACCAACGAGCAACTTAACTCCACCCTCAACCGAGACAACCACACCTGGGCACCCGACGCAAACAGCGCAAACGACGCAGCCAGAGAACTCCACACCTGGATCTCCAACTGCGCAGATGAGCTCGCCCCGCTACGCAACCCCGACAGACAACGCCCCAGGAAAGCCGCCTGGTTCACAACTGCTCTCCAAGAAGCCAGACGCACCTGCAGACGCCTGGAGAAGAACTGGAGAAACACCAAGACAACCGAAAACCACACCACCTACAAGGACGCCATGACGGACTACCACAACCAGATCAGAGCCACCAAAAGGAACTTCATCCACAACAAAATCCTGGCCAACTCCACCAACTCCAAGGAACTTTTCAGTGTCATTCAAGAATTCACCAACCCACGCAGCGAAGCCACAGACATCACCCCATCCCAAGACCTCTGCGACAAGCTTGGAACCAATTTCCACCTCAAGATCTAAAACCTCTACGACAACTTCATCGACCATCCACCAGGCACCACAGACGGCCCCCCGCCCCCCAGAAACACCAGCCAGCCCACCATCTCCAACGGGACACCGATCACGGCCGAAGACACCGCCTCAACCATGAAAAGCATCCACTCGGGGGCCCCCACCGACCCCTGCCCCCCTCACATCTACCACAGAGCCGTGGCCGCCATCGCACCCGAACTACAATGCACCATCAACACCACCTTCAAAACAGGCACCTTCCCAGACGACTGGAAGCGTTGTAGAAGTCAGACCCCTGCTCAAGAAGCCCACAGCTGACCCCACCGACCTCAAGAACTATCGGCCCATCTCGCTCCTCCCCTTCGCAGCCAAAGTTGCAGAGAAAACAGTCAACAGGAAACTGACACGATTCATTGAAGAAAACGCCGTCCTCGACCCATCCCAATCCGGATTCCGAAGCAACCACAGCACAGAGACCGCCCTACTCGCTGCCACAGACGACATCCGCACCCTCCTGGACCAAGGCCACTCCACAGCCCTCATCCTACTCGACCTATCAGCGGCCTTCGACACCGTCTCCCATCGCACACTAGTCGTCAGACTACACGACGCAGGCATACAAGGAACAGCCCTGGACTGGATCCGATCATTCCTCACCGGAAGAAGCCAAAGGATCAGACTCCCACCCTTCCTCTCCGACCCCATGAAAATCACCTGTGGAGTCCCACAGGGTTCATCACTGAGCCCCACCCTCTTCAACATTTACATGGCCCCCCTCGCAGCCATCGTCTGACAACACGGCCTCAACATCGTATCCTACGCCGACGACACCCAGCTCATCCTCTCCCTCACCAAAGACCCCACCACTGCCAAACTCAACTTCCAGAAAGGAATGCAAGACGTCGCAGTCTGGATGACCAACAGCTGCCTGAAGCTCAACGCCGAGAAGACAGAAGTCCTCGTCCTCGGTACCACCCCTTCTGCATGGGACAGCACCTGGTGGCCGACCGCCCTCAGAAGCCCACCTACCCCCTCAGACCACGCCAAGAACCTCGGCATCGTACTCGACTCATCACTCTCCATGAACCGACAGGTCATCGCCGTCACCTCCAGCTGCTTCAACACCCTCCGCATCCTCCGCAAGACCTTCAAGTTGATCCCCCCTGAGTCAAGGAAGACAGTCACCCACGCACTCATCACCAGCAGACTGGACTATGGAAACGCACTCTACGCCGGCATCAACAAGTCCCTACTCCGCAAACTCCAGACAGTACAGAACACCGCCGCCAGACTCGTCCTCGGCATCCCCCGACACGAACACATCAGCCAACACCTACGAAGTGTCCACTGGCTCCCCGTGGAGAAAAGAGTCACTTTCAAAATCCTCACTCACGCCTACAAATGCCTACACAACAACAGACCCAAATACCTCAACGACAGAATCAACTTCCACGTACCCAAAAGAAACCTCCGATCTTCCAACCTCGCACTGGCCGAAACCCCGCGCATTCACAGAGCCAGAGCAGGCGGAAGATCCTTCTCTCACATTGCAGCCAAGACCTGGAACGAGCTACCGGCAGACATCAGACGTGCCCCCTCCATGAACACCTTCAGGAAGACCCTCAAGACCTGGCTCTTCGGCTAAACAGATCTGCGGACCCCCCCCTCAGCGCCTTGAGACCCTCACGGGTGAGTAGCGCGCTTACAATTCCCTGATTGATGATTGATTGATTGATGTAAAGATACTACTAGGAAAATACCTTTGTGAATAGCAAACTATCATAAACTTACACAGAAGTGTAAGTTTACCTTTTTTTATCAGACCCAGTATGCCTATATATGAGTATATAGAGGGCATACAGATGGTTGCTGTCATTTATGTCCTACAATGCCATTGGGAGAATCCGTTACCTTGTAAACCAGAAGCCCAAGGGCATTGTAAATGCAAACATTACTCAATGTTATTGGTGATATCATTAATTGTCACATGTAATGTCATTGATAATGCTATTTACATTGTCCTTTGTGATGTCATGTAGGAGGCCATGAGCCTTGCACGGGTGGGGTTTACAGTTGTGCACGGACCATAACTGGCTAATTTTGAGACTTTTAAATGTTGTTTCATAGACATAGGGCCTAATTACGATAGTGGTCGGACCGCAACCGACGGCTTGTCGGTTGTGGTCCGACCGCCATCTCCTGCTGAGGTCCGTCCGATGCATTACGACACGCGTGGTCGGAGGCAGCAGTCAGAGGGACCGACTGACGCTTTCCATCGGGCTCAAGGAGCACATCGGTCAGTCGGAAACTCACCATAATTCCTTAAGGACAGAGTTTCCGCCGTCGGGATTATGATGTTGGTTTCCGACAGTCATTCCATGTCGGCCTTTCCGACATGGAAAGGCTGTCGGAAAGTTACATTGGGGGGCCCCTAGCAGGGCCCCGACCCTCCGCGGCCTCCGCTCTGCTCCGTATGGCAGGCACCGTGAGTTGCCTGCCACACGGTGCAGGGATGTTTGGAAACTTCCATTTTTCTATGGGAGCTTATGCTGCTGTGGTTTCTGCCCACCGCACAAGCTCCCATAGGAAAATTGATGTTTCCGACTGCACACTGTGTGGTCGCATCCAAATGATGCGGGCAGAACCGCCGACCTGAGGTCGGTTGGTTCCCAATCTGCAACGTGTCCGGTGGGACATCGTAATCAGGGCCCATAGTCTCAACATCTTAATGTCCTTTCAATTGGTAATTTTCATAAATGCATGTATCCACTTTTTTATCTGGTTCTTGCCTGGATAATTATTTCTCTTGATACAGCTAACCATTGCTCTGAAGGTATTATATATACTACAGTGTGGTTCGGCTGCTGACGTGGGGAATTTTTCACAAACTGTGCTATGTAGTACATTTTGTAGCACTACAGTAGTACTACAAAACTCACTACAAGTGCTGTTCACAAACTGCACTTCTGTAGTAACCTTACACTTTTGAGAAAGTTTGCATCTTTTCGGTATTTACAAACTGCACTATTGTAATAACTTACACTTTTGTAGCAACTTACACTATTGTAGTGAGTTCCTACATCCATTAATTTCTATGGGAGGTTGTTGCAGTGCCTGTGGTTGGCTATGTGTAGTGCAGGATGTACAACTAAAGTGTAAGGTACCACAAGCAAACGTGCAGTTTGTAAATACCGAAAAGTAATAAACATACTCAAAAGTGTAAATTACCTCTGTTTGTGTGTACCTGGTAACATTAGCAGCATTCTTATGCACTGCCTAGACAGCTGAGCAAAGTGTGCTGCAAGACCATTTATAATCTCACCTTTCAATCAAGGTTCACTAATGAAGCTTAGAATTAAAATCTAGCTTGTATTGCAAATCCTAGGAGAAGGCACCACCTCCTCAATTCCACCTTTCAGTGCCTTCGCTACAGCACCTGTAGCTGCCAGGCATTGCGTTTCGCAGCTGAAGGGCCGGAAAGCATTCTCAGGGATCACCGTCAAGAGCTTAACATTTTTGGATGACATCTGCCTAAAGTTTGGTATGAACTGAAAATACCGAAGACCTCCAGCAAGAAAATGTTTTCAAAACAAGGCAATTAAGGGTAGTTTCTTCAAAGGTTTTATTCAGCAGACTGTAGAGATGGATCTCTCGGCTGCAGGCTAAACAATGCCCATGGATTCTCTAAGTCTCTGACATGAATTTGTAATCTTGTACTTCATGACTGAAACAGTTGCAGTTTCAAGTTTGGCTTGACAGCTTTCCAGATGCCTGCCAGACAGACGTCTTGTAACTAAAACTCAGAGAGTGGGCTCTGGATCGGACCCCTCCAGCCACTGTCTTGTTTTTTTTTGGTACTCTAAATCCTATGAATAACAAAATGAGCTGCTGTGTCCCACAGGGAAAGAACATTCAATTATTCAACTTCTCTATAACCTGTTTCAGAATCTAAATTGAGAAGAACAACATATTCTGTCTTTGTAGTTGGCTGCAGCCGGTATAATGCATTTCCCTAACTGTTGCAATGCATCCCAAAATACACTGCGATCGATTTGTGTTGACCTTTTAGAGTGCTAGGGATGACCAGAAGCTATTGCGATACAGTCACCCATTTCAGACCCGGTACCCTCAAATCCAGGGAGGGATGTGTCCAGTGGATGGCAAACTCACTAACAAGAGCATGTTTCTGATGATGTAACCCGATCTTCAGCCAAAGAGACATAGGAACTTGGATTTCATAATGATAAGTAATTGGTTAAGTCATATAGCACACCTTAGGGACTGTCTGCTGTCTATGCACTGATGACAGATGTTGATTACTACCCAACTCACTGGTACTTTTTATATCGACCTCCGACGAATAAAAGACTGAGTAGATCAACCAGAATTAAAACGTGTGAGCTTCTGGTGACAAACAGGCCATTACAATGAATGCATTAGCCCACTGAGGTATCTTACATTCTCCTTTATGGCAGATAAGGGCAGACAGGTCTGTCTAGTCCGACCTTTTTTCCAACCACAGATCCTATAGAGTATTCAGCTTTGCCTATGATTTCTCAGTTCTACTATTCTGCTTTCCTACTCCTGTCAAGGGCCCTCTGAATTAATTACTATTTTAGTCCACATCCCCTTTGCTCGGTGATGCTTCCATCAGCCTTCTACCCTTTCAGTGAACAAACAATTTCTATTGTAGGACCCGTCTCATATTGTATCCCCTATTTTCATGGGTATTCCTTGGCTAAAAGGTGTGCATATTTAAACTCAAATGGTTCCCAAGCAACACAAAAAAAAAAATGTCACTTTCCCTAGTCACCAGCAAATTGGACTTTGGGAACACTCTCTATGCCGGGATCACCAATCAACTCACTAGAAGACTGCAAACAATCCAGAACTCACCAGCCAGACTCATCCTCAATCTCCCACGCAGAACTCACATCACACAACACCTCTGGGAACTACACTCACTCCCAATATACAAACGCGCTCAATTCAAACTCCTCAGATGCGCATTCAAGACACTACACAACTCAGGCACCACCTACCTGAAAGGTCGCATCTCCTTCCACCAACCACCCAGACACCTCTGCTCCTCAGGACTGCTACTCGCACACGTTCCACGCATAAACAGAACCAGATCAGGAGGATGGGCGTTCTCTTATATCACTCCTAAAGCGTGGAATTAACTCTCACTCCACGTCAGAGCCACCTCCTCTCTTCTTGAATTCTGCAAGAAGCTGAAGACCTAGATTTTCAATTAATCAACCTACCATAGGCAGGGCTAGGCACACACCTGCTCAGTGCCATGATACCCTCGTAGGTGATGGTGTGTGTTGCAAATACACATAACATAATATATTTTGTTATTGTATAATTAACAGAAATTATAGTTCCAAGATGACCAGTGCTTTTATATACTCATAATGAAAGCTTTCATTGACTAGCAAAATGAGCCACAACAAATAAATACAGTAAGTTCAATTTGAAACAGCTGAACACTTACAATATGTTTGCTCCCATCTTTTAATGTTATCCAGTCTTCACCGTTGGAGCTGATGTCCACTTTGTATGATTTAACATAGTATTTTTTCTTGGTTTCTTTAGAGATGGCCCCCTGGGTCCCAATTCCAGAGACAAATCGAAGAAGCCCCAAATCGACCTGGAATGAACATAGTAAAGAGTCAGGAGGATGGCTTTAGTAAAAGTCAGAAGGCAAGAGAGCAAGCAATATCGGGATGAAATGACTCCAGGTGGTTGACAATTCCGCTCAGTACATGTTCAGCAGGGTGTACGCTAGGAGTATCGAATCCAAGATATCAACGGGCACAATATCATGACTACAAATATGAGGGACCAAGTATCGAAAGGTAAGGTTCTATAAATGTTCTATTCTTAACTCCACATATCCATACCTTGGTGATAATAAATATTTTCACTGTACATAGATGTGGAGTTAAGACTAGTAAATCCTTACCTCCCTCTGTACACTTACCTGTTGATATTTTGTCCCTCGGTATAGAGGTTTCGATATTGTGACCCGTTGATATTGTGGATTCGATATTCCCAGCTACAATCGCTCAGAAGGTGCCTTTCAGATAATTCATCAGACAACAGCAAAATAAGGAAAGTAGATCACAAAGTAGACCCTCACTTAAGGTAATATCTGGATTCATAAAGTTTTAGGCAACTTTCTTTCAAGGGCCTCCCTTGCATCGGTCTCCGTTCATGCAAATGAATCCCTAGCCCTATTACTGGCACAGTTGGTATTGGATGCCATGCACCAGTGACTATGAACTGCTCTGGGGAGCACAGACTTTGAAATCATAGCATGTCTGGTCTTGAAATAGTGATTTGTCACTTTTGGCGGGCTTGGACTTCATCAATAGACCCTCCAAACAGCACAGAGAAGGAAGATGTTTAAACTTCATCTGATTGGTCTTATGATGCAATGGCAGCAGCTTTAGTGCAAAAAACCAAGCGTTGCTCCTAAATGATTCCTTATGTGGGGGTGCGACCAGGAGGACCTTCTTTCTTACATATTTAGAGCTGCTATGGATGCCTAAATTCTGAGGGTGTGTGATGTCAAGGGCAATATCTGATGTATTGTCACAAGGGAAGCATAACTGTGCCACAATCACCTTAGTCTATGCAGTGCCCAGTGCCACCATATGCCCCAATCATCTTTTTTTACGGGTTTTCATTATGTTCAAATCGTACCGTTTTCATGAATTAAAATGTAGTTTACATAGCACAAATACTACTAGAGCACAAAGAATGATTTCAGTAACATTTCAGAGGTGGGAAACACCACCAGCCCTAGAAAAGGTAGCATCCTTTTAAAGAAATCAGCAGAGTGTAATCAGTATAAAGGAAGCATCTTCAGAGCAAGATTCTCCTTGAGAGGAAAGTAAATTCAGTGCTAAAGGAAAATAAGATAATACAGGTAGAAGGGCAAAATCTACCGAAAAATATCAGCGAAAAGTCGGATGCCAAACAAGCTGAAACATGCCCAATGACATTAATTGGCACATAGAGCCGCGCTAGAAATGCATTTGGAGGCGATTGCGTGAGTTGTCAGGTGACTTTTGTATAAACTCATATGCTGCATGGTGCATTGCTTTTGGGCTGACAAAATCCGAAAAATAGACGTGTTGTGTTTGACTTATTTAGAGGACTGTTTTATTGCTCTGTACGCCACATGCATTATGTCAGTTGCCACACACATTATTCTCTCTAGTACTGTACACAAGTGGTCCCAGCAGAGGACATAGTTTACTGTTTTCTTGATGGCAGCCCATTTTTGCAGGACACTCGGTGTACCTGTGCTCCACGTGTTCCACGAGGGTAACCCAAGTGCCCAGGTGCCTGCCCTAATAATAATAGCTGGCCAGTGCACTGCCTGTCCTGTTCCAGCTTATCCCCTCTTATCGCTTACATTGTGGTGGACTAAAAGAATCACTTAAAGGGGTGCTGCACTTCATTCTACCCCATCGCAAGGTGGCTTTACGGCTGAGAAAAAAGGCTGGAGGCTCAGGCACACCATTTGGAAGAGGTGCAAAGTGCCCGGGCTCTGGTGTGCAGGCACATACTATTATTATTTGCACCATATTATGTGATATACGAATAACACACGACCTCTGCCATATATGCTTACATTACAACACTGGACATGAAAGTCACTGGTTCCTAATCTGTGCAAAGTGCACTGTTCTAATTCCCAGATACTGCATCATGGGTAAAGGGATGACAGTTTCCCACTGACTAACATTTCAGCAAGACCCACAACATGCAGAAAGACTACGCAATCAGGGATGAGGCACTTGAAATGATGATTACTAATGTATCTGTAATGCAATTTGTAGAGACATTATATGACTTACACAAAATGTAATTTTACTGATGAAGACGTTACGTCTTTTATGATGACATAATGTGTTCTCCATTGGCATTAAATATATTGTATTACATGCATTGGGATAAGAAATGTGGAGTCACTACTGATATTTTTTTTCTACTTCCATTGCTTGAGGTTCACAGATTTCAGGGTCAGTAGACTTTCTTTCATTTCTGTTGCTCGAGGGTGCTAGGTGTCACTGCATTTCCTTTAAAGTGATGGTTATTTACAAAGGACCCAACTGTATTTTCTTATTTCCATGATTCAATTGTTGCTGGCTGCTTGCACACTGGACAGTAATCGAGGAACACTCGGTCATATTCTGTCTAACAAGGCACAAAAAGCTAACCTTTATGTTATAGGAAGTAAGTTTGTGTTGCAAAAGAAATTGAGTCGCAGATGCATGCTAAGATTGAAAATTGAGATTTACAAAGGAGAGAAGAAAGAGATACTTCTTAAATTTGGATGTAAGTGATGTGAATATTCAAGGTAGAGGATGGGATAGAGAAAGATAATAATCTCTGAATCAGTAAGTGGGGGCTAAGAAGGCACAATGTACTGAGACCCTTTTGATTCAGGCTTTGGGGGAGCGAAACTGGTTGCTTACTGCATATGCATATTGAAATTTGTGCATTCCCAATAAAACATGTTTGGTAGAATTATTGAACTGACATTCTTATTATGCATGTTCTGGTGATATTACACAGAGTGCCTTAAAGCTATTTTACATTAATATGCAACAAAGTATTATAATGGTTGCCTACTCTGATAAACTTGGTGGGTTTAAACTAAAAAGAACACAAGAACACAAAATCATAATCTAATCTTTGATTATATCAGCAGTTCTTCCTGGAAATGCCAGTTGTGTACTGAGTCCTATCGAAATTGGTTCTTAAATTTGATTTTACTTCCGAAATGTATACATTTAGTGAAAGTGCAGTAAGGCTTTTATTATAGTCATAGACCCATCAATTATAATTTTCTTTATGAAGGATGCATGCTGTTGTGATATCGCCTGGAGGACTTTGGTGAATGGTCATAGAGGCCACAGAACTTGCAATCCATCACCACGGACGGGGGATGCAATCAATGATCAAATCCCAACCACAGGCATGCAGTGTACCAATGCCACCCACCAGGGCTTCACTCTGTGGCACTGCAGTGCTGCACTGCTAGATCAAAGCACATGGTGTACCCCTGCCCTGCCACAATCTGGTGCAGCAAAAGTTTTATATGTTAAAAATGTTCTATTAATAAACTGCACAGTACACACAGAGCATGATAATGATATACAGATACATTAGAAAGTATAGGACATTGTACAGGTACATAGGCACAGTCAAACAATGATCTTCACGTATCCAACTCAGATTATATGCTTTAATGTGTGACAGGTCCATTACCGCAGAGTGACTATGCATTACTAATATATGATTAGGTGCTCTTACATTATCACTGCTCCCTCACTCCTTCCTCCGAGGATATTGTCATAGTGTGCAAAGTATGTGTATATTCTAAGAATGAATTCAGAGTGTATTAGTTTGAGTCGACTCTTAAAGGGTATGTGCTTGACCTGAGCTTTGCAATAGTTCCAAGCGTTTGCATTGCAGATGCCACAGTCTGCTATTACATGAAAACTCTATGGCTGTTCCGATGCTGGTATGTTCAGATTGGGAATATACTGCTTTGCAAGAGGGCCCCCTGTGAGGCAGTGTTTGCTCAATGAGCATGGTGAATATTCCCATTATGGCCAAGCCTCTAGGCCCGGGAGTTGGAATATGTACATCTAAAACAATTAAAAAAAAGGTGGTAGTGAGAGGGAATTATAAAAAAGGTGGTAGTGAGAGGGGATTATAAAAAAGGGGGTAGTGAGAGGGAATTTGTTTGAGAGGTTACTATAGTACACACTCCCGACTAGTATATTGACATGTACAAAAGGTGTTACTGCCTCTTCTCAAACCTGCTGAAGGGCTAGAGTGGTACCTATGCTATGCAAATGTAGCTCATCATGACTTGGTCTACATTTTACGTCCCGTAGAAGGAGGGACTGTGGGAGATTGAAAGTATACACTAAGCCACAGAGGAGGACAGGGCCTGGCCATTTCGCTAAATCTTGCAGGGGTTTCCTAGGTGTATAGCCAGACATCATGGCAGGGTGATGAAGCCTGTTTCTCCACCCCTGAGCTCTGTGCCAACTGAGGGCCTTGAATTCCTCCTCTTCAATGCTGGTACAGTCAGGTAATGTACCCACCTTCACTGTTACTCCCAGGCCACTCGCAAGGGTTGGGAATCCCACTGGACACATTAAAAGAGTTTTGGGTGACATCACCACTGTTATGGTGAACAGTCTCTGCATCGCCAGAAAGCCTGATGCACAACAGAGTTTCTTTCCTGTGTCATATGCAGGTTTTGCTAATATGGGAGTCTAAGTGTCTGTATGAGCAAATGAGAAGGGTCAGAGTGAAAGGAACTCTTTGCGTAAATATGCCTTCATTTTCCACAACACTGGAAGAAGTGTTAATAGGACCAAGAAGACCCTTCGACATGTTCAACTTAAAAGGACATTTACTTTTCCTTGCATGCAAACTTTCTGTGTAACTCACTTTTCCTTATTGCTGATGGTTCAGGCTGCTAACAAACACTCACTGTACTGTGTTGGGTTTTACAAGTCTGGCAAATGGATAAGCAAGCGAAGCCCGACTGCGCCAGCGCGAGCAGATGTAATGCAATCCAGCATTATGGGCCATTTTACAACGGGAAGAAACTACCGCCAACCGCGGCCCCATGTTGTGAAATCAGTTAGGCAGCAGCACTGAAAATTGAAATTCGGCGTGTCCGGGAATGAACTGCGGTAAAGTGGCCCATTTTCTAGGCCGGGAAATTGTTAAAGAAAGTGAAATCTGGAGCGCCCCCGAAGAGCCACGATGAGCGATTTTGTGCTCCCAGAGAGTTGAAGACATTGGATAGGAAGAATGAAACCTTCCGCGCCATAGGAGGACCCGAGCAGCCGAAAAGCATTCAAAGGGCTCGCGCGCGCGCGCTTAAGGGCCTCCCTAGCGCCAGTGATTGTGAAGCGCGCTGCACGGGTCATGTCCAATCCCTCATTCGTTTCCAGGCTGAAGGGCTCTTCAGGCGCCCCTGCTCTCCTTTTAGGAGACGGAGCAAGCGTGGTGTCAGGGCTCTGAAGTGAACCGCGCCTCTCCTGCTCTCAAGTGCCTACTCCTCTGGAGGTGATTACGCGCGGGGCCGTGCGCAGACTGATTTGAAATCATTGGAGTGGATTATTTTTTCTCCCCTTCGCTTCTAAGTCCTTAATTTGGAATGCTAGTCAGGCGCCTGCCTCCGCGCGCCCAGCTCTAGACATTGATTGTAAAACCACATTCTAAACACAACAACTTCCAGCTCAAAGCATCAGCCAAAAAGAGGGAGCTGTCAAGCCACTCCACGCACAGCTGCGCAAATCGATAGGTATATCTGCTAATAGTCTTCACAGAGAAAGGTGCCCGCAAAAAAGAATCATTTCCTGCCATGGAGAGTTGTCAATGGAATTCACCTTGGTGCAGCAAAATGGGATTTTTGCTTGCTGTACAGGAACAAAATGGCAATTAGCTTGTGCTCACTGCGGCCTAGTGACAGCGGTTGCAGCCAGGCTTACCCAGTCACTGTCACTCCAATTCATGCCGGTGGGTCCTCTACGTCTACTTATGTGGCATAGTCTTGGCAGCCAGTGTTTGACCACCTTTATTTACCAAACAGAACTTGGACCAATCACTGTGACATTCAGAGGGACGCAATATACATCCTCGAACAGAGTGCCAAATGTAGAGATCTGCCAGAAGTACGAGGCGATCACCGCTTCATTTTTGGGAATCTTTTGACACTTTTACTTGTGTAATAATCACACTGTGACTTCAGGTTAGGAACTTGTTGATTGGGATGTTGGCAACTGATTAAAAAAATAAGTTGATAATCACTTTAGAAAAAAAAACAATCACTTAAAAATGATGTCGGTATCGTTACCACACTATCTAAATTAGGCTGCAAATCTGTCATTTTATTAAATTGACATATTATTTCTGAAAACTCTGGTTTAGTTATAATAATAATCCATATTTGTAAAGCACGAACATATCACCCCTTAAGGTTTCAAGGCGCTGGGGGCCGTCGGGAGATTAAGTGAGCTATTGCCCAGAGTCACATGGTGCTGAGCTGCCGCCGGGGATCGAACCGTGAGCCCCTCACTCTGGAGTCAGCCAGTCTGGCCGCTGCGCCACACCTCTCCCACTTGAATATTTCCATGCCTCTCACTTTCCGAAGGATGAATACAAACTGACAACAGAACCAGTTTGACAATTCACCAACTAATTGCAGCAATTGTGGACACTTAAATAGGTATCCAACTTTACTCCTACCCCGACAAACCTTTATATGGGCTGAGGATGACATATGTGCCCCTTTGCTGCCTCCTGAAGCTCTAAAAACTACACAAGCTTCTAACTAGGCGCAACCTCACTGAGCTTCTGTTACAACTCCGCCCTTGTGTAGACCTTGAAAATGCGAGGTGAAAGCTATAAAATGTCGACAGGCCGCATCACATGCCTTTGGGAACATTGATGATCAGGTTCATCATTGTTTAAACCAATATCACCTAGTCATCCTCCAAGGCAAACATTTTTAGAAGAATATGAGGGCTCATTGACACCTCAGTAAATTCTTCCACCTTGATATGTGAGTTTTACCTTTGGACAAAAAATTATGTTTTTAGAGGATTATATTAAATCTAATGAATCTTCACAGTGATCACGCATTCTGCCCTATACCAGAAATCCATGGTATGATTCTATTTGTGATTCAACGATGCTGGTGAACAAAGCGAGTGCAGGAAGTCACTTTTGAACACTATTTTTACAACTTATCTTGCAATAAATACAGGAGGTTCACCACATACACCAGAGAAGTCATTCCAAGATCCTTATAAATGTTAATGTCATTTTTTACATTTTAAAAAAGGGGATTTGGGAAATTGCAAAATCAATCTAACAGCTCCCAAATAATTCGTCCCATCCTAACCTCTTTTAATCTTCTCTGCATGTGTGATGTACTTTACTCTGAAACTCCTCTGACAAGACTCTAACTGCAGAGCTAAATGTTGACCCCGCAAACAAGTACGACTTCTCTTGGCCTAGTCTTGATGTGCACCGTTCTATGGCAGTCTTTGAGGACATGGACCGTTTTAAAGCTGTGTGCAGCTGAACACATACAGTCCACCTTCAGTGGAAGCTTTGTCAACAGTGCAAGAAAACAATAAATAATTATGGAGACCTTATGGCATGTTTTGCCTAATGGCTCTTAAGATCTTGGCATCATTTCAAGGGAGCCAGCATCCCGCAAACAGCATCTGCCATCAAACGACTGCAGCGCTGCATTCAAAGATATTGGCTCTCAGCGTGTGATAAGTGCAAATATCTGTATCTACCCAACGGGATGTACATTACTTTTTTTTTTAGCTTAAGAACACTTCTTGCACTGAGTTTGAAAGCCTATTGTCTGATCTGGAATTTTTGGTACTGTTGATGACACAAACCCCCTGGTTTAAATTACTGCACTCTTACGTGTAGAGGTTTATTTGTTTCCTCTTTTGGTTTTACTTTTTCTATAAGGAGCCATATCCATTCTTGGTAATCTTGTAGTCCCTTAGGTAGCAAACTACTTCAATGCTGAATCCATCGAAGGCATCCACAAGAAGGGCAATCTAGCCGCTAATGTTATTATGTAACTCGATGCCACCAAGGGCACAATATTCCAGTCCTGTGATTAAATTTAGAAAGCAAATGCACGCTGAGATTTGAAGTCCTGACTCACCTCAATTGTAAATCGGACTCAAGTTGTAAATTACAAAGATTTGTTGAAACTTGCCAGTAATGGCAAGAAGTAAACAAACTGGTAACTTCAGCGAACCATTTGTAATCAGAAATCTGAACGTAGGGAGTTATGAAAAGAGAGCATAATGTATGTTCTAGACAAGAATAAGAAAATAAAGTTAACCAGTTTACAGGAGGTATTGGAGAAGTGGGCATTTACTTGCGTTGGGTGAATAGCAAATGGGTTCGTGAGTGAATGGTATTTACATGTAAATCTCTACAGGAAAGAAGTGTGACAGAATTTTTAAAAAGATTTTTCCAAAACTCGAAGCCCTTTCTTTTTGTTTGTTTTTATTGCCCAGAAAACAATAGTGGGATTATAATAGCAGGAGCAGGCAAGCCCTTCGCTGCAAGCTGTTTAGGGTCCATCAGGGGTCAAGGAAAGGCACACAACATTCCTCACCCTGCCCTTCGCTTCGATGACCCACAGCCAACCTCTGAAGCAAAGACACCGGCTGGAGAAACAGCGCGCTTAAGAAGCAGACAGAATGTGCATAAGTGGTGGGATTAACATATGTGGGAAAAACGTAGGAATGGCTAGTGATTGTGTCACTTGTAAAAAATAAAAAGATGCATCCAAAAGCAGGACTGGCTGTTTGTTAATATCAACATTTGTCTCTTGAGCCGAGTTAATCAGAGACGAATAAGATCTACATACGTTTATTTTCCTGTCTCATCAACGACAGAGTTAACATCTTAGAGCCTAAGAAACAAAGGATGCTCGGCGAGCTCTGCCTCCTTCAAATCCGTAAGAAATACGTGCATTCATAGGTTAAATGTAGCCGCAGTTAAGAGCAACTGCTGGAAAAGACACCCATTGGCAATAAACACCAGAGTAAATATTTCCTGAGGAGGTATGACACACTACCTCATCTAGTAAGTGTTTTCTGACAAATTTAGTTTTTCCATTGTATGGGACTTATTCCGCTGGATTTTATTAAACATAAATCGTGCGTTCTCTGCAGTTTCCTCGGTGATGGTATCTGCAGTGCATGTTGTTATCATTAGCTCATGCTTTCATGACTTATCTGCCCCTCCACAATCAGTCTTCCTTCCTGTTTCGGTTCCGACCTTGAGATATTAGTTTAGTTTGACTTGGTTTGCACATGCAGCGCTTCCTGCTGTCTCTGCCCCTTTATACAACAATGACATGGCTTCAAGCAGTGTTGTGGCCACAAGAGGTGGACTCGTCCCCTCACGCATTAAACGAAAGCCCGCTGCTCAGCATAGTCTGTGACACCCCACTGTTGACATATGTCCACTTAAAAGTTAAACATAAACTCTAGAAAGTTCAGTGCTGGCTTCAGTGAGCTAAGGTAGAATTGACACATCCGATAGACCTGGTCCTGCTTTTTGTGAGATGTGTAAGAGTAGGGTAATCATTTGCAAAGAATAGAATTGCGCCTGTTGTATTTTTATTTATTTACTGAGGAGCGTAGACTGACACGTTCTTCAGAGGGCACCACAAACAGTAAATAGGCACTTAGCAGAGACTTGGAAAAGAAAACCTACATTTTGGAATGAGAAAGACATTTGATGATGATTACAGCATCAGACATTAGACATTGGAGTCTAGGGTTTGTTCATTTGGACAAGAGTCACCCATTGTGGGGATTTGTTGAGAAAAGGGGCCTTCTAACGTTCAAGAATTGGTTGTTTTGGACTATTTTTCAGGTGCTCAGTTTGTTAGAAACTCTTAGGATGAGGGGAGAATTGTTCTTGTTCTGTAAAGTTCTTGAAGCAGCCCCAAGTAAACACCAGAGTATTTGGGGGAAGGGCTATGACCGTAGAAAGAAGGACCAAGAAAGCGGAATGGGGGGACTAGGGATGAGGGAATAATGGGGAAGCATTGTGAATAGAATGATATTCCTCAAAATACTCGTACCACACTGGCTGTGTATTGGGGTGCTAGTAGCAGAAAATATCTTAATATTATGAAGTGCCAGGGCGATTGGTGGTAGTAAATGACCCATCATCATCAAGGAGGCATGAGTGTTTTAATGTAAATTCTTGGTTTCCACCCCAGCCAGCAACAAATTAACCAAATAACCTTTGAAACAGTTGTTTGCGTAGCAGTGAGTGCTGCTCGAGAGACCACCCTCCTCTAACTGCGCTCTACTGCCTTTTCACATACTGTGCTGGCCAAGGGGGTACTTGGGAGAGTCTTGGGGATAGAATATACAGCCCTGTCTTCTGGCAGACAGTGGATTGTGGGTTTTGTGATCATCGATGAGCAGTTAAGAGGCACAAGAATCTCTAGGGATGCCAGTGTGATCTCTATTCTCATCTCTTTTAAACATCAACACTGATCAGACATCTAAGACCGGGTTTCACCAGTGAACTGTCGCTCCCCCAAGTGATATACCTGTGAATTGGGGGAGTTCACATCAACCACAAGTCTCCACCTCATTCGTTAACTTTTCTCTTCGTTACCTCCCCCTGGTTTCAACTTCTCTTGTTGCCATAAGTGGCCTTGACAACTTAGTGTGGCATAAAGTGCTATACTAATAACTTAACCTAACATAACATTACTGTACATTATACCATTACTGGCAAAATATGATGTAGGGCATTATAAAATAGCATATTGGATAATTGTAAAGCATACATAACATAAGATAGCCTATCTGTGCTTGCTAACGGGAAATGCTGGAATGTGCGTGGAGGGGTGCAATTATAAGCTATAGTGATGAAGCTTTTAATAAGTGTTGTATCTGGGGAGACCCAGCGTATTTACACGACTAGTCTATGCAGTCTATGCAGAGAGACAAATAGTTTATTAAGCACGGAGTATGAATTCTGCCTCACACATCCGAGTGCTTTGAGGCACAATGGCCACCAATCTCTACTTCCAAACCGAAATTCACTCAAGATTCTAGCGCTGATTTAGCTGAGCTTTATGTCTTGTATAAATAGTAAACGGACTTGTATCAAGAATTGATGCACTCCAAAAATGTTTTATTAAAACGTGAATTAAGCAAAGAAAATTGGAACAGTGAAGCAATGACTGACATAGTATGTTCCTATGTATGAGTGACAGTCAGCAGAACTTCAATACGGAGCCAGTCTGCCCATTTTAGTGGTTCTCAAACATCTGGAACCTTGAGCAAAAACAAACCAAAAGGTTTACTAGCGTGGGCCAAAGCTTCATTAGCTTTTAACAGGAGGAATTCGAGCTAGCTCTCTGCAGGACCAGCAGACATTCTTCAAGAATACCAAAGTCAACATTGTGGTCAAAGATCCAGAGCCTCAACTGGTGTGCATGTTCTTAAAAGCTTTCACAGCATTGCGCCACTGTAGCTCTTTTGAGCAGATTGCAATGGCAACATTCTGCATTAAGCTTTCTGTTATTGATTTCGCTCATGGTGCTGGGATTTTAATTTAAAACAGCTTATTAGATGGAGACGCTGCATAGCTACTAATGTGCCAGCACTTCCACCCTGGTTGCCCAGAAATAGCCTCCAACCAATAGCAGCTCGCGCAGCTGTTCCATTCAAGCAATAGATATGATACAATAATATAAAAGTAGTTTTTAACCCACAAGGGCCTTTCACTAAGAAAAATAAACACATACAAGTATGCACAGTCTGAAGAAAGAAGAGAGCCTCAATCTGATGGCAAGAAAAGCTCGCGTTCCAATTGGCTGCTCCCCAGCTACGCGTACCCCATCCCAGCAGTTCAGTTATTTTTATGCATGAAGCAAGAGCAGCTAATTAAAAAAAGAAATATTTAACTCTGACATTCGCTGAACTGGAAGTCCATCTGGTCCGCTTTGAATAGCATAATCTGCGGTAGCTGTAAAAATTGGCAAGAAGCGCGCCCATGAAAGGGAAGCAGAGGAGACGCGGTGCAGCAGGTTAAGGCCCTGGCATTTCAGCTTGGGGACATTCCAGGAACCTGCAGCGGCTGAAAGGGCTCCAGAATGGAAACTGTGAAACGCTCATGGTGGAAAAGACAGGTCTCACCACTGATCGGGGGCTTGTGCCCAGCGCTGCATCTGCAGCCCTATATCAAAGGCTTTCAGTCCCAGAGCCAATGGGCAAGAAGATGTCTATGAAAATTGTCAATTGAGCGTGCACAACACATGCTGCAAAGTGACTTTTTAAACATGGTCAAAGGAGCTCAACAAATTTTCATTATGTTTGGACTAAGGTTAGTGGCCATTGAAGCTGGCAGGTTGGCTAATTTTAAACGATTTCAAGGTTATGGCGAGAAAAATAAACCTGAAAACAAACATTTGTGCACAACTAAAAAGAAACATTGCTGTTTTTCAAATTTGCAACATCTTTTCTGCATTTAGGGGAGGGGGGCATTCATGACAGAAACAACACACAAGATACAGTGCTTCATTTGTAAAATAATAGGTGCCAGGTCCCTGACCAGGAGGCCACTGCAGCTTACACCGCGCATTGCCCCATCATCGCTGGCAATGACGGTACCAAAACAACCACTAACCATCTCTCTCACCTGCAAGTGTGACGGTTCACATTATTCCAGGTTCCCAAAGCTAAAGGAACAGCTGGGGAGGCAGGTATTAGTAATTTTTAATGTATATTGTATTCATAAACAACTGTTCTGCTAATCTCTAAATTAGATGAGCAGCGCCACCATATTGCAGAGTGTCATAAGTGTGGTGTTGACAATTAAGTGCCGATGCCGAGCATCGGAAACCAATTAACTGCGGGTGCCGAGCACCGGAAACCACCAGCTCAAATTAAGCACTGCACAAGATGAACATTTAGCCAAGTAAGGTTTCACAAAGTAGCACACATTTTGTATTTTCAGCAGTTTCAAGTCACAGCTCAACGGCATGTCACAATCTAATCCAGTGTTTTAAGATATGCTGTGTTTATTAAGCATATTTTCACCAATTAATTGGCCTCTAAGTGCAGCTTGCAACAGAGCGCGGGTCTGCAGATGTAGTGTTGCCTATTGCTGATCTTCCAGGCAGGGACAAGTCTCCCTGCCAGCCCTAGCCCATGACAGTGAGTATAGTGTGGCGTGAAATGTAAGACTTTTCCCACTGGTGTCTATTAATTGTCTGACCACACCCATGTGGGAGTGAATTGGGTTATGGGCTGCCTCTGCATTGAGCATCATTGGGGTGTGCAGGCGTACATGTTTAATGAGCTTCTACCTACTGAATTTGGTGGTATGGTCTAACAATTTGGTGTTGTGGCATTGCCAGTGAAAGACACACATCTTTCAAAACTTTTCAACACCTTGATCAAATGCACACTAAAAATAGGTAAAGAAGGGGGCTAGGCCATCCATCTACCAAGATGCCCTGTTTGTCTTGGACTCCGTGACAGGCCATGGTAGTTTGGGCACTATAACTACTCTATTCCCAAAGTGGATTCAATGTGAGGTCCCCTGACCAGGATGGGGCTAGTATGGCATAAATGGGTAGTATAGGTATAGCAATCTGAGTGTACTTGTGCTACTGCACTATTCTGGGACCATGGAGGAAACTGGAGGCCCTCTTTACAGTCCTGCCAGCTTTGTGTGCGTGGGGCTGGAACAAGGTCTAGCGAGGAGGTGCAGAACTCCAGGACTGTGCTGAGCATCTTGACTGGGAGAAGGCTCAATTGGGGAATGTAAATGAAGCTGTTTGGAAGTCCATGGAATGTCTTTCTTCTAGAGAGGTGCAGAAGCATACAAAATGAGGAACAATAGTTACCAAAACTGGATCGAAGTTAGAGGCTGATCTGGGATCCCAGGAGTAGTGGGCCTAGATAAGCCATCTTGGTTATGGGTGATGGCGCACCACAAACAGATAAGAACTTCCATCACATGCAGCCATTTCTGTTATCAGGCATCTTCATTTGAACAAGTGTCTGATAAAGTTGCAACTATTTATCAGGGGGTATAAAGTACTGGATGCAACACTGAGGACAGACAATACCGACATCAAGAAGCAAAGGTAAAAAAGCTAGCGGCAGACGTTTTGTCTTAAGTGGGAAGAGCAAAGTAAAAACAAGGTACCTGTCACCAACAAATGTGTTGTCTCCTATTAGTGACCCTGTTCTTGCAGCCTAGTGCAAATTGCTAAATCCATCTCCAGATTGGAGATAGTCACAGAACAGTCACAGTTGTGATGGTCCCAGCACTGAAAAGGAAAACTTGGAGTCCTGGAGAGAACGGTGGGGAGGGTTGGGTTGGTAGTAAGCAGCAAATTAATCCTCTATATTTTATAGTGTTGACAAAAGGACGCAGTTAGTAATGAAAGAGAGCTAATACCTTGTGTACAGAAACATGATTAATACATTGACGTGGGTCAAATGAAAATTAAAGTCCTGAGACTTCCAGAAGGGTAGAGGAAGAGGCCTCTATCACCTCAATTGACTGGAAATGAGAAAGAGCAAAATTACACATACTGGGAGGGAAGACTGGAGACTAGGACCCAATGATGACATTCTGTATCGCTGAGGTACAGGACAAAGAGCGGATCCTGATGGCAGCCACGAACAAAGGAAACCTTCTATATGAAGGTCACACAATATCACTGTTCCATACTTTGGCTCCAGAGACATTGAAAAAGAAAGAAAGAGCTTTATGGTAAGAGGAGGATATTAGCCCAGTGAGTGACGGTGGGCGTACTTCAGTGAAACAGAAGGCTAGTTATGGCAGGAATAAAAATGTGCTTGGGACCCTGGGAACATCTACACAACATTGTCCGGAAGGCACATAAAGGTGCATGAGATGAGGCCAGAGGGTCGTTTGCTGTAGGTGAGCTGTAAGCCGCTATTGTTTCACATGCGTTTGAGAGAAGTCTAACTATTGGGATGTTGTTTCCAGAAATAAACTGGTGTATTGTTTATTCAGGAACTTTATATGTGTGGCTACGCTGAAACGTCAGTGAGCACATGAATGGCACTTGTCAATACTTCGTTATTGTTGTTACCCATTGTATTCGTTGATGTGGACTCGCACAGACACTCCCTTCCTACAGTGAGCGATTCACCATATTGGAATCAAGTTCTGTCAGAATCAATAAGGCATCCGTTTCCCATATCCTCTCTCTATGGATTTCCAATTAAAACGTGGACTCCATCATTTTATACTTTGATATGACAAAGAAACACATGATTACATCTTTAGTTGCTTTTCCTTATAGGTCTCGAGTAATCAGTATCGTTAGCAAATTTAAAGAATGCTGTGGTTTTACCATTACATTTGGTAGGATTGCTTTGGGTTAAGAAATAAGTGTGACACGTGTTTAAGGAGGTTGTTAGATTGTAGAATGTCCTGGAGGGATTGTTTTTAAGACTAAATACAGAAACTTAATTGAAATTTTTGCTAACATTATGCACTTGCACTTCCTTCACCAGCAGCGGTGTGCTCTGCTGGGCACCAATCCTGTCCGAGAGGTGCTGAGAAAGCTAATGTCAATGCGATAACACTCTCTCTTTTCTCATACACAGTAATAAAGCAGATACATGTCAATGCCACTCTGTGCTCCCACGGAAGATGGAATCATTAACTATTGTTGGATTGTTGGATGAACATGAGTATTCCCCTTCGTTATGAGCCTGTGGGTATTTCTGGACATCTCAAACTATTCAAGTGCCCTTACTCAAGGATGCTACCCCACCAGTGTTTACACCAATAGGGCGTGGGGGTGTCACTCTGCAGCCAAGCTATGATAGAAAATATATGCACCCACATTTCAACATCATTGAGAGTACGATCAAGGACTTTGATAGCAGTTGCGTGCACACCACATTCCAATGATAAATCCAGTGACGCATCCGTACCCTCTGTCTACTTGCTAGGAGAAGGGGTACAAAGCAAGACCCACCCCTCATGGAGACACTGGCCGTGACGAACCACATTCAAACGTTAGCAGCAGTGGGGACATGGGAAACATGGTGAATGAGGGAAAAATACATCATCACTTATGAAGACCTAAACAATGAAAGCAGGCGAGCACAGTCCAAATTAAAAGGGATGACATATTCTCAGAATTAGACTGCATAATTAACCTAGAGGTATGAAAAAACACAGACAAAGTTTGTGTCTGTCGGTTGTGAGATGTGCTCCCCCACTGGAACACCTTCCATCATTCAGGCTTCTAAAATACAAGAAAATCACATTTTCTTTGCAGTCCAAAGACCTTGACTGAATAAATGCAGGCTCTTTTTGTTGGGAAGGGAGACTGGGGGGGCCTGCCTGCCAAAGTCGTCCCCAGAGTATGGAATTACCCTCTGGTAGCCAGAAAGAGTAGGTTTCAGGCGACACCCTAATGCACAGGTCTGGGACAAAAATCATCTCCTGTTATTTTGAAGCCAGTGGGCGTGTGGGCCCAAGACAACCCAGATGGAGAAATTACAGAAATACAATTCCTTGAAAATCTCCCTTGAATGCTTTAATAAAGGCACACCACACGACTTAGCCTACTTTAGATTGGATTTGTATTAATTGAATTTCTCTGAAGCAGCCTGCGCGGAAGTCGCTCAGCGGTATTCCTCTTTTTCCTTTTCATGAAAACTGGAAAGCAAAAAGCCCGTTGAGAACAGGACACCTTGGAGAATGAATGCTAAGCCTTTTGGGGTCTGCACTTCTGTCTCAGAGCTAAAGTTATTATTTATTCACATGTCACAATAAATTAAGATACAAGTTATTCCTTCCAGGCTGAATAGGCGAGGTTCTGAACTGTGTCTGATTATATACACTGTCAGGAATCTACGGATGGGGAGAAAGACGCCTTATGGCTTAACCCTGAGCAAACATATCTTAAGACTGGAGGACAGCCATAATGCCTTTTCTCACACGGCTGAACAGCGAGGGATGCTAGTTATAATTTTTTGGAGTGAGACGAACTGTAAATGACACAAAGCGAATGTATAAATTGCCTATTTGAGTGAAGCAGGGGTAGAAATGGCAGTACCTTTGCTTTCATGTGACTGGCATTATGCACTGTCTAATGATGTGCAAGGCCAGCAATGGCGCCTGTGATCCGCCGCTCGCAGGCCACACTTGAAAGGGCGAAGGAAACTTGAAAGTGGAGTTTGTTCAGATTTAGTTCTATGGAGCACAACATAGGATACACTTTGTGGGGATGCAAAGAGACAAGAAACAAAGAAAACCAGAAAAGCCATTGACTTCAGCTTCCAAGGTCTCCGATGTGAAATATACAGATAAGCTTGAGTGGGGGAGCCTAGACAAACAGCGGCATGGTGGAAGAACAAACAAACTTGCTGAAAGAAAGCAGTCTGAGAGCTGCAGCTTCGTAAACAGCATGTCGTGTGATAAAAAACAAGTTTGAGGTTACACGTCAAATTTAGGCTCTGCTTTCCTTCAGGGCTTGGGCGAGTTTTGTCTGAAATTCTTTCTCCTCCACTTTTCTTATAATAGTCAATGTTATGTTATGATTTGTTATTATTAGTATTTACATAGCACTTTCTACCGTTAGTAGGGTCTGGAAATGCTTTCTTAATCTGTATTCCCTTTTTGTACAGTTCTGGGATTTTCATTTATCAGTTGTGCATGCTTGTTTGTGTGTGTGCAGTTAGCAGAGACTTGTTGAATACCCGGTTCAGTAATAGCTCATATTGGTTAATGTGAAAGTAAAATTAGTTTGATCCAGCTAAAGATTTTTGCAGTGTGTTGTTAGTAAGGATGGGTATGCCGAAGGACTTTTTTCGTTGAGCTGGGCTAATCTGCAATGTAAACATATGACCAACTTCAATTAGTGATACAAAAGGGGATGATGGACGGAACGTTTGAGCCAATCAAACACTCACCCCCAGTCAACTGATCTGGGTTTAATCCATCATCATTCTTTAGCTCACTCCACCACCCCAGTTCAGACATGGCCATATGCAAATCAGTCTGACCCTGTGCCTCATGGGAACAGTCCAGCCCGAACTGCCAAGCCATGTCTTCCCTGGACCGGAAACAAGCATCCTAGGACCGGTTTCTGGCATTCCAGCCGTCATCAGCCAGGCTTGCTTGAATCCAGTGGCAAAGTGAGCAAGGGACCCACGTCTGGGCATACCCCGCCAACTTAGGGCGACCAAAGCGATACAAAAGGGGATGATGGACGGAACGTTTGAGCCAATCAAACACTCACCCCCAGTCAACTGATCTGGGTTTAATCCATCATCATTCTTTAGCTCACTCCACCACCCCAGTTCAGACATGGCCATATGCAAATCAGTCTGACCCTGTGCCTCATGGGAACAGTCCAGCCCGAACTGCCAAGCCATGTCTTCCCTGGACCGGAAACAAGCATCCTAGGACCGGTTTCTGGCATTCCAGCCATCATCAGCCAGGCTTGCTTGAATCCAGTGGCAAAGTGAGCAAGGGACCCACGTCTGGGCATACCCCCGCCAACTTAGGGCGACCAAAGCGATACAAAAGGGGATGATGGACGGAACGTTTGAGCCAATCAAACACTCACCCCCAGTCAACTGATCTGGGTTTAATCCATCATCATTCTTTAGCTCACTCCACCACCCCAGTTCAGACATGGCCATATGCAAATCAGTCTGACCCTGTGCCTCATGGGAACAGTCCAGCCCGAACTGCCAAGCCATGTCTTCCCTGGACCGGAAACAAGCATCCTAGGACCGGTTTCTGGCATTCCAGCCGTCATCAGCCAGGCTTGCTTGAATCCAGTGGCAAAGTGAGCAAGGGACCCACGTCTGGGCATACCCCCGCCAACTTAGGGCGACCAAAGCGATACAAAGGGGATGATGGACGGAACGTTTGAGCCAATCAAACACTCACCCCCAGTCAACTGATCTGGGTTTAATCCATCATCATTCTTTAGCTCACTCCACCACCCCAGTTCAGACATGGCCATATGCAAATCAGTCTGACCCTGTGCCTCATGGGAACAGTCCAGCCCGAACTGCCAAGCCATGTCTTCCCTGGACCGGAAACAAGCATCCTAGGACCGGTTTCTGGCATTCCAGCCGTCATCAGCCAGGCTTGCTTGAATCCAGTGGCAAAGTGAGCAAGGGACCCACGTCTGGGCATACCCCCGCCAACTTAGGGCGACCAAAGCGATACAAAAGGGGATGGTGGACGGAACGTTTGAGCCAATCAAACACTCACCCCCGTGGGTCCCTTGCTCACTTTGCCACTGGATTCAAGCAAGCCTGGCTGATGACGGCTGGAATGCCAGAAACCGGTCCTAGGATGCTTGTTTCCGGTCCAGGGAAGACATGGCTTGGCAGTTCGTGCTGGACTGTTCCCATGAGGCACAGGGTCAGACTGATTTGCATATGGCCATGTCTGAACTGGGGTGGTGGAGTGAGCTAAAGAATGATGATGGATTAAACCCAGATCAGTTGACTGGGGGTGAGTGTTTGATTGGCTCAAACGTTCCGTCCATCATCCCCTTTTGTACAACTTCAATTAGTGGCTGTTCAATTTGTAGTGTGTAGTGGGTGGAGAAAGTGAAATGTTCTACCCACAACATGGCTCAGATATTCCATTTGAACAAGGCCAATGAGCAAACCCAGCAAGAAGGTAGGAAAATGCAACTGCTCCTTAAAAACACAATGGCCTCCCAATCTGCATGTTGGCTGGGAACCACAGAGGCTGAAGTGAAATTTTCACCCTGTTAGGAGCCGTTCAACTTCAGGTATGCAGCTTTGGTCCTGACCTCGGCTGACTGTTGTTCATTGTAAATATGAAATCAATTTGGTGGTCTCAACTTGCCTTCCTGACCTCTGCTGGAGGGGGCTAGTTGTAAACTAGAGCAATTAATTTGATGATCCCAGCTTTGATTCTAGCGAGCAATGTGTGCTGTATTTTTTAGGCAGTTAAGATACTCCCATCAGAAACACCATTCCCACAACTTTTCCTCAACCAGAAAAATTTAGGTTGAGCTGTGTGTTACATGAAGAGGTTAAGGAAAACGTGGTCTGACGGACAGTTACTACACTCTCTGTTCAGCCCTTGGCAATCTGCATAACATTCTGACCCTAGGTTTAAGAAGGTCTGGATAATAAGCAAATCTTCGCCTTCCGAAATTGTTACACAAACTCAACCCAAATATAGAAGATTGTCTTGCTTTTAGAAATCAGATTAAGACCGCTCTAATCCAATCATTTCACCTGATTTGCCTTTTAGCACTTAGATGTCTAGGGCTTATAGAGCTAATGAATTTCTTATTCCTAAGATGATGATGATAGCACACTCTCCTCACCCCACAGTTGTACTAAAGGAATTCAACTAGGGAATCAAGGCACACGCAGATGCTCTTGCTGTGAATATTCTTAACTAGAAAAACACACTCAGCTTTACAGTGGCTGGATGAAAGTCGTAGGACCCCAATTAGGAGGATGGGATACGGACACAAACATTGCAAATATCCTGTCCATCTTTCTCGTTTGTGACCGAGTAACACGTCCACCAAAATCTAAATTAGGTCCATAGTCTTTAGACAATGCGACTATTAACCATGACCTTGTCAGGTATGGGTTGCCACTCCTTATTTTCATAACAATCTGGACTTTTCCCAGTAGTATTTAAAAAAAAAGACTTTAGTCCTATCTGTAACTTTCGACCACTTTAAAGTGCAATGAAAGATGCCGGCTATCAATATGGACAAACAGGAACAGTTGATATGTTAAGTGCGCATGCATGCTTTGGCACATAGAGCATAGACCAAGTCCTGCAGGAATGTTTCTGCCACAATAATCCTATATCTGAAAGCCTGCCGCATTATTGTGCTTGCCATGTTGTGGGTTTTAAGTTCTACTCTTCCTGGTTTATTTTATCACATTACTTCCAAAACTATTGTGTGGTAGATGACATCTGGTTCAGACGTTCCTAAATGTAGCAGCCTGTCTGGTATCTCAGGGCACCTGTTTTACCCCCAGATGACCATGCAGCGTATTCACGTCAAGATTTAAACACCTTTCCATGACATCAGTGTAACAATCCTCTGGTGCCCCCGCACACTCTCTGTGCCAAAGCCAATTAATGCTGCCAGAGAAGGAGTCAGCCTCACCTTGGAGAAATAGTTTTCAAATTTGAAGAATCATAAACTCTGGGAATGTTGTGGAATTAATGATATTTTCGCCCCTTGAGATTCTCAGTTGTGCAACAGCAGAAGTTCTCTAACCCTTGAATACCACAGACAGGAATAGATGTTCAGTGAAAACAGATGTGCGCGGCCTGCTGCGGCTCAGTAATGGCGGCCATTAACGTGTTTGTTGTTTGATGGAGGAAACTCTAAACTGCATTTCCCATGGAAAGATAGGTTAAAGAATGGTCATATGTTATTAACTGCCCCTTTTTCTTGATTCAATTAGATTATTTATACTATCCCACCAAAGCAAGAGTTGTAAATGCGTGTGAAGTCAGCGAAACAAGAAAGGTGCCGGGTCAGAGAACAAGCTGCCCCGAGCGGCTTCTTTTTCTCTCCTTCCAGGGCTAATACTGGAGTTTAGCTGTATTACTTAATAGGTACACCCATTATCGTTATTACTAAATGCTGTTTAACTTTGTCATTTTCCTACATCTCCATCCACTGCCCACATTGAACCTTCATGATCCAACACCCGTTTGATTAATTTTCTTTACGCCCAATGTATTTATTTCTGTTGGGTCTTTTGCAAAGAGTTGTGTGTTGCTTTTCATCTTCAGCTCTGTGCTGTATGGGTAGGCAAAAGCAGGAAGCACAAAAAATTGACAGATTGATAAGCCATTCAAATGATAATAGCTGTGCTATAAGGGTGGCTTGAATGTCATGTCTTATATGAAGCCATAGTAAGATTTACAAAGCTTAGGATCCATCTTCTACACTGATATGAGCACCTAATTTAAAGAATCCTAATGTGCCTGATATTGTCTGCATAGAAGGTGCAGTGAAATGTACATATCCTGGCTGTAGTAACAAAATGCATAGGAAAAGAGTACTGTTGGGGAAAGAAAAATAAACTGAAAAGAATTGGGAAATTGGTGAGTTCTCCTAACCCTATGCATGTGTAAAGTATTCCTAGCATAAAAAATTTATTTTTAAGGACAGGAGATCTGGGATGATTCTCAAATGTATGTAAATAACAATACACTTATGCATGCAATATATGCAGCACATACAATGCACAAGTTGCAATGAAACACGCATTAATCAGTATGTCATAACTTACGCATGTGTATGAAATTCATTTTGAATTTCCACAAGCTACACATTTTCTCATGAACCTCTTGAGCTGGTCCCTCCATGTTTAGTCCTTTCTAGTACTAGGTTGCTTTGATGGCAGTTTAGGTGCTCTTTAGGTAGATCACCAGTTTTGTACGCGTAGCAAGGATGCCATGGGCCCTGATGCAAGCAAGGAAATTGCCACTTTGACAGCTGTTGGGCTACTAAACATAGCAATTATCAGGTTTCAATGGGCCCCTTACTGGTCTACCCCCTCACTCTCCCCCCCACCCCCCCGGTGCTACTGTATCTGTTTCAAAAATGCCAGCTACGCCCCCGGTTTGATTGAATGATTGATTTCTCGTTCGGAGAAACGGGAAGCCACTTGTTTGGGCCCTTTTTTATGGACTGGTCTGATGCCAACTGTTGTAATTCATGCAGACCTGAAAAACGATCAGAATCCTCAATGCTAACATTTCTCAACATAACCGCATTCCTAAACAATATTTATCCAAAAGACACTGCACAGGAGTCCAAACGCCCCTTACAATTGCCAAGGTTTTAGTGTGCACCCATTCCTTCAAACCACTAGGGCTCACATAATAATAAACTTTTGCTTTAAAAGGCTCGCATTCAATAAAAACACTATTACAAGAACAGACAAATACCTGATTAAATAGAAATACAAATTAACGAAACCGCACACATTTATAAGCCAAAATCATTGTAACAAATGTAACATAATTTTTATAAATATTTTCTTTTTACTTCATCATGTCACTTTGAGAGAGGGACTTGCACATTCTCTTTCACTCCTAACTCTCCCTAAACCCACAAAACAATGGTGCAGTGAGAGGAATAAGTCACCAGTGAAACTGCTCTACTCCAATCAGATCAGGGTGTCTGTGTAGCATGGGTCTTGATCCTACCATGACTGGTACATAACTTCAAACTATGTGAAGTATAGCAGCTTTGCAGTAACCCCGAAACGCACAAACATGATACATATGTACAGAAAGCCTTCCTTGAGTCCCCAGCACAAAAAAAAAAAATTTGAACTTAAGGTCTTGCACGCCATGCACACAGGAATGGTCCTGAGACTCTTGAGAAGTTAGTTGCCTCCTGTGTCCATACAAGAGCCTTTTGGTCCACCAAAGAAAAGGGAGGGAAGAGTTACAGTAGCAGCCCGTGACACAATCATGATCACCAGCTAAATGTGCAAAGACTCTATCAAGGATTCAGGAAAGGTCTATGGAGTGCAGTCTTAAAGAAAGTAATCTGGAATTCTCAGGGCCAATCAACCCCATCTCTTTCTCTCCACAAGGGGCCAGATTCACAAGGTGGTACAGTTCTACATTAATGTAGTATATCAAACCAACTCCCCCTTGCACTCCTTGCAATAGCTGCTGATTGCTCCCATCGTATACCAGATCCACAGACCAATAACAGTGAGCCATCTAATAGCACGATTTCAACATTTGTTTCTGTTAGAAGGTGGTTCTGACCATATTAGCCGCACTGATTTTTTGCATTTTTAAACACCTAATTGTGGAGCTTTTACTGTGGGAGAGCCTCATAAGTTGGGACTCACCCACTGTGAACTCATGATGAAAGAGACTGCATGTGGATTTTACCGGTGTCCTCCTGGTGAGAGTAGGCCGCTGTGCTGTAGCCGGAGTAAGGGGCACCAGGCTGGTTACATGCAGACACGTGTGTACATGTGTGTGCACAAGTGTAGGGGCTGCGCGGGGGAGATTCCTGGCATGCGCAGCCCAGGAGCAGGTACAGATAGAATGGTGTGGCAGGAATTATGCAGAGTTGGGTGGTAACATGGAATAGGCTTTATACTATGGGAAGAAACATGTAAGGGAAAGTCAGCGTGCTTTACTGTTTTCACTGAAGGAACACTCCATTATTCTCCTATGAAGATGGGGATCACATGGGGTAGTTTCACTTCCCCAGGGCCTACAAATTCCAGACATGCAACAAAGTACACTGTAACTTATGTGAGAAGTATTCTGCGATGTCCAAAGCCATATCTGTACTGCTTATGGGTCATCCAGAAATGTCATATTCCTCTAACTCAGCTCATAACCAGAGCCTGGCTGGATGGGACCCTGCCAGGTTGGATTAATGACCTTCCTCCCCAAGCGGTAGCATTCCAAGGGCGAAGGTCTCCTCTCCAAGAGGGAGAGAAGGTGGGTGGAGCTGCAGGTTATCCATCAGCAGCTGTCACCTGGTGCCAGGCACCAAGCTGCTCTGGAGAGAAGGCAGCAAGGGAGGAAGGGGGCTTTTCAGAGACCATGTGGCATGAGACCCCTGGACAATGCCATTTTGAACTATCCCAGAGGCCTGGGCTGGAAGGAGGGAGCAGGGGCAGAGAGGTGATATGTTGCTGCAGGATAGGTCAGCAGAGTCCCTGCCAGCCCCCTCCAAATTCTTTTAAAAGGTCTTGCACAGGAAGAGGAGCTCTCTCTGGGGTGTGGTCTGCTGAAGAAGACTGGTGCTGGAGCCTGGCGCCATGGGTAGTTGGAAGGAAGAACCCCCTTACTGTCCCAGGACCCCGGATTGCGCCTGCAGTGGAGTCCAGGACCAGTAAGAAGAAGCCCGGGCCTCTGCGCCAGGAAAAGAGAGGCCTAGGAGGAGAGCCAGGAGAAAGGCTGGCGCAGGGAGCCAGTGAAGACTGCTCCCTGCTGAGTTCACCCTCCTTGAGACCAGGAGGGTGAAGGAAAGTGCTCCCAGTGGCTGGGGCGTGCCACCAGGAGCAAGAAGAGGCCAAGCTGGCGAGAATTGGTCCCCTGGGGGCTGAGATATGCCCCTCAGAAGGTAGGCGACCTTTGACCCCTGGCCGGACCGACGACGAAGCGCGTGGGGCTCTGCCACCAGTCTCAGATTTCCCCTCGGGGTGGGTCAGGTCCCGGGGGCTTCCCCACAAGAAGTCAAGTCGGGGAGCGCCGTCGTGCTCCCCGTGAAATTGTCCCAACCGGGGTGCCCTAGCCCCCGACAACACCAGAGGAAGGGGAGCGCCGTCGCTCCCCCCTCAAAGAGGTCTCTGGGGCCCGGGATCCCCAACTCCAGGCCCTGTCGAAAATGAAGCCGGGGAGCGCTGTCGCGCTCCCCGTGAAGACCTCTGGGGCCCGGGGCCCCCAACTCCGGGCCCTGGTGACAGTGGTGAGGAGGAGGGGGGCGTGCCGTCACGCATCCCCCCTCGCTGCAGAAGCCAAGCCGGGGAGCGCCGTCACACTCCCCGTGAAGAATGTCCGGGGGCCCGGGACCCCAACTCCGGGCCCCGAAGAACAGGAGGAAGTCGGGAAGCGCTGTCGCGCTACCCGTGAAGATGTCCCTGGGGGCCCGGGACCCCAACTCCGGGCCCTGGTGTGCGGACGGAGCAGGGGGCAGTGCCTCCGCACTTCCCCACAGCAGCGGGAAGGCGGTGGAGTGCCGTTGCACTCCCCCGAGGATCTGCCGAGGGAGAATCTGCCTCCGTGTCTGCCCGCTGGAGCGGGCAGACATACATGGACACTCCGGCTCCTGCGGCTGCCCACGAGGGTGAGGGCCGGGCGGGGAGCTGGCAGGAGCGGCCGGGGGTGAGCTCCCCAAGATGCTAGGAGCTTACCTGGGCAAGCACGGGGTCCGGACCCCCAACGATGGCCAAATGCGGCGCAGGGCCCCCCATCGCTAGCAGCGCGGCTCTCCCCGGAGCAGCGGGAGAGCCGCTCATCAAAAATGCAAGAGATGGGGGAAGAGCGCCCCATAATGCTTTGCAGAGCCTGAACAGGCCTGCATGAAAATGCCCGTTTTCTGCATGTGGTGGCCTCAGGAGGATGGGGTCACCGCCAAATGCATGCAAAGGTGCAGGGGGAGCTGCAGGAGCTACGCAGTCTTCCCCAGCACGAAGAGGAAAGTCCCCCCCTAAGTCTCTGGGGACTCAATGGAAATAGCCCCTCAAGGGCTCAGCTGTGCCTCAACAGCATCCTGTGGCTGGAACTTTTGTTCTTCAGCTGGGGGGGCGTTAGGGACTGTACCAAGGTATAAAGGGCTGAGCTGGGGATGTCTGGAGAAGGGGATGCCCTGGAGGGGAAGCGGTGCAATTGCACAAGAAGTGCATTTACCAATGTTATTTCTTTTGAGGGACTGAAAATCACATGTGTAATGTGAAGTTATAAGCAAAGTAGGGTTATGTTGCTGGACATTCCTGCTAGGGTGTCCGGCTGTATGTGTTTAATCCTGTGATTATAACTGTGATGCCTTTTAGGGGCTTATATTGCAATGCATTATAATGGTTATCAGCGATGATAAGTACTCTCATTTTAAGTGATGCCTAAACATGTATTCTTGCTGCTGCATTAGGTGAAGAACAACCCAGACTGTTAGCCACTAAGATGTAGAGGTGTATACTGTATGGTCAGTACGAGATGCTCAGTAAGGGTAATGTGTCACCATGGCAGGTGTTCCCATTTTAAATGCTTGTTGAGATAATGGGGTGGGTCGCCACTGGGATGGTGCCAGTGGGCAAGGCCCTCGCTCCAGGTTATGTTCAACCTACTGCATTAGGGGGCAAGATGATGTGCATACATGGGAGAGGTGGTACTAGACCCCAACCCCTCCGCGGGAGGGGTGGGAATGTTATGCAATGTCACAAAGTAATTCCAACAGCTTATGTATATTTGTAAATTGTTGCATAGTATTGAGTAGTGTGTGTGTTTAATAAATGTACTCTTCCTTTTAGAAAGCAAAGTACAGACTGGACAATCAATTATTGAGTGTTATTTCTGCGTACTGGTAAATGGCGATTACTAGCCCACACCACCTCCCTTGAGTAAGCCTTAGACTGTTCTGCAACGCTACCATCTGACAGTCAAGCGCTACAATGGGGTGTTTGGTTCCCAGTGAAGGACAAATGTAGTCATGTTATTTGTGCAGGCCTCACAGATACTGCCTCGTTTTCCAACAGTTTCTACATAGAACACTGTATTAGAATCCATACAAATCACCCTGTATTACTGGCTCACAGGCTCCTAGAAGGCAACAGGTTTATCATGCTACAAGACACATAGCTTTAAAAATAAGCACTTGATACTTTTAGACATTACTACTCCTGCATACCCTAAAATTAATGCTAATCATGCAAAACGGACCACCCATGTTGGCCTGTGTTTAACACGGGAGGAAGACAAGGGGGCTATATGAAGCACATTCTCGCTGTCAATGGTTTATTCCTTTCTATAATTATCAAGGTTGGCACCCTCTATAGGACCCTCCACTTACTGAAATGAACAAAGACTACAACATTTAAACCACCTTGCTTTTTGTGAGAGAAATACATTGTTCTATTAAGAGCAAGGGCGGCATCATAATTTCTTCAGCTACATTTCACCTTTAAAGCTGCAAGTTTTTCTTAGGATGATTTTATCTATATTCCCAAAGTTTCCTCTTGCGCAGACACCACTGGTATAAGTCCCTTAGCACTTTACAGAATGTGACACTGTTTTTTGGGGGGAGTTTTATATAGCGCGATCTCGAACTGAAGATATCAGAGTGCTTAACATGAGCACCAGTTGCGTTACAGACGGTCACATTAATTTTTGTTAGGCAAGGGGAGATTAAGTGATTTGCCCAGAATAATAGAATGTTGAGCGTCCCTGCCGAGACTCGAACCCAGTTCCCTAGCTTGAGGTCGACCGCTCTAGCTGTTAGGCCACATCTTTGTTGGAATAAATAAAGCAATTACGTTAGACATGTTTTGTTTCAATTCCTTTTCTGTCCATTGAGAATGGGTGCGCTTCAGCCCATTTTGAAAGCACAGAGCTGATGGTTTAATCAGAACGGCATTGAGAAGGAGCCGAGAACCTCGCATTGGGTTTTAACAGGTTAATCTCTGATGCCTGCTTATCTTGCAACTCATAGCTTTGATGCGGCTGGAAAGAGTTCCATTGTGAGGAAGCTCCAGATCTTTACAGGAAGATGTCGTCACGTTAAGAGGGTGCACCTTTCTCAATGATGGGTGTTTTGGAATTCAGGTACTAATAAGACCATTTATCATTCATTCTACTTAGGGGGAGCTCTAGACCTGCACACCATAGCTCCCCAATGTCAATGGGCTAACATATTGATATAGGCAGAACTAGGCAATTTTGATATGTCATGTCCCCCCACAAGCATCTTAAAAGGTATATGATGAAAGGAACATAAATCTTCTACAAAATATGCACTTGGTAGCACTGATATTTTAAAACAATACGAAATTGTTTAGGTATAACAGATTTTGTAGTCTGTACAGGTCTGCTGTTGAAGTGTGTAGAGCAAATTGAAGTACAACACAAAGGAACCACACAGCCCTCAGAGGCATTTTAACCTCTATGCTAATTAATCCAATTTATAGAAATGGGGAAAAGGATAACAATTAAGGAGGTGAATGGCAAATAGACTTCGATTGATGGTTCCGACCAATGTTATTTTTCACGGTACTTAATATGGTGTTGTTTGAAAACTAATATCTAAAGAGGTAATTAACTAAAATTGGAGCTGCGCCATGATCAACATTTTGTAGCTTGCATCTGACGGGCATCATGTTGTATTATGTTAAAGTGGCTAATTAAATGAGTCCTCCCTTGCGGAGAATGGTGTGGAAAGAATCAAGTTTTGATTTAAAGCGCCAATTCCTTCCATCTTGCCACTGAAGCCCGTGAACTCCATGCCATTTCTTTTCATTTAGTTATTAGCCACGTTACCAGCTGTTGAGACTATCATGGGAATAGCAGAGTGCGCATTTGGATTTTACAAGCACCCCAATTCCCACCACCAGATGCTTTGGTCGTGGTGACATTTTGTTTAATTAACAAGAGTTTTAAGGTATTATGCTTTAAGGAAACGTCTCGATTCTTTTAATACTACCGGAATCTTGTTCTAATTAGAAAACTTTAAGGCACATATGTACCAGGGATAAACATCTGTTTTTGAATAGCTTGAAGAAAACGATGCATATTCTGCTGAAGGTTGGCTCACATTTACTGCAGTCCCTGCATATGCACCGCCCAATTTTGCTAGGGACCAGCACTCATTGTTACGTTTGAAGAATGGTCCATCACTGGAATGCAAATGAGGGAGAGGGCGGGTCATTGCCATTCAATGAAATCCATCTTTTAGTGGGCCACAAAGGGCAACTAGTAAATAGGCCAATTTATCTCATGCATCTCAAGGCACCCGGTACATGGAGGTTAAATACGGGTGTAAAATGTTCAATCTCCTAATTAAAGTGCCCATGTGAGTGCAGGACTGTCATGTCCATTATCCATGCATTTGTTTCAATGCTGCAATAAAGAGAAGTAAGACATGTATGCAACGGATCTTCCTCTTGTTGTGATGTTTACAATTTAGAATAAACATTTAAAGAAAGCAAGTAAATTGAGAATTTGAAAGTTAATTTTGACTCATATAGCTCAATAGAAGACCATCTGTCTATTCAAGGGATTCCTTAAAATTAGCAGTGAATAGGTTTATGTTCATAATTTCAATTAAGGTAAAGGGTTGATTAATATGATGTATATTTTGGCTTCCATGAATATGCATCATATACAAAATAATCCATGATTACATGCCCAGATGGAAAAGAATTTGATACTCTCCGAGATTACACATGTCAATAAAATGCAGGGGGTTTCAGCTGCATGCACCAATCCCAACGGATGCTTATAGTTAATGTAAGTCATTCACGGTCGGTTGGCTGTCATCAGCTCCAGTGGTTATTCTACTCACACAAAGATGCACAAATGTACGCATACAGAAGTGTGGATATTTGTACAGGGCTATTCCTTTTCATTAACTCGGCTATTGCCTGGCGCGGGTGCAAAATTCAAGCTTCATGTCTAATTGGCAGAAATGAGCCAGTTCCACTTCTTAAGAATGTCACAGTGTTCAACAAATACTGCAGAATTACGAGAGCACGATGAAAAAACGCACATGCTTTACTGAATATTTGGTACTTCCAGTTGTATTTTTTGTGGTTTAAAAGTTCTACCCAAAAGTCTGTAATTTTAGAAGGAAAATCCAGAATTTCCAGTTGGAATTGAAACTGGCAAAAAATGAATGAAAACGCCTGATGTATGGTGAAGTCTCCTGTGGTAGTGCAGAACTTCCAGGAATCCCCTGGGACTTGATAGGATCATGTAAAATGTCTGGGAAACACATGTGCACTTTCATTGTGCTGACTACACCTATTTTGGCTTAACCTCAACATATGACAAAGGCATGAATGACATATTGTTGTCGATGGGAGAATATTAGCGAGACCGTTACACGGGGAGACAGAAAATTCTCCAAGTTGCTCTCATTGCTACTATGACTGGACACTTCAGTGAAACATTTCTTCTAGCAAATTTGACATCATATCTTCATACTTTTTGAGAAGGTACCTGGTTATTATTCATTGTCTGCCATTATCTTGCTGCTCGTCTTTTGAGAACTATGTCAGGAGAGGTTGAGGACGCAGTAAAGATCCCGGTGAATGAGGTTCCGTCACAAAGTCACTTCCAAAGTTGGCCACTACTGTGAAGTATATTGAAGTATCTCACGAGGAGCTGGTGTCTTTATGAACTATTCCGGGGCTTCTCTCGAACAGTTGCTTAAAGTGCGTTTGCAGAGCTGTCTCTGGGAGGCCAGCCGACTGCCGCCCTCCATCAAGAAGGAGCACTAGAGGGAAATGTAAGCAAAAAAAGTGCGCCCTCCACTCAAGTATACCTTACACAAAAAAGCATTTATTGCGCACTACACATCATGTCACTATTTCATGGGCCCCACTTCTTCTTTTCTAGTGGGAAAGGGTCTAATATCTACTTATGAACCCTAGCATATGTGTATGTAAAAACAAATACAGTTCCTATGCTCAAAAGGTGCTTCTCACATGTGTTGAAAATTAGGTAAAAAATGTGTGATTAGGAATCCCCAGTAATCCAATCTGCCAACCATACATTGGATAGTTCAAGAGTGCAGAGCACAAACCAGATCACCACGGCTAAATGATGTGGAACGGCAAATCGTTTGGAGCAGAAGACTTGCTTCTTCATCCTCTGCTGCAGAAGAGGTAGAAGTGCTCCATCGGCTCTGTTCAACTGCAGCTTCTTCAGGCACAGGCAAAAAAAGCATGTATTTATTTTATCAGATGACCGAGTCATTACTGTTTCTCCTTGTGGTAGCTTGGTTCAAGGTTGTCCAGTGCACTCCAGGCATCAGAAGAACCAATACATATAACACAATTATATGCTGCCATGAAAAAAAGATTAGAAGCAATGGGCAAATGTCGGATGGATTCTCTTCCCCCTTTTTTACGATCTAATGACTTCACGACGTTCCTCATTTGAAATATCAAATGTGACTTAACATGTGAAGCAGCCCTTTTATGAGATATTTGTATTGTGTGACACTAGACAAATAAAGAATAAAAGTTAGGGTGACACGAAAGTGAAAAGCGAAGAGCAGGGTGAATGCTAGGACGCTTCCAAAGTCACTATCCCTACCCATCAACCTCACTTTTATTTATCTGCATAAAATCCATTTTAGAATATTGACAGTGAAATGTGAACTGTGATGCTGATTTTGACTAATGTTTGATGTTTCTTACTGTAGCAGGTGGTAAAGACTACTGAGCCACGGGCGGTGAAATAAACACTTCTCTGTCCTTGTTTAGCATTTGATCAAATCCATAATTCTCACAATATGCTGCATGTAAAGCAGCTGGTAGGACAGTGTAGTTTACTAGCACTAAATCCATGAAGGAGAATTATAGCCAATCATGAGTTCACTGCAGTTGTCTAGTCCAGTCTCCATCTGAGACTTCATTTTGGTACAGGGTGGAACTATGTAGATGTGCATAAGCTCTAGGAGGAGACATGCTCACTGCAATTTTATGTTGCCCATTAGTAATCTGGGTTGAAGCATTCTGAAATTGTCCATGTATTGTGCATAGACAGGGATGCTGTTATCAGTTTCTGAGACTTCCTGCCTACATTACCAAATCAAGAAATCCCAGCCTTGGAGAAGATGTAGGCATGTAGCTCAAGGACAAGAGTTTTTGAATAGTAAGTGTAACCCAAAAATAATATAGGTAGCACTGACAAAGTCAAGTGAGAGAGAGACAACTTCAGCTTTTTTTGCTGGCGTACCCCTTTAAAGGGTGGGGCATGCTGGCACATAGTCAATGGTGGTACTGGACGAATATCCTCCATCACTGTCAGTGAAGAAACGATGCCTACAACAGCTTGCTCCCAAACCTTGAAGAATAGTACTCACTAATGCCAACGTCAGAAAAAGAATGTGATGAGAGATAGGGAGGGTTCGCTGCTTCTGAATTGGTGCTTCTATAGGTTTTAGCATTTTTTTTAATGAATCATAAAGCAAACTAATGCAACCTCTTTAATGCTAGGTGCACTCCTTTTATTGTAATGTTTGCATGCTGTTACTGCTTTGGAGCAAGCTTTGTTTTCAAGAAACGTTCATGAACTTTGTAACTGAATTTGTTCTGCTCAATACATCAAACCTGAAGAAGGGGGAAAGCCTAGCACGGGCCATTCTCGTTTTTGGACACAGTCTAGCCACTCATTTTGAAGACTGTAAATGCTTGTAGACTGCAGGAGCTGGAAACTATTCCGGTGTGCAGTCATGGTTTTAGGCAGACAGCAGTGGGTTCGCTAGAGAGATGAAGGGTCGGGAGGATGACAGCTGTGCAATGGGACTACACAGTCGATAAATATGAAACATATGGCTTTTGTAGCTGAAACATTCCACATTTTTCACATCTAAAGCCCCTGGCTTTGGTGTGTTGCAGAACACTGCTAAACTCATTGCCGATCCAAAAACCAGTTCATGGTACAGACTCCTATAAACACACAAAGAACACTGTTCATTCCAGCTAGAAAACTCAAAGTTTGTCTTCTTGAATTTATAAAGGTTGTCATTGTTCTCTATGACCCTTCACCAGCTCAGTAGTCGCAATAAAATCTTCAGTTCCATAAAAGTTCAGTACAACCGAGTTAAATTGCATTCAGTGAACCACAGATACGCCCCAAGAAGTGGCCGTGTCCGCTAAGGTAGCTAAATTGCCACAGAAGGAGTGGATTCCCTTTTGTCTTTGAAGACAGGGAAAATATTGTTTTTGTCCGATACTACTTGCGGTCTCATTCACATGCACAATGGAGAGTTCAAGGGAGCCGCCAGCTTGAAATTATTTATTTATATTAAGAAGTCTCTATTTGCAACCTCAGATCTACTTTTTATTGCATGTTCTTGTGTCCTACTGGGGTTCAAAAAGACCTCTGAATGTGCTTCAGTACAGATTATTTGCACCATCACCCCTTTTCCTGACTACCTTTATGTGGCACATTAATTGTAAATGAACCCACCTACTCTGTTATTAGGGATGCAGGTAGCAACTGATACCTGGGGCATGTTCCACAATGCACCATTCACACGCGAGAAGCTTGGTGTGGAACTCACGTCAAAACCAGATGTAAATTGGGTCCCAGCAGACACTGTGGTGCACTGGAGTTACCACTATTCAGGAGGCACCTGCTCGTCCTAGGACCTTTGCATAGCTGTGGGGTGGCCTGACACAATGTGTTCTTAGTTCCCCAGAAACAAAATTCATGCTGAGGGGGCTTTTTTGTGTGTGACGCCACTAACCAAAGAACTTTCAGAAAGCGCTGGGGGATAATAAAAATGAAAAAAGAATTGAGGGAGTCCAGGTCGAGCCATGGTTTCTTTAAAATAAAAAGATTTTTGGCTTTCCCTGTAATAAATCTAAGTTGTTGTGTGCTAAAACTCTCTGATCTGCTGTGTTCATTTTGTTTCTCTCTCTCCTTCCATTACTGAACAAACTTGATTCCTAGTCTCTTGTAGACATTGCACCTCCCAGAAATCAGAGGCTTGCTGCTAGTTAATTAACGTATTGTTGTTACACGATGGTCAGCAAATTCCTAATTTGACTCATGAAAATTGAGAGAGCTTGCTTTCTCTCTCTCTCTGGAGCTACGCCTGCTTTCAAAGCCGCATAGTTAATCCACGGCGAGACCACATGATCTGGCTTTGCTCATAGTGTTGCTATAGCAACAGAACGTGAAAGATAATTCAGGGCAAAAGTGAAACAGATTCCCCGTAAATAAATACCTCTCGTAAATAAGCCAGTTTTTATTAAAACGGTGCCTGGTGAACATTTGATTCATTAAAATGCATTCGTGTGTTCTGCTTTTTAACTGTAATCCCGTTGGCGTATCGGTGTGTTGGACAATAATTCATTCAGGAGAGAGAATGCCCTGTTGAGATGGGATGCTCACAAAACTGGGCATAAATACAGACTGATAATGGGCCATTTTTTCTAGCAAAAGAAAGTATCCCGCCAATTGGAAGAAATTCCGAACAAATCCGCCTGAGTGTGCCATACAAATGAAGTGGGCATTGTGTGCACTGTCGAGGTGTTCCCCTTAAGAGGCCTATTCGGTATTACCTGCCCCACAGCATTACTTTGTGCATTTTTTAATGCTTGAGAAGGCTTGTGCTTTGACCTGCTTAAGTTCTTCTGCTCTCAAATTCCACTTATTGCAATAGAACAAGGGCGCCTGCTGTGCCAGAAAGCGATGCCTCACAACCGGGCGCTTCAGCATGCTTGCATGGTCGCAAGGTATCTTGGAATTCGCGACCTGAGTCAACCAGGCTGGGAGGCAGGTGTGCACACAAAAGAACTGGAGTATGGTGTGCCTTACCACTTCCTTTACTGATAATTCATCCATGACAGAGGCCCTCACTGGGCCCTATGAAAGTTAGGGCGCTGAAGAGAGCCAAACATGTTGGTCTTTTGTGAACATTTGTGACCGTATTCTTTTTTATGTTCTAAGATCCTTTCAGATGCCAAGAGCACACCTTATATGGGTCAGTGGACAGTAAGATTGCAGTACTGCTTTTAGAGCCATGTATAGCATTAAATATTTATGTAAAATGCGGGCCTCAGTGCTCAAGAAAGAGACAGAGAGATAGGGCTGGCCAATTTCCACCACGTTTTAGCAATTACGGATTAAATGCCTCCATGTGAAAATAAAATAAAGCGAACTAGCTCACGCACGTCAGAAGAACGCGTTTTGGAAGTGTGCATAATGAGATGGGAAACAAAGAGAAAATCACAACATCTTTCTCATGCTCACATTGCATTTTTTCAAGTATTCTGTAAAAAGCAGTGCTACTAGGAAACGTCTCAATATACAACAGCTGTGAGCATTGAACAGAGAATGCCAGACTTAACAGTGTATTACATGTACAGCAGGTCCCAGTGAAAACCAGTGTTATGCTCAGAACCCAATGTCTGGTTAAGAAGATGGATGGCAAAACCAAACACCCATTTCTATCCGCAAATGTGCCCTGCCACATCCAGCGAAGAACAATTTGTATACAAAACCATAAGCTGCTTTTCAAGATGAAGTAATTGATGAAAATTAAGGGCTGGTCCAGTGTTTGGGTGACAGCGCCGAACATATCAAAATAGCCTTGTTTTATATTTAAATAGGTAATACCCATCTCTTGGTCAAGCTCTCAAGAAGTGATAGTGATTTCTCCTTGTACGGTTGGGCTGAAAAACCTACATTGTATCTTTATTAATGGATTTGGGGCCTTCTCCTAGCATGGAGATTCAAGAAAGCCCGTTTTTTGGATCTCCATGGGAGTAGAGTAGCTTTACTTCCTCTGTAATCTCCTTCTTTGACTTCACCCTGGCGGGGTTGCTAGCAAAATCCTGTCTCATTGCTCTATCGCCGAGTTGGCGATGCAGGGAGCGCAAGGTAAATAGTTTTATTTATTTATTTACTTACCTTACTCCTGCCCGTCCTATGTCCGACTCCACTACCCCCCCACCCAGGACCTCCCCCGCCCGCAGCACTCCTTCTGCGACCCACCACTGCACTGAAGGTATGAGCCCCAGTACGTTTTAAATCCTTAAAAATCTTTCACATTTGTGCACCTCCTGTAAACATTCTACATAAAAACAAACCGAGTTGCACTTCACTGACAGCGGGAGCGCTTGGCAAGGTGCGCGCAGTACTTCTGCACCCCTGGAATGCTGACCCCATGTAGTGCGTCTGCTAAGGCATGACAGTGAAGAGTTATATGGATACACTCTATGGAGCTTAAAATATGAAGTAATCATGATCCTGAATCTACGGGATATTTCATATTAAAGGATATGATCCACATTATAGTGAGTACCATATAATAAGGTATTCTCTTCCTTGTGTACACTAAGGAAATTACATACCACATTTTAAGTTTTCTGGTTGAACGCCCCGTCTTAAATGTTCCAAATGTACAACAACACTAAAAATGAATGTACACCTTGTTTCCATAAAACAATATTGATGTACTGGCAAAAATATGAACTTCAAAATTGAACAGCTCCTCCCATTTTGCCATTCCACCCAACCCTAAGGCGACCTTCAGACAGCACTACACAAGCCCACTGAGCCAGTCAGTCATATATGGTCTATAGTCATTGCCGCGGTTGTATACTGTCAAAATACGAACATTGTGACAATAAGGTAAGCAATGGAAGCAACATAAGTATTAACAATTTGCTCAAATACAAATGTCATTCCAGATAAATAATAAACACACAAGGAAAACAGAATATCTCCAGACAACACACAGAAAGACCCGGGTTACCCTAAAAAGGATTGCTAGATAGAAGATTTAGGCAATGCCAGGCTTTCGTTTTTTTATGTCTGCTGCAAGTGATTTAGAAGTCTCCAAAGAGCAAGTACTTAGGGCGCATAATAAAATATTTACTGTTTCAGTTGCCATATATACTTTGAACTAATGCTGACTGAAGAACAAAACACAAATCAGTGCTGTAAGTACCTCTTGCAAAGCTAGAGCAATGTAGCAGACAAACAAAATAAATAATTGACAGTCTTAGCATAGCTTAGTCCTGCTGGGCTTGTGATTTCTGTAGTGGCACTTGCACCTGCAATTGTAGTTCACATGCTGCTGCAATGTGGGCATTTACCTCTCATATTTGATTATGCTGCCCTTCGCGAGTGGATCTGCTTACCTGTATCCATTCCTTAATGGAATCTTCTCCAGGAGTCCATCCATTCTCAGGGTAATTGAGCCGTGACCTTTCGGCGGACCAGTTGGTGCTGTATTGGGTTGAAACTGTGATCTGGTCAGAATCAATTTCTCCGGATTCCATGCCAAGTGTTTCCTTGCACTCTAAATGACCGCCAATGAAAAGACAGTAAGGTAAAGAAGGTTTTCTGTCATTGGTGTATGGCAGTGCATTTGTTCTGCTCAGCTAGTCTAGTCTGACAATTATCTCAATAACACATTTTAAAGCATTCATATTTGTGTCTTTCTTATAGAACTTTGGGTGTAAGAGTAGAGGTTATGTACATAATATCTAAGTGAATATGTTCCTCTAGCGCATAAAAGTTGACATTATACTAGTCAATTATTCTTATTTGTATTTTTAGATAATGTCCCTATTTCACAGAAAATGTTACAGGCATTCCCTTCAACGCTGCTAATTGGTCACAGAGTGAAGACCTGAACAGTTCAACTTCTGGGTAAATAACCCCACTCTGAATATGAACCTTCTCCTACATCACTCAACGTTTCAGAGGCCCTCTGCCATGAAAATGTTCATCCGTCTTGCACTTTTCACTGACATGCGTTAGGCTTGATAAATGCTTCATAGAGTCATACTTGCAAAAGGTAATTTGTTGCCAGATGATATGTTTAAAATATGGGTTGAATGAGGCTCGGATTCATAGTTTCAAATCACAGTAGTCAAAATTGCTTCTACTGAAAGTAGCTGGCTTCATTAAGCTTTTGCAGATTAGTCCATCACATTTATTTTTTCCAGTGATTTACGTTGCAGTCAACATACAGATATTTGTTAAATATGTGAATAATAAATATTAATTATAATGTTGTGTCTAGCAATTTAAGATCCACTTTAGCTGACTGGCGTTTGGATGGATAATCTGATACTCAATTGAAGATAAAGTGGCAACAGAGATTAGACAAAGACTTGGATTTGGGAAATATCAGTACAAAATCCATTCTCTTTCAGAGATTCCGAAATACGGTTTACGGCTTTGGTGAACCTGTTTGAGCAGTGCAGGATTAGTCTAATCTAGTGCACTACTTTGAGTTTGTCTGTTGGTAAACTAACCTATGCATAAGACCCCTACTGCAAGGCTGTTATTTCTGGGAAATTTTTAAGGGCCGATTGGTGTTAGCACCATTAAATTCAGCTTTAGGTAATGACCTCTTCAAATAATAAAGCACCATGCCAAAAGCAGCTAGTCCTTTCCTCTCAAACAAAGCAAACACAAGGAGATGATGGACGGAGGGCTGAAACTTTTCAGACACTCACCCCCAGTCACAGATCTGGGTTGAATCCATCATCATTCTTTAGCTCACTTCACCACCCCAGTTCAGACACAGCTATATGCAAATCAGTCTTGACCCTGTGCCTCATGGGAACAGTCCAGCCCGAACTGCCAAGCCATGTCTTTCCTGGACCGGAAACAGGCATCCTGGGACCGGTTTCGGGGTAACACCCCTCTTCAGCCAGGCTAGCTTGAAGCCAGTGGCAAAGTGAGCAAGGGACCCAAGTCTGGGCATACCCTGCCAACTTAGGCCAACAAAGCAAACACAAGGAGATGATGGACGGAGCGCTGAAACTTTTGAGACACTCACCCCCAGTCACAGATCTGGGTTGAATCCATCATCATTCTTTAGCTCACTTCGCCACCCCAGTTCAGACACAGCTATATGCAAATCAGTCTTGACCCTGTGCCTCATGGGAACAGTCCAAATTTCAAAAGGACAGTGGTTCCTGTGGAATAATACTATTAATATTAATAATGGGATGCGCAATCGCAATGGAGGGCTTGAGTGATATCAGAGGGGGAAGAGACCACATACACCAATGGTTCAATATGGCATAGTAATATTTATATATTTCAAACAAGGATATGTACAATGAAAGAAGAAATAAAAAACATTTGTGCGTGGTGTCTTAAGTGAAAAAAGGAACCTAAAAAGGTAGTGGAAGTTGTGACATTTTTACAAGGTTTCCATAGTTACAAGCAAGACGACCATTAACAAATAGATACAAAATGAACAGCAACTATATGAAATAATATGTGCTGAGTAATGGTTCGCTTTTTCTTTATGTCGACGACGTTTCGACCCACTCAGGGATGTGGGGTCTCATCAGGACCTAAGATTGTAGGGACATCTGATGGAAGGGATGCGCAGCCGTGTCAGGGGTGTGTGCCACAAGTGAGTGAAAGGATAGAAAAGAATACTCACAATGGGACCCAGCCGGGTACCCAGGTGTGAGTAGGGGAAGGGCTGGCAGTATTGAATATTGTCGATATAAGGATAGGAGGATGGAACAATGCAGCATAGGTAAGCCAATAGTGTTGCGAGGAACTCTTCTGCACGAGGTGGTTAGAGCGAATGTGTCGCTTCAATACACTTTATTCGGGAGGATGTGTCAGGCTGTGACCTAATGATTACGGGCCGCTCAGTAAGTACTGGAAGGGTTAAACGCAGCCGTCAATCTGGGACGAAGAAGAGTTCCAACCCACGATGGAAGAACGTGGGACACAGCCGCGTAAGTATGCTGTGCTGGTGCAGTGACGAAATCAGTCTTGACCCTGTGTCTCATGGGAACAGTCCAGCCCGAACTGCCAAGCCATGTCTTTCCTGGACCGGAAACACGCATCATGGGACCCACGTCTGGGCATACCCTGCCAACTTAGGCCAACAAAGCAAACACAAGGAGATGATGGACGGAGCGCTGAAACTTTTCAGACACTCACCCCCAGTCACAGATCTGGGTTGAATCCATCATCATTCTTTAGCTCACTTCCCCACCCCAGTTCAGACACAGCTTTATGCAAATCAGTCTTCACCCTGTGCCTCATTGGAACAGTCCAGCCCGAACTGCCAAGCAATGTCTTTGCTGGACCGGAAACACGCATCCTGGGACCGGTTTTGGGGTACCACCCCTCTTCAGCCAGGCTAGCTTGAAGCCAGTGGCAAAGGGAGCAAGGGACCCACGTCTGGGCATACCCTGCCAACTTAGGCCAACAAAGCAAACACAAGGAGATGATGGACGGAGCGCTGAAGCTCAATTTGCCACTGGATTCAAGCTAGCCTGGCTGATGAGGGGTGTTACCCCGAAACCGGTCCCAGGATGCTTGTTTCCGGTTCAGGGAAGACCTGGCTTGGCAGTTTGGGCTGGACTGTTCCCATGAGGCACAGGGTCAAGACTGATTTGCATATAGCTGGGTCTGAACTGAGGTGGCGAAGTGAGCTAAAGTACGATGATGGATTTAACCCAGATCTGTGACTGGGGGTGAGTGTCTGAAAAGTTTCAGCGCTCTGTCCATCATCTCCTTTTGTTTGCTTTCCTTTCAAACAGCCTTTCTCTGGGGTGTGTAGAGTGGCAACTACTTTACTCTTTGAACATTGGTGAGAATATCAGTCTTCAAACAGAATCTCTCTGTCTCTTGTAATACAATTTCTTTAGATACATTTGAAGCCATCTTCCCCTGCAGTGTGCTCTGTGTGAATCTCTATAGGAAGTACTCGATTGGACCCAAATCAATATGGAAAGGTACAATGTGCCTTTTAAAAGTTTTGAGATATTTGTTGCCACTTTATTTGTATTTGCATTAGATGATTTAATTCAGATGTTTTTCTTTGTATAACCCTCCAGTTCAATCGAATTTATGTTCAAAAATTCTGCACAGGATATGAAATTCCGGTTGTTCAGAAATAAGAACAACAGCAATAATAATGTGTATATAAAAACTTCCAAAACATTACACGATTTTCACAACAATATTTACATAGTGATCCATATGTTTGTACTATCTAGCCTAAAAAACTGCTACACCCCTTGTCATGGGAAAACCTTCTGTGTAAATTCAGCATGTCTTCTAATTAAGCCTCCAACTGCTAACAATGGACCGGATTTCAAAAAGGCTTGAAGCAGTATCTCAGATTTGTATTTGCATTATTGTCTAAGAAAAAGAACAGTCTACTATACTGCTGTTCACATGAAGAACTGTCTTAAGACATTACTTTTCCTTTTGGGGAACTGCTCCTCAGGAAGCTGCATAAATATATATATAGAAAACATGCTTATTTATTTAAGAGACTCTTTAATGTTTCATGCGGCTCCTGGAGTGCTGGGATACATGGCGGAGGATATGCATGCGGGGACTCTGTGGGAGCATTAAGCACTGACCTTCAGTTCCACTTTCCTGTAAGACAGTGTAGTTAGCGGTGAATCCCTCCTTGACGATGGCGCTGTCGGTGAAAAAACTCAAAGCAAGGATGCCAGTTGAGGAGCGAATGCGGCCTGGGTTGTTCTGCCCACAGTAACGACCTATGTGTGGACCGACTGTAAGAAAGAGTATTCTCTGTAAATTACGGTTGATTCTTATAAAATAAGGTTAAGCGACATTAAACATTTACATACCATGCAGTTGGCAGATTTAGATTAATTTATTAATAGACACCAGACAAACACACACACATAATAGCAACATATGATTCCAGCATCATTACAATCAGCAGAGATAAGATGCTGCATAGTTCTAATGCTTATGAGGGTTTCTCTGAAGACGAACTCCAATGAAACTTCCCATTATCACACCATGTGTGCCTCCTCTGCGCATTTGTCCATTTATTCAAGACACATAAGTGCACCTGCTTTAGAGGTTTGTAACAAACATCTGAAGTTTCTCCCATCGGAGGTGCAGCTGACCAGATAACAAGGCACCCGCCCCATGCCATTGAGGGCTGCTGAACTTCAGCTGGGATCATGCCCACTCCATCTACATTACCGTTACAGGAGGAGAAAGCAAAGGAGCACGCAGGGCGAATGTGGCGGTAAACAGCAGAGGTTCAACACCAATAAAAGTGAATATCAACTCCACTAACCTCAGAACATACAAGGAAACCTCCTAGGTGGGTTTGCACTGTGCAAAGAGGATTTATGAGGAGAGCTAGTTTCCACGATCTTGACTCACAATCTATGATCCCACAACCCTTTTATTTTTGTCTCCCATTCAAAGATAAAGGCACTTAATGAATCCATGCCTCCCAACCACTGTATGAGAAAAAAATTGATATAACATATTGTAAATCACTTCTAATCTGAAGGTTGTTGGTTGAATACTGCTATTACCGATCTGCACATCAGGTTACTTTCTAAGTAAGAGATTAAAAAATCAGATTGAGGGAATACTGAAACTCATTTGTAATGATAGGGACAAAGTGTGACTGATCATATGAGTTGATAATAAGCTTAATCCTCTGCTATTTTCTGAGTAATTGTGCTGAGCTGGGTACCATAGCCCTGCTTTACCCTTCAGTTGAATCAGGGGCCATCATTTGCTTCATAAACTATAAAGTGTAAGCCAAAGGTACTTAACATCACAACATTGGATACAACACCGGTTGTTTCAATGATAATTTGCACATAATCGGTTGATAATAGTTCACACTAGGTTTGTACAGAAAATAAATGATGGCTTTATTTCTGGAACACATTTGTTACTTTTGGACCCAATAAAAACATAATTAAGTTGGGAATATCCACAACAATTCTTGAAGTTTCCACTCTGCTGGGAAGAAGGAACACATAATGTCTGCACGTTTTTCAGAGGGTGTGGATTCTAGCACATGAACTGTAAAGTGGGAACAGAGATTGTTCCCATTCGAAAACATGAGCGCTTCAACAGTATCTGTGCACTTGGTATTACTGAAAGGACCTTGAAGCCCCTATGTCTTCTGCTAAAATCAGTTTCGAGGCTGCAGACTCTTTGCAATATGGACCACTTTTCATTACGACATCTACAGATGGTCCAAGAACAGAGACAACTCTATACATAAGAAGACCGGATTTTGCTAAATTACTTTGCAAATCCTTGCAGGGGTCTGAGGCACCCTCTAGGTATGTGCTGTCACTCACAGAGGACCAAATCTACCCAGATCCCAGAAAAAGTTGAGAAGCCCTCCAGCTGGACAGTATGGAAGCAGATGCTGTATCTAGACAGGACTTGACCTTTAAATTCTTTAAAGAATCCTCTAAGGCCAATTAAACTAATGAGGTATTAACAATTTTTATGTGGCTACTGCTGCATCTTCTGTCTTCTTTATTAAATCAAGGAACCATTGACTAATGACAATTATCTCTCTTCTAAACATTAAACCAAGAAATCGACTATTGAGTTTTTCAAACCACATTGAAACTATAGGTCTGAGCACATTGTGCGAGAAAAATGTGCAGCCCCCTGAGCAAGTGTTGGCTTTTATAAATTCTAAAAGCTGCAGCTGATTGCATCTAAAAAGGCAGTTCCTTGTATCTTGATACAATTACATAATCACAAGACAGCTGCAGATGCCAGATTCCACATGAAGGTGCTTTCCACACATTGGAACAATTTATTTGAAAATGCCATTCATGTACTATCTGCGGCGCTAGGATTCTACTTTCTACTTTGTATCTGGACCCGAACTTTAGATGTTTGAGTAAGCAGCTCATAGTGTACTTGCACCTACACGAATTATGCTACACCAAAGAGATTTCAGGCAGACACCTAAGGTGCCATTAAGTTTTGGCATTTTGAAGCATCAGTTATGGGCCATTTTCATGGGGTCTATTGCAAAATGCCACGTTGCCAGTGTTCCAAGCATCCTTGTACACCCTGGTGCACCTTAAGAATATAGAAATGCTGACGACTGGGAATCCCAGACAAGGGAGACGAACATTCGTCTGTGTTTGTTTCGAGAGTTTCAGAGTTTTAGCAGTAACGTCAATTCAATAAAAATCACAGTGATAACGGAAAAGACCCACACAGACCCTTTTCACACCCATGACATCACACGAAAAAAAACATCACAAGGACTACTGACCATAATGATGCACGACTTTGCACCAGACTTTATTTAAAACTTAAAACTGCCACATTTAATAATCAATGGCAGATAACAGGCACCAATAGCCAGCTCCTAAACAAGCAAATACTAAAGATATAGTTATTTTACAACATGGTTAATGACACTGGCTTTATCACAAAGTTGCAAGTAGCAGCCCAGGGGTGGTATTTGCTAACCATTGCATCTCCTAACTGGCGATCTTGCCCAGAAGTATCAATTCTACTAAACACTGCAACTACTTGACCACTCTAAGGCTGCCTTGAATGTGAAGATAACTGAGCCCGTGCCCAATTTCCCACATACTAACTTCGGTTGCAGATGGTCGACATACATTTTGGGATGCTGGAAATCTGCGATTCCGAGAAGAGCTACATGGGAGTTACTTTGCTTCTCAAAACACTGAGCCCTGAACTTCCATGTGGCCGTACACTCCCTCCCAATTAGAGGTCTCAGAATTCGAGGTCAGAAAGTCTCTGTCCCCGGGATTTACTACACAATCCATCATGCTGCTTGTTTCCATAAAAGGGAGTGATTTGCTGCTCCCGAAAGTACATATTTCGATATTTTACCACAGTCCTGAACCAAAAAACAAACCAAAAAAAACACTGACGGGACTCTCCTTCATGTCCGCCCACTACCCTACCCTGGGGTCGATATACCGGCCTTGCTTACGTAATCCTCAGACACCCGCGCTTTTCTGAGGAGATTCTGGATGAAAGGTTTATGCGTCCCTTGGCAGACCAGCCCTGCCTTGAATACCAGCAGCAGCTGATCCGAGAGGGCGAAGATCTCCATGTGCAAATGCAGCATTTCTCTCTGCTTTGATGCCACGAGTCAGCACAGAAGGGACTCCAGGGCTGGCTGGCCTCTTGCACTGGCAGGGGATTCCTTTCTTTCAGAGTAGGGTCAGGGTGAGGGATTACAGCAAGTGCACAGTGTCTCTGAATTGGACTCTTTGTATCCCCTGGAGAGGGCATAAAACGGGGGGATAGACTGTGGAGCAGTTCAGATGTAATTTGGAGAGACGGTCTATTGTGTTCACACTGCATCAAACGCAAAACAGAACTTCTGTTCGGTAAGAACATTAGGGATTGATTTATGGGCAAATGAATCAACAGTGGGAGATGGTCTCCTTGGTCAGGACCAGGTTCGGTTTTTACTACAGTTTAGTTCTTGGAGGTGGTTTGTTTTTATATTATTCTAGATGGTTGTATTGTTGTACCATGTGCAGCTATATTGAACAAAATGTAAAATGGATTAAAATGGGATACATAGTCTCAGAAAGAAATATTAGTTTGAATTTAGAACCCTGACCACGGATTATGTTAGTTTTTTAGTTAAGGCTTTCGGTGCTGGTTGTTAAAATACTTAGATAAATTACACTTGAGAAAAAATGCATATTACCTGTTCAGAGAATTTACAGCATCTAGCTAGTTTTTGTTAGCTTGGTCCTTATTATATGAAATGTCATGCCGTGTCATGTGGCATCATGTTATGTTTCAGGTGTAGTGCGTATCTGTCAGCGATATGTCCTTGAGACATAAGATTGACATGTGTATGGAGTTTGATTCCTTAGAGCTTTGGGGTTTGTGGAGACCTGAATCTGGATTGTGAAGATTAGTTCTGGTTTGCCAGTTTTGAGTAATTGTTAGTCTGTAAGCATGTTAAGTAGGGTAGCACAGAAATTATTCAGGCATTAATAGTGCTTGTTGGCTTCAGATATGCTTGCGTATGCAAGTAGTTTAGTAGGTGTGGTTGTGTGTTGGCTGGTGCAGAAAGATTCCTGACTGCATTATGTGTGCTTTTTGTGGGTGGGTTTGCGTCTAAGCTTTCTGAGAGGAACCAGTGTGCATGTCAATATGGCTGAAGCAAACAGGTGCCCATATCCCAGTAAATCTGGTAAGTTGTGATCAATGCATGGGAATATGGAGAAGCACCAAATGATATTTTGTACTGTGCTAAGTAACAGGTGTGTCTGGCACCACAATGTCTGATTACTGATGGCTCTGTGATCCAGTGTGTTGAACAGTCTGAGTCTTGGACCACATGCATGTCCTATCATACTATATTTGATTGTATATGAGTGTGGTCTTGATTCATTTTTTGTGCCATTGTGTGCTGTTATTACTGGGTTGCACTATGGGTTATGTTCTGTTGTCTTCATCTTCCTGAGGTTAATGTAATGAGCACCACTGATTTGGTAAAACATAACATCTGCTATTTATGGTGTACCCAAGTGCAAGACTATTCGGGAAAGCGCTCTATAAAGATCAACTTATTATTAATGGGAGGTATTATAAATACTACTGTTACAGTTTCATTGGAGTGCCCATATAGCTTTTGTTGAAGTCCTAGACACAGAGCACACTGAAGGTATCGAGAAGCAAAGTAGACATTAGTCCTGATTATAATTTGTACACCTATCTCTCACATACCTTCGCCCATAACACTGCAGAGTGCTGCATCCCATAACACCGTAACTGCACCTCGGTGGTCATCATACATGACATGATAACACTTGCCATATAGGCTGAAAACAACACTACATCCTCCCAACCACACACCCTATAAGGTGTAGCTTAATATCATTGTGGGTAAGCACTTCAGAGCCCCACATATGGGTTGTAAGCGCTACACAAATGCTACAATACCATACAATACATTGGCAGGTGGCAACTCTGTTTGGAGTGAGTGAGCAGCTGTAATTACAAGTAGGAGATTGCTAAAAGAGGTTACACTTTTGAAGTCAAGGGCAGCAAGACAAGCCTTTTCCTCCACTGGTGCTGCCTTACAGGCACTATGTAGATGAGACTGAGGGCAGAAACATGGGAAACCCAGCACTGGTGGCTGTTTCCAGTGCTGGTGGGAGAATGTTGAGCCTCAGGGTCAGTGGAGTCCTTTCGATGTGGGCAAGATGGCAACTGGAGGGATATGTCATTCCTTCACTCCTGCGGTGGAGCAGGAGAAACCAACGTACATTTTTTTTTTCATGGACGCATCAAGAAGGGATGTCGGTATTCTTTAAGAAACAAAAAGTATGAAATGTCATTTGATAAAATTATTACGTTCAAATGTAAAAATTATAAACTATTCTTAGCAAAGAAATAGTGTTTTGTTGAAAACAAAACTTTGTTAAAAATATAAAAACCTAAACGCTCTTTAAGATTTGAAAATCCCTTCTTGTTTACCCACATGATTGCTAAACCCTCACCAAAACTACCCGTGATCTATTTCTGCTCTGCACCACATTCTCTTCCTCACTCACTACGTCTGAGTGAAAGGAGTGAAGAGTCACCAGGCTGTAAACTGACATGACCACTGCAAAAGTTGTGCTTATGCTTTGCAAACTTTGGGCCAAATGTACAAAGCATTTTTATGGTCACAAGTGCTACAATTTCGGAGTTTGAGCCTCAAAAAATGTTTTTTTTTAAATGTACAAATCCAATTTTAGGAATTGTTAAACTCTTACAGAGTCCTAAAGCCGGATTCTGACCCCTTACCAAATTGCTTTTTGGAAGGGGTTTTTTAAGAGGTGTCCCTTGTGATTTGGTAGGTACTGTATCAATATATTATGACTGTAATTCAGTTGCAAAATATTAAAAAGTTACTGACTACCCAGTTGAAGTGGTAACCCAGTGGCAAATGGAATGGGTCTCTTTGGGACCTCTTTCCCTTTCTGAATATTAAAAAGAATGTTTTGAGGAGCAGGCAGAAGTCCAGGGGACCACTGCCAGCTCTCAAAGAAACACAATTCAATAAATGTTTTCTTTTATATATATACCTGCTTCCTTTAAGAAAAATGGGCTGCATTAAAAGTTTACTTTATTGAAAGGCAATCACAGACATGGTGGTCTGCTGACCTTAGCATGCCACAAACCCTGTGATGGCCTGCAATCAGGGTGTGTGGCAATTTGTAAGGGACCCCGTTAATATTTGTGAGGTAGGTCAGGTTGTGACCCACTCCGAATCAGAATTTTACAAAGTAACCTATTAGTGACGTTGAAATGTCAAATCTTAGTGTTCATACATAGGTTTCAATATAAAGTTTTTCAATTGAAATGCATTTCTAACAAGCTATTTCAAATCTTTCCTAGTTCAACATTTTCAATTAGCAGCGCTAAGTAATATGCCCTATCTATTTGTTGTCATGTCTTCACACATTGAAAATCACAAGTAAAACAACCTTCCTGCTTTATGATTTGTAAGCACAGTAAATATGTCTTCACTCAAATTAATAAGTAATTCTGACTTTTAGTATGTAATTTTCTTGCATTAGTGCACAGCTTATTCACATTTGGAATCAACTGCCCTCAGTAATATAATGTTAGAAGAAAAATATGGTTTTACTCAGGCTTGTTTGTTAATTCAACCCAATTAGTGTTTCTCTTTATTAGATTGATGTATTAAGACAATGCCTCCAAAAGTGCCCCTGGAGATATATATAGTATCATAAAGAGCTTGTGCCAGGAGCCTTTAGGAAGATAGCACAATTAATACAGCCTTCTAGCCCGCTGCCGAGGTCTACATCGGTTGTTAAAGTCCCTGAACCCCAGTTATAGGCCGGACCTGTAGGCGTTGGCCTATAACGGGGGAGAGGGCCTTTATTAACCGGTATAGCCCGAGGCAGAAGGGCTAGAAGTCTATTAGAACATTCCACCTACTGAGGATAAAATGTTCTAAATTTAAAAAAGGAGAATCAGAAAGGCAAACATTGGAATGTTAGAACGGAAAACTTATACCAGCCATTATTAGCCCTGAGCCACTTCATTGTGTTCAATGGAGCTCCCAATATTCCAATGTTCTAATATAGCCTTAGAGCCCGACCTAGCGGGCTCTACAGGCCATTAAAGGCCCGCTCCAGCGTTAAAGGCCCGAGGCGAAGGGCGCTAGAGGGCTCTAAGGCTATTAGAACATTCCGCCCCTAGAGGGCAGAATGTTCTAATTGCTCCAAGAGGCCTTTGTTCACAGCAGCAGCTGTGAATAAAAACAACATTGGAATGTTGCTCTGCGGGCTTGTGCCGGCCCGTAGAAGACCGGAGCACTCCATTGTATTCAATGGAGTGGTCCACATTCCAATGTTCTAATATTTTGTATGAGTCAGAAGATTGGAACAGGAGGATTACACATTCGGGGTTCTACCAGGGTACCTTCAATATGCTAGATTCTTAGCTATTAGTGTAAGATGCTGCTGTCAATAAGGCATATTTTTCCGGGGTTGGTTTCCAGAGGGTGTAATTCATTGAGAGATTCCACGGGCACCATTAAGTCTTGTATGTCTCAGTGATACAAACACATCAACTTTAACAACAATTGTTATAGTGAATCACACACAGAGAACCATTCCACCAACAAAGCTGCTCCTACACAGAATTTTATGGAACCATGGCATACTCCATTTATGCCAAAGCTGAGGTTTTGTATGCCAGATGCAGCTGGCATATTTTGCCTTATTGCAAAATACACCACATTTTGTAACAGAGCATTGCAATCCTGTTCAAGTAAGGAAACATGGTCATCTATACCGTTTTTATTTTATAAGCACTTAATTACCATCTCACGAACGTTGACGCAATGACTCTTTATCAAAAATGTAAATTTTTTGTCCTTTGATCAGATTTGTGAAGTCAAATTAAGACAGCTACTGAAATGCAGGAAATAACTTCTAGTGCTCTTAAAATACAGTTAAAGTTGAAGATGGACTAACATTTACTATTTTGGGGATATATGCCAACTCTGAGAAGTGAAGAATGGGTTAAATCTGCTCACTGGCAATAATTGTAACCCTAGGAACTGAGACAACTGAGGCATTGATTGCGCAAATAGAAGAACATTGTCATAGTGGGGCAGACTTCATGACTCATGTCTTATAATTTTGATGTTCTCGCTCAAAGTGGTACACATTGCACTTAGCAAAATATGACACATAGCATTATTGAATTTCTATGCACAACATGCACGCCATAACCCACTGAGCTAGTGCAATATTGATCAGAGGAGTAAATAAAGTAGCATTTTAAATCTAATTCACTTATGTAAAATTTATTGACAGCACAATGTATGTTTAAAGGTTATACAAACATTTTATATATGTTTTTTTAGCAGCCCATGCTACAAGTGTTACTTCATAAATTAATTCCAAATGCAATAGTTTCTAGACACAGCTTTTATAACCCGTGTCTCAACTCATGCACTGTGCCTGTAGCTGCTGAAGTGAGAACCCACTCGAAAAAACAAGCACTGTCAAAGCCAGTAGGTCTGGTATTGATCACTAGGCTTTGTCAAAGATTGCGTAGTTTTGTCATGTTTTTGCAAACAATGGCAGGTGCTCGTCAATCTAAAAAAAAAACTTTTTTAATGGGACTGCACCCTTTTTTAGATAAAGCAAGTTGTTGGAAAATCATGTAAACTTAACTTGGGGTTGCCTGTTCCAATGACATTTTTGAAATATCGCAGGGTTTTAACTTTTGTATCAATGGTTCACTTTTTTATCTCTCTTTTTATATATCTATTATAAAGTGTCTTTCTTATTGTAATGATTTTAAATAATCAAACATAAGTTCTTCAATGAACTGGATAGAAGCAAAAATATTTCTTGTGCTCAAAAAGCACGCATTGAAAAAGCAGTCCTTGCCACTGAATAGAAGAACTTTGTGTGTGGATATTCTGCTTGTCAAAGCGCAGAGTGCCACATTGAAATTAGCCAGTGGCTGGAGTGAGCGCACTCATTGCCTCATGCCGTATGCTGTGGTAAGAGGAATAAAATGTGAATGACAAAATAACAGATCAATCGACGAAGAGAACTTGCTGAAAGCCAATATAAGTTATTATATCATGTATGCATAGACTAACGCCAAACCCAACAAACTAAAATGTTGATTTTTAAAATGAACATAGCCCTATTTAGCTGCAGTGGTTTGTAGAAAACAGCCTGAAGCATTTGAATGAACAGTATTAGAGTAAAAATCAGCTTTTTATACTTCATGAAATGTGTCATTGTTTAACTTTTTTAAACATGACACGTGGTTCTTTTTTCATTTATTTTTAACATAGTCCTCTTTATTTAAGTTGTAATTCCTCAAGCGCCTGCTCTCATCAGAGTATTATTTTGTAACATTGGAAAGTGTTCTGTCAACCTCTCCAACACGCTGTGTCGCCTGCAATGCAATTGGAAGAAAAAGGGAAGTTAAAACAAGGAATGGAGAATTTATAGATGATCGGCAAAGCAAAAAGTAAAAAAATTGGCAAGGCAAATAAGTCTCGCCTTTGAGACCTATTGGCTTTGCCAATTATATTGGCGACCCTGTACAGCACTGGTGAACTAAAATGTTTGTTGCTGAGAGTGTGCAGCATAAAAAAAGATCAAAAATGTGTTGTGACGCGACACGCTTATAGAGCATATGCGTCATGATGCAATGTGGACGTCACAATATTAGCACAGCGTCATTTAGCCAGCGCACATAAGTGCTAATGTATGTGTGCATATGTATCACCAGAAATGTGTGCACCTATTAATTGGGGTGGGCACCATTTTCTTTATTTTTTTACTTTACTATCCAAGATGGCGGATGCCACATGGATTGATAAAATATATATATTACCTAAGCAAACATGCTTTTTGAAAAGTGGAGTGGTCCAGCAACAAATGGAAGTTGCTAGGTGCTACAAAAATATTTATTCCAAAAGGCTGATAAACAGGCTATGCTACAGAGGATGGACAATACAAAAAGAGGAAAGCAAATCATCAAATAAGAAGCAAGCAAATGAGAGTGACAATAAGGCCAACCAACAGTAAGCAGTGAGTAGGCGCTGAACCACTGTAAGTTTTTTGTAAAGTCCACCAGTGGCTTTCGCCCACAGGCAGCTAAAATCTGTCTGATACGTGAGACTTAAAAAATTATACAGTTGATGCAAAAGTTACACAAGAAATTCCTCTGTCTGATATCACCATAAATCTACTTGAGAAAGGTTGTTTTTAATATATATGGGTTAAGAATGAAGGCAAACTGAGAGAAAGACCTCCCGGACAGTGACGCTGCCCAGGGATCTCTTTGGAAGTGATCATTTCAATCGAAGGCTCACAGATGATTCTACAAGAGATTTCACTCTATAGAAACTCCATTGATATTGAGACCTAATAATGACAAAGAAACCATTTTAGCTATTTCAGGTTTGCTTTTTTGTTGCCGAAAGGCCAAGTTCATCTTCATCAGTGGCAATGCAATCATAACGGCATGATCAAGTCCCTGATGATGATGGAAACGTTTTCTTCCTAACAGTTAAGGCAGTGTCTGTGGGTTGGCAATGGCTCCTTGCTGATTCTAGATGTACATTCCACCTCTGGAGTGACTGTGATGAGGTGCTTGAAACATCTAGAACAGGGGTGTCCATCATAGGACCAGGAGGCTGGGTCTGATTTTCAGGATATTTACATAATCATTTCTCATGAAAGTGCAACTAGACTAATGCCTTGTTGGACGCGGCACATCAGCCAAAAAGCAGCAGCTGCCCCGTCAGTCCTAGTTAGAGTGTATAAGGCCTCTATGCACTCTAAATCGGGTGGACGGGACAGTCACTATTATTTCTTGGATGCTCCTCATCCACCAAATAAGGTCCATAGTCCTTTGCTCAAATACGCTTATGCCAGAACTAGATTCAGTTAAAACCATTCAATCAGGGATTTATAGAGTGCACCACTCACCCGTAAGTGTCTCAAGGCGCTGGGGGGGAGGGGGTTCGGGCAGCTCCGAGCTCATCCGAAGAGCCAGGCCTTGAGGTCCTTTCTGAAGGCTTGCAGTGTCGGGCTCCATCTGATGTTGAGGGGGAGTTCGTTCCAGGACTTGGCCGCGATGTAGGAGAAAGCTCTGCCTCCCGTAACCATTTGCAAGAGTTCATGTGGAACTTCCACAGAGGATGTACTCTATGTGTGTTATATTGTTTTAATGCTGTAGTCTTTCATGTTCAAAAAATTGCACTCCTGGACTTTGCAATGCTTCTGATATGCAAGTAAAGCAGACAGCATGCTGAAACTGTGCAGGATAATAGTACTACCAGGTTTGCATCGGTCACACATTACTTATACTGGTTGCCTTGTACAGCAGCTGCTTGCTGAGGAGGTTTGATGCCATTAAAGTTTAGACTATAACCATAAAAAGTTGAGCTCAGGGAGATTAATTGAGTTCTTGATTTACTCTGACATTAACATCAATCGCGAAGAATTCCTTTGTGCTCTGCTGTTCAGTAATGTACTCCTCGTATTGACCAGAGCAGGGATGCTATGACTAGCCTGTGGTGTTCGGGGTCTATGTAAACGTCTTTAAATTACGTTTGAGTCTTTACCAGGAAAATCCATAGCGCAGTAAGGCTGCAAGATAGATGTGTGTCTTTCATCATTTCAGCTCCCAGTGAACAGTGATTAGATTCTATTGAACTATTTTCCTCCTAAGTAAATAGGGATCAATGCAATACTTTAAGTTGTTCTATTTTCCATGAATTCAATTAAAAATCGTTGCCGAAATCCTAATTGCATTTTCGAAACCTCTCTTCAAAAAGCAGGGTTCCGGACTTAACACCTCGAGGCTGTTCGAGAATGACAGTTGATAGCCGTTCGAGAATGACAGTTGATAGCCGCGAGGAGGAAAAACAGGACACACCTCTTTATGCGTTTTCCAACTCTAAACCTGGCCGCAGCGACTGAGCTCTCTTTTGGATGAGCACTGCTTTTCTTTGGCTGGGTTTGACTGATATTCAACTAGAACACCATATTCACTAACTAACCGTAGACCATCCTCTTGCAGTATTATACATGGGCTCGAGACAACAAACTGGTGAAAACAATGCCCAACACACAGTGGTGGCTCCTCCGCTAAGGCGGAGGAGCGTCGCCCCACTGCTCTCAGAGCAGTGGAAAAAGGAAAAATGAAATGATATTAATAACGTTTTTATCATTTTATTTTTCTTACTGGCTACGGGGCTATGTCAGGCTGGGGTCACAGGGAGGGATAGTTTGTGCACCATAAGTGCGCATGACAGTTTGGCCAGCCATCTTGGACTGGCCAAACAGTCATGTGCACTTAGCATTTTGGATGGAGAACAGCCCCAAGGCTCCCAGCACTGTCTGAGCGGGAAAACAGGCCGCTTAGACCAATCACGACTCTGCTGTCAAGCTGCAGCGGTAATCAGGTAACTGTTTTTTTTATTTTTTTTATGTATCCTTCCCCTCCTGTCCCCCATCCCACCCCATCACCCCCATTCTGTAGCAGCCGCCACTGCCAACACATACTGGTTGGTATTACGGAATAGGCGGCACATCCTGTCTCATAATACTAAATACACCAAGGCTCTTGCAGTAACAGCGCATTCATGAGCGGGCGTTCCTCTTATTTTTATGTGGAGAGATGCCACTGAGGAGAGACTTGGCACACTCACGTAAGCACGATAATAGAAAAATGTGCAGGGTGCAGAAGGACATATCAGAGGTCGATTACAATGTGTGCTTTCTAAGTTGGGCCTGCACATCGTGTGGGATGGTATGTGCGCCATCATCCCTATCTGGATCTCCGTTCCCATCCCCATCATTATAATCATCTTCATCATCCTGTGGTGGAGGTGAAAATGTATGTTGTGGGGAGTGTGCTGGAGAAATTAACAAATTAGGTTCAGCTGGAGAAGGCGATGGAGGTGGAGAAGTATTAGTGCCCATTTCTCTCTGTTTAATGGGTATTTCAGAGTCTGGTGAAGTGTCCAGTTTCCTCTTTTTAGGAGGCTTGGTGACACCGTGACCAGTTTGTGGGTCAATGTGTGGTGTTTTTTGCTTTGGATCCGAAAAATCTGGCACAGACTATTGTTTGGGTACAATGTCCTTTTTCGGTGCCGAAGGTTTAGGGTCAGAATGTTCTTTTGCCTTTGTTTCTGAAGCTTTCTGCGGGGTCTTGGACTCTTTACCTTTAGGAATAGGAGTTTGTGGCTCCGAGACCTTTTTCGGCTCCGAAGGTTTTTTCTGGTCCGAAGGTTTTCTTGGCTCCGAATGTTTGTCCTTTGTTTGTTTCGACGCCGAGGGCTTTGGCGTCGAGGCTGTTTTCGGTGCCGAGGAAGAAGGGTGTGGCACATCTTTGGTTTTGGGCTTCGGTGCCGAAGGTGACTTGTCGGCACCGGAACAAGGTTGGCTCGAGCCCGAGCCAGAAGGCTTTTCTTTCGGTTTCATAGCCGGGCCCGAGGGTGGGGCGTCTGAAATGTGTTGCCAGTGTCGACCTGAGCCAGAGGGCGAAGGTGTTACCGGAGCCTTTTGTTTGGGGTTGGCAGGAGAGGGGTCTCGGTACTCACGGACCGCTGAGCTGGTGTGACTGCCTCGTCTTCGATGTCGGAGTCGTCGGCTTCAGAGACGGAGATCTCTCCTTCATCAGCTTGTTGTTCTGGCTGGACTTCGGGATCTGCTCCGAAGATGTCCGGAACGAGCTGCTTTCGCGGGACATTTCATGACATCGAGCCCGACGCTCACGGATGGTTTTCTTCGACCTGAAAGATGCACAGGCCTCGCAGTTCGTGTCCTCGTGCTCCGGGGAGAGGCAGAGATTGCAAACCTGGTGTAAGTCCGTGTTTGGGAACTTAGCACCACACCCGGGGCATTTTTTAAAAGGAGTTCTTTCCATTGACTGCTGGCGTGATCGGCGCGGATACGTCGAAGATGTAGGTCGATGATTTTATATTTTTCGAAGATGCGCATTGAAAGGAAACGCGATCGAGACAATACCGTCGAATGGTGAGGGATTGCTCGTCGAAGGGGGTTCGAGAAACGACACTGACCCGGAGTGCAGCGAATCACATCCGAACCCGATGGCGGAAAAAAACAATCTGGAGATGGAGTCGATGCCCATGCGCACTATCACCCTAAGGAGGAGTCACCTACCTCGTGACTACAAAGACTTCTTCCAAGACAAAAACAAAGTGCAAACATCCGAGCCTAACACCAGATGGCGATCTATGCACAAGTATATAATCTACAGCTCATATGCCTCGAACATAAAGTTTCCATGATGGATGTAAGTCCGAATATGTATGCATTTATGAAAATTGCACTCATTAAGAATAACACTTCATAAAATGTTTTTTTTTTTAACAAAACATAGAAATTAGGATGTTTGTGGTGACAAGTACATGCTCTACTGACCATTTCCAGGAAAAGGGAACTTAATGACATGCGGCCTTCAAACGTCTAACGGTTTTTAGAAAGTGTTGTTTGTATTTTATTATAGCATTTTTTTCTCTTGCATCACAGCACATCTGTTAACATGCTGCTTCATTTTAGAAGCTGGCAGCAACAAAGGGAATGTGGGAAATACGTGCCAATCGTTTTTGTTTTCCTGATCCTTAACTCTTTCGTGGCGGTCTGACTGCCCGAATAATAGGTGTAAATCAATGCCAATTTTTTGCTGCTGCTGTCTAGCTCTCCAATACTCAGTCAGCAAATTGAATCAACCTTAACTTTCTAATAAGGGCGACTGCACTACATTAATCAGAGTTATCGAATGTATTTCTTTGGAGGCAAATCAACTTTGAGATGATGTGATGTCTCTGTCTTATAGGGGATACGGTGTCACACTTTTTTCCTGGTTGTAGTTGTCTCACCAACCTCCTGACCTCCACGTGAATTTTGTGTTTTGAGGGTGTTTGAGGCAGAGACACATATGATTTGAAACGAAGCTTGCGTCACGGAGCAGCATCGTCTAAGTTACAGCAGTACTTTTTGACTGACATTTCAGAGAAAAGTTGTTCATAAAGAGGCCTTCCAACACTGACACCTTCGTAGGAAATTGTCCTGCACATTAAAGAAATATTTCTTTGACGTACATGACAGGCTCCTCGGTTTACAGCAACAAAATATTTTAGAGTTTTTGTTTCTCCATGCTAAGTTGATTTATAAAATTTCATTCCGGGAATTCATTGGCACTTGGTGTACAGCTGCAACCCTAAAGAGGTATATCACACCCCACCTGGGGACCCTTCAGGTGCTTATTCAGAGGGTAGATGTGGTCTAGAGAGTAAGCAATGTATTTTTACACCTAAGAGAACCGAAATCTAACTCTGTGTGATTCATGTGTATGTTACTGGGAAAATCACTTCACCATCCTCTGCTTCGATTTCCAAATCTAAAAAGAATCGGAGCATTTTAAAGTGGACTAAATTGCAGTATAAAAAATGGACATAACATGAGGGAGTGGATTGGGTTTTGATATTTTGCTAGTGAAAATTGGAGTCGAGCTGAATTCAGGATGAACCACATTGATTTCTCCTGTGCTCTTTGCATGTCACTTTGACTGAACATTTTGAATAGGTGATGGAGTTTAACACATGGTCAACCATCCGTGATACAGTTAAAAATACACTGAGATAAGTGAACTTTTACTCTCTAATGCCATGGAAACCCATAGATTGTAGTTAAGGTCTTCTCTTGAAATGTATCTGTCATACTTTACTGGTTCTCTCAAATTTAAGCTTGCTTCATAAAGCACCAGAGACATCCTGCATGTATTCATCTTTTATAATTCTTCTTGAAGATAGCGACTTCTCTTCTTTTCTCATTGCCTAATTTCTTCCTCCATCTGTTTCATACTTACCACATTCTGCCACATATATATGAACATTTAATTTTGGACAGGATTTTTTTGAGATTTCTACATTTAAAATCTGCAGGCGTTGGAGGAATGGTAACTGAAATCCTAAAGTGAGATGCTTGGGCAGGGTCGGACTGGGAATGCAAACAGGCCCTGGCAATTGAGTCGGTCAGGCTGGAGCAGGGGGGAGTGGGGCGGGGGGGGGGGGGTTGGGGGGTTTGGGTGCACATGGAAAACAGTGCAGCTGCTTTCGTTACAGGCGGCCGATATTGCAGCTATGCTGCAAAACTGGCTCCCGGTAACAAAACCGGCACCCCGGAGGACCATAACCGGCCTCCAACCTGGCGGCCCACCGGGGAAACGCCTAGTGCCCATTACGGCCAGTCTGGCCATGTGCTTGGGTGTTAAGAAGGGGAGGAAGGTTGTTGCACCCTTTTCTTTTAATCTCCTTCCTCTGTCGCGGCCCTGCTCTCTCAGAGGCCGGTGGAAGTGTCACTGGGCTGACATTCAGTAAGCAGTGCCTGTGCTCTGTTCTACATTTCATTTCGCCACAGCTGGTCCCATGGTTCATGAACAGTTTCTGGTACATTGTGATGACTTTCCGAGACTCCAAACAAGACCATGACCACCTTCAAAACAAGTGGGAGGTTCGGCACCATCTCTAACTCCCTTCCCATTTCTTTCTAATATTTGTCTGTGATAGGGCATTCATAAATTCTGCATGTGAATGTTTCCCCTCAGCTACGACCTCTCAAAAATATATCTCTTTGCTTTTCTAGACTTTTTAAGCTACACCCAAGATTAATAATCTCTTTGAAGGAAGTTCAGGAGTCTCAGCCAAAAGCTCGATCTGATCAATACCGTCCATGGGAACATCAGAGCTTACTTCCAATCTACTTCCTCAATTTGCCTAAAGTCTTAACACTCTTCTCATCTCCCCTTAAGGGTCATCAAATATGTGTGTGTATGTGTGTCCTGTAGATCCAGTCTTCTAGCAGTCCGAGTTCAAGGGGTGAGTCCTCACGGGCCTCTACGAGTCATCTAATGAGTGTTTTAGTGTTCTGCAAAACATATTCTTCTTAGACTAGTGGGTATGGAATCACGCTCTCCTTTCTCCATATGTCTCCCAACGTCGTTATCCCAATGATATTCCACATTCTCAACCCCACCAAGGATGCTTCTTTTAATCTGGTCCCCACCCATAGTGACGTTTTATGTGACAATTTCCCTTTCCGGTCTGTTTCCTTGTTTAGTTTCATCCAGATTTCTACGGTCTGTAATAGCAGGTAAGGCATGCGACTCATTCTCACCATACAGTATATGCAGGTATCCCTGCTTGCTGAGTGCATGCATATCCAGTTGAAATGCCAGTTCATTCTGAGGCTCAAATGCCCAGTCATTTACAATGACCTATTGTGTGGACTCATAGTATTACATAACATTAAGAATTGCAATTCCCTCTTGCGTATACTGATTTTTGGATTGTCCTCAGAGCTATCATGGGAATTCCCCTATCCCAGTGTTCTCAACTCATTATCCAACCACTAGAAAACATTTTAGGTACACTATATGGTGTGCTCCTTAGTGTATAAAAAAATCTTTAGGAGGGCGATCATTTTAAACAATGCTGCTCTTCCTAATAAGAATAGAAGCAATTTCAGCCAGTGTGCAACTGTTCTCTCCAGCTCTCGTTTGTTTTAATGGCTGTGGGTTACTAAAGAAAATTTCTCATTTTCTATCATATCCAGATTCTCATGTATTTAAAATGTTTAATCTCAGTTCTAAGTGGCGTCTATCATCAACATGAGTTATGTGTAAACTTTGCTCACCCCGCAATAGACTTTACAGTGCAGACTGACTTATTCTATCCACCAGCCAATCACTCCTTTTATACCACTCCTAGCATGTTAGTTTCTGTTTTTCCTCTATCTCTGTCTCTAGTAAATTAAGATTCAAATGTAACCAGTTGCTTTTGCTTACAGAGCAGATTTATCCAGTCCCAGATCCTGTCAAGTTTCAAAAGCAATAACAAAAAATCGAACCTCCCGTAGTTTTTTCCTTCACAAACATTCTTCCATAAATAGTAGCCCTTTCGATATTCCAATACTGCTTCATATTTGATGTTGAGTTTCCAGCCTCATCTCTTCTTCCACTTTCATCTATAATATACTCATATTAGAATTTTTTCACCTTATTGGCAAGCTTGATGTCTCTTCTCAGCTTCTCCTAGGTACATCATGCATATTTTATTCCTTTATGCTCCCAGCGCCCAACATATAAAATACGCTGGTCTACATATGTCTCTCACCCCCTTGCTCTTCTCTGTTTCAAAAACTTCTTGCTGAATTAATTGCATATATTAATAAACTTCAGAAATATGCACAGCTTCTGTAATGACATCTATATAGCTTTGGATAAGAACTGAAAATGAAGTATGTAAATTTATAAACAGATACATGAACAAAAACCTAACAAATAAATAAATAAATATTAGCCCCCTTCAGGGGAGGGAGCACTTCTTGGTATTTTGGCCAACATTACTTTTTTAGGAAGAAGAGTATAATGTGCTGGGTTTCAATAGCGCCTGCAGAGCTCACCCAGCTCTCCTACTGACTTTGAGGCCTGTGAGCCTGCGCTACTATTAACCCAGCATGAATGACCATTGGTTAAAGTCTACACTGCCCTAGCAGGTAAACAGGACTTGATAAAAACTGGAATACACATGTTAATATTCATACACCAAAAGCTAACACTACCAAGTTAGTCTGGAATGTAGTACCTGAAGACCTTCTGATTTATACAAAACCTTGGGAGTGTAATTGTGAATGGTGGCTAAAAGGATTAAATGGACTCTGTTAAGTCTCTGTTTTACAAAGAGTTTTATTTCGCTGTCCATAAGCCTAACCTCTATTTTGTCTCAAAATAGTGACAAGTCTGTGGATCCACTCCAATGACTTTTGTGGTCGGCTAAGGCTGCACCTCACACCAGGCCAAAAGCTGATTCGGGGTCATATATTTAAAAGAAAACTAGCGATCGCTGCCAAAAGAACTGTCAATGATGCAATGTTTAAAATCAGCGCAGTCAATCAGCCCAACCACTGGTTTTAAATATGCACAGTTGGGATGGTGATGTAATAAAAAAAGAAACACACTGATCGGGCATCATAGAAAGAGAGTGAGGTCTAAATGAAGAACTTTTTTCAACAATATGTTTTCAATTATTGATTTTTTTGCAGTTAAATGTGATATTCGTTTTATAATCTGTGCAATAACAAACACAAGATGTAGAAGCCAATTCTTCAGAAGAAAGTGGAATTTCTGCTTTTGATCCCAATCACTTCAAGACCTACATTGTTGTCTGTGGCATTCAATTTTCTTACTGCGGGGCAATAAAAACTGAGAGGCAACTGACAGATGTCTTTCCACAGCCTACTTTAAATGGTTTGAATCAGATCAAAACCATTACTTTTTAACGAGTGCACGATTCTGATGTAATGTCAATGACGAGATCTGCAAGAAATCAAGGAACTCATTCATATCATAGTTACCTATTACATTTACCTCATTTAAATACAGTGTGTGTGATTCACAAAATATACTGCACATCTATTTTTCATTTAGGTGTTCAAAAGTATCATCCATGAGTGAAAATTACAGATCCTGTTCATAGAGTCAGGAACCGAGGCCAAAATTGTCTGCAAATGGAAATTACATCCACACAAAATATGAGAGTATACATTTTTAAATTTAGGTTTGGGAATGGGAACAGGGGTAAACAGAAGAAAGGCACAGCAAGCTGGCCACTAGTAAAATTGTGACCCCTCACAACTTTTCCAATGGATTGATTGAATAAATGAATGAATTTCAGATCTTTATCTGCAAATCTATTGTCCACCATGCAATTCCTCCAGCTGCTCTTCCTCTCACGGGGCACTGAAACAGAGGAATTCTCTTCCAGCACATCTGCACATCATTTCTGATCATGTTCTTGTTTGTTGAGCCTTTAAAAGCAGGCTCTTCTTCTGTTTCTTGGCAAGTATATCAGTGGTAGATTAGCCATCACCAACATGGAACGCCTCCTGAGGTCACTGCTGTGCAATAGCAAAATTCTTTCATTCAGTTATTCATTATTATACTCACATTGAGCCTTTACATTGAGTGCATAAATGCTGGAGTGTCTTATTCTGAGTAAAAATTGCTAACACTCCTATATTTAGGGGATAAAGGGCTGTCAATATGTAGCAACGTGCCTAATTCACACAATGAGTAGGAACTTTGTGAATTGTTGGCTTACATCAACAGTTATCATAAAGTTACTACATTTTTAAGATTAACAGTAATCCCAGGCTGCATCTTGATGGCTACAAAAGCCAAATATTTCCAAACTACTTTTAAAATTGGCGTGTCTTCTGTCACCAGAAACCCCACCAGTTCATGAGTAGGGTTAAGTTTCACTCTTTTTCTTCATCCACAATTAAAATATTGAGGCCAATTTAGAAAAGCATTTATGAGCAGCTGAGTAGTACTCCTGCAGTACTACTTAATGTACTTATAAATGCCGTTTGGAATTGGCCCCTGTGCGAATGAGTACATTTTACAGACAACTTATGCCGGCTGAAACAAGCAACACTTTTACATCATTCGTCCATCACCACATAAATCTGCAGTTTATACCACACAAACCCAGTCATCATTCACACTGGAATCACATGCACCATGCTGTCTTTTGTTTACTTCCTTAGCTACTGGGTGTTTGCGTATTCCTGCACCAGTGCATCATTTACAGTGGCCCAAAGCTTTTCTTATGAGCCTGCTGACGAAGTTGCCAGATACGGGGTTGCCAAATATCAAGGCTGCATAGACTCGATTCCATCTCGTGTGTCTTTCTTTTAACCAATCTAAGCTTCCTGTCTTTTTATCTCATGCTTGCATATTGTTTCATCTCCCCTTTCTCTATTTGTAGCCATTTTCTTGTGCTTACTCTCTCTTGCTCTGTGTCAAAGTTAAATGATGAAAAATAATTAATGGTCCCTAAAAATGAGTGCAGGTACCCAAATATGCAACCATCTGCACAAGTTAAGCACTACCTGTACCAGAGAGTTTTTCACAAAGAGTTACCTGCATAATTTGTCTTTTTAACAGCATAATTTAGATAATCTTGCCACATAATTTTGATAAATTTGCAGCATAGTCCTAGTCATTATGATGATGAAACCCGCATTTCGCAAGGCACTGTGAAACATTAGCCACAATTCACGGTTCCCTGAAAACATGAGTTTTTATACCACTGCATTTTGTGCAATAAAAGCACCCAAATATGTTATATGTACTCATCTATTTACACATGCACACATATAGATATATATGGACAGTTCTTTGTGACACTTGTGTTTGACGTTAAAATAATAAAGGGATCAATGCAGTAGTGGGTTGGCGTTGTAACTGGATTAAACAGTGCTATGTTCATACTTTTAGGAAAGCTCTTCTGATTGCAATTAGGTGAAAGCCATTTTCCAGACACTTGTCTCTTACCATCAGGCAATCCATCCCAGATTTCCAACCGGTCATAGCGGCAGTACACTCCTCGGGGAGGATTGGAGTCCGGCTCCACGTCAAAGCTTTCAAACTCCAGTATAATTTCTGCCATTTTGGGGGCAAAAATAATGTACGTGCATTCCAGGTTATTCGAATACTTCTCGGGGAACCTCGGGGACTTTATCACTCCATTCGGCGCCGTGAAGTTTCTGGAACATTCCGACCCTGGAGGACAAAGGGATAAGGTTAGGCCTCACTGTGTGACAAGTCCAATTTGCTACCAACACAGCACATTATTAAGTAGTCCGCGGCTCCCTTCCTACACCTGTCATTACGGTGATCTCTTCTGCCCCGCGCGCTCATTCAGCACTTGTGCGTGGCCGTCTCGAGCCAACTGCGAAAAGCAATGTCCCTTCCAGGCCTTTGTGTTCATTCCTACAGAGCGCTGAAGAAAAAAAAAATGCCTGCCTGCTGTGCTGTAAGACATATGACAAATATGAAGGCCTGAGGGAACGGTAAAAACATAAGTTGTAGAAATCCTGACAGGGCCCCAGAGAAGTAATTATAGCTCCTCTTAAAGTTAAATCTTTAAATCCAGCGGTTGACAGCTATGAAACAGGGCAGGATATTTACAAGAATTGGCGTGCCTTGTTCCAACCCAGCGGAGGGGAGCCGCGGTTTTAGGTTGCGCGCGCGCGCAGTGGCTTGGCGAGCTCGCCAGATGTGACCTGTGCCTCGTGACGAGAGTAATGGGAAAGGCTGGTACGTGCAGCCCGCGCGCCTGGCTCGCTCAAGCGCGGTGTTGACACAGGTGCAACCATAAAGTGTTGCAGTAGGGGGGAGGCATGATGAACTGCGTATGTGTAGGCCAGGCATATTGTTAAAAGTCACCCGATATCAATGTTGACATACGGAACTTATTTAATGTAGCAAATAAAACACCAATTAGCGTTTTTTGTGGAAGCTGTCAGCCGGTCAAGAACATATGAAATTATAAGGATTATTTCAATGACGATAATTGTGCGTACAGTTTGGGGAGATTCCGCAACAGTTGTCAACATATTTTAGGATCTCGACCAAATGAACAGCAATAGTCGATCCTGATGGTGGGCGGGACAGAGGGTGATGCATGTTTTCATGCAGCCACCTCTGTGGTGCGGTTATTATTAGCCGCCATTATTTAGCTAGGCCGTGTGATGGCTTCCCAAGAGAGCAGCAGCTAGAAATACGGGAAGAAGGCTGGTGTTTAATTTAGGCAATACTAGGCAAAATGCGTAGGGCACAACCAACATGGGTCGTCCAGTTGCCCCAAAAATAATTAACCATGGCTCTATTTGGAAGGGGAACTGGTGAGGTGCAATGCCACAATCTTCTCCACCAAGGCATGATGGTCTCTGCAAGTCATGAGTTCGAAACCCAGCAAGTCCTACTCAACCTTCTTTCCTACCATGGTCAGTAAACAAAGTATCATTAAATTGAGTAATATTAAGAATAGCTTTTATTTACAGTGCTTATAAGTTGCAGAAGTGCAGTATGAAGCGCTAAATAAAAACAAGTTATTGAAATTAATTGCCTTACATTTAAAAGAAGCAGCATTAAATCACAATAAGTGGTTCATTTGTCATGGTCGCTCCACAATAAAGGCTAACATTCAATAATTCCCAGTGTTTGACCGGGGCTTAGGAATTTGAGTCCAAAGGGCCAGTGGTCATTTTCATAGGTACATTAACTTTACTTCGCTTTTTCTCTATATATGATCCTATTGTTAAAAGTTTCAAAGATGCGTCAAAATAAACAGGCAAAATAACTAGGAACATTTAAACTAATTTATTAGTTCTTGAGACAAATAGAATTATTTACACGTTTAGGACCAACCTCTTCCCTCTGGGAGCAGTATATATCCATCTGCACTACATTGTTGCTGAGTAATGGCGTTTTTCTCTTGTCAGAGGTCATCTGTGGTAACCTCTGCCCATTGAGGACATGTCAGTCGGCAGATGGAATTCAGATTCAACCACTCCTTTCTCCCAGCTCAGTACTTAGCACTGCACTTGTACATAGGGAGTTTATCTGTATCATGTATTCTGTAGTTAAGATAGATGCTTTGTGTTTCATCCAAGACGGGGAATACTAGGTGGCTGCTGAAAGCTACACGAGGAGGTGGCTGGAGGGTTGGGGTGTGGTGCGGTTCAGTGCAGTGGGAGCTACATTGGCCCTAGGTGTAAATGTGTCCCAGTGAAATGGGAGTCACAGTCAAAACAGCACTTTACCAGTGTCAGCAAACACCCTTTCATTGCCCCCATTTGAAAAATCTGACATTTATATTATAAAAATATTATTTTAAAGGTTTGTATTATTTGGAAAAAACAAGACAACTTAAAAAGACTTGATGGATTATTATCTAGTAGACAAATTATACATAGTGTAATGAAATAACCTTGTGATTAATAACTTTTTTTAACATGCCCTTCTCCAAAAAGCACAACGCTATAGCATTGGAACTCACATATCTTCTCCAAATCGAATCATTTAGCAACAAGCTATTTCAAAACGTGGTGTTGTCACCTTGCACCTCTCTTTTTTAATAAAACCATTCCCTGCGATATAAGTTCACCCATTTAAAAAATTCATTAAGACACTTTACCTGCTCTTATCGTGCTTACTAAAGCATTCTGGTTGGGTGATTGGAATAGAAGGCATCTCAAGTTGAACATTACCACTGACCTGTTTTGTAGATTTCATAGCGGATGGAGAACCCAGCTCCATGAGTTTCGTAATCGGAGACAAATGTGATGAACATGGAGGGTCCAGAGGAAACTAGCTGAGAGGGAGCAATCTTCCCACAGAACTTCCCCAAAAGCCTCCCATTGGCATTTTCTCCATCGATTATCTCCACGTAGTCATACCTGGTGGAACAAGAGAAGAGGAAGGTTTTAGCATAGAGGCTCTTGCTACTTATTGCAATTTCAGCTGAATAGGTCACTTTATAGTCCATTTCATTAGTACAGAATAGACCAGAAAATAAGACTTTCAATAGACCTCACAAGCGAGCTCCCGCTGTTAATTTACTTAGAGGGCGATTTTACCAGCTGGCCAAGTGGATACACTTTTTTTTTGCTGACCACTTAAGCTGATTTGTGGCAGCAACGAAAAGGACAGTGGGAGGTCTAAAGGTTTGAAACTACACGGTCTTGACAGAAAGCGCAAGGTAAAAACAGGCTGCATGCTGAAATTCACTAGAACATTTTATACAGGAAACCGTACAAAGCAGATGCGCCCATTACAATTATACAGTCTTATAGCACCAGTGACATAAAGCAAAAATGTGTGTAGTTAAGGCAAAATGCTTCTTGCTGTTATGCTATTAGAGAGTGAAGGATGCTCATGAGTGAGATCTCATCAGCAATCAGACGGTATCACCTAATCTAGTGTGAAATTTGTGATTACTGCATTGGTCATTGACTGAGACTCTCGTATGAGTAAATGTTTAGCACGCATTGGCAAAGTCCGTAGGTCTGACTAGCATTTTCAGTCTTAATAAAAAGATTTACAAAACTGCTGCCGTGAAAAAAGATCAAACAATGTTTGTTTTCTGTATACAATCTATGAGCTAAAGAATGTAATATGAGATCATTTGCTGTATCATTTGCTTCTGAGATGTAAAATAGTCCCCCATGCATTGTAATGCAAGCTCTCCATGGGAGGAAGAATTTAGTACCAAACAATCCTCAGCAGAGGTGGGAGATAGTTTTGCGGATAGAGCGCAAGCTCACTATATGCATAACTTAAGGCATTGGTAACAAAAGATCTTGCAGACAGGTGCTCTGTCCAGCCAGACATGAGTTTACGTGATTAAAGTTGTCCTTTCCTGATTCTGTTAAATCACACCCATATTTTCATTTTAATCTCAAGCCATTTTCTATTGAGAATTCCCTTTTACTACAATTCTTTAAATGATGTCCTATTGTGTTCTTTCTCATTTTAATCTCATTCCTTGGTTGTGTGAATTTATTGTAAAATAAACATCTACTTGTTTTATTTTGTTTAATTCAACAAGCAACGTTTTTATTGTTTTGTCCTTTTCTAGTGTCAGAAAAAATAAAAATAGTTGACACATGTTTCGCTCTGCAGTCGAATCAGCCACGTAATCTTTTTCAAGGCTTGCATATTCTGTGATAATATGTGAGAACTGTATATGTGGTGGCAGTCAATCAGAAAAGTCTTCCAATGGGCTGGTCTTTAGCCCGTCTTGCCGGACACCATGCTCATTGTTCTGCAGTATTGCTGTATTTAAATTCATATCACATTGCATAATAGGATGGCAGGTCCCAAAACCTTTTATTCTCAAAACCAGCATATAGTAATACCTTGTTTTTAAATGTGTCAAATATACATACTTTTAATGGTGCTCATTTTATTGACCTCCAAAGGGGGAAAGTTAACGCCACTCTGTCAGTACTTGAATCTTTGATTTCCCACTGTGGCACTAGGCATGATAATTGTCTCTTCTAAGTACCCAATTACCATCAGTCCTTCCTTGTGCTGCTATATATATCTTTGTTTTTTCCACTTTAGCCATTGGCGGCATCATGAGCGTCGTCTGTGATTCTACTAAAGAGTGCCGCAGAGCCTCTTGCGATATTCAACGCAGAATACGAATGGTGCTGAATATCTTAAACTGCACTTAAAATGAACACAGTGCTATAGCAAAACAAATACCCAAATAATATTTCTCTACATGTTGAGCTATCTGTTGAATCCCTTTCTACTCTACCGGAGCACAAGCATTCAGAAACCTAGTGGAGAAACTCATTAAAATGGCGACGTCATCTCCGTAGACATCATCTGGCAACATGGAGAGATTAAGAAGAATGGCATACATTAGCCATGCAGACAATGCCAGCTCCAGTCGCCAATTATTGAGAAAAAAGGAAATCTCATGAGTCTAATTCGGTACAATTAAATTGTGTCTCTTTGTCTATGGCGGTTGTGCTATCAAGACATAATGGATGGCCCTCTTTTCACACTGTGAAGCTCCACCATGAATTCAGAATGTCTCCGGCTCGTTTTCTATCCGAATAATACTATAATTCTGTTTTTTACCATGTAAATATATGCCCTGGTCTGTATATAAAAACCTCAAACTAATAGCAGTAGGGGCCTGCCCTCTAATTCTTATCCCCCACGTAAAAGACTGTCATTGTGCGATGGATGCACAGCGCGATGTATTGTTTCATTATTCAATTCCACTCCCTGGTGTATTTTAGGACCACCTTATTTTCTCTTTTGGGGTTTATTTTCAGATTAGTGCTTTGGAAGTCCTCCAGAGACATATGCTGTTTTTTTAGTACATCAAGCCATTGGCACAGTTGTAACTTGGTTTCTGAATTATACTTTTTTTGACTTCCTCTAAAGGCTGATACACAGCGGAGTGCAGGCTGGATTTCAGGCACAATGAAAGGCACTAGCAGTCCTGGTCTCTGTGATCAGCAGCAACAAATAGGAACAATCGACAACATTTTGGATGTGGCTTCTCTTACCAATGTGGTTCCATTTTCTGGTTAGTTGAGGATGAAAGGGCAAGGCTGAGCTCCTTGCCGTTATTGTGAGGTATATTGACACTAGCCCAAGGTTTGTGGCATGAACAGCAGATATGGAGGTCAATTATGAGACAATAATGCCTACAAAACAAGTCATCATTATTCATTTGAGATATTCTCATATTTTCTTGGCTGGGCGACATGCAGATGGGGAAGAATGGAAACTCAGCAGCATTCAGGGCTCAGCTCTGTAACTGCTGATAGTTGCTAGACCACCAGTATCAGAAAGCATAGACATGACTCAGACCTGGTGAAATGGCCTCTGTGCTCTTGGCTGCCAGATTCAGACCAATGCGGACATGGTTGGTATTGCTAGCCATAACCCCAGAGCAGGACACACAAAAGGACTTAGAAGAGGCGGTGTTATGGAAATTTGTATATACTATAATGTTCTACCTATACATCTTCTAGAGGTGGTGCCCATAAGGTGCAAATCTGTTCCACCTTGTAGGTGATGTGATGCTTTGCTGTTCCCAAATCCTTACTCCCCTCTTCTAACCTTTTAGCATTTGGGAAATATTTGCTTCTTGCAGGTTCTATTTGGCTCTCCTTTATAGGTGCTACTCTTGGCGCCGCCTAAGAGTAATACACGTAAAAGCAAGTCAAATCATCTGTTTGATCAATATTTCTGCTTTTCATGAAGCCAATAAATTGCCAGTATACAGAGCTACCTCCGCTTATTGACTTTATTTTCTTTGCAGATCCTCATATGCCATCTAATGGATCGAACTCTTATGAAGAAGGTGCGCTGCTTGCTGCTGGTATCCCTGTTTTTCTCCTAAACGCTTATGGTAAATACAACACTTATTTATTCATCATAAACAATATAAACATGTTTAGCATACAGCCAATGTAATCAACTAAGCGAATGCATGAGAGGTGGCTGTAAGATCGATGATAATTGTTGGGAAGCAGCATTTGAAGTGCCATACCTCATTACAAGACTGTGGGAGGTGTGCCAGGTCTTAAGATAGGAATAATTAGACATTGCTGTGTGTTTAATTAGACTCAAACACGGTTTGCAACCTACAGTATTTGCTATGGATCAGCAAGCCTAGCATAGAAACAGGGAAGCTCAAACAGCTTTGTGCACAGTGTTTCACAAAGTGATATCAGAAGAATCTTAACCAGATACCCAGCAGCATCTCAAATGAAATTGCAAGGGTTTTAATATTAATTCAATCAATTCAGTTCAAAACTTTATTCAGCAGCATTGTGGAAGCCATAATATAATTCTAGCATTAGTTCCCAAACAGCTGGCACATCAAATAAAGCTGTTCATACTTTAGCTACTGATGTGCTCACATGCATATTCACAGCAATAAGACCCCTTATTAGTTTTTGGTAATCGATAGTAAGCCAAAATTACCACTTGCCCTACTGTAAGGATGTACAATGTAGATCTAGGTTGGTCTGATCCATGCCAGGCCTTTCTATGATCTTTTTGGCCACAGGCCTGAAAAACACCTTTGCAGTCGGCAATGATGTAGCACCGTAAGAAATTATGAAGACCTTCTACAGCCACCACCATTCTATGTTAGAGATGGCAAGCGAGGCTCCTTGAGCCAAAGTTCAATAGTCCCTTTGATGGAGTGAGCGGGACTGTAAGTCCCGACACACTACTGACCTCTCTGTACCTCCAGCCCTCATTTTCAACCCTTAATGTGAGCATACTGCCACGGTAAATGGCGATAGTAGGATTTCCAGAAACTCGGTAATGACTAACGAGGACACCACAGAATTGTTACATTTTGGAATGCTACAAGCCATAAGTGGAATGTATGGTCCTTTCTGCATTGAGTACATGTAAACCAACCACAGTGATCATTTGTTTCCAATGATAATGTATAGAAGGTCAGATAAGTTAATGATGGCGCATTATGTGCTGAAACCAGAGAACCAAACCTACTAGTACATTGACTTCTGCATGTCAAGCAACTGAGCGTGCCTTGCATGCTTCTGGGATGGACAGTTAACAAATTACACTTCATACTGCCCTGAGCTGTCATTTGCTTTATGTTGTGTAAAAGTTGCAAGCAATAAGCAGTCAGACCTAGCTTATCGTCATGGCACAAGATATTTTTTGCTTTTGTGAATATAGCTGAGACTTATCAGGATTCATTTCTTTTGCCTTAATTTCAAGTACAAGTGACAACTGATGTGGGCTTTGGGTGGAGACCGTGTTGCTCTGTTAGCACTCTAGAACCCTCGACTATCAGGGCTGGCTCTGCTCTTTTTCCCTGGTGGAGGACATATTCTGAGTTTGGGCCACCCGGCCGGTCCAAGGTTTTCCATGATGTAAAGGAGAAATTCTCGTCCCAGGGATTAAAAACACTCTTGGGGTGTCACTGAGTGGGATAGTGACTCTGTGGACTTCTGTCAGTCTTCAACTTTCTATAGCATATCCAAGAAAAATATTACTATGACAACTATTTAACTGAATATCGTTTGCAATATAAAAGCCTATTTTCAGACTAATGTTACCCATTAGACCAGTAATTACCCTTTGGCCAATAGTCAATCGTGTATGACTACGCCCCACAAAAGACTCGCTATCTGTCCCTCTGAAATTAACATTTCTGCAAGATGTCAAGTTGACAAAATGCTCCCGGCTTTCCAAGCTCACTGCTGCCAAGCTAGCAAAGGCCACTTTGCCTTTCCATTTGTTTTTAAATCTGACATAAACCTGCTATAATCAATTTACACAAACCATTTATTCTATTTCCAACCACTACCAGGGTCAGAACCTCTGATACATTAAATTTCAGGAATGCTTAAAAACGGCAGTAACATAACCGTATCTGACAACTGAAATGAGATCAAAGAAAAAAGATGTCTTCATGATGGCTAATGTCATCCTTAACAACCCTCTAGCAAGCCTTGCAGGGCGCATTACTGATGTTTACACAAAGTCCCACTGGAAAATTGCAAAGATGATATCACTAGTTAAAGTGGACAGGTTATGGCTCTTTAAATTTCAAACATGACATTACCTCATCAGTTAAAATCGTGCACCCGCATCGGTGTACACTTTGCGGACACTAGAGCAGACATTGATGGAACTGTAAGCATTAAAATATGTGAAGTATTAAATTTAATTCTTTCTTCCCATGTATCTGATGGCTTTAGTGCCAAATGCTCATCATGTAAGCCATGTTAGCGGTTGCATTGGTAAGTCGTGATAAGAGTCGAGGACACGCTTGTCTGCTTAGATTTGTTGATTGGTAATTGAATTATCATGTCCAGTAGAGAAAAATGTCTCTGGATCCTGTACTTATGTTTTTTTGCAGCAAATGCAACATTCCTCTGTCTTTCACAAAAGGCAACATTTAACCACATTCATTTCCATGATTAGACAAAGCATGCTTGGTGGTTTGCGGTTCCACTAGGAACCTTTGTGTTCCTTGGTTAAGATTGAGTCCTACTGACCAGTCATGCAATCAAATACATGTCTGCAGTTCAGTGTGTTTGACTGCTTCCCTAACTTTGTAGACAGCAAAAATGTATTTATACATTGTGATAGTACCATCGACATTGGTGTATAGCTTGTTGTGTTATGCAATGTTATTTGATTTTGTAGCACTAACCAACAATATTTATAGCATCATAGTGCTTGCTCTACCTGGGTGCTCTTTCATGTAGGTATGGAAAGGCCATCAATGGAACCAAGTGATCCATTGTTATCATCTTAATTACATCGGGGCCTATTCACAAGGGTAAATTTACATATGACTAAATCTACCTATGTAAATTTAATCTTACACTTTAGAATATATTTTTCTACTTTTGGCTACTGACCATTTCCAAGACTAAATGCATTTCAAAGCATAGACTTACATGTCTCCAACCTTTAAACAAGGGAGTCGTGCTAAATTTATGAGTGTAAAGTTACTATTTGTAACTTTTTGCAAGTAGGCCTTGGTGGAGATCTCCGCCACTGTGGTCGAGATCTCTGCCACCATAAGGGGGATCTCAGTCACTGCAATGGAGAGCTTCCAATGGGAAAGAAGAGGGAAAATGATTAAACATGATTAAAGTTTATCAATGTTTAAAACATTATTTAATTTTTTTAGTAAAATATACATTTTAAATTAATTAAACAGCTTATTTTTAGCCTAGAACTAATCAAATAAAATGTTAGAACACATTGCTTCTTCAAAACAAATGTTTACTAAGTAATAAAATAATTTAACTGTATTGGTTTATTTCATAAATATTAATTTTTAAATAAAATAAAGTAAAAGCACCCAACATAGCAGTTTATTAAAATTAATATTTAGTCAAATTAATTAAACGTTGTGCTTAATTGACGTAAATTACATTTGACTTTTAACACTTTAATGTATTTTTAATTAAGTTAAGTATTTATTTGTAAACTAATAAACTATTTAATTATTAATTGTGCCTAATTTCTGAGATATAAGAAATATACACGTAATTTAAAACTGAAAATAATGTAATTATATTAACCTCATTTCCTACGGGGTATTATATTAATTCACTGTCACCATTATGTTTTACGGCAGTGTGCTGCAGTACCTGTGATTGGCCTTGTGTGGTGCTAGACTTACTCCAAGGATGGGCTGGAGTGCATTTACTACTGCTGTGTCACCTTTAGGGCTGTAATAACTTTCGAAGTGTAGTTTGTGACTAGCAATAGTCTTACTCTTTTGTGGATGAGTGTTTGTATTAGCATGCCCCTACCAAATCTATGATTGGCTGGGTTCTACGCTTTCTCTGCTAATTTTTCGGGAGCTACTTATTTCTTTTTGTTTAAGCACTCCATGAGAGTGCATGAGTTTTCCAGCTATCTCCCGTGGGTGTTTTTCTCCCCCCTCCATGTTGTTCTCTTTCATCCTTGTGCTTTTCCCACCCACACTCCACATTTACCCTTTCGCCCATTTTTTTCTCCCTCTGCCCCCTGCTCCCTTGTGTTTTTTCTCCCTCACCCCACTATGTTGCTTCACCCCCACCTCCTCATAATGTAAAGACACGCTGTATAAGTGTTTTGCAAGGTATGGAGACTCCATGCAGTTGTGCTTGCTGCAGGCAATGTTTGTGGTAGTATCAGGTAAATCAACCAACAGTAGAACAACGACCTACCTGACCATAAAACAAGCCCACAAACAGCTGAAAACTGGTCCCCACCGTGACCTGTCAGACCAGCCCTTCTGGTACCGCCTGATTGCTCCATAGGCCAGTGCGACTCTGCTCGGCACAGACAAATGTGCAAGGAAGTGACACAATCCTTTTTCTGTCATTTTTTAAACCGGGCGAAATGCACGTGGGACCACCGTCGTCATGTTTAGAACCAGACAAAATGTGCTTAGCACTAGCATGTTTGTAAGTAGACGAAAGTGCTTGCCACAGGCAGTCGTCATGTAGAACCCGGATTCACTTTGCATTCGGAGCAACAACTAGAGCTAGACAATCTTTGTAGGACGATGGCACCAAAACACAGAAGATAGGCCTCGGAAAAACCAAATGCAGTCCCCTATCAAATTACAGTGGCAAAGCCAAAGAATAATTAAGCAGAATTCAAGTAACACTATAAATGTAACAAGAATATTGCTCGAAAAAGCTGCGAGGATTTGCTCAGAGCAAGAAGGTGTAGTTTTAATGGAACCTCAGGGAGTACCACTAGCATGGCAGAAGTAATGTCGCCATTTCAGCAATTGACCCCGGTGCACCAAACAATATTATCTTTTCAAAATTACAGCCAGTCCCACTGAAGCTCAGGGAGTTAAACATATTTCTCAAGGTTACATCGAGTCAGCGTAAAAGTGTTGATTACAACCCAAGTATGTGTCACCAGTCCGGCCCACTCGCCCGAGACTATAATCCTCCTACGCATGATTGGGCTTTTGCAAACAGTACAGGCCTCCGCGTTGGCCTTGTCACATCATTAAATAAGCAGTTTGGGATTCTTTCCTAGTGCAGTAAGCCTCAAAGGAGGACTCCTACCTTCATTAAGTGACTACTGTGGGCTGGTGTGGTGGAAATAAGCCCAAAACTCAGACTGCCACTTTTACCTTCAAATAATTTTTTTTTTAAAAACGTATTTTTGTCTAAGATAGTTGAAACAAAGTAAATGCATGCCAACCTACATTATTTCTGCCATGGCATACGGAGCATCCCAAAAAAAGAGCTTACGCTATATAAAACTTCAAATAGTAAATACATATGTGTAAGTATTTATTTATTATGCATAACACTGACCAGAACAATCTAGTTTCAAGGAGGAAGAGCGCAGTACAGATCACATGTTTCAGTAGAAAAGAACAGTAAGACAATTAACTGGCTCCTCACTCCCTGTTTATTAGGTCTGGCTTAACAGCAAAGTTGTCTGCAATTCCTAATGTTATCAATTCTTTAAAATGCACATAGGGCCTAATTACGAGTCTGGCAGTCCAAGGGCTGCCAGACTCGTGGTGGCGCACCAGTGGCAGTCCAGCCACCTCTGCACCGGCGGTCCGACCGATCTATTATGACTTGGGTGGTCGGACCGCCCTGGGACCGCTGCACAGAACTGCCATTCCCTGGCGGTAGCGCGGTGGTCAGAGGCTACAATATCACCATGGTCCCGCCAAGCATATTCCGAGTTTTCTCTCCGCCAGGGTTTTCACTGCAGTTCCATTGCCGATACAGTCCATGCTGTCCAGAAACCTTGTGTGGCGTTCCCATTGTGGTGCCTTTTTGAAAGGCACCACTGCCTTTGAAAGAAGCACCGCAGCGGGAACCGCCATACTGCCTGCTCGCCACACTACAAAAAACTTGTAATCTGGCAGGCAAGCGGCGCGACACTTGGCGGTGCGGGGGCGCGACGGTGGCGGGCCCCCCACCCGCACTGCCAAAAGTCATAATCGGGTCCATAGAGTGGGATTTGACTCTGCTCAAAGGAGTGTTTCCACCTCATGCTGTTGGTTTTTTGGTGTATCATTCATCTTTCTGTAAAGTGCTTGCCTTGCTATGCACAAGGAACTATTTTACGTCTCAAAAGTACACTGAATCATGGCACATTAAATTGTGAGAAAGGGAGAACTGGGAGTTAAACCAGCCCTGGAAAATATATTTACACTAACCCTCTATTAGAAACTATTGAGTTTAGTGAGTGAGTTCAACCTTGCTCTCCTGGATTTAGTGCTGGGAGCAAATTATATATTTGTCTTCAAGAAAATTGTGTGTGTTCCCTTGAGGCTGTTCTCAAGGCGGGATAACTGATGATCCCTGCATCCGTCCACTGCTAATAGCAGCCTTAAAGTCCTCTGTCTAGCGGGGATTTCCCTGGTTCCGATATGGGTAGTCCATCCCTGAGGTGAAGTAATTCAGAAGCAAGGGCCTGAATAGTATATTCAGGCTTCGCTCTATGTGCAAGGCATGCGGATCAGTGGAGCTTCTGTAAAACTGAGGCGAGGGCTAATTATAACAGATTATTAGCCAAGTACGTTTAAAATGGAAGTACATATTGGACTTTCTACCAAATATATGACATGGATTCAAAACAATGGCCCAGGAACCAAATCTAAGAATAATTGCATGATGTCATGATATTGTCTGTTTATATCGGATACGGAGAAGTGTTCTAGCTTCTTTCGATAAGCTGGACACTCATGTAAGAGGACGCTATAAAGGCCATGTGAGTTACCCGAGAAAGAGAATGGTAGAGGAGGAGAAAAACAAAAAAAAGCTGTGAAAGCCTTCAAATTTCAGGAACAAGACATGATGTGTGAAAAATCACAAGTTCTGTAGAATGTCATCAAAGGAATAAGTCACGGCTCTGTAATATTGAAAAATTAGGATGTTTTGGGTGGATGATATTAAGGAGTGGGCTGATTACAGTGGACGGATTATTAGAGGATAATTAAAGCTGATGTCACCCATCATTATGCTCATGACTCAAATATAAGTTAGCCTAAAAGATAGAGCATAACATTTACATTTTCCCAACCAATTAATATTTGACTCTGTGAACCATCTGTCACAAAAGTACACCAGTGATAAAGTTAAAGGTCAACTTTGAACAAACCTTTCAATAAGAGAGAAAGGAAAAGAGCTTAACTACATTTCTTGTAGGCGCCACCTTACAAAACAGAAGGCGCGGCAAAAGGCCAAGATTCTACTCTGATTGAAAATAATGGACTGAATATCTAACAAGGAAATTGTTCCTGCAAAGATGTACATTCAAGGGTACAAAGTTACTCTTACCACTGGCTATGTGGTCTATATTTTATTTTCACTGTTTACTGTCCCAAAACAGTTCCTCACCACTGGTACATCTGAAATTTATTGCAGGGAAAGGATGACCATTTACTAACTTTTTTACTTTGAAGATATGCAATAAGTTCCTTGGCAGCCAACCAAGTAGCCACCGTCACCGGAACTTGCACAGGCCTTCTTAGACAGATGCGAAGACTTGCCCCCTTTCTCTCTACAACAGCACTACAGATGATAATATCGGCCACCATCATATCAAGACTGGACTACGGGAACGCCCTGTACATTGGCCTACCAGAAAAACTAACCAACAAACTACAAGTGACTATGAATGATGCCGCCAGGTTGATCTTTTGGCTTCCCAGAAGGGCGCATGCGACCCCGCTGCTCCATAAACTTCACTGGCTCCCCATCAAGCAGAGGGCAAAGTTCAAAGGCCTCTGCATTGCCCATAAAGCAATCTACGGCCAGGCTCCAACATATATCAAGGAGCTTCTGGGGAACTACGTGCCGGGCCGGAAACTGCGATCTTCCGAGAGCCGACTGCTGGCGGTCCCTCCGTTTAAAACCGCATCCAAGGGAGGTAAAGCCTTCTCTGTTATGCTCCCGCAACTCTGGAACAATCTGCCCGACGGCCTCCGCAAGGAAAGCGCGCTCCTCCCTTTCCGGAAACACCTCAAAACGCTCCTGTTCAGGGAGGCCCTGGAGGCACGCCAATAATCCGCATATAGGCACCAGATGGACAGAGGCTTGTTTGTGTTCACTCTCTCGAAGCGCTAAGAGACCCCTGGGTGATTACGCGCTATAGAAATGTCAGCTAACATAACATAACACTACATGAGTTGTACATGGAATTTTCCAGCTCATAGACCGAGAATGAGTGCAAACAGGCTCAATGAGTTGACAACTCTTTTAGAGTACACAGTAGTCCAAACACACAAATAGAGCAAATGAACTATTTTTTGAGTTTGACAAATAAACATCTTCAGACTTATAACTATTAGAACAAAGGAGTAGGGCGCATGCAAGGTCAGCTTGCTTCCCAATTAATGAAATAAAAAAATCAAGAATGCTCTCCAGATACATCAACTCCTATACTGATGTATACCTTTTGTCACTTTATATCTTTTAATACTTTGTTCTAATATTGTAAGATTCATAGTTTCGCAGACCATGAAGCTGTCTTAGTGGAATGCAGTGGTATATAAAAACAATCATATCAAATCATCAAACAGACAAATCAGTAAGGCTATTAGCATGTCCATTCCAACTGTGCTTAATTTGTAAGGTGCTGTTTGGAAGCCCACGCTGGCACTATTAAATGTCGGAGTGCCGAATACCAAGGCTGTGTAGTCCTGATTCCACCTCAGGCCTCTTTAATCCACTGCCAGACACTCCCTGCCATTTTATCTCACTCTTGCAGGTTCCTACGTTCTCCCTTGGTGACGGTTTTTCTTTCTTTCTCTTCCTCCTTCTTTCCCTTTATGTATTTTTCCATCTCTTTCTCAGGAACTGCCAGATTAAGAAAAATAAATGCTGGTCCCTAAAAATGAGTGTCGGTGTCCCCCATTGGCAACTACCGGCTCAGGTTAAGCACTGATATACAATTACCATAGCCACAAAGTCAACAATGACTGGGTACAATAGGGGGCACTATATGGCTTCTCGCTAACATGTCAGAAAAATCCATACATCTATGAAAACGAATAGTTTCTTACCTGTCGGTGTAGTTTTGCAGCTTGAAGACTTTCTGGATTCACTATGCTGTGCATTATTCCGCGGTCTAGTGGTTGGGTCCGGACTCGTAGTATTTTTTATCTCTTTTTTTTTTTTTCGTGGCCCAGGTGGGCGTCGACGCCCCACCATTTGGTGTCCTCCCGTGACGTCGGCGCGCTTCCTCCGGAAGCTCCCACCCTTGGGCGCCATCTTTGGATTCTTTTTTTCTTGTCTTGTGCTATTTTTGTTTATCCTCTTATTTTTTGAAGGTCTCTTTCCTTCCTTAATCACTTTCCTCCTGTCTCATCTTTCTGGCGGAGGTGGGTGGGTTCGCTAGTGAATCCAGAAAGTCTTCAAGCTGCAAACTACACCGACAGGTAAGAAACTATTCGCTTTGCAGCGTGAATCTGTCTGGATTCACTATGCTGTGCATAGACTTTGTAGCGGTTTGCTATGTTTGTGGCGGCTGGGTGGAAGATGAGCGTTGGTTGTTGAATATATGTTGAAGCACTTTTTGACCTACTTGTGCCTCTTTGTTCATCTGTATATCCACGCAGTAGCGCTTAGTGAATGTGTGCACTGAAGCCCATGTTGCCGCCAGGCAAATGTCTTGGATGGGTGTGTTTGCCAGGAAGGCTATTGTTGCTCCCTTTTTCCTGGTAGAGTGAGCTTGTGCTGCTCCTTGTAGTTCTTGGCCTGCCTGTTTGTGGCAGAATTGGATTGTCTGTGTCTGTGCGATCCATCGTGCGATGGTGTTTTTAGTTACCGGTCTTCCCAAGAAACTGCTTGCGAAAGACACAAAGAATTGCTTTGTTTTCCGACAATCTTTAGTTCTTTCGATGTAATGCATCACTGCTCTTCTAACGTCCAGAGTGTGCAGTGCCCTCTCTGCGCTTGTGGATGGTTTTTGGAAGAAACTTGGTATCTGTATTGTCTGGCTTATGTGGAACTTTGACACCACCTTGGCATGAAGTGTGGGTCTGTTCTCATTACCACCCTGTCATTGTGAATTTGAATGTAGGGTTCTTGTAGTGTTAGCGCTTGCAATCCGCTCACCCTGCGTAGCGAGGTGATCGCCACCAGAAAGGCTGTCTTTATTGTGAGCATATGCAGAGAGGCCTTGTGAATGGGTTCGAAAGGTGCCTTCATAAGTTGCGTTAGAACTACATTGAGGTTCCATGCCGGCGGTGGCATCCTTTATGGGGGGGGCGATTCGTTTGGCCCCCTCCAGGAATCTTTTTAACACCTGGGATGTAAAGAAACTTTTCCCTGTTTCTCCTCTTGTATAGGCTACTATTGCTGCTAGGTGTACTTTTAGCGAGGTGTAGCTTAGGTTACTTTTTAGCAAGTGGGTTAAGTATCTTAGCACTGTTGATTCCCTGGTGATTCTCTTCTGGAGCTTTTCCCTGATGCACCATTGGGTGAATCTTTTCCATTTTGCCGCATAACACTTCTGTGTGGTGGGTCTCCTTGCCTCCCTCAGCACCGCCAGCGTGCTCTCTGGGAGCTTGAGGTGCGCGAACTCTAAGTCTTCAGGAGCCAAGCTGTAGACTGATGCTCTCTGGTTCCGGGTGGAGCAACCTTCCATTTTGCATTGAGAGCAGGTCTCTTCTTTTTGGGAACTTGTGTGGTGGCCCCTGCGCCATCTCCACTATTTGTGAGAACCAGGACTGCCTGGCCCACTGTGGTGCTACCAGAATCAGCGTCATGTTGCTTGTTCTGCACTTGCTGAGCACCCTGTGCATCAGCGGTATCGGGGGGAAAGCGTAGGCAAATGTCTTCGACCAGCTTATCCATGGGGCATTTCCTTGGGATTGCTGACCTGGCTGTCTGGATGCGAAGTATTGGCATTTTGCATTCTGGTGTGTTGCAAACAGGTCTATTTGTGGGGTCCCCCACTTTTTGAATAGCCTTTGCGTTTCCTGCGGGTTGAGCTCCCACTCGTGGGATGCTGATGTCTGTCTGCTGAGTCTGTCTGCTTCCACATTGTCCTTCCCTGGTAGATGTATCGCCAGGAGGTCTATTTGTAGTGGAATTGCCCATTTCCATATCTCCTACGCTAGCCTTGACAGCGCCACTGATTGTGTTCCTCCCTGCTTGTTGATGTGGAACATTGTTGTGGTGTTGTCTGTTTGTACTAACACCCTTTGCCCGTACAGCTGTTTCTGGAAGGCTTTTAGTGCAAGGAACACGGTCTTTAGTTCTAGGTAGTTGATGTGTTTGATTGCATCTGTTTGTGTCCTTAACCCCCTCACTTTGAGCAGGTTCATGTGTGCTCCCCACCCCATTTGGGATGCGTCCGTTGTGATGGTCACTGTTGGAGTTGGTGGTGTAAATGGCTTCCCCCTCGTTATGTTGTCTTTGTTCCACCACGCTATCTCCTCTTCCACTGCGTGCGTTACAACCACTAGATCTTCCCAACTCCCTGTTGCCTGTGACCATTGTTGTTGGAGCCATTCCTGGAATGGTCTCATGTGGAGTCGAATATTGGGGACTAGGTGTATGCAGGACGCCATCATCCCCATGAGCTTGCTCACTGTCCTCACTGTCACAGGTTGCCCCTTCTGGTATTGACGTGTCTGCTTCAGCAGGGCGAAGGTTCTCTTCTTGCTGGGGAACACCCTGCCCTGAATGGTGTTGATCTGTGCGCCCAGGAAGATCTTCACCTGTTCTGGTTCTATCGAGGACTTCCCCCAGTGTATCGAAAACCCTAGTTCTGTCAGCGTGTGCGTGACCCGCTGAGCATGTAGTTTGCATTGGTTGTAGGAGTTCGCCTTACAAACCAGTCGTCGAGGTAGGGATATACATGTATTCCCTGCCTCCGTAAGTGTGCCGCTACCGCAGCTAGGCATTTTGTGAAGACCCTTGGTGCGGATTTTAGCCCAAAGGCTAGGGCTGTGAACTGGTAGCGTGCCTTGTTGATGGCAAATCTCAGTAGATGTTTGTGTTTCTGGTTCATGGGAATGTGTAGGTAGGCGTCCTTGAGGTCTATAGTGGACATAAAGTCCCCGTCCCTTATTTGAGGTATAACCTCCTGTAGGGACGCCATCTTGAACTTTTGAGTTTTTATGTATTTGTTTAGGAACCGTAGGTCCAGAATGGGCCTTAACGTTTCGTCCACTTTTGGTACGAGGAAGTAGTTGGAGTACACTCCCTTGTTTCTTTCCTTGTACGGCACCGTTTCTATTGCTTCCTTGTGTAGGAGTTCTTGTGCTTCCTGCCAGAGGAGTGAGAGCTCTTTTGTTGAGCGCTTTTTGTTGGTTGGCCTCCTGTTTGGTGGCTTTTCTCCCAGTTCTATACAGTAGCCGAACTGTATGATGTTGAGTATCCATTTGTCCATTGTTATTTTCTTCCCCTCCTGGAAGAAGTGTCTTAATCTGCCTCCTACCAGTGCTACATGTTCGTTGGTTTTTCCTTTGTGCGTTTCTAATTGTCTTTTGAGTCTTTTGTTGTGCCGCCCCACTAGAGATGTTGTCTGAGTGGGCACGTTTGGTACAGCGGAGTCACTTGGAGGCAGGTTGCTGTCCCCCTCTTCTCGTTTGTCCCCGTCCGTTCGGTCGCCCCCGAAAGGACTGGCCCCTCTGTTGGTACTGCCAGCTTTGCTGTTGCTGACCTTGTTGCGCCTGGTTGTTTCCCTGATAAGTTTGCTGGAAGGCCTGGTGCGATGTTCCCGGCTGGCTTCCTCCTCTGCCATTTGGTCTCCTTGAGGGGGTGCCCCTTCTCATCCCTCTGAACTGCAGCGCTCCCATGGACCTTGCAGTTTCATTATCCTTTTTGAGCTGTGTCAGCTTCTCATCCACTGGTGTGCCAAACAGTTTTTCCCCGTTGAAGGGTATGTTCAGAATATTGTTCTGGACTTCCGGCTTGAAACCTGAGATCCTCAGCCAGGCATGCCTTCTTTCCGTCACTCCAATCATCATAAGTCTGCCTGATGTGTCTGCCGCGTCCAAGGCCGACTTTAGGCAGGTGTTGGACATGTTCTTGCCTTCCTCCACCAGGTGTGTTGCCCTCTGCTGGTGTTGTTCTGGGAGATGTTTGAGCAGCTGCCCGACCTCCTCCCAATGTTGGTACGCATGTCTGTTTATTAGGGCATTGGAGTTCGCAATGCGCCAGTGAATTGCCGCATTCCTCTCTATTTCCCTCCTGGGAGGTCTATTCTCTTACTCTCCTTGTCTGGAGGTGGCCCTGAGTTCGTGGGAATGTTGGCCCTTTTTCTGGCCGTTGACGTTATAATAGAGTCAGCTGGTACGGATCCCTGGATATATGCTGGGTCCTTTGAGGAATGTTTGTATTTCTTCTCTGTTCTAGGGGTGACAGATCTGCAGATTGCTGGCTCCTTGAAAGCTTCCCTGCCCTGGTCCAGCACACTTGGAAGCATGGGTAGGAATGGGCTCCTAGTTTGAGTCAGGAGCAGGGTCTCTAAGAGGAAACAAGCCTTTGGTTTCTCTTCCTCCATTTCAACCCCATAAGTTGCTGCAGCGTTCTTGATGACCATGTTGTAGATGCCAATGTCGTCTGGCGGTGAAGGCCTCGACGGATATGACTCTACGCCCTCCTCCGGGTTTTCGGCGTCGAGGTCCATCCATTCCAGGTCTTGCGCCTCCGAGGGCGTCGAGCCCAAGTTTGTTTGCTGATCGTCCTCACCTTCTCCTCCGTAATAATACAGGCCCTCTTCGTCCTGTTGCTCTGCTGGTTCAGGAGTTTTCGGCGGGTCGGCGGCGTCGAACTCCTCTTCGACTTCTGTTTCGACTACCGTCGAGGGCTTCGAAGGGATGGTGTATCTGCTCATCCGTTCGTCGAAGTCCTTTTTCCTCTGGAGGATACTGTCCATTTCGGCCTCGAGCCTTCTTTTCTTCCTCTCCATTTCGGCCGCTTGTTTGGCGTCGAGAGTTTTGGCGTTTCTCTTCGAGGTCGCCGATGTTGACGCCGAAGTCGCCTTCGGCTCTTTCCTTCGGCGTCGAGCGCGCCTTTCGGGACCGTGCTTCGACGACCTAGGTTTATCTAGAGCTTTCGCCGTCTGGGAGTCCTTTTCGAAGGATCCGCTGGGCTGTTTGTCCGTGGACGCAGTTGTGGTCGTCGATTGCTTCGACGCCAGTGCTCCTTTCGAGGACTTTGGCTCTGTTTTTCGAGAGTCTGTCGGGGCTTTAAGGGTCGACGTCTCTCTTACCTCTTTTGTCGACTTCTTATCGGTCTCTGTGACCGTGTAGTCCTCTGGTCATTTGGCGATGTTGTTCTCTTCTCCGCTGGAGAGGCCCAAGTCCCGAAGCGACGGAGGTTGTCCTTGCCCCTGCATGGCGTAGTTCACTCTCCTCTGTCTCTCCCTCACTCTGAGGGTCTTGGGGGTGAATGCCGAGCAGGCGTTGCAATCCTTGCTTTCGTGGTCGATTCGCGGGCAGAGGTTGCAGACTGGGTTCTGGTCCTTCTGCGCGTACTTGTGGTGGCAATTACGGCAAAATTTGAATGGGGTTTTGTCCATTCCTGCGCTCAGGGGGCCCCCTGTGTGCGCATTCTCTGTTGGACGTCGAAGTTCTTCCTCCTTCTCACCCTCTTCGTCGTCCCGGTTCTGTGTCCTTTGTCGTGCGATGAACAACTCCAACTTCTTGGCGTTTTCTGCGTTATTTTCTCTTCTTGTTTCCAAAAAACTCTGGAACTCCTTGTGGCGATCCAGACCCAATGGCGGAAAAAAGAATCTGAAGATGGCGCCCAAGGGTGGGAGCTTCCAGAGGAAGTGCGCCGACGTCACGGGTGGACACCAAATGGTGGGGCGTCGATGCCCACATGGGCCACGAAAAAAAAAAAAAAAAGGAGAAAAAATACTACGAGTCCGGACCCAACCACTAGACCGCGGAATAATGCACAGCATAGTGAATCCAGAAAGATTCACGCTGCAAAATATACATTTTATACTTCATTCTGCTATAAACAGGTGTCAAATGTAAACCAATCATGACAGACATAAGCAAGGCCCTGGCAGGGTTTGGTGGTAATGAAGCTCACACTGTGTAGTATCAATGCCGGGAGACTCACCCCAAGTAGACCATGTTCATGTACCTTAACTCAGGAAGGCTTGTGCACCATAACTCGTTGGCATTTGGATGTATGGCATACATTATCGGATCATAAACTGTACTCATTTTTGATATGAGCACCAGCAAGCATTTATTGGTTTGTATGTCAGAAAATCGAGTTAAAAAAGATTGATCTCCCAGAATATCAACTATCGTCATTTAAGTATATATAGGTGCGTTTAAATTAACCTTTCCTACCGCCACACCTACGTACCTTGATAAAATATATATCGTCAAGGTATATAGATGTTGAGTCAAAAACCGTATTAGCTATGTATACTTACCATGATGACATATTAGTAGTCAGTATTCTGCAGGCAATATTCTGGGAGCAAACCATTTATTAGACAAGTATCATGGGTACTGTGAATTGGCACAGGGATGCTGTAAGGAAACGTCAAAATGCTGTCTACACCTTTAGCCGACAGAGGGACACACTTTTAAAATGGTGGTACTCTCTTGACTCCCTGGTGGCATAATCTTGGACAGAAGTCAACATTGTATTTGATGGAAAAAATAGCCACTAAACATCTTTATTGCAACATTGTGGAACAGCTTGCTCGCTCGCTGATGAGCAACATGCTTTCATGTAGCTACCCTTAACATTTCGTGGGTTTTATCCCCAGTAGATGAATATGTAAAATATGGGGCCCAAATGATAAAATACGTAGCAAATTGATGAAGTTGGCCTTTTCAAGCTGGTTGTTTATTTTCAGGACCTTTATCTACTATGCCTTCTTATACAAATATTAGCTATTACTTAAGTGACAGAAATAAAAAAAGTATGTGTTGCCCCATCTATAATTCTATAAGTGCATTGATCTTTCCTAGATTGAGCCATTTAGAATAAACATCTTCCATGGAAGAAAATAGAAAAATAATACCAGGCAAAGTTCTAAATGTTATAGGAAAACCTTCCCAAATATCACCATCATTACACACCTGCAGAGTATAGAATATAAAATAGATTTGTGCTCAATCGCGTCTTATGGAAAATGTTACCCGTCTTCTGAAACCTGTAGAAAACCACCAGGGGGATATGCTATGGTGAAGTCTCACCGAGAGAGAACAATTGTCTATTTGAATTGAGGGGAAAAAAAGATGACAAGTATTGCAAAGATTTTCTCAGCTTGAAATAGAGAGCTGTCATAAATTGCACAGAGACAATGCTTGCAGCAATGCATAAATGCAGCTGCAAATGTGACAGGAGGAAAGCTTGAAATTCAGTCGATGAACTGTTCAACTTTTTCTTCAGTTCACAGCATCACAGGCTGTTCCTGATATTTAGGATTTCAGATATTGGCCACCTGTAAGCAGTAAGGTCCTCATTACAGGAGCTCTTTTAATTCTGATGGGACCAAAAAACCCTTAACCCGTATCCACAATAGGCATTAAAGCCTGTCCATTGCATTAAAGAAAAATAATAATAATTTCTGGCAATATACAAATAGGAGCTAGTGGTTGGTAAAGACCATATTAAAATAGCACTCACAAAACAAAAGAAGCTAATCAGGTGTTAGCCTACAGAAAGATGAATGGGCATATAAAATATAACAATTTCAATATACATCCAAGGGTTTTTTTCCTGGTCACGTCTATAAATATTTAGCACACTCGCAAATGCAAATATGCATAATGGTGTATATATGTGTATAGTTTCCTAAAAGGACAGCTATACGGATACCTACCAGGTACACACAACAGGAGAACACAGATTCTCTCAAAAAGAACAAGTGGTATACTACACCATTTTTGTTTTTTATCATCCTGTGGAGATTAACTACACTTCACTCTCTCCTCCACAATCGCTAAATACCGCTACACAATCTAGATCCCATCTACTAAAAGCGGGTGGAGTCAATGAGTGAAATAGGGTGGGAGAAATAAGGAGAACTAGGGAATCAGGGTGGGAATTACAGATTGTCGCAGTAATTCCTCAATTCAAAGGGGTACACCAGGGGTCCAATTTGTAATCAACTGGCAACTATACCCCCCACAAGTACCGGCACCCCCAGTATTAGTGACAAAGGGGGGTCTGCAGAACTACCAGCTGATTTTGGTGCCACTTGGAATGAGACCCTAAATGAAATAAATGTAGTTGGACGTTCTTTTGTCGCTACATGATAATGATTGATACTGCCCTTTAAAAACAGCGATTAAAGTGGCGGATGATGGGAAACCAATCTACAGTCCCATCATGATTATCCCTCCTGGGCCAATGTGGGACACTGATTCTAAAATACAAGGTCATGTTTCCATATGTCTTAATGCAGATGTACTTTACCACGAATGGTAGCATCTGTCCATGAAAATCCAAAAAGGATAGCACAACTGCAAGGCCCCCAGTTGGGGGCCCCCAGTATGGCCCCCAACTGTTGCTCAGACCAAAATAAAAGCCAGGATATCATGTAAGGCTGTGATAGAAAGTCCTGAGAGGCTGTCCTAAGGGATGCCTTCATGTGTATCTCACTGTTGCAAATTCACATGAAGATAAGTATTAAAAAGGCAGTCAGATGCAACACTAATAAAACGAAAACCACACTATTTCAAGATTCAGTGTTCGATCATACGTGTTTGGTGTATACAGCAGGGATGTCTGTAAGGTATGCATAAACATTGATACGGTTTTTCAGACAGTAGGAGCAAATATTTTGGATAATTTCCCAGACCAATTGTATGTAATTTCAAGAAAACACTTTGGTCGCCATTATTCCTTATTTTTGAAATTGGTGTAAGGCAACACCCACAGAATAACAAGAAGGGTCAGTTTTGTTTGAAAAATCTAAGGGTGTAGGACAGTAGAATACAATATGTGTCGGTGCAAAACAGGTGATTTTTTTAGCTTTGAAAATCTACAATTATATTGATATTCACTGCAGACAAAAATTGAAATGAGACTTTTAGTTCATATTAATCCATGGCATGACATGTGGCAGGAACTACATCATTGCATCTGCTCCCACAATGCATTGCTGAAGACATCACACATTACAACACATATGGCATCACACATAACAATGTCACCGACATCAGTGGTGAGATCACCAATGACGTCAACTATGACACCATTAGTCATACCACATATATCATGACTATTGACTTACTGCCAAAGCAGCCCTTAAAGTTCCAGAGCGCTGCAGCATTCAAGCTCCCGCGCCTCACACAACGATGCCACCTCAGAGCACTCACTGTTCTCATATTGCCCTATATGTATCAGTCCACATCTGCCAGTTGCTGCAAACGTGTCATCCTCACACAGGAAACAAACTAGACAACGCAGGTGTCAGAAATAACAGGCCCCTTTATACCCTACCTCAAAGGTACTCATTTTTAACATCCATAGTAATATGGGAGCCTGCACTTACCCACCTGGATTCAGTGTAAATATTACGTAGGTATGGTTGCAGAATATCGAGACATAAACATCATCTGAGAGAAATACCATGTCCCAAATATAATTTCCCAAAATATCGTGCCACCGAAGTTTATAATAGAAAATCTACGCCTGAATGAAGTGATAATTTTGTAAAGGTTAGGTAGGCCACAATATCAAACGATAATTTTGTTATCAATTTTCTGACATATAACTGTTACACACTAGTGCTGATATACCAGCTTAATAACTTTTAATGATCAACTGAATTACTAAATCCTCACTCTTCTCAGAAACTACTGAATCGCACACGAAACAATATACTTCTGATTATTCATGCATTCAGCTGAAGGCTGGCACCTTTAAGACAAGCCAGACTTAATCAGTGCTGTATTAAACCATCCTCAAACTCACAATCTGGCCAATGTGGATGGCCTTCAAAAGTCCAGGCCAAAACCACACAGGTGGTGACCCAGATGCAGCTGCTGAATGAATGCTACCTCATAGAGGACATATGATTTTGTCTTCAATTCGCCCATCATGTATTCCTAGTGTTACGAAACGGGTGTCAGAGTTGGCACTGACGTGCCCTTGAAATGCTCTTCTTAACCAGCCACCCACATACACAAGCTCCAGAACCGGATGCAATCCAAAATTGGCCAGTGGCCTACCATGCTAGATCAGAACCAGTTCCTAAATCCAAACCCACTTCTCTTTAACAGAGCAGGCTGTGCTCAGGAGCGTTAAAGGCAGCTCTGCACTCCTTCCTAATCTCATACCCATTCTTCGTATAAAACAAAACAAGGCTTTGCTAGGAAATTCAGTGCCAGCACAATTGGCAGAGAGCCCTACTTCTCTAGAGGCTGAATGTTATTTCAACAATGTACTCAGACCATGCTGGCACAGAGCCCGGGATCTTTATTTTGCAAATGTGCCTATCCAACTCTGCAGCAACACATTGTGTGGTTCTGATAATGTCATTATCAAAATCCTATACACTCAGACACGCGTTCATCAACACAGCCAGTGCATTGACTTAAATATCTATACTGCCGCGATGAGGTTACTAGGACCATCCTAGGTGTACGGGTGACAAGACCAGCTCTCCTAATGTTACCGGTACAAACAGATGGAGTAGAAATTAGCTGTGCACTTCAATCCACCCATGGCATACTCCTGAGGATTGGAAACAGGTTGCAAAATCCGTGTCGGGGCAAGAAAACGAATTCATTCGCCACTGTGCATAATCATCTCCGTCTTAGTTGATGGAACAGGATTTTCTTCGCCTGGGCCTGTTGAGCAAGATTCTTGTTAGACCCGGGTCTCACAACAACACAGCCTCGCTGCTTCTTTTTCACACCCTAGCAGCTGCCTTGTTAAAGGATTGCTCTTGCTCTGTGCTGTGGGTTCTTTGCATCTAGGAACAGATTGGCCGTTGCACATGGCATCATCAGGGGAATAGTCTTCACAAATAATCTTACAAATTAGACTACCAACGACTGTGGGCAGAACTCGACAAATCCCTCACTGAGTGTGTTCCGCGTCCGCGAGCTTGTTCGCTCTCCTCCATCAGCCGCGACTCGCCCCCACTTCCCCGCTTGTTTTGGTTCTATTTCCAAGGCTTGTCACATCCTAAATTTAGCCTTGATAGATTAATAACAACATTTTAATGGAATTAATGTCCGGATTTGTTGGTGCGTGAAAAGTAATGGCCTTCGACTTTGTCTTAGGCAATGGCTGTGAACCTCACTGTTCTTTTATTGTTGTTCAGAGAAGAGGTTTTAATTTAAAGGAAACAATCTCAGATCACAGAAAAAAACACTTTTGACCAGGTCCTCTTATGCTTTGGAGAAGCCATTTTCTGATCAGGATTGAACCCTGTGACTGAAGCCCGCCTCAGATTTTTACTGCGAGTGCAGAGAACTGGGGAAAGGAAGTCGGCAAGAAGCTCAGCGGAAGTCATTGTGCAATCCTTATGTGGCACCTCAATGATATCACGATACATGCTTCTAACTCAGCAAATAAATCCTATCCTTTAATTGGCTGTAAATCTGGACAATGAAACACGTTGTATAACTAATGTTGCAAATCAGAAACCTTCCTATCCTGCATAGCTGCCAAGGTTTCAGATTGCTATGTGTGACATTTTCATAATTTCAGTTTAATTATGAGTGACATTTCAACGACTATGAGTGACACTTTCTCGTGAGCAAAATCAAGCAATGAAGATGAGGGAAACGCGCTGTGGCTGAATAAATAAGACTTAACACAAAGGAGAACAACATCTTCTTAACAAAACTAATATTTCAAAAATTAACTCAACGCAAACCCTAATATAAATCATTAACCCCGAGCAGTACACCCGGTTGGCGTGCTGCTACCTGCCCAGCCCTGCAGCCAGCGGCACAGATCACACCATGACCCACAAGCTGTCACTGAGGCTCTGCTGACTTTAGTGACGCCGCTGGTACTGAAAGTAATTGGACCGGCAGTGACACCACACATAGTCAGTGACAGTGTGACTCAGTGACCCCGATTGGCCCAAAAACAAGTTTAGTGCAGCTGTATGGTGCACGGCTCAGGTGAAAACTACAGCGACTAAGACTGTGAGTGACTGCAGACCTTCAGCTGTAACAGAGCAGGCAGCTGAAAATTATTACTGCACACTAAGCGCTAAAAAGTACTGTTAGAACGCACATTTTTAATCTGATTAGAAAGCAGAGTGAGAAATACCATTACCTCCCTCTAGGCACTGACTCGAGGCGAGCAGCAATTCGGTACGGCCCAGACGCCTTATTGCCGCAGCAACTCTCTGGACAAACCATGCTGCCCGGGCATGATTCAGGCTCAGCAGCAAAATGGTGTTCTCTGGGCTCCAGCGGCCACCGCGGTCCATGTGGTTGGGTCAGGTGGGTCCGGTCACAGGGATCACATTTAAAAAAATATTTCCTGCAGTGCGAGCAGCGCTCATTGCCACTGCAGCCTCCACAACTTTGTTCTCAGGAACTGTAGCCACCCGTTCAGGTTGCATCGGGCGGCAGCAGGACGTCACGTCCTGAGCCCCTGCATGGTGTCGGAAATAGAATGGTTGTTACATTGTTGCAGCAGCCCCCAAGCCTGCCGGGTGCAGCGCCACTGCGCGCTGCCACCACAGCTTCAGTTTAGCATTCAAATTCTGCATGATTAGCAGTGCTAGTACGCGGCTTGACAGCCGAGGAGGTGCTATTGCTGTTATGCGTGACTTTGCATTTCAGTGCAGTGATGCGGACTACCACACTTAAATGTGTTAGTCTAACGCCTGATGTGTGGTACTTGGCAAGGCTGTTCCTGACTAACTTTAAATCATCATTTCCTCATGCATTCCCACACCACTTCTCTCTGATGCGTGGTACCTGGAAAGGCTGTTCCTGACAAACTTTAAATTATCATTTCCTTGTGCATTCCCACCACTTCTCTCTCTCTCCAGGCCTCATATCTCCTATCTCTCCTATACCTCCACTCTATCTCTTTCATTCCATTTCCCGTGCCTTTCACACTTCCCTTGTTTTGAACCTCCATCACACATCTCATCTTCTTCCCCTTTTCTGCTATCGTCAATCTCTCTATCCCTTCATTCTTCTCACCTTTCTGCCCACATTCTGCCTAAGTCCTAAGCAGGGCTTTAAGTGGGATGAAAAAACTGGGGGGGAGGTCTCTCAAAGGACTGTGACCGATGTAATTGAGGGCATGGCTTAACAACAGGTAAGCTAAAAATATATGCTTTGCATAGTGTGCCGTTCGGCTAGTATTTTGTACGTCTATCATTGCATCTAGATATATAATACAACAAGTACACATTACACCAACAACAAGCCAGGACTATTGGCTTTGTCAATAGTTGTTAGTTGCACAAGATAAATAAGCAACAACTATGGCTTCTTTGTATAGAATATTGAAAATGCTTCAGTTCGGAAATGATGAGACACTGAAAGACTGAGTTTCTTTGAAGTTACATCAAAGGCAGTGAAGGGTGGTCCTGCTGCAGAATTGAGATATTTTTTTCATCCGAAGGGTGAGGGCAAAAATGGGGAACCCGATAGGGACCCGTCTCAGCACCTGCTTTTTTGAGTTGCCGGAGCTGAGCACCAGCGGGACCCGGCCCACTTAAAGCCCTGGTCCTAAGCCTTTCCCTTCTTTCTCCTTTTCGGCATCTATCTATCCACGCTTCTCTTCTATTGCCTCTTGCCCTCTAGTTTTAGTCTTCTTCTCCCTTCATACTGCTCTTCCTTATGGCCTCCCTTTCTCATTTTTTACCTCCTTTCCGTACTCCTAAACATCCACACTCCCTCCTTTTTATGTCCCCCCTTTCTTCCGCATTGTTTCTTGCAAGGTAACCCCCGTCCTCCTTCACATTACTTGCATCGCCCCTCTCATTCTTGCTTGCTCCCTTCCTAGCTCCCCTGCCTTCTTGCTTGCCCCGCCCCTCCTGCTCTGTTGCTAGCCCCGTCCCCTCCCACCAGGAAAAACAAGCATTGGCAATGCCAACAGGTCTCGCCTACGTAAGATCTATTGGTTTGTCAATGTTTTTTATTTAGCCACGCTGTACAGTAGTGTGGTTGCTGGAAACATGGTTGTAAGATTTTTTTTTAAAAGCGCTATGATGCAGGCAGCGCTGACCACGTCATTGCACTTTTTTTCCCCTTTCAGCCATGCTGCACAGCAGTCTTGCTGAGGTAGAACATGGTAAAAAAAAACATTGATAGAGCAAATGGATCTTGCATAGACATGACCTATTGATTTTGCCAATGCTTGTTTCCATTCTTACCATTTCCAATCTCCTTTCCTCTATTCCCCATCCCGTCCTATATTATTCTCTCCCTTTTCATTAACTGAAGACCTGGAAACCACACATAATATTGATTTCAGGTGGTTTGATTCAAATTGTGGCAAAATACAAAATTTCTAATACTAAACCAGAGTTCACAATATCAGGTGTTCATTTAATTTCACAGTAGGAGAAAAATAATCGGAAGACTATCCGCTGAGTCTAGCTCCCTAAATACCAGTCTTCATGGCTCGTGCGCCAGCATCGTCCCCTATGAGAAAAGTACTAATCTAAAAGCTAACAAAACACCTATGCCTGCCTGCACAGCACATTCCTTTGGCTCTACATTTCGAATTTATGAACACTAATGTTTTTAATAAAACAATAATCTGGCATGTCCTGTGCAATTAAGCTCTTGAATGGACATGCCACGCTTGGTGAGTCAGGAGGCTTCGCGGATCTGGAAACTCACCACAGAGGAACCACTTTGCAGTACTAAGTTTTGTTTTATTATACCGGTGTCAAATCCAAGAACAGTATTTATAGGGCATTCACAGGCAGGTAATTACTCCAAATTCAGTTTCCCTATAATGCACCAAGCATATGGACCTGGTTAGAAAATATTTTCCTTTTGACCGCTTCCCAGTTTTGTATGGAAAAGTCTGTTTTATTTTTTTTGCAACTGCTACATTAACCTTTGAAACATATGAGTGTTCTACGCATTATGTTAACTCCTTGGTTGCGTTTGAACTGAATGTCACTTAGGCAATCTGAAAGATTAGATGATGGAAATGTAAAAATGACACTTTAAAAAAAAAAAATCAATCTCTGCTCTGCTGCAGCGGTTTGATAACAGAATACAAAGGTTTTAATATCAACCTGCAATTGACTACCGGAATTTAGTGACTGTAAGTGCATATGTATCAGTATAAATGTACTGCACTTAATTTCACATATATGTACCTTGTTGATATATGTATATATAAATCTTCAAAGTATGTAGATGTGGAGTTAAGAAGAACAGATCTATACTTACCTATATAAACTGATCTTCACGATATTCTGATTTTTTTGCCAATATATTTTGACAATTCAGTATGTTTGTCCTTGATATTCCGAAGGTACAATGAAACATTCCATCGCCTAACGAGGTTGTAGAAATTGTGGGTTTAATAATTATTACTGGTGAGCACTTTTAGGGCCCGATTCAAAGAACAATTTCTATGAATAGATGGGCCTTGCACCAGGCTCAAGTGTGACTTATCCATGATTTTCAAAATTTTCAAAAAGTAACACCAACTCACTCATGGCTCCTGTATTCAAGTCTGACTCAAGGAAACCGCTCACAGAACATGCTGTGTGAATCCGGCCTCGATATTCAGGTGCAACACACACCTCGCACAAGGGAAACGGCATTTACAACGCGGGCTGAGCCATGCATGCCGTTTCAACGCAAGCAGAACAAACCTTGCCTGAACCGCGCACATGCGTGGTTAAGGCAGTCAGCGCTCTAGATGTAGAGCAGATGGGTGGGGAGAGGAACAGGAGAGATTGGGAGAGGAAGGACAGGGACGCAGCTTGGCAAGTGGGGCTGGGGCCAGGTTTTGGTGGGGGGTAGTTTTTATGGCTGAGGGCCGGTTTTAGAGCTTAGGGCGGTGGGGTTGGGGTAGTTTTTAGGGCGGGGGGCCAGCTTTTAGGACACAGGGCGGGGAAGGGGCAGTTCTCAAGGCTGGGGTCAGTTTTAGGCCTCAGGAAGGGGAGGAAACAAAGCGATACCAAAGGGGATGATGGACGGAGCGTTAGAGCAAATCAAACACTCACCCCCAGTCAACTGATCTGGGTTTAATCCATCATCATTCTTTAGCTCACTCCACCACCCCAGTTCAGACATGGCCATATGCAAATCAGTCTGACCCTGTGCCTCATGGGAACAGTCCAGCCCGAACTGCCAAGCCATGTCTTCCTGGACCAGAAACAAGCATCCTGGGACCGGTTTCGGGTTCAAAACCCTCATCAGCCAGACTATCTTGAATCCAGTGGCAAAGTGAGCAAGGGACCCACGTCTGGGCATACCCTGCCAACTTAGGGCAAACAAGCGATACTAAAGGGGATGATGGACGGAGCGTTAGAGCAAATCAAACACTCACCCCCAGTCAACTGATCTGGGTTTAATCCATCATCATTCTTTAGCTCACTCCACCACCCCAGTTCAGACATGGCCATATGCAAATCAGTCTGACCCTGTGCCTCATGGGAACAGTCCAGCCCGAACTGCCAAGCCATGTCTTCCCTGGACCAGAAACAAGCATCCTGGGACCGGTCTCGGGTTCAAACCCTCATCAGCCAGGCTATCTTGAATCCAGTGGCAAAGTGAGCAAGGGACCCACGTCTGGGCATACCCTGCCAACTTAGGGCAAACAAAGCGATACCAAAGGGGATGATGGACGGAGCGTTAGAGCAAATCAAACACTCACCCCCAGTCAACTGATCTGGGTTTAATCCATCATCATTCTTTAGCTCACTCCACCACCCCAGTTCAGACATGGCCATATGCAAATCAGTCTGACCCTGTGCCTCATGGGAACAGTCCAGCCCGAACTGCCAAGCCATGTCTTCCCTGGACCAGAAACAAGCATCCTGGGACCGGTTTCGGGTTCAAACCCCCCTCAACAGCCAGGCTATCTTGAATCCAGTGGCAGAGTGAGCAAGGGACCCACGTCTGGGCATACCCTGCCAACTTAGGGCAAACAAAGCGATACCAAAGGGGATGATGGACGGAGCGTTAGGAGCAAATCAAACACTCACCCCCAGTCAACTGATCTGGGTTTAATCCATCATCATTCTTTAGCTCACTCCACCACCCCAGTTCAGACATGGCCATATGCAAATCAGTCTGACCCTGTGCCTCATGGGAACAGTCCAGCCCGAACTGCCAAGCCATGTCTTCCCTGGACCAGAAACAAGCATCCTGGGACAGGTTTTGGGTTCAAAACCCTCATCAGCCAGGCTATCTTGAATCCAGTGGCAAAGTGAGCAAGGGACCCACGTCTGGGCATACCCGTCCATCATCCCCTTTGGTATTGCTTTGTTCGCCCTAAGTTGGCAGGGTATGCCCAGACGTGGGTCCCTTGCTCACTTTGCCATCATCATTCTTTAGCTCACTCCACCACCCCAGTTCAGACATGGCCATATGCAAATCAGTCTGACCCTGTGCCTCATGGGAACAGTCCAGCTCGAACTGCCAAGCCATGTCTTCCCTGGACCGGAAACAAGCATCCTGGGACCGGTTTCTGGCTATTCAGCCGTCATCAGCCAGGCTAGCTTGAATCCAGTGGCAAAGTGAGCAAGGGACCCACGTCTGGGCATACCCTGCCAACTTAGGGCGAACAAAGCAATACCAAAGGGGATGATGGACGGGTATGCCCAGACGTGGGTCCCTTGCTCACTTTGCCACTGGATTCAAGCTAGCCTGGCTGATGACGGCTGAATAGCCAGAAACCGGTCCCAGGATGCTTGTTTCTGGTCCAGGGAAGACATGGCTTGGCAGTTCGGGCTGGACTGTTCCCATGAGGCACAGGGTCAGACTGATTTGCATATGGCCATGTCTGAACTGGGGTGGTGGAGTGAGCTAAAGAATGATGATGGATTAAACCCAGATCAGTTGACTAGGGGTGAGTGTTTGATTAGCTCAAGCGCTCCGTCCATCATCCCCTTTGGTATTGCTTTGTTCGCCCTAAGTTGGCAGGGTATGCCCAGACGTGGGTCCCTTGCTCACTTTGCCACTGGATTCAAGCTAGCCTGGCTGATGACGGCTGAATAGCCAGAAACCGGTCCCAGGATGCTTGTTTCCGGTCCAGGGAAGACATGGCTTGGCAGTTCGGGCTGGACTGTTCCCATGAGGCACAGGGTCAGACTGATTTGCATATGGCCATGTCTGAACTGGGGTGGTGGAGTGAGCTAAAGAATGATGATGGATTAAACCCAGATCAGTTGACTGGGGTGAGTGTTTGATTAGCTCAAGCGCTCCGTCCATCATCCCCTTTGGTATTGCTTTGTTCGCCTAAGTTGGCAGGGTATGCCCAGACGTGGGACCCTTGCTCACTTTGCCACTGGATTCAAGCTAGCCTGGCTGATGACGGCTGAATAGCCAGAAACCGGTCCCAGGATGCTTGTTTCCGGTCCAGGGAAGACATGGCTTGGCAGTTCGGGCTGGACTGTTCCCATGAGGCACAGGGTCAGACTGATTTGCATATGGCCATGTCTGAACTGGGGTGGTGGAGTGAGCTAAAGAATGATGATGGATTAAACCCAGATCAGTTGACTGGGGGTGAGTGTTTGATTAGCTCAAGCGCTCCGTCCATCATCCCCTTTGGTATTGCTTTGTTCGCCCTAAGTTGGCAGGGTATGCCCAGACGTGGGTCCCTTGCTCACTTTGCCACTGGATTCAAGCTAGCCTGGCTGATGACGGCTGAATAGCCAGAAACCGGTCCCAGGATGCTTGTTTCCGGTCCAGGGAAGACATGGCTTGGCAGTTCGGGCTGGACTGTTCCCATGAGGCACAGGGTCAGACTGATTTGCATATGGCCATGTCTGAACTGGGGTGGTGGAGTGAGCTAAAGAATGATGATGGATTAAACCCAGATCAGTTGACTGGGGGTGAGTGTTTGATTAGCTCAAGCGCTCCGTCCATCATCCCCTTTGGTATTGCTTTGTTCGCCCTAAGTTGGCAGGGTATGCCCAGACGTGGGTCCCTTGCTCACTTTGCCACTGGATTCAAGCTAGCCTGGCTGATGACGGCTGAATAGCCAGAAACCGGTCCCAGGATGCTTGTTTCCGGTCCAGGGAAGACATGGCTTGGCAGTTCGGGCTGGACTGTTCCCATGAGGCATAGGGTCAGACTGATTTGCATATGGCCATGTCTGAACTGGGGTGGTGGAGTGAGCTAAAGAATGATGATGGATTAAACCCAGATCAGTTGACTGGGGGTGAGTGTTTGATTAGCTCAAGCGCTCCGTCCATCATCCCCTTTGGTATTGCTTTGTTCGCCCTAAGTTGGCAGGGTATGCCCAGACGTGGGTCCCTTGCTCACTTTGCCACTGGATTCAAGCTAGCCTGGCTGATGACGGCTGAATAGCCAGAAACCGGTCCCAGGATGCTTGTTTCCGGTCCAGGGAAGACATGGCTTGGCAGTTCGGGCTGGACTGTTCCCATGAGGCACAGGGTCAGACTGATTTGCATATGGCCATTACTGAACTGGGGTGGTGGAGTGAGCTAAAGAATGATGATGGATTAAACCCAGATCAGTTGACTGGGGGTGAGTGTTTGATTAGCTCAAGCGCTCCGTCCATCATCCCCTTTGGTATTGTTTTGTTCGCCCTAAGTTGGCAGGGTATGCCCAGACGTGGGTCCCTTGCTCACTTTGCCACTGGATTCAAGCTAGCCTGGCTGATGACGGCTGAATAGCCAGAAACCGGTCCCAGGATGCTTGTTTCCGGTCCAGGGAAGACATGGCTTGGCAGTTCGGGCTGGACTGTTCCCATGAGGCACAGGGTCAGACTGATTTGAATATGGCCATGTCTGAACTGGGGTGGTGGAGTGAGCTAAAGAATGATGATGGATTAAACCCAGATCAGTTGACTGGGGGTGAGTGTTTGATTAGCTCAAGCGCTCCGTCCATCATCCCCTTTGGTATTGTTCAGGAAGGGGAGGGGCTGGGGTTGGGGTCGTTTTTTTGGGGGGGTCGGGTTTAAAGCTCAGGGTTGGGAGTTGGGGTAGTGTTTAGGGCTGAGGCGGTGTGGATTGCCGGGCAGGGGTATCGGTTTTAGGGCTCAGGGCGCGGCGGCTGTGGTGAGATTTTTACCACGCATATCTCTTTACCAATCATGCCTTTACAACAAAATTTGTTGTAAAGGCATGCTTGGTAAAGGCATGCATGGTAAAGACGCGGTCGTGGTTCAGACATGTGTGGTAAAGGCATGCGTTGTTGTATCATGTATCATGCGTTGTTGTATCATACAACCCTCGCACAATATAAACATACACTAATAATAGAAAATTGTTTGAGAATCAGGCCTGGATATTCATGTGTAACTCACACTACGGACAATAGTAAGGCGAAATGACTCATACAAAAGGCTTTGTGATTTAGGCCTTTTAGCTTCACAGATTCGAAGTGAATTTCAGAAATAAGCACCTTCATCTGTAGACAAAGCTACTTTAAAGTGGACTTCCTTAGCCAGTGATGTACATCTTCCAAAGATGCATAAAAAGCACAGGTGCATTTCTCTTTTCTGGAACCTGTCAGTATATGGTCATGTACAGGTACCTTTTCGATTGTTAAACTATACGGGCACTATACAGCGCTTGTCTTCAGCCAAAGTTACGATTTCTGGTCAATGCACCATGGTGCAAACGAGGGTGTGGTGCATGCTTTTTTCCTCTGGAAATTTTCTATATTTTTTTTTAAACAAAGCTTTGCAGCCTTTTTGAAACTTTTTTTCCTCTGGAAATTTTCAATATTTTTTTTTTTAAACAAAGCTTTGCAGCCTTTTTGAAACTTACGACGTTTAAATTGTGAGAAGAATAATCCTGCAAAATTCAGTTCTGCAAAAAAATAAAAAATCTCAGCAAAAATTCACTTTTACCATGTGAATTCTCCGACATATAAGTTTTCTGAGATACTATTCTTCAGCGAGCACAGTTTTGCAAAGTTGCAACCTTCATGAAGAGCAAAGTTTTGTAAACATCGAATCACTTTGCAAGCAAAATTTTAATTTCGCTCAGCTCCAGGTAAATATGTGATCAGCAAAGGGTCACGTTATCAAGTAGCGGAAGAAGGTTGCCTGCCGCAGTATGATGTAACTGAAACGATCTGAGACAAATAAAGCAGGAGGCAACAGACACCATACACCTTCCTGATACTACAGAACATGGAAAAGAAAAAAACTTCAGCAGTAATGCACAGCACAAGAGAAGTATTTAGACACAGAAATCTGTACTCCAGGCTCGGGCTAGGGTAGCAAAACCAGCCCGGGGAAAATGCTCAAACCATCCCCGCCCAGGGATGGACTGGGAACTCAAAGCAGTCCTGGCAATTTTGTTGGACCAGCCCCTGGGGGTGGGGGGGGAGAGGGGAGGAGCGTGAAGCACTGCTGCTTTTGTTACTAGGGGTTGATATTGAAGCACCGCTGCAAAACCGGCCCCCAGTAAAAAAAACAGTCCCCACTGCTGCAAAACCAGCCCCCACCCTTCCAGCCTCCTGGGGAAATGCCCGATGCCCGGTAGAGCCAGTCCGGCCCTGCCGCGCCCTTACTCTCCTCGCTTTATCCCTCTTTCAACCCAGGTAGAAATATTGTCACACAAAATATTGTTGCCAAAATATTTACTACCAAAATAGGGAAGGGAGGTATATATTCGTACATATATTTCATATTCTTAAATTCTCGTCGATGTACCGTGAAGGTATGTTTATTGTCAACGTATTCATAGGTGGAGTTAAGGAGAGTAAACTTGCACTTACCTATATATACTTTCTTTCAGTATATTTTGGCAGTCGAGTTTTAGGCCAGTATGTTTTTGTTGGACAATAATTCATCCACAATATTCTATTCAGGGCTGGACTAAGAACACAAAGCAGCCCTGGCAATTTATTGAACGGGCCCCCGGGGGGTTGGGGTAGGGTGTTGGACGAGGGTGCAAGTGTGAAGCCCCCAGCACTGCTGCTTTTGTTACTGGGGGCCAATATTGCAGCACTGCTGCAAAACCGGCCACCAGTAACAAAACTAGCTCCGCCGCTCTAAAACCGGCCCCCACTCTTCCAGCCTCCTGGGGAAACGTCCGACGACCGATACAGCCAGTCCGGCCCTGATTCTATTCCGTGTTTGAGATTTGACCTCATTCGTCTGAATAAAACGAGCATGAATCAACCGAAAATGCCATTATTCAAGGTGCTCCGATTACATTCCTCACTCCCAGCATTCTCTCGAGTCGTACACAATTCCACCTTTTTTTCATCCTCCGCGGGGATGTCTTTTGGCTGGAAGGGTACTGGGGTGATCGTATTGTAACTAAGATCTGGAAACTCAGTGCATGTGCCCTTTTGTGAGCGCCTTCCTCTGCTGTGTTTTTTGGCAGCGATACGTTTGCCGGGGACAAATAACAACCAATTAGTGGACTTATTTTAAATGAAGGAGTGCAATGGACAGAGGACTATAAAAACACTTTGTCCATTAAGAGTGCTTTGATGTGCCCGGCAGGTTTAATGATTTGCCGTTGGATTAGTGCTGTTAGCTTGGAGTGCTGAATCTGGAAAAAAGCCTCTTAATTGGGATGTTAAGGAAGCGATCCTTGCAGTTCTAAAGGGCACAGAATATGGCTACTACTAAAATGGCATTACAAGCCCTGTAATTCTCTTTTTTTTATCTCCACGAGCAATTAAAATGGGTAATGGAAGGTTGCTGTAAACGATAGGCACCCCCTGTTGCTCCAAGGTCTTCCATTTGGGAAATTTTTAACTGCTGATTAATTAGTGATTATGATGGAAGCTGTGCGGTTTATTAATCATACTCTGATATTAATGACCCTGCTGACAAAAGCACCATGTACCGATTGCTGTTAGATTTCCGGGGTTTTATAAGATGAACATATACAACACAGAGCCTAATTTGTTGCATTTAATTCGTCCAAAGATGCAAAAAGAAGGAACTGCATTTCAAGACCAGAGATTATGGCATCATAGACCACTGTGAGGGTTTTGGTCGTTAAATGCACTTTAAATGAGTTATACGGCAGGAAGAAGGGCTATAAAGCTATTAGAACACTCCACCCACTGATGGGAGAATGTTATAAATTAAAGAGGCAGAAACAATAAGATACACATTGGAATGTGGGAGCAGAAGGCTCCATTATTGGTCCTCAGTCACTCCATTATTTTCAATGTAGCACTCAACATTCCAAGTTCTAATATATTTTTAAATATTAAATATGTGCCACAGTTGGTCATATTTCTACCACCGAGGGATATGTTGTGAGTTTCTTGCACTCTTAAGCCACACAGTTTGCATGATGAAACTGGTTTGTCATCTTTTCTTGTCTCTGGTGGCCTCTTCTGAATCACCTACGGAAAGAAATGCGGATTATCACGTGAAATAATGTGACTCATAGTTTAGAGATTTTAGGGACACATAAGAATAGTTTCAATAAGGTTTAAATATGACCCAACAGGAAGGATGACAACGTTTTTGTTTTCAGCAATGGTTATCTTACGCTGATTCTTTCTGGAAATCAAAAGTTGGAAATTACAAAAGACAGGCATAACCATTGCTGTCTTTGCATCACATTCATGAAGCCTCATTTGGAGGCAGAATGCCATCCCTGCAGTTTGGCCCAGCTGGTAACGCCACTCGGCAAGCTGTTGTTTGAAGCCAATATTAAAATCTAGGTACAGGGCGACCATGTCAGTGTCCATGCCATGTCTTCAAACAAATGGCCCGGTCCATGTGGAATCATGGAGGTATGGAATGGGACAGAAAATAGATCCAGGCACCAAAATAAAATTAGCCCCCATTAGCAAATCAGATAGCTAAAAAAACATGGCCCACATTTGTAAATCGGGGAAGTTTTGAACTTGTGAAGACATGATATGTAGATGTTTTCCAATGCATGGAAGACTGAACGCATTTATGCTTGCTACAGGCGATGTTTGTGGTAACATCAGGGAAACAAACAGTAAAAACCAGCCCACCAGACCATGATATAGGTCCACAAAGAACCATAAAACCCAGCCCTCACACTGAACTGTCAGACCAGCCCTTCTGGCACTGCCAGTTTGCCCTACAGACAGAATGGAAATCTGTGGGCAGCACACATGCTTGGCGTTAGGATTTTCTTAGTAATTTTAATAAGTACAATAGCTAGGATTAGCAGCGTCAATTTGATAAGAAAGACAGACAACAAAAGGTATGCATTTAACAGACTAGCAACCAGTTAGGTCTTTTCCGGGTAGGCCAGACTGCCTTTCCTATCAGTAAATTACCTGGAGTTCAAGCTAACTCCATTCCTTCACCTGCAGATCATGTTTAACCAAATCTAGAACACCGGCTGCAGAAACAAAAACCCAGCCTTGTCATCATGATGGGCAAATACAGATACTTACCAAACCAAGTTATAGAAAGCAAAGTTACGCACCAACACCACACACACACTTGGAAACCCAACACATAGACCGCCTTTCAACTTCTTAGTTTGGCCATTGAGAAGTGAAGTGAAGAAGTCAGCCTAGCAAAGCTCAGCATGAACTTCTGTTCACATGGGACTCATCAGCCGGATCATGACATTTTATTCTTTTGCACTTCCCCTTAGAACTGAAACTGCGGCCCAGTAGATCGTGGTGTCCCGGTTTACTGAACTGGTGTGGTGGTTTTGCACAGTACTCACTGGGAAAATCTCCATTTATTTATTTTAGTAGTTTTGTAAAGAGGTGTTTGTTAGTTTACCGCCACTACAGAATTGTAGAGGCAAGTCATGTAGGAGTCACAGAAAGGTTCAACCAGTTCACAAAGCACTCCTGCAGTCATCGATTGTTGATCCAGAAAATGCGAGTGCTCAGCAGAGCAGCATTATAAGTCGTCCATATTTCAGATTTTCTTAACACAAAAAGTAGCAATCATGGGAGGTTACTGGACGAGACCTGGGTTTTTGTGGCCTCCAGAAACCAGAAGGTTTCTTCAAAGTTTCAACAAGGTAGCTTCAGTAGATGACAGATCACAGCTGAAATCATGCAGTGATCTGCGGTCTACGAGTAACAGCAAGGAAAAGTCATCCATCCATCCTTCCAAGGTGGGTAAATTAATTACCATTAAATGAGTATTAGAAAGGAGAGAGATGTTGGTCGATAATTGAATTCTACTCAAGCACTTGGTGTTTTGAAATGCGGTATGGCAAGCTGATCAGGCAAATGCTGTTTGCTCCTATGTGGCGCCATTTACCGAAAACAGAGTGCGCTGCAGAGAATATTAAATAAGATCGACACTGCAACAGTTATAACATGATTGCGCAACTGGCTTATAGCTAGCCCTGCCCATGTGCGTCTAACTAGCTTTAATTTGGTTTCAGCCCAGCGTGAGCCATACACAATCTGTCGTGGGTGGCTGGCATCGCCTCTGGGGTGCTGGCATCTCCTGTTTGTTGGCCAACTGCAAGAGATAGCATAGGCTGTGTTTTAAACACTAACCAGAGGGTTATTCATTGTGTGAATGCGACCAGCTTGATGGTAATGCCGTTCTCCCAACAGCTGTCTGATATCCAGTGCTTAATTCGAGCTGGTGGTTTCCGGTGCTCAGCACCGGAACTTAATTGCCAAAACCGGTGCTTGTGACAGTCTGGCTAATTTAAAGAAGACCACAAAAACAGTTAATTATTAATTCAACATACATTAAAAATTACTTTTACCTGCCACCCAAGCCATTTTTATAGCTTTGGGGGCCTGGAATAGTCTGAATTGTCACACTTGTAGGAGTGTGACAGTTAGTAGCTGTGTTTTTACTGTCATTGGCAGCATGGCAGGGGCAATGCGTGGTACAAGTTGCAGTGGCGTACTGACGAGAGCCCTGGCACTTCTTCTTGTACATATTAAGCACTGCTGATACCACGGATGTGGTTGCCCTGAAAGTAGAACCTACCACTACGACTTTCCTGCGTTGCAAACTACAATCTCTGAAAAACGATTAAGTGACACTCTTCAATTGGGTTATATATCACGGTTCCCCCTTTCATAAAAACGAATTTCTGCATATCTGTTCTCCAGTTGTTTCACCAGATGGCAGAGTAGCCCTGCACACATTGGCCAGATGTGACCCGCAGATGTTATGGGAGGAGGACTTTCGGTGCAATGCCAAGATAAAATAACGGTTGTTGCAATATCCATGTCAACACTCTCTATTTTGTTTATGACTGCTGAACCAACCACAGAAGTAAAAAACATAAACCTCCTGGTGTAAATTACTTAGCCTGAAAGAGCCTGATTCAAGGAAGCATGCAAAGGGATTACCACTAAAGTGAAGCCAAAACACAGGACTTTCCGTTTGAGCCAAGTGATCCGCCCCCCTGAGGAAGCCCATGGGGAATTGATTAGAGGTGCTAATCTGTTGATCCCCTGGTCCCCCCAGGAGGGATTTGGTCTTACCCATGCTCAGCTCATGCCAGCTGTAGGGCATCAAGGTGTGTGGAACTTGCAAAAAGGAAAGAAGGGGTGCAAGTCCCCTGAGGCCTGCAAGATCCGCTTTCTTCTGGGGAATACTTGAAGGACTGTTGGTTGCTGAGAATAAGATATACCCCCAGGAGTCATTACACAGATTCTCGTTTGGAAAAGTCTATGAAAAGAACATGGAGCAAAGCAAAGGTACTGTTTATTTTAAAAGAAAAACATAGAAAATGCAATTGAGCCATGTCAGGCCAATGCATCCTCACTTTGATTCAACAGTATATCCAGAGCATAGATTTCATTTGTAGTGACATAAAGACTTGAAATATATACTGAATTATGTAGATTGAGAAGTCTCCAGCACGAATACACAAAAAAACAGAGGTTTTTATATCAAAATAGCATTGTCAAAAACATAGTCAGATAGAAATATGCATTCTGAAAATAATTTGCATAAATATTACCCCATTACCGTGCAATAGAGATTTTTTTCTAAACAGTTGTCATTATTTATAGAAAGGACCATTCACTTCCTTGAAATATATACATTTTCTGGATGTCTGTTGAAAAGATTATATTCCTACGGTCAATTAATGTCTTTGACCCACTGAAACTGACACCTTTCTTCAGTTTTCTCTGGGGTTAGAGTTCTCCAGGTTGGTTAAATTATTTCCCTATAGGTGATGACATGAACACGATTCAATCCACAATCACAAAAACACTTAGTAACATTCTAGTTGTAATGAACAGAACACATTTTCTAAATTCTAAGTTGTCTAGATTTCTGTTACCAAATTCACACGCCTTGTGTGTTGTGACTTTTGTTGTTTTCTCACTGGACGATTTGCATGTCTATCAACAGTGCTGACGGTGGGTTTACACCACGACAAAGATAACCAGTTCAGCAGGTTTCCATCTCATCAGAACCCCAAGGTCAAGCACTTTACTGCATCGGATGCTATAAATCACTGTCTTCTCTTAGCTGAAAATCAGTATGAATGTTTTTACAGTAGGTCTAGTGGGATAAAGGTATGTTATGTTCGGTTATATGCATTTATCTGGCACGCAATCTGCCATCGGTATGACCTATTTATTTTGAGAGTTTTATAGAGAGACAGAACTGTAGTGGCAAAACATGTGAGAGCCACAAATTCCATTTAAGAGCCCAAGCGGATGCAAATAAAGCCCTGATATTTCTCAATATGGCCTCTGTTAAGTCAAAAACTGGGGGAAATATGTTTTTTTCTTTTTCTTTTTAGGTCTTAAGGCTACTTGTTCAACTTTGGTTGCGTTTTTGCATACACATGAATGCCTTTCTCAGGCTACAGTCTAGGGCAATCAATATGGTCAAAAATAACTAACATCCCAGGGGAAGTGTTTTCAGTGGTGGCCGGCACAGATCGGGGGTGATGGAAGGGGGAATGGGGGTAAAAAAATGAAATTAAACTTCGCTCCTCGCCACATCCTCCTCGTTGCTTCTTTGAAACGAAATAGGTCTTGCATTTACAAGAGTTTGAGCTATTGGCATTGTAAATGACAATGCCTTTTATTTATGTGTTAATTATCAAAACAGATAGATAAAAGGCATTGTCGTTTACAATACCAAGAGTTTAAACTCTCACAAACGCGAGACCTATTGCATTGCAAATGCTTGGTTTTAGGTGACAGGAGGCAAGTCACTTAGGCTCTTGTTATGAGTTAGCTGGAATTTGGTACAGAGTTATGTGGGGGGGAGGGGGGTATAATCTCAGATGCCGGATGGAACCTTTCTCCAAATTATAGCTACTCTGAGTTTCCCCCTGACAATGGGGAATAACTGCTCATTCTAAGATATACTGGGTCCTTTTCTGGGCAGTTTTTCTTCCCAGATTCCTGTTTGAACAGACTGAAAGTGTTAGCCAGACTGCCGGTGAGGAGGGCAGGAGTACTGTACAGGGGCAGCATTGTCAGTTCCCCTGTGATTCTGCAGGGGCCTGACAGAGGTCAGGCTGTACTGATGCCCACATCTATTACTCACGCATGCAGCAAAGACAGGTCCTGAGTCTCTAGGATTGCAATTGTTGGGCCTAAAGTCGTGGTTCCGATAACTCCAGGCCCTGAGAGAACTGTGATTGCAATTTGAGGCATTTCACGTTATCGCTCGGGAGAAATTACCCTGCTTGTAATGGGGGCGCATGCAGTGTGCATTTCACAGTGAATAGAAATGTTTACTGTTAGTGCAGTGTGGAAACTTTTAAGATCTCTGACCCCGAGGACAAAACCAAGCCACAAGGACAAGTTGTTCCTCGGGCCGCCTAACATTCAGGGGCACTGTGGAAGCAATTAATTTCAGTCACATCCGGGGTGGAGTGATTCCAGGAATTTCACAGATCTTAACTCCAAGGCTACTCAAAATGGGAAGGGGAATTGAAAGAAGAAATGTAAGTTATTAATAAGTCTAAAACATAGTGACAGAGGTGAGAGTGCATATCCGTCATCGGTGCACATTAGTCAATATACAGATGACTTTACAGTGTCAAAGGCATGAAGTGTCATCAAACGTTGGCCCCATGACAGTTACATGTTCCAAAAATGCTCCAGCAGATTTCTAAAGTCTATAAAATGCACAAGAGAAATCGGGGGGGCATATTATCAAGGCGGCGCTATGAAATTATCGCCGCTTTTGCGTCCGTTTTCGGGCGAAAAGTGGCGATAATTTCATCGCCTTATCAGCAAACACACTGTGGAAAAGTATGTCTGTTGTCTTGCCATTAGCTCAGCCATTTTGCACTTCATCCTCCATTGCGACCTCTCTACAGGGGTCACGAATGCTCTGTGGCTTCACATCTTGATTCACCTCACCTCTGCACTGCCACCAACGCCCTGTTCCTGATCTGCCGCCACCTGCCTGAACTCATGCTAAACCAGCCGAGCAGGACTGTCCGTGCCTTTGTTTGCCACAATCTGACTGAACTCTTGCTAACCCCAGTTGAACAGGACTGTTCACCTGCGCTTACTGTCCTCACCCTGCCCTTCGCCCTACAGGGTTTTGACAGCTACCATCTTCGGACTTATCAGATTGTCCTCTGCTTGTTGTGTAATTATGAGTTTCACCTACCCCTGCAGGGGCCCAACAGTGACCATCTGCTAACTTATCAGATTGACCTCTGTCTGTATAATTATGGTGTTCATTGTTTTACTATTCACGTCTCCCTTTGTTTAAATTATGGTGTTCATTGTTTTACTATACACGTCTCCCTTTGTATAATTATGGTGTTCGTTTTCTGTATACATCCCCCTTTTCATAACCATGGTGTTCAAGCTTCTATACACGCCTGGGGTGGGGATGAAGGGTATATAAGACGTGGAACCAAAGTGCTTGGCAGATTGCCTCCTCAGACAAGCTGCGGGTGTCTGTTGCTGATGCTCTCTCTACATCTCATGAGATTGTAATAAATATCCTTTCTCTCGGCGCTCCACTGTTGGTCTCAGTTTGTATCCCGGACCCGTGGACTAAGGGTGGACCCTGCCCCTTTGGGTGGTCTTCCAAGGAGACCCCAAATCCACAATTGGCGCCCAAACGTGAGGCACCATCAGTGACGCGGCTGCCCGGTCGAGGGGTCCCTACGAGGAAGTTTGAACGGACGGTGGTGGAGTATACCTACGCGAAAGAGACCCTCGTCTTCGTAGCCACCACCCGACCTTCGCTGCATCTGAAAAGACCCTCGCAAGTGGCACCGGTCCTGACTGGAGCCCCTGAAAGACTTGGACGAGCTTTGCAGTAAAGAGACCGCCTGGAGAACGAGACAAAGGATTCTGGTAGGATCGCCGTGGCGATACCTTTTGTTTGTTTGGTTTTGGTTATCTGGTTTTTTTCTTTTTTCTTCACTCTTTGCAAAAAGTGAAGGTCAACGGGTAATGTGGACTTTTGTCCGGCTTAGAAACTTGTGGAGACGCTTGGTAAGATAACATAGAAAAGCATGCCCGTCTGTAGTAAATTTGCACGATGGTTTTGTTGTTGCACATCTCGATCAAGGGTGCTGGAGGATAGTCAGCCGAGCTCCTCCGGAAGGTACCCCTAGTAAGGACATGTACATAAAGTACGGTATTTCTCCCATAATGTATAACTCATTGTGGCATAAATACACGTCTAAGGATACAGAGACTCAATGGCCTATGTACTGGCTCTTTCGAACCCCAGAAGCTTGAGGCCGTAGAGGCACAACTTCATAGGAGGAGGTCCCGACAAGCAATGTTTGATGCCTTGGGTCAGTGGAAAAGGAAGGGACTGAGAGGGTGAGAAGGGCTCAGGCTAGATTACAGAAAGAGGCTCGGAAAAGTGATAAACAGGCATTAGAGGAATTGCGACGTGAAAAGGTTGCTTCAAACATCGCGTGTGCAGATAGGGAATACAGGTTAAATATGTCCGGTCAATACTCTGTACGCTACACTCCCTTGTCACGAACGGACCCCCAGGAGGAGGAGTTTCTCCTCCACCCATTGCCACCACCGTACCATGTCCCTCCCCATCCTATCCCACAGCCGGCCGGTGAGAATGCACCACCCCCTAACGCCCAACAATCACCTCCCGATCACACTGCCCCCTCTGTTCGATCACACACACCCTGCATTACACCTACAGAGAAACAGGCTCTGAATGATCTCGTTCGCATCTGCCTGAAGGATCTTTCCACATCAAACCATATCCGTGCGATCTATGAAGCCTATGCACCACCCTGCAAGGGCTACTTCCTACAGCAATTTGCTCATGAAATACTCTCTCTTTATGAGAAACGCCACGGAGTAACACCAGCAGGCCATATTACAGAATTGTATCGTAAGTTGACAGAGGGATGAGGGAGTGCTGAGGAAAGCCACAGCTTGTTAGCATTTACACTACAAATGATGGAAAATTTGAGGAGAGACCAGGGGGAAGAGGAAAAAGAACCAGTAGTGGAGGGAGCGATGGGAGGTCATATGGCACCGATAAGGGAAGCTGCTCCAGTTTTTGTCCCTGCTCGAGGACAGGGTACTGCTGAGGGATTAGATAGTCCGGATGCAAAGAGCAGGACGTTATATAATTGGGTGTACACTCCGTGAGCTTCGAGCTGACATCTTAGCTTTTAAAAAGGACTTACCCGACCCCCAGAAGAATCCTATTGGATTCTACGAAGGGATTGGACACGGTTATTGCCACCTACACCATGACCTTAACAGACATAGATCAATTTTTTGGGCTAATACTGCCGCCAGACATCTGGAGACCAATAAGGAAAATAGACGATCAGACTGTATTCGGTCACAAGTGGGAAGATTTAGTAACAATGGATGAGGATAGAAAACCAGGGGAAAGGCCAGCGGAAGCTATTTTAGCACTACCAGGTCGCATAGTAACAAAGCTGAAGGCCACCATTCCTGCCAGAAAGGTTGACTGGACAGTCATTACTGCGTGTAAGCAAAGTCTGAGGAAACAACGTCTGACTACTTCTCTCGACTCAGCCAGGTGTTTGTTGACTATAGTGGACAGGACACGACGACTGAGACAGGCCGACACTTACTAGTTCAGACTTTTGTTAAGGGATTGTTGCTACCGATCTCCACTAGGTTACAGTGTAGCGAAAGCACGTGGCCTGCGGGCAACACCAGCGCAGATCCTGACAATGGCCCAATATTACGAACATCTGCAAAATAAAATAGAGGAGGAAAAAGACAGAAAAAGAAAAGACCTAAAAAGAAAAGGTGATGCTTTCCCAGATAAGCACGGGAGGGGGAGGAAACGGTAGGGGCCAACAGAACAATTATATACCTGCGGCTGCTAGAACACACCTGCCCCCACGTCAACTGTCCCAGGACCAGTGTGCGTATTGTAAAGAAACAGGCCACTGGCGTGCAGATTGTCCACTTTTGCAGCGAAATACCATAGGGAGAGGGCGAGGAGCACCTAGAGGAAGAGGGAGAGGTCCTGCGCCACCCTTTGATGGACAGCGTCCAAACGTCTTTGATAATTCCAGGCAGGCTGTTACCCAAGATTTTACCACTGATCAGTACCCTGACAACGAGTATGCATGAGATAGCCAGGGACAGGGGAAGGAACCAGTAGAACTTCTTGTCGATCAAACAGGTCCCTATGTCACAGCTAAAGTGGTTGGTACGCAGGGCAAATTTTTGGTTGACACCGGGGCCTCTAGAAGTGCCCTATCAAAAGAACTGATTCCTAGGGCACCCCTGTCCGGCTTATCGATCACCTCCATAGGATTTGATGGCACGCCCTCTACTAACCCCCTTTCTACTAAGGTACCCCTGGACATACAAGGGAACACAGCGATGGCCTCTTTTCTGCTCTCCCCAAATTGCCCAGATAACCTGATGGGCATTGATCTGTTAAAACACTACAGAGCCACCATTCGCTGTTCTCCCCAAAATGTCCGAGTCATATTGTTTGACAATGATTGCCCCATCGGTTATGAATCACGTTTTTATTGTCTCACTGATTCCGAACAGCAAGATTTGTCCCAATTACCAGCTACCCTGTGGGCTGTCACGGACACCGATTTGGGGGAGATTGTCATGGACCCTGTCCAAATAACAGTAAAACAAAATGCACCTCTTCCCCGCCTACCTCAGTACAAGATTTCTGCAGAAGGAGAAAAGGCCCTCATGACTATAGTACAGGATATGATTACATCAGGGGTAGTTGAGGAAGTCCAGTCCAACATTTGCAATAGTCCTATCCTTCCATTCCTGAAACACACGTCCACCTCTGAGAAAATATACCGTTTCGTCATTGACCTTCGCGCAATCAACAAAATAGTGGTCCCGCAATATCCTGTGGTCTCTGACATAACAACTATATTAACAATGATCCCTTCAACTGCTACCACCTTTACCGTGATAGACCTCAAGAATGCCTTTTTCTCCATACCAATACATCCTGATTTACGCTACCTTTTTGGTTTCACCATAAGAAACAGATCATACAGATTCTGCCGGGCTCCACAGGGTACACCGAGAGTCCGAGCATATACAGCCAAGCCCTTAAACAACAGCTCGACCAGATACAGTTACCACCCGGCACTGTCCTCATTCAGTATGTCGATGACATTCTTTTGGCTGCGGACACTCCGTCCCTGGCCCGCACCGCATCACTTACTACTTTACACTTTCTGGCGTCACAGGGCCATAAGGTGTCCAAGAATAAGTTACAGTATTGTAGACAGCAGGTGACCTACCTCGGACATCTGCTGTCTAAGGAGGGACGTACACTCACACCTGACCGCATCCAGACAATACTACGCCTTTCTTCTCCTACTACTCAAAGAGATGTTCGTGCACTAATTGGCCTCACTTCTTTTTGTCGTCAATGGATTCCAAATTTTTCCCTCATAGTTAAGCCACTCCTTGCTTTACTTACAAAAGACACACCCACACCCCTCCCTTGGACACATGAACACGACCAAGCCTTTGAAGACTTACGCCACGCTCTTTGTTCTGCACCAGTACTGGGCACACCTGACTACTCTAAACCCTTCTGCCTCTACACCCATGAACGCTCAGGATGCGCTCTCTCGGTCTTGACCCAAATTCACGGCACCAAACAACACCCGTGCGCCTACTTTTCGGCCACTCGAGACCCTGTGGCCCAAGGTCTGCCCTCTTGTCTTAAAGCGGTCGCGGCTGCGGCCGTCTCTATTCGACAAAGTGAGGGAATTGTTTTAGGATCTAAACTGACGGTGTTAGTTCCCCACGCAGTCGACATACTACTAAACCAGACAAAGACACAACACCTCACTAGTGCACGACTGACAGGATACAAACTTACGTTGTTAGCACCCCACATCACATTAAAGCGCTGTACAACCTTGAACCCTGCCACACTCCTGCCCACACCAGATTCAGACACCACAGACACTCCACATGACTGCCTCTTCCAAACAGAAGAACAGACTAAGGGGCGGGTAGATTTGAAAGACATCCCTCTGACGGAACAGGATGGGCAATTATGGGTGGACGGGTCCTGTATTAAACTATCAGATGGTACCACATCTGCTGCCTATGCCGTCACTACTACCAACACCATTGTTGAAACTGCACGCATACCTCAGAAATCGGCCCAGGCAGCAGAGCTTATAGCTCTCACCCGCGCTTGTATCCTTAGCCAGAGTCTAGCGGTCACCATTTACACCGACAGCCAATATGCCTTTGGAGTAGCACACAGTTTTGGTATCCTCTGGAAAGAGAGAGGATTCTTGACGTCACATGGTACGCCCATCCGGCATGGTGACTTAGTGACTGCATTACTCCAAGCCTTGACACTGCCCCGAACACTAGCTATTGTCAAATGCAATGCCCACAAAAAAATCACAGACGAAATAGGACTGGGAAATGCCTTAGCTGATGAGACAGCCTGAGCCACTGCACAAGAAAGAACACATACCGCCATGTACATAATAAAATCCCAAGCAGAGAAGTGGCGTGACGTTAGACAACAGATCAGGGACATCCAGTCTACTGCCACTCCTGGAGAACTTCAACAATGGGAAAAGGATGGCATGCTTGACGAGGAGAATTGTTGGCGGTCCAAGGACACAAAATTATGGAAATTGCCAAATGCCTATCTCCTCCCATTGTTGAACATGACTCATTTACCGGCCCATACCGATGCTGCCACCATAACTAAAATCTTACAGGAAGTGTGGGATAACAACCAACTCCGGTCTACCGCCACAAGGCTGGTACAGCAATGTTTAGTATGTCTCCGTTACAAAGTAGGAAAAGGGACCCGGGTACCACGAGCTGGGTTTGCCATCCCCACGGCACCCTTCGAGGTCTTACAGATGGATTATATCCAGATGGAACGGTGCAACAACCTTAAATATGTCCTAGTGGTTGTTTGCGCATTCAGCAAATGTGTGGAAGCCTACCCGGTCAAAGACAACACTGCCCTAACAACCGCCAAGATGTTGTTGAAATAATTCTTTCCCCGCTATGGCCTTTGCCGGGTACTCTGGAGTGACAGCGGGAGCCACTTCATTGGAGAGGTAGTCAAACACATATTAGCTGGACTATGGGTCAAGCAAAAATTCCACGCAGTCTTTCACCCCCAGTCAGCAGGCCTGGTGGAAAGATACAATGCCACCATCAAATCAAAACTAGCCAAAATAGTGGAGACTACGGGGCTTAGATGGCCTGGACGCATTGCCACTGGCCCTTCTATCAATAAGATCTGTCCCGCATTCTCGCACCTCGTTGACCCCATACGAGGTGGTTTTGACGCCCAATGAACATTTGGGCGCGCCCCTGCTACCACCTTGTCGGATTCTCCTTGCAGAAATGCTGAGCGACTACTTGTCTGTACTTACACAAACTTTGTCTTCTATTAATCAGCAGGTTCAGGAAGTGTTGCCGGACCAATCCACGGGGCCAGGACACACCATCTGGCCAGGCGACTACATCCTGGTGAAGAACTTTGCTCGGAAGCAAACGTTGGAGCCCCGGTGGAAAGGTCCTCTGCTAGTCCTCCTGACAACCCGAACAGCCCTACGAGTGGAAGGCAAGAAATCGTGGGTGCATGCCGTTCATTGCCGGAAGGTCCCCAGCATCACACAGACTGACCCAACTCTGTCTGCCTACAAGGAAGTACTGGCACACGACCGCCCAGTGTATGGCCTCCAAGAACCAGAGCTCGAACTGTTCGAAGAACACACTGTGCCAGCCAAAGGAAGATACAACCTCCGTCCTCGCACGACCTCTGGGGCTCCAGCGACTGGACAGGAGGGCTGAGCCAAAAGTCTCAGGGCAGTAGTACAGTCTGGTGGGGTGGATCGATACTCCTTATAGTGGGGTATTGAGAAGCCTAGCCAGTGAAGCAACCACCAGCTACCGGCGACGCGTAGGGCTCAGTCTCCCTCTCTGACAGCTGTAGAGCCCAAAAGAAGATCGACTATGCCTAAAAACGCAGACCAGAAGAAGGCATTTCATAACAGACTGTATAATCGAAGGTCAATAGTGCTAACAGTATTTCTCTGCCTCACGATCATTCTTACCATCATCTTCTGGATTATAGAGGAAAAAGCGCCGGCAAAAGGTACCATATTGCCGACTGATGCCACACCTACTGAACACTCGCAGGTGTCCTTGCCTCCTTATCTCCAACACAGAAGACAAGACTTTTGGAACAACACTTTTATTCAAATGTTGCATCAACATAATATGGTCCTGAACAAAACGAACTTTTGGGTCTGTGGTCTCCTGCCTCAATCCACGGAAAACCCAATATCGCTTTTTCCTTACCCCTATTCTGTACATGCCTCTTGCCTTGCCTGGATGATGCTCATCATGGATGCCCAGCAGACTAGCAACATCGCTGATACCATTCTCCAGCAATTCCGGGACGAATTATGGTGGAACAAGACGGGCAACACCATCAACCCTTTCTGTCCAACTAACAGTCCCATGAAAATATCGGAAGATGAGCAAGAGGAAATGCTGATCTTCAACACCACTGACCGTCTTCACTTTTCTAGCTTCAAAAAGAAGGCCCCCGCCAAGCGAACATTGCCCCTATCCGTTGTTCGCATTCCTGGACTTAGATGCATCAAAGGCTTAGGTACTGAGTACGTTAGGGACAGCTCTTGTGCCATAACAGCAACTCTGAACATGACATTTCCACCACCGCTTGTTGCTTCCCCAAACACTTATTTTGTGTGTGGGACAAAAGCATACACCTGGCTTCACAAAAACTGGAGAGGCACATGTTATATAGCGTTTCTCCTTCCTCCTGCCTATATTGCTCCTCCTCTTCATCATCGCGTCTGCCGCAGCAACGAAGTGGTCGACCAAGCAGACACTACCTCTCAACTGTTCCTGGATGCCATGAAAGGCATCCTTCCTTTCTGGGGACCGATGGAAAACAGCAGAGACATTCGCCACCTCATCAGGGTCATGGAAGCAACTGTCAACATCACAGCTGGTATTCTGGCCAACAACACAGCGGAGCTCCAAGCGGTACGCCTGGTCGCTTTACAAAACCGCATGGTCCTTGACGTCATCCTTGCTGACCGCGGAGGAGCGTGCCGCATCATCGGTACCAGCTGCTGTGTGTACATCCCAGATCATTCCTCATCTGTCTATGAGGCTATTTCCACGCTTCATCGAATCACCTCTGATCTTCATCAAGATACCGGCTCATGGTCCCTTGGCCCCTAGTTGTGGCAACTTCTACTGTCTTGGGGGTGGAAAGTCCTAATGATCGTCCTGATACCTCTTGTATTGATTTTCTTTTGCTGTCTTTGCATTCAATGTGGTCCACCACTTTGCGGCCTCTGCGCAAGTGCTATCAAGCCAGTCCCTATAAATACTCATGTCGAGAACAATAAAATAATGATTGAACGTGAGATACAGCTATTGATGGACATTGCAATTGACTAAAAATGATTTCGCTTATGGCAAAAGGAGGGACTGTGGAAAAGTATGTCTGTTGTCTTGCCATTAGCTCAGCCATTTTGCGCTTCATCCTCCATTGCGACCTCTCTACAGGGGTCACTAATGCTCTGTGGCTTCACATCTTGATTCACCTCACCTCTGCACTGCCACCAACGCCCTGTTCCTGATCTGCCGCCACCTGCCTGAACTCATGCTAAACCAGCCGAGCAGGACTGTCCGTGCCTTTGTTTGCCACAATCTGACTGAACTCTTGCTAACCCCAGTTGAACAGGACTGTTCACCTGCGCTTACTGTCCTCACCCTGCCCTTCGCCCTACAGGGTTTTGACAGCTACCATCTTCGGACTTATCAGATTGTCCTCTGCTTGCTGTGTAATTATGAGTTTCACCTACCCCTGCAGGGACCCAACAGTGACCATCTGCTAACTTATCAGATTGACCTCTGCCTGTATAATTATGGTGTTCATTGTTTTACTGTACACGTCTCCCTTTGTATAAATTATGGTGTTCATTGTTTTACTATACACGTCTCCCTTTGTATAAATTATGGTGTTCATTGTTTTACTATACACGTCTCTGTTGGAAACGGGGTTACCGATTCCGGCACGGTAGCATGGCGCGAGGCAGGAAGGCACCCGAAGGCAATGTGTAAGGCAGTTGTGCAGCACACACTCACTCTGATTCAGTCATGCGCACGCAATAAGGTGACACCACACCAGGCCTGTGTATTAAAAGCAAGTTCCTTTATATAAACCAATGCAGCATCAGATGAGGCAGATCAATTCAGGGCAACATTTAAACTCATTGAAGTACTCAACTAGTGTGTCATTTCATTAAAGCACCATAGCTCATCAACGCTGTAGGCCCCTAAAAGGCCGCAGGAATCATCTCCTAAAACTTAGCACCAATAATGATCATAGGATGCAGGAATAAAACATGGGCCGAAAACATGCAGTTCATCTCATGAATACTTATCACTTGTAAATTGGCATTTCACACTACATTTAAAACTGGCCTGCGTTAATCTAGGCGCCCCCACATTCAGTACAGTGGGCGTCGCAAATCCGGTGCACCTGCAACATAAAACACTTCAACTCTTGGCAGGGAACACTTCAGCTCAATTCAGGTAAGTACCTTTAAACTAGGCAAACACATTTCATTAATAAGGATATAAATCAGGCCTAAACATTAATTAAAGCAGGCATAACAATCAGGCTGGTAAATAGCTTAGGGAACCCACCACATGTCCCTCTCCCTGGGGCTTCCCTGTTGATTTGGGCTTCTGTGTCTCTCAAGGGCCACTTAGGGGTTAATTCAGGCCGGGCCCACTCCTCTCCGGGCCTCGCCTCGTGGGTAAAGAGTTACTCTCGGTTTCCCTTTATGTGGCAGTGTAACGGTGGCCCCGGCCCCAGTGGCGTCTCTACGTGCCCCAAGGGCCTCCCGGGCTCACCTGCGGTGGATTCGGTGGTCGCTCGCCTGAGCCGACTGAGTTCTCCCGGGCCGGCTCAGGTTCTGTCGGGCGGTGCCCGGATTGGGGCCGATAGGACTTCTGGCGTGTATTGCGGGTCGTCGGGGGCCGGTATGCTTTTCTCCGGTCCCCGTAGTCAGCGATGCAGTTCGGGACAGAGGGCGGGAGCCGGCAGTCCTCTCCGGCCGGCTTCCCGCTCCCTCTGCTCACCGGGACTCCTCGCGGGCTTCCGTCGGCGCTGGGGGCGCGGTGGGAGCCGACAGCCAATCGCTGCGCGGCCTTCCCGGGGGCGCGGTCGATGACGCGGTCGGCGTCCCCGGTCGCTCAGCAACGGCGGCCGGGCGGGCCGGAGGCCCTCTCGCTCACCTGGGCCACGGCGATGATTTTCAGGCCGCAACTTCCTCGCGGAGGGCTCCCGGGCCCGGCGGTGATGTCTGGGCAGCTTCTGGGTCTTCGGTGAGGGCGCGGGCGGCGCGCTCACCACCAAGGCCTCGGGGAGGCCACGCCCACCTCCGCAGCTCTTCACACGCGGCGACGGCCGCACTGGCAGCTCTCCAGCCACGAGGTCAGTGGCTTGATGGGGCAATTCCTCCCACGTGGAGGCACAGCGCGGGAGCGCGCTTGGACACAGGCTAGCAGGGGGGACAATTATAACAGTGCTTTGGGCAGCCAAGCAGCAGGGCAGCACTGCGACAGCTAGGAGTGGATTGGGGTGAAGGTCTAGCGCTTCAGGACACAGCGCTTTACCTGGTGATCCCCAGTTTGGCAGTTCAGGTTTCTGACCTTGCTGGTTTGTCAGGCTTGCAGTTTCAGGTTGCTTGCGGTAGTTCTTCTGTGGTTGCTTCTTTGGTTTTCTCCTTATGGGGAAGGGAATGAGTTGGTGGTCATTGGGGTGTTGGATAGTGTTTCCAAGCACGCTGAAGGTGGTTCCCTGGGTCCCCTCACACTGGGCAAGGTCAGTGGGTGGCGGGCGTTCCTCAGCTATCTTACTACAGCAGTGCCTAAGCCCTCTCAGTAGCAGTAGTGTAGGTCTCCCCCCTAGGCCCTAAAGCCTGTACTCCGGCAGAGGTTCTCCCAGGATCAGTGGTGCCCCAACCGGCTTCTAAGTTTCCCTCCCAGCCTATTATACCCCCAGGTCAGGTGACCCTCCAGAAAGGCGGCAAACCATAACTCCTCCCTCAGCCCGGAAGGTTCTGGAACCTTCCACCATGTCTGGCTATGTGGCCCAGAGGCGGGACGGGATGGATACTGTATCCCTACGTCCCAGCCTGACTCTGGCTACTAGTGTGTGTATGTGTGCAAGGCCACTCTGCAGTAGCAGGGGCCTGTGGCAGCCATCTTGGGTGAAGAGAGCACCTGCACCTCAGCACTGGTTGGCAGTGGTAAGGCGCCCGGAGACCTAGGTCCAGTAAAAATACGGTGGCAAAAATGAGGCGCAAAAGGGAAAAAAACAGGGTAAGACCACCCTAGGGCGGACAGGTCTAACAGTCTCCCTTTGTATAATTATGGTGTTCGTTTTCTGTATACATCCCCCCTTTTCATAACCATGGTGTTCTTTTCTATACACGCCTGGGGTGGGGATGAAGGGTATATAAGACGTGGAACCAAAGTGCTTGGCAGATTGCCTCCTCAGACAAGCTGCGGGTGTCTGTTGCTGATGCTCTCTCTACATCTCATGAGATTGTAATAAATATCCTTTCTCTCGGCGCTCCAGTGTTGGTCTCAGTTTGTATCCCGGACCCGTGGACTAAGGGTGGACCCTGCACCTTTGGGTGGTCTTCCAAGGAGACCCCCAAATCCACAACACGCTATCGCGTGTTTTGCTGACTTAGCGCCCGTTTCCAGCACGCCTAACTTTGCATCTCTAATGAGATGCAAAGCAGGCGTGGCTGTGAAACCAACCAGGGAAAATATCGCGAAGGCAGCCGCGATATTAACAAGGAAGGGTAGCGATTTTTTAAATCGCGTTAAGTATGACTTAACGCAGGAATTTAACGTCTGTTAAATTCCTGACTAAAGCATACTATAACATGGGGGTGGATTCTGTGGCTAAGACCACAGGCCCTATCATCTAGGATATCGCCGTTTTCCACCATGGAAAACGGCGATATTCACACTATCTCTAGAATTTTTATCGCCTCGGCGATCTGCGTTGTTGATAACGCGCTAACCGGGTGATAAATTCCAGAGATAGCCGGCAATAAATATGCAAGCGCTAAGCGCGCTTTGCGATATTTATCGCCGGCCCTTGTTAATATGCCCCTGGGTGTTTCTTTCAAGCAACCCGACAGCCGATTCACTGAAAGCTGTAGTGATGGCTCGAGGCGCTCACTGCGTAGCACCACACTTTAAAATGAAAATACCAGCCAGGATTATTTATATTTCTAGCTTTAAATGTTTCCATTCAATTACTTCTTGTGTCTTTGCTCATTTTGTAGTTTTATGAAGTGCTGCGGGTCACTTTTCATTTACTTCGGAGCACTGAATGATATTTATGTAGAAACAAACTTGTTTGTTAGAAATCACAAAATATATACATTAATGAGTATGACATATGATAGTATATGGTATTAAATAGACACTGCATGAAGTGAATGACAGAGAGACAACATGTCTTTCAGACAAATCATGTGGTTTAATTCTGAGAAATGAAGTCATAAAACCTGGTTTGTTGAAGATCCGAATTGCCCTACAGATTTAGACGATACATCCTCTTCAATCTGCAGTTGTGCAAGGTTGTTTATTCCTATAGACAAATATACCTTTGCTGCTGGAGCGCTCCCCATCCACTAATAAATTGCAAATTTTCGGCTTTTCTTGTAATTTGGCTCCTTCTAGTGGGGGTACTCCAAGGCATCTGATATCAAAAGCCCCTTACTTCGATTTATGGAGACGAAGATCCTTTCTCCAGTGCAACACAGGACTGTCTCTTTCGAAACATATTGTGTCCCTTGGATGTCTGGGGCTCAGAATCCCATCAAAATGGGATCTAAATTATTGTAGCGTGAGAGATGATGGACATTCACGCCGTATGTCTAGTATGAGGTATATTTTCAAATTTGCATTCTTCTACTGTTTAGTCAGGATTCAGGATAGAACGGTGACATAGTTGTCTAAAATAATGAAGCATTTAATAAACATCTCTGTCATTAGCACGAAGGAGCCCCAGTGACAATAAACTTGGAGTGATGTGATGCGGTGAACGCGTGCTTCCTATAGTAGACATTGTCAACCATAGAGCGTAATTCAATAACAATCATTCATGTAATGACTGAAACGCGGAGAGGTAAAAATTGAGAAAGGCGCAGTTATGCTATTCTGCGAATATGATTAAATCCAAGTTTGTCTAATTAGCCATCTGTGTTCCCTATCTCTCATTCATAAAATATTACACCAAAGCCGTATAACTAGGCGTCCAAAAGAGCAACAGGATTTCAAAGACACTTTGGAGAAAAGACAAGGAAATAGTGGTTTTGTCTCTCACAAAAAGTAGTATCGTAAATATTGATCTGAATAATACGCTCATTACTTGAGAAAGGAACGCTAATGAGCAAATGAAATCGAAGACTGGTGTGCCATTAAGGGACCCATTATGATTCGGTCGGTGCTGTATTCCAGGAGATACTGTCCTGGCCTTTTCTGAGTGCTCCAGTGTTCCAGCACTCATATTAGCGGGTGCGAGAACACGGAGCCTGATTTTTCCAGGTGTGCAAATGCACCTGGTAAAACCTCCAGACACTGAAGGGAAGCAGTGTCCTGGGGCACACAGAGCGCTGGTGCCCATCCCCCTCCCACAGCATCAGGAGAGCGTGGCATAATCAGACCAGCCAACTCACACAGTGCCACTGTGTGTCACACGATATCATCTCCCTTCACACGGTCACCTGGTGAGTAGTTGATATCACACACTGACAGGGAAAACGAAGATTTTCAGCTCAACTTTCGAGGCTTTGAACAGCCGATGTCCATTAAGTGGTTTGAGAACACCCCAGGACATGGCCCAAGCCAGGCTCAGAAAGTTTTTTTTTTTTTAAGGAGGGGGGTTGGTGGAGGCGAGGGGGCAAAACTGCCTCCAAGATCCCGTCACCCTCACACAGTGAAATGTTTTTTTAATTTCCAGATCTGCATCGTCCCCGTTGCAGCACCTGAGACTACCTAGCCCGCTGAAAGTCCCACTCCCAAATCCCTCAAACAGCAACCCGCTGAGACCAGGGCCGGACTGGCCGTAGTGGGCACCGGGCATTTCCCCGGTGGGCCGCTAGGATGGGGGCCGGTTTTGGGCCCCTAGGGGGCCGTTTTTGTTACAGGGCCGTTTTTGCAGCATAGCTGCAATATCAGCCCTGTAACAAAATCGGTCGAAACCTGCCCTGAGCAAACAGCTCGGCCGCACCCCAACCCCCAGGGGCCAGCCGAGCACTTTGCCAGGGCCGGTTTTGGTTCCCAGTCCGGCCCTGGCTGAGACCCGTACTCACATTTACCACCTGTTCAGAGCAGGTGGTAAAAACACTCGGAAACATTCGCAGAATCATGGAACACATGTGAAAAAAGATCTGAATCTGATAGGTTACTCCGCAGAGTGGGGACTTTTACTTCTAATGGTTGGACTTAGGTGGGGATATATATGCTGGAATTGTTAATTCCTATCCTGGTATCGCCACACCTCAAATCTGCCGAACTTGGATTGAGGGCCAATGCTGACAGTAAATAACAGGAATATTATTATTATGCTTTCATTAGAAACATTGGAAGTTTTACTATGAAAATGTGTGTTCTACCTGCCCCGAATTTTGTGAATTCATCCAAAAAACCTGTGCACTGATTGTAGCCCTTGTTGGTACATGGAGGCTTGACTTTTCTGTCCTGGACAGACCCTGCAACAGAAAACTGCACTGGAATACTGCACGTGAATGCTCATTCAGATTTAGATGTGATGGTGTGTGTATTGTGATTGGATAATGACGTATCCAGTATGAATAAACGTCCCTTAGTTACAGTGCTTAATTTGTAAAACAGTAAGTGCTGGGGCCCGAAGTTTTGCTGAGAAGCACGCTGCCTTTGCTACCGAATGTCGGGGTGCCAAATACCAAGGCTACATAGTTTTGATTCCATGTGCCTCTTTTATCCACCACCAGACACTCCCCACCCCTTTATCTCACTCTTGCAGGGGCATTTTCACCCCTGCTTTCTCCTTTTGTCACTGTTTTCTTGTCTGTCGCTTCTTCCTTCTTTCCCCCTTTTGTGCTTTCTCTCTCTTGCTCCGTGTCAATGTCTGAGGAGGAAAAATAAGTGTGGGTCCCAGAAATGAGTGCCGGTGGGTCCCATCTGCAACCAGGGTTCAAATTAAGCACCGCTTAGTTATAGAATGACGTATTTCATATTTAGCACATCTGGCAGACCTTTCTGTGTCTGCACTGGTTTGTTGATAGCACAGTCTTGTAAAAGAACAGTCAAAGCCGCCAGCTTCCACTGGCTTACACCTCAGTAATTAGGGTTTATATTGGTTTGGCACCAGGATTGGAGCTGCATATGCTTTTCTGTAAGGAATGCCTCCAAAGAAACGAGACACAGAATTACTACGTTCTCACATCTGGGCGTTGCCTGACTCATATGGTCATCCAGACCATTTATTTATTTTAGGCGGTTGGGAGAAAAAGAGAAACAGTTAAACAAAGTGTCTCATTCACAGCAACCAATTGAAGTCAGTTTGAACTGCCGTACGCTTGGCATGTGTCACCGTCTTTATTGGTCTAAATAGAACTTCTCAGGGTTTTCGGGGGTCAGAGATAAATAAGGGAAAGACGAACACTTCCATTTGTCTAACTTTGGATTGACAGTCACACTAGGCGTGACCATATCTGCCGCGTGGCTCATTGTTAAGTCAATGACATCAGAGCAGACCAGAGAATGAAGATGTAGAGGCGAAGGAGAAATAAAAGTGTCCTGTTATCTTTAAGTCCCGGTTGCAGTGGAAAGTATTGCACAAGTGGAACGCTCCCGGTCAGCTCGAGAGCTGCCCTCTTTTACTTCTACACTCATGGAAAGCTCCCCAGTCAGCTCGAGAGCTGCCCTCTTTTATTTCTACACTCATGGAAAGCTCCCCAGTCAGCTCGAGAGCTGCCCTCTTTTACTTCTACACTCATGGAAAGCTCCCCAGTCAGCTCGAGAGCTGCCCTCTTTACTTCTACACTCATGGAAAGCTCCCCAGTCAGCTCGAGAGCTGCCCTCTTTACTTCTACACTCATGGAAAGCTCCCCAGTCAGCTCGAGAGCTGCCCTCTTTTACTTCTACACTCATGGAAAGCTCCCCAGTCAGCTCGAGAGCTGCCCTCTTTTATTTCTACACTCATGGAAAGCTCCCCAGTCAGCTCGAGAGCTGCCCTCTTTTACTTCTACACTCATGGAAAGCTCCCCAGTCAGCTCGAGAGCTGCCCTCTTTTACTTCTACACTCATGGAAAGCTCCCCAGTCAGCTCGAGAGCTGCCCTCTTTTACTTCTACACTCATGGAAAGCTCCCCAGTCAGCTCGAGAGCTGCCCTCTTTTATTTCTAAACTCATTAGACACTGACATGGCCAGTGTGCTGCAGGATAACTTCCCTTGAATGCACATGGAGAAAGGAGAGCCATCGCACAAGTGTGGCTGCCCAGTGAACTAATGCATCCACTCGACGAATACATTCGACTTAATGGTCACAGGTTTGAATTCCAACAGTCGCCAACAGCCACTTATCCTTTCAGTCTTGGTGGCGTCCTGTGCGACAATCTCTGTAGGCGCCCCTCCTCCCCATGCATCAGACTATGCATTCTTTCCTTTGGTGCTCTCTGTACTTTCACAGCTATGTACCCGCTTCACTCTCCATGTGACCATCATTCTTCAAAGGCGCAACCGGGAACTCGGTCACGCCACCAATATGGCGGTTGTGCCGGTCCCCGGAGCACTCTTCACGGCAGGGAGGGGCGGGGCCAGCGCGGGTGACGCCCGTCAGGCCCGCCCTCCCCGCCCTCATCTATTGGCTAAGTTCAGGCGTGCCCCAGAAGCAGTTACATGCGCTTCCGGGGTAACACAATCGCAACGGGTCCCGGATCTAGCCGGGACCTGTTCAAGCCTGTTCTGGGGGGAAGCGCTCTTTAAAAAGAGCAGCAGAGCGGCGGGAGAGTCTCTTCTTTGCCGCTCTGCCCCCCCAGAGCACAACACCTCTCCTGCACGCACGGAGGGCGCATGAAGCCTACGTTTTTTGTTTCCCCACCCACCATCCCCTGAGGTAGCGAGGTTTGAGAAAGTGCTTCTGTCAGGCTTGTGTTAATCAGTTGTTTGCTCATAAGGTGTGAGGTCTGTAAATGGGTTGTCACTATTTGTTAGGAAATTCCATGCCAATATGTTTTACTTTACAGGTTACGGTCAATTTTCACTTGTCGTATTTTATGTCTGAGTATCTTTGGTCTGCGGTAGGGCATGATTCCTAGGTCAAAACTTTACATCTCTTAGTAGGCATCCCATTGTTTAACGGGGACGCCTGGGGGGAAGGACAGTGGTCCCTCATCACACTCCAGGGGGCGCTGGCAGCCGGTAGGCTGAAGGGTGCAGGGGGTAGGGAGTTCCGCTTCCGGTAGGCAGTTTGGGCCAACCCCTGCGCGGGCGCATTGGGCGCCAACGTGGCATAACATCAGCCCCTGGGAGATAGGATGGAAGGGCATAGGGGGTGCCCGCAAAAAGAATCTGCTGGGCACACGGGCATCCTGCGCAAGGTCACTCCGGTAAAGGGGGACCTGGCAATTAGTGGGGAACAGTCATGACCTTGCACGTAGGCTCATCCAGGATACGCAGAAAACAAATGTACATATTCCAGTTTTAAGTTAGGTATGGCTATGTATTAGATTTATGTTAAGGTTAGCCATAAAAATCATGTTCAATAACTGTAATTCAAAATTGTGATTTGAATATGTTGTGGTTTCTGCGTATATTTAAAAAATGTTATTGTGTCATGAAAATTTATGTTTTATTATTTTTAATAAAATACGGCCGGGGTTATACAACCACTAATCCAAAAATAATTGTGTTGGATGCTTTACTATCAATACCTTGGGGGAGAGAGGGTTCAGGGGTAGGGGATAACTGATCACTCACTGGGAGGGGACTCAGCAATACCAGGCCATATGTCTCCAGAGCTCTCAGGCATGCAGTCTGCACGTGCTCCATCTGATCTTCATAACAGGGAGGGCAGTATATATGGGATGGACAACGGAGTGCAGGATGAGGAGGGAACATGCAGGGAAGGGGGACGCACTCGCCCATATATAACCAATTCCATCTATCTCTACTCTTCAGCGAGTCCAAGGAACAGATGAGCATGTATTGTGAATACTTTTCTGGCCCGGTGGCAGGCGCTGTGAACAAAATACACTAGTTCCACTCTCAACTCCAGAGGTCTGAATTATTCCCCATCCTCAACACTCATTCACACTCTGAACTCACCCGATACTTTGAGGTGACTCATTCACAGTAGGCACTACACAAGACTCCTTTTTCATGAAAAGCAAAACTACAGAAACACATCAGTGACTCTTAAGGTTGGGGAAACTTATGATGGGACATGAATTAAAATTAGTGAAATGAAGACAGGCATTGCTGCCTTGAATTATATTAGGGGTTCTTGCACTCATTGCCGAGAAACAGATCAGGGCTTTTCGTTGTTAAAGTGAAGGACTTTAATATGAGGCACCGTAGAATCACGTTTCAATATCAGGCTGTAATGAGAAACAACCTTTACACCGCAGCTCGGTCGACGCTGTACCTTAACAGCGCGGTCAGAACCACGGATGCGTCTTTGCAACGCATTCCTTTATCACGCAAGTTGTTAAAATGATGTGCATTAAGAAAAGCGTTGTTGGATTGATGTTGGACTTTAAGTCCAACACGTTCCCTACTGTTGCACATAATGGAGTTGAAATAGTAAATTATACTATTCTAACTCCAGCACTTTCCCTAAGGCAAGTTGTTGCAAAGATTTGCATGGTAAAGAAGTGCATTTTAAAGACACATTTGCTGTTCGGACCGCGCTATTAAGGCAGGCGTGATTGACGCCTGCCTGGTTCTGACATACAACCGGCTGTAATTACTGCCAGTGCTGACCACTAGCCACGTCCTCACCCACACATAGCGCAATCAGAAATGTAAACCTAAATGCTGCTTTTAAACATGCATTTTTATGAATTGTGGTTGCCCCTTTTCCCTCACACTCTCAGTGCTTTAAGTGAGTTGAAAAGGGTTTGGAGGGAGGTCTCCAAAAGGACGATGGTCAAAGAAGCCTAACTCGGAATCTGCTCCAAAAGGTGTTGCCTGTCTAATTAACAGGGTGGCTTAAAACGTTTGGACAGAGTGCTACCTGAATAGGATTCATGCCTCTCTGAGTTTTCTGTAATTTAATCCTGATAGATCACAAAGCAACAAACATGTGCCTAAAACAAGCCAGACCTATTGGCTTTGCCAGTGCTTACTAGCAGGATCAACGAGTAACACCAATGATAATGTTGTGAATAATTAGAATTAAAAATGTATCAATTCTGAAAATAGGAGACTGTGAGTTCTGTAACTCCACAGAACTGCAAGTTCAGTGGAAGGGGTAGCTTTGGAGGGAATCCTTCCTTTCTTCCTTCTGTGCCCTATTCCTGTGCATTCTCTCATTCTGCTGCGAACTTTGACTATCTTACTCGCCGCATCGTTCAGAAATCCTCTGACTGAATATCTCACACATCATCTCCCTCTTCATTATTCTTTTAGTCTGACCGTTTGCATGAATTTCCTTGTGGCACTGCCCTTCATCATGGCCTCGAGCTTGTGTGTGTGTGTGTGTGTATATATATATATATATAAATATACACACAATGCACGCACGCACACACACAGATACATGCGTAATTTCTCTCCTATAAAAGCAGAATTTTCGTTTTCTTTGGCGCAGTCCAGATTTGCACAACTGTGTACCTCAATCACTCACTTTTCCATAAAGTACTCATTACTATCGGCACACAAGTGATTATGGCTCTGCAGAGAGGCCAGTGATTGGATGAGCATGTAGTCTGCACACCTTTATGTCCTACTGACAGTCACTGTGAGGAACTCGCACTTCCTTTCAGCCTCAGTTCTAGAGCTCTTAATCGCGCCCTGGAATGAACACCCTCTTCTATCCTGAAATCAGCCAGACATCTAGAAGGGACTCGGTTCAGTTTCTGCACTGTACATGAGCCATTTGGTGCATGAATAAAACTGCAGAAACACAACATCTACAAAATGCAAACACTGTTAGTTGATGCAAGATGAAGTAAAACATGAAACGTAAACAGGGACTACACCACTGACATGGATTACTTTACGAGGTTTTAAAGCACTGTTGAGAAATCGATCAGCATTTTGGAGGGTATAAATAATGACGCGAACATAGGGCCCGATACAGAGCCGCTTCAAGGTTCGTTTTCAACAAAGACCGTGGCTGTTCTGATTATTGTTTCTCTGTGGGCAAAAAAGCCCCCCTGGGTAAATGTGTAGCAGGAGACTTCGCAACCGTCTCCTGCTCTCGGCAGCGGTTCCTCCATGAGAGCGTAGGAGCTTCGACCCTCCCTCCCCCCCCCCTGCTGCTCGGCAGAAAGCATCAAAAATGAAATGGTAATAAAATGATTTTATTACCATTTTATTTTTGACACTTTCTGCCAGCAAACGGAGTGCGAGGGCAGGGCGGGGGCAGGGCGTCACTGCTGCAAATGACTGGCAGTAGTGAAGAGTGTATTCCAAACAGTGGTTCATGAGCTAAAATAACAAACTATAAAACAATTGGTATAAAAAGGAAGAAATTGTGCAGAAAAAGGAAAAACTGTGCTGGCTTAAATTCACAATGACCATGTACATAGGTAATCTCAAAAAATGATATTTAATATAAATTCAATAAGACACAAAGAAGAACAAAATAGTAAGGCGCTCATACAGTTACACAAACAATAATAAAATTAGGAACATTGACAAGTGTAAACTGAACAAACAGTGGCAAAGAAAAAAACACATGAAACAACAACAAATAACAAAATACACAATATAACAATTGTGTCCTCTCTTAATTAGGCCACGTTGTTATATTGTGTATTTTGTTATTTGTTGTTGTTTCATGTGTTTTTCTTTGCCACTGTTTGTTCAGTTTACACTTGTCAATGTTCCTAATTTTATTATTGTTTGTGTAACTGTATGAGCGCCTTACTATTTTGTTCTTCTTTGTGTCTTATTGAATTTATATTAAATATCATTTTTGAGATTACCTATGTACATAGTCATTGTGAATTTAAGCCAGCACAGTTTTTCCTTTTTCTGCACAATTTCTTCCTTTTTTTATACCAATTGTTTTATAGTTTGTCTTTTACAGCTGGGTTGGAGAGCAGGCACAGGTACAGTGCCTTTTGGAGCATGGAGCTAGCCCGCTCCAGCCAGCTTTAGACTAGCGTCTTGATTGGATGAGATAGTTGGCTGTGGGCTTTGCGCTCGGAGGACGTGCTGCAGAACAACGCGGGCGTACTACAGAACATTGAGCGACAGTATAAGGTAGTTGTTTTTTTAAATGTGTATATATTTGTTAATGTGTATATTATTGTGTATTTGTTATGTGTAGTATGTGTATGTGTTATGTGTATATGTGTATATGTATATATGTGTATATGTTATGTGTGTCAGGTGTATTTATTATGTGTATATTTTTTGCGCCTCCCCCCCATGTGATTTGCCACCAACCACCACTGCTTGCTCCAATCACATGTCTGGCCCTCTTTCCCACTGGATTTGCCTGCCTTGCTACACACCAAAAGTAAGAAAAGCTTTAAAACCACTCGACTTTTTAAATGACGAGCTGTCGCAGCTGGTATAATCTTTCTCCCGGTGTGTGGAGTGGCGTGACGTCTTCCACAGAGCCTTGGGGTGCGAGGGAGTGTATGGTGTGCAAGCAGGCACGCACCTTCCTGGAAACAGCTCTAAATGGCTTGTGCTGTAGCTGCCGCCCCATGAGCTTGGCGCCAGGGGCTGTGACACCGCCCGCCCTGCCCTAAAGCCGGCCCTGTATCCTCTTGATTTAAATAAAATGAATCCCATTGAGTTGGGTAACACTAAATACCTGTCATTCAGTGCCACGATGCCCCAAGGCGTGAATGACTATTTCCTTTTCAAATATATATGTTATGTTAAAGCACAAGTCCTCTCCTTGGATGTCGCTACACATGTGAAAGTAGCAAGGGTCATTGTATGAGGGTGATTAGAGGAAACTCATCTTCTGCTGTCAAGAACAAGACCAAAGTGCCCAAGTGCGCTGCTCCATTTTGGGAGTCTTCCTCTGTGGCCACCAGACCCAACATATCCCCATGATGGACGAAAGGCCAGCAACTCACAAAGTCTTATGTGACTGCGCCGTGTAGCAGGCGAGTAGGACAGAGGCCAGAGTTGATCTCAGGATGCTTCAGAGAAGTGCATTTAACCTTTCGTCAGCAGGGCTGGACAGGTATTCAGATAAGTAAGCTGATGGCACATAGTTTTGAGAGTTTTGGGAGTTCTTTATCCTGAGTACTGAATTTTAGCGTTCGCCGTCTTCTTCCGCTACAACAGCATTTGCGTATCATGGTGCAGTGCTCCAGATCCAAGAACGCAGGCTTTGGCCAATACTATCTCACCTTTGACTGACAAAGGTTATGGGGGGCCCATTGCACAGATCTGGACTCTGCTGGCTTTGTAGCAGAGAACCTGGGGTATGGCTTTGGAGGAACTGGAAGCACCTCAGGGTTCTATTTGTCACTACACTGCTCCATGGCAGTGGGCTCAAGGGGTACAGGACAGGTGCACAACATGCAGATCAACTAGCTAACTCCATGCTGCCAGCAGGGGAGTAGCTTGGGCAGAAAGATTGGGGGGGGGGGGTTCAGATTTTCAACAATCCCCCTGGCATATAATGTTGAAATATATTAAACGACAAGCAGGGCAGATAAGAGGGGCTAAAGGGGCAGTGAGAAGGGAGACAAATGCATATTGATAGGGGTACTAAGTGAGAGAAAACAAAATATTTTGTAAAATAATAAAATAATTTGAACACTTTCAAAGCAGAGAGGGAGAGAGTGTGTGCGTTTTTTGTCTGTGTTTATGTAAGAATTCCTGGTGAAATCCGACAGACACCTCACCATACCTGACTGAAAGCACCTGTACCAAACTATTTACCAGAAAATACATTTATTAGGGGGATGTAACACCCCAAACCCCCCCTCCCCACCCCCCCTGAAGCTAGGCCCCTGGCTGCCAGGGTTAAGGCATGCAAGTACAGTGAAAAAGGTCTTTGAGCAGCAAAATACGTTTAGATAGTTGACATTATTATACCTTTATACAGTTGCCAATAACATTTGACATAATTAAAGTGACTTATGCCATTAATTGTGTCACTTTCGAGTCGTATGCATTGTGTTCCCTTGCCCACCGCATATGCATCTATAAATCATGCGCTTTCAGTCAGAATTCACATTTTCCTTTTTGGAGCCTGACTGTGTGCCTGAGTGCATGAATCATTCATATGTTTTCAACATTTCACTTACATAGCATATGCCAGTGTTTTTTTCTAGTCTTTCCCAGACACAAACCCGGCTGCGTGCGGCTAGCCTCATTCTTCTACGTCGCCATTTCCAGGTCAGGAGGCAGTTTTATTATGTGGAACCCTGAGCAAATGTGAAATATGTGTCTTCTGTTGTTCATGCACTTCAACAGCTCAGGCGCATTAATTCTCCCTTACGCTTTGCAACTGTATCCTCCCTCTTTAAACCCCCTCTTCTGTTTTTTTTTACCTGCCTTTCAAATATACTACCCGATCCCTCTCTCACAAGCCCGTTTCTCTTGCATCTCTGAAGTTACTGCTACCCTCCCCCCCTCGCACCCTCCCTTATCTCTGTGTGACTGTATTTCTATGCCCGGACGTCTGTTGCGAGTTCACTTTCAGTGCCATCTTGTTTTGTATTTCAATATATTCAGGGCCACTTGAATTATGCGAATCTGCAGCTATGGTGTTTTCTGCATTATTATGGATATGTCGCATTTGCCACATAATCCATCTCCTGCATACTCTGCAGATTTTAACAAAAAATGTTTTCTAGTTTAAAAAGATCAAAAGTCGGTAAAAACCTTGCAACATGTATTTCCGTGCAGTGGAAAGCCCTTCAAAAAAGTTGGAGGGGCATCTTTTATTTGCTTAGTGCTGTATTTGTTTGTTAAACGTTTACTAATGAGGTGTAATAATTGCCCAGACAGTAAAAATGACAAAATAATGAAGTAATTCAATCACAAAATGTGCTGTATAATGCTGCATAATGTGCCTTTTCATATCGAATAATTTAGTCAACACTGCCGCATAATTCGATGCCTCCCCTGCCACATAATTCCATTGGCCATGAACATATCTACCTTGGTGTTCAGAGGATGTTTTGGTTAGTATTGATGTACATGCTTCTTCAGTGAATGGCTGAGTGTGAGGTATGCCTACTTGTTTTTCTTCTTTATTGGGGGGGGAGGGGGACAGTGAGCAGGAGACCATGTAAAATGCACCGCTGGCAAGTGACTCGCTGCCATGTGTGGCGGCTTCAGTCTGTCCTGACCTTTAACCCAATTGTTCTTGACCAGGGGTCTCGAACCTTTCCAGTAATAAGAGTTCAATGTTTATGTTCAATGAAAGTCATCCCGAGCTACTAATATTATTAGTGTTATAATAGTGACCATATCAGACCAGATTACATTAGTTGTCTCCATATGTAAGATGACTAGCAGTGATCACATCAGGGCATCAGGCAGCGTTGCCAGCAACAATGTTAATAAGCCTTTATCAATTTGGAATGCCTTTACATGGGTAAGACATAATACCCATAGCTGCAATGCACCTGGCACGGAGGTATTAGTAATACGTCTCCCCATTGCCACCTGATTTATCTCTCAAATATCAGCTTTAAATATATTTTGGAAATTATGAGGTTTCGAAATACACACACTTTTGTCTTGAATACATACTTTTAAATTTTGGTCAGCGTAGACTAATTCAACCAACTGAAAGTGTCTAATTTAGGAGGTTGGGCTACACACAGGAGAGCTACTTGCAGGTAGATGGAGAGCTACCAGTAGCTCACAAGCTACTTGTAGGAGAAGCCTGCTCTTGACAAAGAGTACACTTGCAATATAAAAACAAAACAACATATTACAGAATGCAGCGTTCTGTTGGCCACAAAGCCTGGATCACACATGAGGTGGGGCGTCCCAGCAGTGATAAAACCAAACCTGGAATTGGCAATTATATAAAGGAGGGACGGTGGAGAGAGCACTTGCAGTAGAAGACTTCTCTTAGTGTTCCCTTACAAATAAGGTTGCCACCTCATTATGTGTCCTTTTCTGTTTTGTTTTTTTTACAAATCTTTGTTATCATGTGCATTAGCCTAGTTCCTTTCTTCAAAGAAAATACACACAGCAATTCCCAGACTGCTTTAGATTGTCAAATAAAAGCATAGTGGGCTGACAACATGAGATGAGTGGCAAGCACATCTGCTTTGCCAAAAATGCTGGTTTCGTTTGCCTTTGCCATTAAGCCCCCTCACTGGGGCTGTTCTTCAGGGGCGGCTCCTCCGTAATGGCAGAGGAGCGTCACCCCACTGGTCAGTCAGTCAGCGGTCAAGCAAAAAATAAAATTACCGCTGACTGACTGAGCCAATGCCAGCAGTGTAGGGACATGCGCACTTAGGTTTCTCCAACCCAGCTGTGTTGCACAACCAGGTTGGAGAAACGTCACAGGCTTCTAGGCACTGTCTGAGCGGCAAACCATGCTGCTCAGACCAACCTTGGCGCTGCTCTCATGCTATTGAGAGCAGCGCCAGGATTGAGTGGAAAGCCTGTGCCCCAGTGCATGCTGGGAAAAGAGGACTGAGGTGGCCGTGTCGTCAGGTAAGATTTAAAAAAAATTGTATTCCCCCTAATCCCCCGTACTGCCCCCCCACTTTAATATTGCGGAAGCCGCAACTCCTGTTCTTTGTTTTATTGTTCCTGTGAAGTTTTAATAAAACTTTGAAAAAACACTTCCTGGGACAGATCTACAAAATTTTCACACACCGCAGCAACCATATTTTCAGCACCAGGTTACACAAGGGGGAGAACAATAGCAAACTTAGAAGTGTTGGCCTGCTGCTAGAAGGTTGGCCTGCTGCTGGTGTTGTCACCTCCACTGGCATACAAACAAGCTTTGCACAGCGTACAGCCTCACACCATAGTGCAGACGTGAGTGTGTCCTGTCGATCATAGGATCTGTACTGGCAGCCTTCTCTTCCAGTACATATTTCTATGCATAGACAAACTCAGAGGAACCCCTCACTTTGGATGTGTGCTGTGCACTGCAGCAAACATGCAATGTGTGTTTTGTTTTTTGAGAAATAAACACATTTTCCCTTGTTAATGCCTGGTTCAAGGAGGTGTTCATTTTTGATGCAATGTCCGGTCTGGTTAGCTTAGTCTACTGAACTTTCTGTCAAACCTATAGGTATATGCGCTGATCCACCCTAGCAAGACCCCCTTGACCCAAACTCAAAACAATGCAAAGGTGTTTTTGCGCTGAGAAAATGGAACTTTCCAGCCCCAAAGCAACTTTGGTTCTGGAAACTAAACATCCTTCAAGACTTTGCTTTGCTTTCTGCTGGTGCAAAGACTCAGAAAACCTGGGAGCCTGTGTCTACTCCGGACCACAGTAGTAATATGGGACATGACATCACAGGACGTTATATGCATAGCTGCCAAGCAGGCTCATGTCCACTATGCCCTCTCAGTCAGTTCTGTTTTTTGTCAACTGTACTTTACAGTCTGATCCATTAAGTTTTCTCGCTATTGTAAGTATGTGTTATATTCCAGTCTGCAAACTGCTGTTGGCAAAAAAAACCAAAAAACTGCAAAACTGGCTAAAAGTATCACACCTGAAATGGGGCTACTTGGCAGCTTAGGGCCTGGTTTGCCACTTACGACCTTTCAAATTATTTTCTGAACTTTTCCTTGAGTAAACAAAAAAATCCCTAAACATTATAAATAAATAAAGAGCATCTGGGAGGTTATGGATTCTGTTTACGATATTTTTAGCTATCATGTTGGACTTCTTTTTACTCAGGAGGATGAACTGAAGTTAACAAAGCTCAAAATGCTTTCAGTGCCTCAAAGAGGCTGAAAAAAAGATGGGAACTGGCTCAGCTGATAACCTGCCGAGAAGAACGTTCATTGTTCGAAAAAACATGGCTGCGGTTTTCCATTAGCATTCTAGACTTTTAGCAGACCCATTCTCCTAGCAAAATAAAGACAGATGAACCATTTTGAAAACAGAAATGAGCCCTCCGTTTCTAACACCTAAGCCATAATGTACACGGTAATCCTTAGCTGTGAATGAACCCATGCAATGAGAGTGACCTTCAGCCAGTCCTGTTTATCAGCCAACGCATTAAGAACGCTGGAGAACTGTGGGACTGCAAGCCCCAGCATGCCAAGCGCGGTTGGTTTGGAAACCATGACTCGCTGAAGGTCACCTTCATGACATGGGTCCAGCTGACAGCTACACAGACGTGACTTTGTGGTGTAACATAAAAGGACATCCTCTCTCTGTTACTTTATCCCTCCCTCATACTCAGGGACAGAGCGGACTCTTTAAAAAACAGATGAATGCATTTCTGAAGTATCCACACTTGCAACTCTAGAAAGAATAACTTTCTCACCGAGAGAAAGGAGTAAGGATATAGAAGCATCAGGGAAGAAAGTTTAAAACCGTATGTCTAAATGCGGTTGAACTTATTTAGCAGCAAATACGAAATATTTTGCTCCCCCTTTTACCTAACTCAACTTGAGGGTCCTTTTCGCTAATAGAAGGTAAACAAAACTGGCCTGGGTAAGTTACTCATTGATGGAATCCCGATATTCTAGAGGCCTGAATATTAGATTTATTAACAAAGGTGGGATAGGGTAAGAGACAGGTTGCAATTGTGTAACATTTACATATGTATGAAGAGAGTATGATAAGAGTATAGGAGTCTCTTACTGTTATAATAAGAGTATAATAAGTGCATGATATCTTCGAAGCCTCCTAACATTGCAGGGAGCCAATTGGACCCAGATGACTTTCTCTGGTCAGAAGTGACTATAAGATTAAACAACACAATGCTCCCTATTTTAGCCAAACTGACCCAAATTGAACAGCGCTTGGCGGAGTTAGAGTCCCAAAACCGTTCACTGCTTGCCCAGGCGTTCTTGACAAATAATCACCCCCCCCCCCCCGGAAGTATCTCTAACTAGAGGCCCAATACAGTCAAAAGAAGCAAGGGGGGGAGACTTTTCTTCCAATAATCCCGTGCACGACGTCTACGCTTCCGGATGATACCTCTAGTGTTGCAGCACAGCTCCCAAATGCAAACACAAACTTGTGGGCGCCCAGAACTGCCAAGGGATGAGCAAAGGGAACATAGCGCGCTACCCAACTTCAGCCAATAGGGAAGAAAGTGGGTACAATAACCCAGCAGGAGCATCTGGGAACACTTTGGGTGAACTCGGCAATTATAAGCAACAAACCCTTCACCTTCCACCTGCTGCTGCCCCACTGGTTCTGGTTTTGGCTAACGCCCCCCCCCCTCCGAGAAGATCAGAGCGAATCCACAGAACAATTAATGGATAAATGTCTCCATTGGTTATTAAATAATGTGATTGTTACAGAGAGGGGGAAGCACCAGCTGACCAATGAAATCATTATGGCCAGGAGAACTGAATGGGTGGGTGGTTTAAGGAAATCTTTTTCTGGTGATTGTGTAGTTGTGAATTTTAATAATGCTTACACGGGGCGTATGCTCTTAAACAATCTTCATAGTTTCCCCCCAAAGAAGTCCCAGATAACACTTCTACAGCTGGAATACTTTTACAATGGCCACGGTGTAATACCGAGAAGAGACTACAGGCCCAGAATAGCGCTACCACCTTCTAGTGTGAGAGGAAATGTGTGTCCTATTATTAATGGTGGGATCAGGTTGCACAATAGATTTGACGTCCTTTCGAATCTGGAAGCCTGCGACTGACTGACTTCAATTTCCCCGTCACAATCAGTAAAGGTAGCTACTATGGCTTCTGTAGAGGTCACTTCGCCGACGAGACTATTTAGTAAACTACCTCTTGAGAACGTTTCTATAGCCGTAACTCTGACAGATGAAACTTGTTCGTCACAACTAGAAAAGGCAGCTACCATTGCCCCAGTAGAGGTCAGTGTACCATTAAGTCCATGTACTACACATGCCCACAAGAATGTCCCTGTAGATGTAACTCCTTCGCCAAGTATCCAGGAGCATAGTTCTTTATCCCGCACGATTGACCTAGAGGGAGTTGAGGGAGCCAGTACTTCTATGATATCCTGGAATGTGGCAGGCATAGCCTCCAAAATAGGGAATTCAAGCTGGCTAAATGAGTGGCAATCTATGGAGATAATAGCCTTCCAGGAGACTTGGTCTAAAGACCCAGTTTTCTTTACGGGGTTTCGCACCTTTCACTCCCCAGCAATTTCAACATCTTCCGGACGGGCGAAGGAGGGCCTCCTAACATTAGTCTCAAATACTATAACTTTTAAAGTAAAGCAGGTTGGCCCCACACATAGTCATTTCATGATTTTCCAGTTTGATAGTACAAAACAAGACACTTGGTTAATTATCAACTATTATAATAATGATTTTGGTAGGAATATGAAAGATGTGCCCATCGCCTTAGAGACAGAGATTGAGAAACTTATCACTGCCAAAAGCAGGGCTAGTATTAATCTCTTATGGGCGGGGGATTTTAACATTCATCTTTGTAAATTTAATGGGACAAGGGTATGTGGAGTAATAGATACCTATGGTAATCCCCTCCCACACTTCATACATAGTGAGTACGGCGAAACCCTAAATAAACTTCTTTATAAATGGAACTTGGGCATACTAAATCATGCGAAAGAGGGCTGGCAGGGGATTACTTTTAGAAGGGGCCTTCAAGAGTCTACCATTGATTTTATCCTAGCCTCAACACATCTACAGGGTAAAGTGGCCCACACAGGAACTCGTCTTTCTTGTTATAGTGACCATGCCATCCTATGCATCCACCTAAGTATTTTATCCAAAGTTAAAGATCACAAGAAGACAGTAGAGGGCATGGCCCTGTCTAGCAAAAACGGTTATCAGCTGAAATGGTCATAAGTTAATAAGTTAAACTTAGCCCCTGAATATTAACCCAAGTTAAGGTAGAAATATTATCATGTATGGGAGAGAATTCATCCCCTACCTTCTTGGTTGGTCAGTTCTGTGCCCTCTTGGCGAAAATAAAGGTTGCACTTACACGTTTTAAGTCTCTAAATGCCCCTATAAATAGGGGGTGGTTTGACACAGCCTGTTCTGCAACAAAAAAAGCCCTTGTAAACGCACTAAGCGCTTACCCCAGAGATCCCATTAAGATCTCCATGTTACGTAAAGAATATACATTAGTTAGGAGGGATAGAGAGAAGGATCTTAGGGCGCAGGCTTGGGAGGAGCTTGAGCAGGCAGCTATCTCAGGCAGCAGTGGTGATGTCTGGCGAATAGTGAATGCCCCTCACTTTAAAGACCTTAGTGATCCAACATTGGATGTACATGTGGACGAAGAGGCATGGGTCAGTCATTTTGAGAAAATATTTGGCTTAGTAAGCACCTTAGATCCCTCGAACTCAAGACCAGAACTAGTAACTCAGATTGGGCTAACTTTTTCAATAGGGGAAGTTAGAAAGGCATTGGAGGCCTGTGTCCCCGGTAAAGCGCCGGGGCCTGATGGTGTTCCAATTGACCTTTTCCAGGACAATTACGACATGTGGGTCCCACTGCTAACAAACATCTTTAACAAAATCCAGTTAGTGAGTCCCCCTTTGTCCTGGAACCAAAGTATAATAGTCCCTATCTATAAAAAGGGGGAGAGGGGATCCCCAGCAAACTATCGCCCCATTTCCCTTCTTGATACTTCCGCCAAACTAATGGGACGGGTCCTTCTAGCAAGACTAGAAGATTGGGCTGAAACACATAATATCTTTATGAAAGCACAATATGGATTTCGTAGGGGAATGGGGACGGTCGACCAGTGTTTAAATCTATCCTTATCTATAGGGAAATATACCAAGGCAAAAGGTGGGAAGATCTATATGGCCTTTATGGATTTGACCGCAGCCTTTGATTGTGTTTCACATCAGAGGCTGTGGTCTATGATGAAGGAGATGGGTATAGATCCGTCGATAATTGGTTTTATCCATCGGTTGTATGCCAGCGCCACCGCCTGCGTCTGGTATGGTAGGAAGGGGGAGTGTACACGTTCTTTTAAAATCGAAAAAGGAGTAAGGCAGGGATGTGTTCTCGCCCCGTTTCTTTTCTCCATCTATACAAACAGGGTAGAGTCCGCCCTGACCGCCCTGCCTGCAGACGTGCCCAAATTTAATCGCACCCCCCTTCCTATCCTGGTGTACGCTGACGATGCGGTGCTGATGGCTAGAACAGGGATGGCCCTTCAACATCTAATTTCGGCCTATTCCACCTTTATGACCTCCCTTGACCTAAAAGTAAACAAATCTAAATCCTTCATAATTGTTGCAAGCGCACCTAGAGGAGAGAAACATCCCCACTTCCAGCTGGCAGGAAAGAAAATTGAGGTGGTAGACTCCTTTCATATCTAGGAGTCCTTTTCGATAAGAACCACTCATGGTCTAATTTGGTGACTGCTAGAGTCCAAGGCATGGAAAGGAGTACTAATGCTATTAAAAGATTTGCTAAAAGCTAGGAGGTAGTCCCCTGGACATAATCAAAAATATTTACACTGCAAAAACAAAGGCTGCAGCAACATATGGGGCAGGAGTGTGGGGATGGTTGATCCCAAACCATTACAGCAAGTAGAAGACAGCTTTTTTAAAATCGAGTGTCCTTACCCCAATCAGCTCCAAACTATATAGTGCATCTTGAACTTGGGCTCCCTTACCTGTCTGACAGTATAAGATTGGCACCAGTTCTGCTGTGGTTGTCAATATGGCAGAGGACCACAGTAGATCTGACCCAAAGTATCATCAGGGACTGCTGCAAATTGGATCATTACAAGAGGATTGGGTGGCTAAACTATGTGAAGGATCAATTGAATGCTTTGGGGCTGGGAGAACTATTCCGAAACCCTCTCTCCTGTAGAAGGGTTACATAGGGGAAAATAACCGAATTATTCACTAAGAGAGCAAATTATATTCGAAGGGAACGCAAGCGATTACAAAACTCCTCTATTGCATATGACTTGGTTCCGGCTAGACCAGGGGAAGGTTTCGACTATCTCTCTCGTATTAACAACGCGCAGCATAGATTTATTCTACTGCGCTTACATATGAACATGATCCCGTTACTTTTAGGGTACCCAGAAAAGAGATATAAACTGGAAGATTTGGCAGCCTGCCCCTGCAATGACCTTGCTGTGCAGTCAGACCTCCACATCTTATTATTTTGCAAAAACTACTCTGACGAAAGGAAATTATATATCCTTCCAATCCTGAGGTACCACAAATTTAAACAGTGTCGGGTGGCTATCTATTTCTTAAAGGCCCTTTTAGACCCATTTGTATGTTTCTCGGCAGCCTCATTTTTATGGGCCTGCTTTAGAAAGAGGAAAATGGCGGCAAGGCACCACATCAGTATTTGATTAACATAAATTGGTCCCATAAATTTATTATAGTTCTAAACCTTGCCCCTTAAGAGACTTTAGTATTGTTTTATCCTATTTTAACTGATTTTACATGGTTTTATTCGAATTGTTCACTATGATCATGGCAAATTTGTTTAATCGTTTTTTAAATCTTGTATACACGACTATATATTTGTGATGAAACCTGTATGATGTTTTATGCTTTTATGGTCTGTTTTATAAAAGATCGAATAAAGCTGTGTGAACTGAACTGAACTGAAGTGCATGATAAGAATATAAAGAGTATGACTGCATATTGTAGGATTATAATAAAAGTAGGGTAAGAAAATAGGTGTAGTATAAGAGTAAAATATGAGTATAAAAAACATAATAAGAGAATAAACATATAATAGCAATTATCTAAAGAGTATGATATTAAGTAACTGCTTGAGAAAATGAGGAGCTAAACTGTCATCTTTGTATTTCCTTCTCGTTCAATAACAAAATGAATGGAAAAAGAGATACAAAAACCAAACATCTGTCTAAATTTTATGTAAGATGCATATAATCCTCTCCAAAAGTCTGTATAGTTAGCTTTATTGTCCATTTGATCACAGTCTTTATTTTTGGTGCATGATTCATTAACTTCTTCTTAGTTTCTGTAAAGAATGCTGAGCCTTGTACATTTACAACGTATAATATCATTGTCTATTTATCAAACGATTGTAAGATTTGTGATGGTTTAAATTAATTATGCAAATAAAATTATTGCATTTGAATTTTGAGCAAATTAAATAAGGCATAGAAGCCTGTAAAATAAAATTCTTGTGGTAAGGATTCCTTGAGGACTCATGTCACTGGTACGACATTTACAGCCTAGAGCTTTACACATCTCTCAATTTTCCTACCTCTATTAATGAGTAGCACATCATGTGCAGGTTTTTTTTTCTTTCCATTCTGGTACTTGTAGTCCTGATTTTAAACTGGTCTTAACAAGGCGACACGCTGCAGAATGGGAAGAAAATCCTGGACCGGATCTACTTACTCATACAGCATGGAAACCTGAGGATTTTGGATTTCATTTTCATGAATCTTTGTTTTCAGGTGTGAAAGTAGGATTGAGTCAATGGGACTGCGCCAAAACTACAAAATTCCCAGGATGTACAGATTTGTTAAGTGAAAGTTTAGGCGTGGAACCGACTAAGCGGGTTTTCCCAGTAACATGGCGTCTTCTGCTAACACAAATTATGGTGAACATAATAAGATTGCGTGAAATTATTCGGCCAGGGTGCCTGGGAGTTTTCTTCTCTGCACCATCCTCAGGCAGACACACCTTGGGTGAGGCACCTGATTGAATACTCTCTGGGGGCCCTGGCAGCCAGCTTGCCTCGCCACGCAGGTTACCTGTTGAAGCACAATGTACTTAATTCCTTGCATAATTGCCATGGCATGGCATGGGTTGCACAGCTTGCCTAATTATCTCCTGTGGGTTGCATTTTAATGAGCAGTTGCCGTACAGTCATTTGTACACAGGAACACCTCCCCGGGTTCGTCCTGCGCAGGCAACTTCGTTTATTTACAATAAATGGCCTGAAGGCAAATCGAGTGTGGCGCTGCTTGCAAAATTCACTGGAAATTCGCTGTGTGCACGTTTGTAATCTCACTTTTCCACCAGTCCCTTAGATTCGATGAAGTGTACGCGGTTTGTCGAACGGTACAGATAGTCACACAAAGACACAGCCAAACAGGAAAGTGTGGCATCGGGGAAGTCCTGACTGCAGGGCGTGCTCTGCTATTTATAAAGGAGTGTGAGTTCTCACCTAATATTTTAACTACAGCTCCTTTGCTTGACATTTTTAATGCCTGTTTGATCCCTGTCTGCTGGTTCTCTGTCTTGTTCACCGCTCTGGGGTGCAGTCCGTGGCAGGTTACGGACTGAACGGCAAGTTTCCCCCTGCCAATACCACAGGCAGGGGCAGAAATTAGTGGGTGTCGCTATAAATAGAGGCTCGGCGGGTGTCTGCAGATAGCAACCTTTGCACAAAGCTTTTAAAAGCTTCCAGCGTTTTAGTCACAAAGCAATCCATAAAGCTGCCAAGTTTAAATTTTCAGCTATTACCAGTCCAGTAATTCTCCTGCACCTTGTTAGGTGGGTTTGACATTTTAGCCTCGCGCTAATTAGGCGCCCGGACGCTTCCACCGCGGCTTGGGTTTGACAGCCATTTTGTCTGCCTGGCTCGAGACGTGCACCCTGCTATCAAATGAGGAGTTTTAGCTTCCAGTGCAGTTATGTGGGGGAGCACAATTTGCATTAGTAGTAAATTAGACTTTTAAGAGGAGGGGCGCGCATGCAAGTCACTCCTGGCCTGCTGGGGTCCGTATGTCGTCATTTTTTTATGCATTTGCCTTTCCTGAGAATGTGTCACACCTCAGAAGACCCCCAGGGCGCTCTACGAGTAGACAGGGTGGAGCGGTGGTATCACCTGCCAATGTTTCAAAACAAGATGTCTCCGCTTTATAATTGCTAGAACTAACCCTTGCAAATGTGAAATAGCAATGCTGCTTCAGGGCGAAAAAGACAGCCAACAGCAGGCGTTGGAGGATTTCTCGGTCGTGCCTGTTTACGGGGTTCCTGGGGCAGGCTTCTGTGGGTAATCAGCCAACATGGAAACAGTCAATGTAACAGCACTCGATGGCAATGAGTTATATGTGGAATGGGAAGAACATTTACAATCGAGAAGCCACAACTTTGCCTTCTGGTTGTGTGGCAGCTGACACAAACTGGCAGCAGCTTCAGTGACTGTGACTATGGTATCAGACAGTGCCAGTGAGAGAGGTGCCAACAAGCAGCCACACAGGAGAACCAGTCAATAAAAGGCAGACTGTGTGGTTCCAAGGAATACCACCAGTGGATGGCTCCATAAATGTACTGAGCATAGAACCAATGCCTTTGAGTGGTCCATCAAATCCAGAGTAAGAACACCAATGAAATACGCTTGGAGGCGGGGTGGGAGGGGCATGGATGGGAGACACGGGGTTCATACACAAACCTGAAGGAAAAGGGACCAGTTTATGTCAACTAACATAATGTGGGGATAGCAGTTGGAGATTTAAGGGAAAAACTAAAGTGAAGCCATCTAGGCCGGAACACGCACACTGTGTAAAGTCTCTGCTGACATACCACAAGAAACCGTCTCTGCAAACATACAGTTCATGTTACAAAGATCCATTTAAAATAGGTGCACCTGGCTTGTCTGACATGCGACTGGCAATGATCATCTTTGCTGAAGTTTTAGTCAATGACTTGCCAAGAAGTCTCTCTGAGTCTCCACAGGCCACTCTTACTGGTGTTCTGCCAGAGAAATGCCTTTCACTGGTCCAATTTTTTGTTCCCAAGCCCAAATCTTCTTGCTTTTCTGCAAATCAAAACCAATTTATATTGTGTCCCAAGTCCTTCCAGAAAGGTTTAGAATCACTTGCAATTGCATACACTGTGTTCCTAGAATTTTGTAGTTCATTGCCCGCAACATCACGGCACACAATGATAAACTGCAAGCATCTTGCAGCGACGGCCCTAGGGAAGGACAGTTTCCTGTGCTGAAACTGTCACAGCAGAATTTAGGGCAAATGTGTTTTTCTAACTGGAAGCATGCTCTTGACTTCAGATGATTAAACACTGAATAAATGTATTCCAGAAAATCAATCACTGACACCCTCACTCCTGGGATTTAGACAATAAAGAAACTCATGAGTGACAATCCTTCTGTGCACCGTTGTGCCCCGATGATGCAATCTGTCCTGCGCCATTTTAATGGCAAGTTGTGAATCACAGGCGTATTTCATGTTTTCCTATCCTACTCCATGTGACAGGTGTTTAATTGTCTTCCCAAAGACACTGATACTCTGCTGCCTATCAGATGTATACCTATAGTTGGAATGTGATCGCAGCATTCCTGGCGGGCTCTCACTGAGTTTTAAAAATGCTCAAAACCATGTCTGAGAGGCCATGCAGCAAACAAAAACCCAGAAGCAATGTTCTGAAGCAGTGATACTGAAAGTACGGCCCGGGGGTCGCATGTGGTCCTCCTGACCTTTACATGAGGCAACCTGGTCAAGAGCAGCACTGGGCTGCTGTTTAAGTAACTCAGCACTAACATGCTAAATAAACAGGCAAGAATTTATTTAAAGGTTAATTGAAGTTAAAGAAAGGAAGTAGCTAGGGTATCCTGCAACGCTCAACTTTAGACACACCTTCATTTTTAAAGACAACTTGCAGCAAAAGTTTAAAAGTATGATAAAGTCTCTTCAAAATTCAAATAGTGTATTTCATTAACATGCAGAACTGTTTCTTCTCACTACATCAGATTATATCAGTGTATTGAGAAGTATTTTTTTAACGGGGATAATTTTCAAACATGAATTGAGAAACATTCATTCTTCCTCCCACCCTGACAACAATGTCATTAGTGTAGTAAGAGGCACCTCCGTTGTTATGTGCATTATTTGGGTGGCCTGGGGTTCTATTATACATGAACAACATTATAGTTTATTTAATCAAACACAGGAGAAAGTTTTGTACAGCACCCATCCTGAAGTCATGTATTTCGAGGTCCTCATATGTGATAATGAAGAAAAGAAGGGAAAGTGAAATAAAATAATTGGCTAGGATCACACAATTTGGTTAAGTGGAGAAGCCGGGATTAATCCCAAGTTTCTGGTTTCACATTGTGCAATTCAGGCACTAGACGTATAAGCCTCACTTCCCTTATACTCACGTTACCACTAACCCCCAACCACAATGAGGCCCTCGGTCACAGACCAAACTTTGTGGCCCCTGGGAAAATGTTTGCGGGTACCCACGTTCTGAAGGATCAAGTCCATAGGTCTCTTCTTAAGGTTGTTATTGCACGATTCCATATTAAAATATAGACTACAAAACAACTTTTGCCAAAATCTTGACTTCACAATAAACAGCGCCAAAACATTTTTATATAATTAACTACCTACAAAATCTCAATCTGTATTTAATATCCAAGCAATCTCACTTCACACATATTTTACTCTGGGTAAACGTCACTATTCTAATTCGAGGCCCAACATATTTGGGGGCAAATGGATGGTAATAAGAATAGGTGAACAGATGCAATTCAGTATTATTACAGGCCGATATTTAATTAATGTCAAGATTTTAGAGGCCTTGTTTTTGTAATAGATGTTTTTTTCAGTTTGCGTTTTCAGATGTGACTGCTTCATAAATCATTATTTTGCAAACCGGTACATGTTTATTTCTCTTTTACCAAAAAATCCTCTTTATATCCGTCGTGGGCTATAAGAAAGTGCAATTCATCCTTCTAAACTCCATTCACAGACACCTCTATGGAAACACCAATAAGTGAATATTTGCATAAAAGTGACAGGTCAGTGTGTTGTTTATGATCAAACAGCAATTTCCAATATCTGAACTCATCTAAGGGGGCAGTACACTTGGTAATAGTAAAGTCATTAAAGTCACTTGCACACATACAAAGTTATGACCAATAAAGTTTTGTGTGGTTCCAAAGTTTTATGAAAGTTAGAAACCACATGTGCTAGTTAGTAGATGACAAATTCAGGTATGCAACGTTCTCTGTTTAATATGCACAAATTAATCTTTCAATTGCACCTTTTTTAACAGCTTCTGATAATTCATCTGTTTAAAGAGCAATCTATTCTATCAGAAAAAAAGTAAATACAAATGAGGAAAACAAGAAGTAAATTCAGAAGGAAGACACTGTACGTACTGGCCACATGGGCCTTGCATGGTATGTTATTCTACACACATCAGTGACTATTTCCACTTCTTTAGAGGTCTGGCAATAGTCAAGACCTTTCGATTTACTAAAATGATATGCACGATATATCTCTAGGGGCTTTCAGTTAGCCCTCTTCACTCATTGGTCTGCTGTTTTGTCATTCAGATTTTAATTCCACCCACTACAGTATGCAGCATGGGACAGTGGATCACCTCACATTCATGCGCATATCGAAAATCAACGCGTGACACAAAACCCATTAAAGGATGGAGACATGACTTAATAAGAAATAAGGCTCTTCAGGAAATAGGAGTTTATATTTCATCAAAATGAACCTTCTAAGACCCTTTGGTCATAAAATATTAATACAGGCCCATCCATTGTCTTCCTTTGCACCAAGCCATAAGTCCAATTAAATAAGAATGCATGCTGCTCCTCTCTTTTTGTCCTGTGCTGCCTGCACTCACTCTGACCTTTGACTTGAATGCCTTGGTTACATCGCTTTGCATCCTGTGGGAGAGAAAACAGAGGCTGTTTGCTCCCTTCGGGTTTTTTTTTTTTTTTACTGCGTGCCCGGGGTAATTAATCCTTTTGAGTACAAAGCTTTCTTTTCATTTACCTGCTGGTGAAATGCCTAGCACAGCACGATGCAGCGGCCACGGACAGCAGGGCTTTCGTGGGATAAGTATACATCCCTCTGAGGGAGTCTGGGGAGGCAGTGTATTCATTATCTTCAACAGGAAGAGGAGGTTTGTTGTCTGACAAAGGGCAATGACGCCACAAGCAGGCACAGAACACAGCCAGGGCCAGAGATGCATACTGTCAGAGGCTGTTTGTCAGACTGCTGTCATCCCAAATACTCATACACATAAGTGTGGTAGCGTACCAAAATATCATGAAGATAAATAAATATATATATATATATATATATATATATATATATATATATATATATATATATATATATATATATAAATGCAGATTTATTATTCCTAATCCCACATCACAAACCTTGAAGATATACATATTGTCAAGGTATATACTTGCAGGGCCACTGGAATTATGTGATTTTGTGACTGCTGTTTTTTCTGCACAACTATGGATTTGCCACATTTCCTACATGATCCATCATCTGCTGCATAATCTGTAGATTTTTTTAAAAAAGATTTTATTGTAGTTTGCCAAAGCACAATACTAGCTAGGTATGTAAAAAAAAGCTTTCAACGACAAAAGAACAGTATAGGGCTACATACATTTATGAAGAGTTAGCACACAATTTTTTAATTTTTCTGTGAAACAAACTGACCCATAAACTTTCCCTCCCCACCCACTTGGCCAGTCGCTGCTGCCTAAACTATCAGAGTAGGAAAGCAAAGCAAGCATAATCTGCAGATTTTAACAAAAAAACTGTGTTTCTACCTGTTTGAGAGAGAATATGGCTATGGAGAATATAGACCATGATGTGATGGGTATGGTACCAAATATGATTTGGTTAGGACAGTATAGAGCTTTTTTTAGCTGTGCATATTTTACCAATAACATATTATTAATATTTGAGATACAGGGAGATTAAGTGATTCGTTCAGGATCACAAGAAATGTTGGTCAAGTGCCAAAACTGGCATTACATCCGCCACCCTTGAGTTGTGTGGTAGGCAATTAAGCCACTAGTCAAAGAAGTGCTTGATTATACAGAGTGGCTGCACAATTGAACCACATTCCGAGCTAGAAACTACTTACAAACTGCAAATGATTTTACTTGTTCCAGAATGTGCAAACCTGCACTTTGTTCAATTACCCCCATGATTTACACCATTTTTCCTGATACAATCGTTGAGGTAAACAATTGTCTGGGGCAAAATTTGCGCCTGACCGGTATATCTGCTCCTTTTTGTGCCAGAATCGGCATTATTGGCCTAATTATGATCGTAGCCGAAATCACTTGCCTAAAATGACTTAGATCCTCTGCTTTAAGCTGCTAAAGACAACCGAAGAGCTGCTTTACTTCAGTTATGGACCTACACGTCTTACCCTCTCTTACAAAGCAGCCGTGGTTTGCTTCACACATGTCCACATAAGGCACACGCCCTTCATTAGGAGAGTCTGAGCTGCTCAGGCTGCAGTGACATGGGCCTGCAACCCTAAACCCTTGTAGCCGGGTCCAGCATCTTTTTAAGTCATTAGGGAGGAACTGTCAATATTTCTGGCTGCAGAGACATTAGGCTGCTGAGCTTTGGAGTAGGATTTCTTAAAATAAATAAACCCAATGACACCGAGTAACAGTTACAAACCTCTCTAGAATGCCACAGTCTGTCCAGCGGCCCTAAACCTCACACAGGCACGTCAGAAGGGAGCCCGGAAACTGGTATTAAAATCTGGTGTAAAACCTTTGTACAGTACTACACCATAGACCCCTATTTGATAGAGAAGCCTTCCTTCAGTAGCTTGTCCCCGAAAACAAAAAGAGCACACTGCGGTTTACTGTAGTAAACAAGAATTGTTAGTTTAATCTTTAAAGTATTACCAAGGCATTATGGCAATTATATTTAATTCATATTATATTATGACACACATGTGCGCACACACACAAACGCACACACATACACATACCCCCCCACACACACACACGCAAACACACCCACTCACTCACACACACACTGACTCTGTATGTAGAAACTTTTTGACCTTTCGTCTAGACCCAATTTTCCAAGTTAAAATTATGATGACTTTTTGCCCGATTGTGCTCCTGTGGGAGATTAAGACATCTCTCAACAGGGCCCACCAAAAAAAAACACAGCTTGCAAATAGTGCTAACGCTCAGCTATGCAATAGTGTGAACTAAATGCACTCTTGGACTAGGTTTCAGAAACACAAGTCCCTCTCCACTCCCATCCACCAGATCTCCACTTTCAATATCTGTATCTCGTACTCCGTAATTCATAACAAAAATTAGTGCACAGAACAATTAAAAGGAACATTAATTGGGCAATGGATATATTTTAGAGTCTGAATACCAGGCAAAATAATGTTTTTCCAACTATGATGTTTAAAGGCGTAGCAGGCAAACAGCTACCTACCCAATGTGCTACTAACCGGTCAAGTAACCAGATAGCAAGCCATTGAACCAACAACTGAAACAGCCAGCCACCCACCCATCCAATCAACCAACCTAACAGACAATCGACTTGAAATCCTGTGGTCAGCCAGTCAAATTTTGACAATTTAACCAGCCAATCAAACTTAGAGCTAAGCCGTCAAGCTACCAGCTGCTGCCAACCAATTTCTTAACCAAAAAACAACTAAGTAGCATGACAGTCTAGAAGCAAGCTAAGGAAATAACCAAGACTCACACGAAATACAGTTCTATCTGCAGCCTATAGTCAGTGTGAATCTAGTTCAAAACATGAGAACAGTTTATATTTGCATGCCCTTCTTTTCCACACTCTTCCCACCCACAGATCTGCTGCTCTGCTTGGTGCGGGCCCTCCTTGTAAGCTTCATTCCTGCATGCTTTCCTTCTCCGCTGTAAATCCTGCCCTGTATTTTTATCCATGCTCCTCATTACCCCTTTTTCAGCAGTACCCATTGTCAATCCCCATTCGCGTACAGCACTTCGCTACTTTGTAGCTAGATTTATGCCACATACGTAACATACAAAATTAATGAACCAGTGAATCTAGGCCTATCTGAATGAATGAACCAATCAAAGATACATTTTAAGATACGATCACTGTTGTATAATTAAATTTACTAGTCACTTATTTGAGCTCAGCACAAAAGGATGAAAGTTGCAGTCAACTCATTGGTCGTATATATTGAGGTTCTTACTTATATATACATATCGATATAAAAGATGAAAACTTGTTTCAAAGGTCTAGGTCTAAGGAGGCAGAAGAAGAGGAGTATGACGCTGCGAGCCTGTGCTGTGTGGAGCTTCTGGGGAGTGCACTCTGCCCTCTGCTAGAACTGAGTAGAAGCTGTACTGCTGACAGGAAGCAGCACAAGACCAAAACTGATTGGCTGGAGCAGAGGCTGTGATGTTCCTGGTCTGACGGGTGGAGAAGCGGGGGCTGTCTTGGTCCAGTGGGCTTTCCGTCCTTTATTGGCCTTTGGAGTGTGGCTGGCTGCCCTGTTTCTTGGCTGGCTCCTCGTCTTTGTATCTTTGTTTGGTAGCTACAAATGTTGCCACTCAAAGCACTAGACTACACTAGCGCTTGCCGTAGATTCAGCAGCTGCCTATGTTTCTGCTTGTCTTTGTGTTTGCTGTGACTTGTTGGGATTGGTGGGACTGTGTTTCCTGGAAGAATCCTGGTGTGTTTACTCACCAAGGTCGCCCTCTTGCTGCCTTGCTTCATTGTTTAAGTCCGAACATTACTTTCCATCTTGCCAGGCAAGCTTGTGGGATCAAACCGTCTCCGGTCCACCTTTTTGTGTGATATGACCCAAATGGATTGGAAGCTCAGCAATGCCTGGGAGAACATTATTTACATTGGCTTGACAGTGAATGTCTTCATCTGAGGAGTCTTGATTCGCCCTCTCACTTTTAGAGAAATGAAGGTCATAGTACATTTAAAAATTTGCTCTGTTCTCAGATCTTGCTGAACATTCGTTCATAACACATTTGTTATTCAACTTCTCTCTCTCTTCGGTATGATTTTTATGCCTGTTTCTTACTGTTCTTATTATACTCTTTGAAGCATATCTTGATTTATTGCATTGAATTATATTGCAGAATTTATATAGCACCTGAGGTGGCTGCGAAGCAGGTTCCCGCAGGCCCTTTTCGCGTGCATGTGAGATCAGGCGTGGGCTGTAGTTCAGCCTTTGTATGGTTTAGTCCAAGTAATACTTATACAGAGGACTTTTGAGAAATGTGTTAGAAAAGCTACATAAATAAAACACAATACAATAAAAGTCCGACTCTGTTGAAAACTTTAGAAATTGGTGAATTTACAATTCTGGGATTTTTAATATTTCCCTAAATTAATTCTCAATTATGATTCAGATGTAAAACTTGATGAGGTATCAGATCAGTTAGTAACCACAGCACCAATCACAAAACACGTAAGCCACATGCGTGGGGAACTTTCAGGGATTCGTGGTATATGTTAAAGGGAAATACAAACAACGGGCTAAGACTTCAAAGTCATCCTGAAACACTTCGCCCATATTTGGCACGCTAATGATGAACAGACATGTTTACAGTATATAAACGTGACTGAATTGTTGTTGTTATTGGCATTAAGGTGTCTTCTGGTTGGTACCACTGGTAGTGATTGTGTTTCAGGCACACACCCTATCTTGATTATATGTTCACGCTGTAGTCTAAGAAAGGAAACCAGTTTCAACTGAGGTTTGAAGCTCAAACACGACTTATTGTGCTAGGTTTGGCCGATCACACAAGGGCATTGTGTGTGAATTTACCTGTGTGCTTATAAAGGTGGGTTTTTCTGTGTGGCGCCTCTCAGAGATGAGCACAAATAGGCAGGATTTGGGCTCTAGTTTGTTATAGAGCTTTCTGTCTGGACAGAAAGGTCAGCAAAATCAATAGAAAAACAGAGAAAGGAAAGGCAGCTAATCTTTAGCAGAAAATAGAGCACACTATCAGCTAACAATGCCAGGCAAGTAGTCAATCTGTCATGGGGAAAAAAGAAATGTTGTTAAGGCTAGACAGAACCCTTTTCAGGAACTATCTGTTTTCTAAAGAAAATATAAATATACCATACAACAATTTGTACATTTATAGGCATGGAACTTTCAGACTATCCTGTGCACTTTAAAGTTTTTTAAACTTGATTAGTCTGTCTAAATACCAATACATGTGGCTGGTTTAAAAAAAATAGTGACTGGCCAGTGAATATCATCTGTGTTTGCTTGGTAACAAAGACTCAAGGTGGATGGATCTATGCCAGATTCCAGGAAACCAAATAAGATAGATTTATACCCAATTCTTCTGCAAAACAAAACCTCGGCCACAGATAAGGGCGAGTGGTGTTCAGTAACTTTGCACATCCATAAAGTGCACAATCTGTTACCTTCACACTTCTATGCCTTCAAACTATTAACCACTCACAATTCTAATTCTAGTTTAGAAATGGGAACATTTATTTACAGATAGGGAATATCCCATATCACAAAAAATATATTTCTTGAAATAACTAGAACTGGCCACACATCCTATATTCGTGAATTAATGAAATGGGTAGGATTTCCAAACATCTGTTGGAGTGCACTAGAATGTATCCAGAATCAGTGCCTTTCATTTTTGTACTTTGGTTTCAGTAGCAGTTACTTTCTGGGTTCTCATTGCATTGTGGAACTTGTTGTAAGATTTGCCATTCATCCACTGCATCCCCATTGCTTTGGCTCCTTGACATCAATTGCTCCAATTCAAATTGAATTCTGGGTTTTATAGTTAATAATGCACTCATGCACTTCCTCATATTTTGCTTCATGAAACGGCTGATTTGTATCCTGCAATATTTGGAAGGTTACATTACTAGTTCCTCCATCTCTTGGCTTCAAAATCCCAATCCCAAATTCTTATACCCATATAATTCTGGCTATTGTAGTTTTGTTCGTGGTTTTACATTTGTTCAAATTTTGATTAATGAAATACCTGTACTTTGTATTATTTGGACTATAACGTTACAATTGAATCTAGTTTTTGGCTTCCACAGCCATAGCCCAAATCTTTATATCTTAATGCATTCTGGCCACTATATGTATTCATGTGGTACTACATTTCCTCACAGTTTGGTTCATCTTTGAAAATTTAGATTGAGGATTCAAAGCCCTCTCTAGGAGTCAGACATCAGAGACAAGCCCTATGAAGCCCTTATTTGTTACAATTTGCCACTCCCATTTAAATCTCATCTAGTCCGAACAATGGCTTTAGAAGTAAACATTAGTGTTCCTTGGTAATCATTTTTGTGACCAAGGGCTATTGTTTTGTGGCTGCATATTTAGCGTCCGCATATTTGGAGTGAAAATCCTAGACAGAATCGACAAGGCTGGTTTGCAACTGTTCATAAGGATTTTTGAATTTATTTTGCTTTTCCAAAATCAAAATCGTATATTTCATCCTTCAGTTTTTTTTTAGGGATCAGAAGAGGGGGACTTGCTAATCATGACATCATCATTTGATGATGTCTTATCTGAAACGATGGTTTATCAGATTGATATCCCACTCTGGGGCTAAATAATCAATGATAATTAAGTAACGATGGAGGGGTGGGAATGTCATGACATCAACAGGGTGGAGTTAACTTGGGAACACTTGGGAGTGCACGTGTTCAAGATAGAAACTAGCTTCACTCATGTTAAAGAGACTTCTGGGATAGGACAAATAATTGTTTTCCTATAGTCATATCTCAAATATCATGCTTTTCTCAGAATGACTTTTTCTTCATAATAGACACTCTTTTCTACCAATGTGGCAATTTAATGAATGGAGAAAAGCATGTTTCTGCATTACTTAGAACATGTATAACTCACTAAAGGAGCTTAGCGTGAAAGTGATTAAAGCAGTGAATAGAAAGTGGCAGTAAATAGGAACAGTAACACTTGCAACTTTGTCTTGAGCCATTGTTTCCCACTGGAGATGAAAATGATTATTTTAATTAGGATATCCGTGCATTTTGGTTTCCTCCTTTGCTGATGAGCCCCTAAGAAATGGTTTCTCATCCTGGCCTCATCCTGTTTTTCCCCTTCTTGTCCGCCAGGAAGTCGAGCTGCTTGCAGTCCCTTTTTTTAATTACACCGCCAGCATACAGGAAAGGTACCCATCGAGGGCAAGCCATGCCACCCATAAACAGCAGTAGAGGATACGTCGGCTCCCAAACCTTTGTAAACCGAAGTCTCAATCTGTGCCACGTGCCGAAATCCAACATCCATTTCACTTCTATCTCATCTTAATGTTGTTCCATCCTGTGACATTAATCAGGCATTGTTTATGACCTACTGCAGCTGTGTGACATTCTGTCCTCCGCTGCATCCTCCTTCTTACTCTTTCTAAAATTGACTATTTCTGTATCACTGTTTAAGCCTTCGGGTGAAATTACCTGGGTTTGAAGCCTCCTTTGTTGCTGTTAGGGGCCTTTTACATTTATCTAGAAGTTTTATTATGCTTGTACCAGACCAGTTGGATTCCATAACACAGGTACAAAGGATAACACAAAGAAAGGGCATTATGATGAAGTGTCAATTTATATACATAGCTACAAAGTGTAAGACATTAAAGGGTGGCCTGTCTAGTATCATAAATATGTGGTAGCAATATATACATATAGATCTTCTTTTCAGTAGTAGTAGCAGAGGCAGAGACTTGTCCCATTCACCCCCTCTTTATCTGCCTCAACACGGCGTATTTATTTTTCCTGCTCCTGGTGAACCGCATAATACCAGTCTCTTCCCTGTCTGGACCCTCAAGTGACGTTGGCTTAGTTGTGGCGGTGGGAGGCTTCCCGCATTTCTACTGTTAGATAGAACTTTTGTGCATTTAAATTAGAGCCTCACCTAACCTACACTGAGAAATTGAAAAGATAAAAGCAACAAATTCTTCCTTGATGTTCTGTAATATTGTAAGTGCTAATTACCTAAATTGGGCTAAATTAAAGCAGGTAAAGAGAAAAGGATGCTGAGTTCGATATCTGCTGCCACATAATTCACCGGCGGCTAATTGCCTCAATTATGGATTCTACCTGCCGTCCTGCAATTATGCAAAGAACTGGAAATCAGATGTTCCAGGAGGCTGAGCAATAAGAGCTTTCGGGTCCATCTCTCTTGCAGCTTTAAAGCGGCGCCTCCGCGGAGGTAGGCCAGCATCTGCGTCACGGTTCTGGATCCAGCTTTTTTAGCTTTGTTTGCACTGGCAGTTGTTTCAACCTCTACTTTCCATCTAGCCCTGGCAGTGTGGCCATGCTGAGCATGAGGCGCAGTACAGTATGCTCTGCTCGCTAGCAGAGGGATTTGTGAGACCAGTTCATACTGCCTGGGCCTCTTTTATTTGCACTGAAGAAGAAATATGCATAAACCCGCATCGTTGGTCTCAGATCCTTTCAGTGTGTTTACAAAACCAGATGTCTGAAGCAGCTGGGAGCAGTGAGGGCAGGTCAGCGTTTGATAATTGTATGTCTGAGCCTCGGACTCCGCCTGTTTCCCACAATTCAGGCAGACTGGACCCTGGCTGTGCTCACAATCTCAAAATGTCTGGCTTGGAATTGATGAGCTACTGCCAAATGTATGTGATATTATGACTTCCAGGGACAAATGAAGCTTGGCAGTGCTTAATTTGAGCCGGTGGTTTCCGGTGCTCAGTACCAGCACTTAATTGCCAGCATCTAATTGCTGGAACCTGCACTTATGACAGCTGCCAAATGGTGGTGCTGTTTGTATAATTTAAAGATGAGCAGAAAAACATTTGTTTGTTAATTCAGTATACATTAAAAACAATTAATACCTGCCACTCAAGCCATTCTTAAAGCTCTGTTGGCCTTGAACAGTGTGAATTGTAACACTTGTAGCAGTGTGATGGTTAGTAGTTGTGTAATAACAATGGCAATGTGTGGTGCAAACTGCGGTGGCCTCCTGACGAGGGTCCCGGCACTTATTGTTTTACAAATTAAGCACTGAAGCTTGGTGGAGTTTGAGGGTGGAAGGCAGAAGTGTCTGCACACGGTATACCCCGTGACCTCATTATGCGCTGGACATCCACACACAAGGCTACTTTTTTACACCCCGCCAGTAACAAGCCCTCCGAACCACCTGCTCCAGCACTCTACCTGCATGCACCCTCGTTAAGAATGTGCAACCATATAGTGGAGTGGGCACATCCAAAATGGGTGTGTCAAGCATAACATAATGAGCTGAAAACATACACTTTCATCCAAAGTTGATTATCCTATGTAACATATATGTATATACAGTAAATATGCAGATGCGCATTGTGTAATATGCAGTGACGGCTCCTCGCTCAGGCAGAGAAGTGTCGCCCCACTGTCTCTCAGCAGTGCACAGAAGGAAAAACAAAATGATAACAACAAAATGTTGTTATCATTTTATTTTTCCGTGCTGAGGCAGGTTTTGGGGTGGGCGGGGCTTGACTGTGTCACAGCCAGCAGGGGGAGGAGGAAATCTGTGCACTTAAGTGTGCATGACGGTTTGGCCCGCCCTTTGGGCCGCGCCACACCGTCATGCGCACTTAGCATGTTCCCAACCAGGCTGTAATGCACAGGCAAAATGATGAGAACCCCTGCAGAATGTGACCGGGGCACCCTGAGTCCCCATATCTCACAGATATTCATTGGCCTTGGGCTGAATGGGGCAACGAAGGGTTGGGGGACCCCTCCTGCGCCACAGGGGCTTCAGGGGTCTGGGCTACGCCCCTGAAACTCATATATGCCCGCTCTTCCTGTTTTTGTGCGCGCCCCAGTCATTTTGCTCTATGCGACTTTCAAACCTGCATGTTACTGCTACTTCCTTGCTACAAATTGTTTTCACAATTCAAGTCCAGAGATGAAGAAATCTGCACGCTAACTCCGGATGTCAATGGTTAAGACGTTCACATGATGATGGGTATGACTCATCTAGATACATCTGCATATATTTCCATCTTGTGATGGGGTCACACATGTAAGGAGTGCCATGCTTTATCATTTAATGCTTTCTTCCCAGGTTCTTATTAATTACAAACGAGATGAAGGAAATCATTTCTCCGCTTCCTTCTTAACCTTTGGGGGGCAGTATTTCATGCACCTCCACATATACAGCAAAGGGTGGACTCATTTATACGAGTAGAAAAATGTGCCTGCACATCTGGAACTACTTAACCTCGTTGGAGCACGTCCACTGCAGGTCAGGTGTGAAAGGTTCAGGCAAGCGTGCCCTTCATCTGTGCTCCCTTTCCGCCATTGTGTCGGCGTTCCCAGAATGCTCTGCTGCTTTATGGATTTTCCCTACTCTTAGCATGTGTGGGTGCACCCTTGGAATCAGTATTTATGTAGGGAGCTCTGACAGCAGTTTGGCTTCGTGCAATAAAGCACATTAAGGGAGGCTGCAGGGTGACAGATTGCAGCTGTCTGCCAAACAGGCAGCGCCTAATTTTATAGGAATCTTCCCTGCGCCTTAAAGTAAAAGCAGCGCAGTGATGTATGGCCTCTAAACCCCCACAGTACGGGTTGAGGTTACACAGTCTCCGTGTTTACTTAGCATGAGGTGGGCAGGCTGCACCCTCCTTATCTGCGCACTCTCCCTTTCTCGAAAGAATGCTGCCCAAGGCCACCCCCACCCCCTGCCCCCTACAAACGCACACACAGACACACGCACAAGTATAGACACCTGGATATACCTTCAAACGCAGATGCACAGACACAAAGACACGCAAACATGTAGATATGCAAATGGACATTCACACCCACACACGTAAAGGAACACAAATACACGGACATACAGGTGTAAAGATAAAAAACACACACACGTGCATACATGCACAATGGCACACACATACGTACATGTAGACACAAAGATGTATAGACACTCAGACGGAGACTTACCCACGCACACATAATCAAACACATAAACACGCAGATATACATAGACACACAGATATCAATAAACACAAGTATAGAGGTATACAAAATAGACACAGACACTTTCACACATGTTTACAGACCCACAATGAAATGTAAAGAAACACAAACGAGTGCAATGACAGATAAATACTTTCATGCACACAAACACACGCAGGCAGATGAACAGGTACAAAAATACACAGGGACAAATAGGACCACAGACACTTCAGATAGTGAGGCATAGTCACATTTGCAAATAGGCTTAAACACATTCACACATGTGTAAATGAGCTCACACACCCAAATTCATATTTACATATACAAACATACTGAGAAACACAGGCACTAGCTTATGCATACAAACACAAAGAGCAGTGGCGGCTGCCATGGAATAGTACGGGTGAGGCGGGGATAGAAAACAAAATACTTTACCTACTCCTCTCTCTGTCCTCTTCTGTTGACGCACACAGGCTCCCAGACTCCCCTAAGCCAATCACGATGCTGCTATCACCAGCATGACAGCTGCGCTGTGATTGGTCTGAGTGGCCTAGTTCGGTGCTCAGACAGGGAGTGGAAGCCTGTGCATGTTCTCCACCCAGCTGTGCAATACAGCCGGGTGGAGAAATGCTAAGTGTGCATGTCTGTTTGGCCAGCACAAGACGGCCGGCCAAACTGTCATGAACACTTAAGTGCACCAACCACTCCTTCCCCTGCTGGCTGTGACGGCAGCCCAGCCCCGCCCACTCCGCCCCGTAAGGTAAACAAAACTGCCTCTGTACGGAAAAATAAAATGATAATAACATTGTGTAAATAACATTTTATTTTTCCTTTTTGCATTGCCTTAGCGGAGAAGCTGCCGCTAACAATGAGGGAAGTGAAAGTATATAGACACTTCCATACACAGATGTAGAGAAATATATGTATACATATACACAAAGATAAAAACACACATTCTAGTATACAGATATGCAAACAGAGACATTGCCAAACAAATAATATAGACTAGACATGCACGCATAGTTAAACAAACAGATGTACAGGAAAATTGCTATACAAGCACTTTGATGTACATCCACACATAAGCAGAGATGTAAAGACATGCACATACACAAAACACATACACACGTGAAAACACATAAATACACATACATGTACAGGCATATAGCCACTCTCCCACAGATGTACAGACACAAACACACACAGATATGAACAGATACATACACACTTTTACTTATTCAGAGAAAAGGAAAGAAAAAACACGTTGAGAGTAAAATAAATATTAAAAAGAGATCAGAACCCAACCAGATGTAGAATGATTAAAAAGGAATTGCATCTGACATTCTTCAAGCACTCCCCAAGGTATAGGTGATTCTAGCTAAACATCATACAGAAAGGGGACACATGAACACACACAAACAAGCAAAAAAATACACCAGTAAACTTAGATTTAGACACAGAGATATAGACGAATGCACTCACACTAATCACAGAACATAGGTAAACACACACCTAACCACAAGTGCACACAAAGATACACACATGCAACAGTATACATAACAGAACACATCAGTGTGTAGCACAAATAAAGTCAGCTGGATGAACTTTCGTATTTATAAAGGTATAGAGCCACACCTGCAGACTCCGACTCGAGGCAACATAATTATACAGACAATAAGGGAGAAGAGGTGGGAGCAATAATGCTTTTTCAGAAATTAAATAATAAATGCCTCCCTATCTGCCAAAACATTAAGGCCCCCATTTTCTGGGAATTGGCGTAGGGCAGTGCCGCAAGAACCGCAAGTCTTCTTGCGGCGCTTTCCTACGCCAATGTGAAAGGGCAGGAATGCACCGTATTTATGAAATATGGTGCATTTCTGTCCTTCCCCTGTGTTGGCGCACAATTTGCTGCCTAGCGCCAACACAGGCACCCTTGCACCATAGTGCAATGGTGTCTGCATTGCATGCAGGACTGTTCTAGTGCAGGAAGGGGCAGCTTCCTACACAAAAACAATACAGAGAGGCATTTTCCTCTTTCTATGTGCGATGCAGAATGCAGCACACATGGAAAGAGGAAAAAACGAGGAGAAATACAAATATTTCTCCTCGTTGTGACTGCTCTGGGGAGACATAAGGCTTTGGCGTTGCCCCAGGTTTACATGATGAAGTAAATCTGTGGCAGCGTCAAAATCCATGGGTGTTGCTTGGGAAAACCCACCACCAATGGAATGCCTCTCAGAGTAAGGCAACACAGGGACTTGTGCTGTTTTGTCTTACTCCATATCTATGAGGTCATTCAAAGCCAAGCAAAGTGGCTTTGCGTAGCCTCATAGATATGATTGAGAGGCTTGCGTCGCTGAAGCGTCAAAAAAAATGATGCTACAGCGGCGCAAGCCTCTCATAAATAAGCCCCTAAGAGACCGTCTTAGCAGACAGAACATTTGCAGCTGTTAAACACTGGCAGGCTCTCCGCCCCCATACTCAGATGACTGTCAGGATCATTCTGCTGACAACAATGTTTTTGCAAGTGTACGAGTCTATTGATGTTATTTTGATAATGGCAGTAATATCTCTTTCTAATGCATTTCTGAGCCGTGCAGATTTTGGCACATGTGTTCGAAAATCCCCTAATCTAAAATGTAGTCTTGTGGCTGCAAAGAATACTAATTGGTAAAATAGTTGACACACCATAGCAGCAGGTGACACCAAGCCAACAATTTCAGCAACAAGATGATTTAGGTATAACACCAACAATGCAGTTCCTTAAACTGTCCAGCATGTGGTGCAATAGAGGCTGCCACATATTGTGACATCATACAGTAATCCCCCGACACCTCATTATTATACTCTTTGCAAGTATTGTGGCATTTTCTGCCAAATTAAAAGGACACTGTTGTCACTGATATAAAACATCGACATGTTAAACAGCAACAATTCTTTTTGCATGGTCTGCTATTCTTGGCCAAGCCCAAACCACAAATGAGGGAGTCCTTTGAGTCTCAGATGATCTGTGAGATCCAGAGAAACATACTAGCAAAACAAGCAAATTCTCCGCCCAGGTAGAAAACAATGACATACCATATCTTAATACCCACAACAACCACCTTCTTGTACCAGTTCTATGACATCAAGGATTCCAATTCCCAACTTTTTGAAATTTCAAAAAAACTGACTAATTAATTACAGCTCTTATGCAACAAAGGAGACAGGAACAATCTTTAAATTGAATTTCAGGATTTGCTTCAAGCCTGCCTCCCCTACTCTTCAGTCGTTGGCAGTCACAAAGATTGTTAAATTCAGAAATCTATGTAGGGTACTGTAGTATCTTCATGTTATGTTCATAGTGTTCCCCTTTACCTTGTAACTAGCTGCTCAGCCAGTGTGAGTGTTCTATGTGGAATGTGGACATGAGTGGAATGCTTGGGTGCCTGGTGTGTGTGAGACAGTTGGGAAGAAGGGCTGAGCAGCTAGCAGGCTGCTCCTGGTGGGGCTGCTATCCCTGTTACTATGGATGTTAAAAACCAAATAAATATCATAAAGACATCTCTCGGCTACGTCTGCTGTGTCACCTATACGCAAGGAAATACCTTATTACAGGTACACAGTTCATTTCAGTCTACCTGAAAAAAACAAGAGACTAATCTACATGCAGAACTGGGTGAATAATAATTTAAACTGCAGGAACTTGTGATCGACAAACAATAAGCTAGCAACCCCAGTCAGACTGATCCTCGACATCTCCCATCGCAGTCACATCACCCAACACCTGAGCAATCTCCACTGGCTTCCAGTCGAAAGAAGAATAACCTTCAAACTTCTCACCCACGCATACAAGGCCCTTCACAACACCAGACCTGCATACCTGAACAGTCAGCTCTCCTTTCACGCACCCAAAAGACACCTGTGATCAGCCCAGCTCTCTCAGGCCACCGTCCATCGTATCAACAAGACTAGAACAGAAGGAAAGTCATTTGCCTACCTCGCAGCCAAAGCCTGGAACACCCTACCCATCCACCTCCGGCAATCTCCCACATTGCCCCAGTTCAGGAAGGACCTCAAGACCTGGCTATTCGGATGACCTCAGCACACTACGGAGCCGACCTCCCCCTCTCTCAGCGCCTTGAGACCCTCACGGGTGAGTAGTTGTGCTTTACCAACCCCTGATTGTTTGATTGACTGAATGATTGATGTTATACCAAGTAAAAAAGAGAAGTGCAAAGCTTGTCAGTGCAAAGTTCCAGCCTATGGAATGCACTATTCCTCTTTTTTGATCAACGGAGATTCATGCAGTATTCCAAAGAGCATTTGAAACCCACCTGCTGATAGAGTTTTTGCGATCTTCATGCCCGCTATAGAATAACTTTACTAAATTAACTTCAAGTATGTTAAGGGATTTAGTAACATGACTGGTACAAGGAAGATTATGAGGGTTCTAGAAGGAGAGGTATCATGGTGGTGGTTATTCTTCTATTGGAAGCGGGAAAGGTCTTAGCTATCAGTTCTGTTCTCTTCCCATGTAGGCTGGTCAAGCTTTAAAGATGACCATGTGTGCAGTGGTGGCTGCTACATTTTAAAAGTGTTGGGGCACATCAAAAATTACATGAAACCCTTTCCAAATAAACTTACCTTTGATGATCTTCTGCAGCACAGCACACGTTTGGCTCAGCTGCAAATACACCCGAAGTTCTTCCTGCCTCGTGCTGCTTTCTGGATAATAGCATCCAAGTCAATCCAAGCACTGCTCTCTTGCTGCTTACAATGCTAAACAGCATTAGAGCAGTGCTAGGATTGGCTGGAGCAAGCAAACACAGTGCTCCATTGGAGACCTATGGGGTGGTGCCTCTGCTTCTTAGCTGCCTTTCAGCTGTTGATTGCAGAATCCTGAACTGCGCATGCCAGGCTGGCCGCAGTAAAAACACCAGCCAATCTGACATGTGCAGCTCAGATGACACAGCCTCAGATTGTCCCAATGAACTGCTGTGGTGCAGTGGGGAGGTCAGGGGGGTCAATGCCCCCACGTCCCTATGGACGAACTGCCCCTGCATGACTGACCTCACACTGGAGAAAAGGCAGGGCACACGCAGCACGTAGGAGGAGTGTCTGGGGAACAAGGCCATGAAGGAATGGCTATTTTCTCCTGGCTGTGGTTGTAGTGGCAACAAAGCCCTCAAACTCTTGCTCTCCCCACCATGTTGGGCTCTCTTTCTCTCTCTCACACACACACACTCTTTGTTTCTTTGTCTTTCTTTCTCTCACACAAAATCTCAGTCTCTCTCTTTTCTTCCTTTCTCTCGCTCTTTTTCTCCTTTCAATGAACTAGTAGACTTATATAACATCACAGGTGAATCACCTCTAGGCAGTACCAGGCTCAGCAGGGTGATCGCTTTTGTGTATGCTGTCTAATAATGCAATTTAACCTGTGCCAATGTGTCTCTTATTTTGGCAGAGAACAGAACTGAGAGACTGGGCTACAAACGTTTTTCCAAGCATCAAATGCTTTTAGTCCACTAGAAAATCCCATTTTATAACCCATGTCTCCCGAGTCCAGTGTCGACAAAGGTGCAGGAGTTTGACAGAAAGTACTTGCTTTGGGCCCACTTTAAAAATGCCAGCCTGTGATGGCATTAGGAAGAGCGCTGAAATACAGGTAAAAGGGCCCCAGATACCCAACTGCTACGGCATAGTTCCGGACAACAATTTTGATAGATTTTGCAGCCGTAACCTCTTCTCAGAAAGTTATCACTGAAGTTTCTACATGTAACGCCACCTTAACAACACAGTCTGATTTCCATTATGAAGAATTGGCAGCCATTATGTAGTGGTCTTGTCCCACATGTTCAGGTGATAATGTAGACGCTGTAGACGTGGCCAGGTAAATGTAGGAGATGTTTATTGAGTTCTTAGAAAGTAGTTACATCAAGCTGTAACAGGCCCCACCAGGAGCAGCCTCTCTGCTGCTCAGCCCATCTTCAACTGTCATTCAACCATCCACACAAGCACCCAGGCATTCCACTCACACTAACATTCTACACGGAACACTCACACTGGCTGAGCAGCATAGAGCAGGGTGAAAGGGAACATATAAACATTGCATGAGGATACTACACATTAACTCTGAATTGAGCTCATTTGCGTCAGATCGCGAAAGGAATACAGCATACATATTCACACCGGACTGGGAAGGAGCAGTACTTACGCACCACTTGGCTTAGCTGTTCCATTTTATCTTAACATATAAGCTTGAGAGAACCTCTTGACTCTTTCGGCATATGAAAAGATTATCACATCTCTGTACCTTAATCTACCATTTAAATATAAACTTTTGGATATAGCCTTGAAAAAGTCCCAAGCCGGGACGAAACACGTGTCAGCTGAAACCATCTAGGAAGCATCATCATCAACACATCTGTAGTTACTGTTAAATAATGTGAATCGTACAACAAGCAGTAACATGACAGTTATGATGTTTGATTTTGTAATGCTAAGATTAAGTAAAAATACCATCCACCTGAATATATGGCATTCTGAATGATTTTTTGGATGTTTGACTATATTGTTCAATGAAAAAATAGTTTGTGCAGTGAGGTATATGAACAGTTACATTAATAGACTTAGAACAATACAGTTAATGTCTTATATGCATTGGGAGTGCTCAGCTATTTTCTGATTTGTCATTGTCGACAATGAGACCACTGCACCAGATTAACTTTCACCGTTACCAAATAGTACAGATGTCATCATTTTAATATCACTTCACTGAACAGAAAATATTGGTTGTAGTTAAGTCATCAATGAATGTAGATGTATTAACCATGGTTCAAATCTTTTTCACAGATATCACTTTATTAGTGGAGGCTGATGGCTTTCTGGGCTGAACAACTACTTACAAATTAAGGCATGATCATAAAGAAGAAGTTGTCCTCGAACAGAGACGCACCCTTCGCCAGGCAATATATTCATTTGTTTTGCAGGAAACATCGAAAGACATACTGGATACATGAGGCCAAACGCGTTTCGGGCATCCTCGCCCTTGTTCACTGACCGAGGTCTGGTAACAAACAAAAGGTCACAGTTACTCATGTGCTCATTAAATATAGTTCCGCCCCAAGTGGGTAATAGTGCATGATGGTTATTGCAGTCCTGTGACTTGATATGAATCTCACCCTTCGTGGGTTCGCTATACCACACCTTAATTGTATCCATCTCTTGCCCCAGTGGGCTTGCCAGTGTCTCTATCCAAAGTTCACCACAAAATCATTTCAAATTAAATGGCCAGTCCAGCTGTATAACACCACTGTATAACAGTTCCGTTGTGACAAGGATAAAGCTACTGACGGAGCGCCAGTTCCAATGATGATTTTGTGGCGAACTTTGAATAGTGTCACTGGCAAAGCCACTGGGGCAAGAGATGGATACAATTAAGGTGTGGTATAGCGAACCCACAAAGGGTGAGATTCGTATCAGGTCACAGTACTGCAATAACCATCATGCACTATTACCCACTTGGGGCGGAACTATATTTAATGAGCACATGAGTAAATGTGATGTTTTGTTTGTTACCAGACCTCGGCCAGTGAACAAGGGCGAGGTCGCCCGAAACGCGTTTGGCCTCATGTTTCCAGTGTGTCTTTCGATGTTTCCTGCAGGGTGCGTCTCTGTTCGAGAACAACTTCTTATATATATATATATATAGGTATATATATATAGTCGTAGCTAATTCTCCAACTCCTTGTCACACATACTTTCTTTGGCTTTTCTCATACTGCATTCTGCCAATTAATTAAACCAGCTTTTCAAAATGGGTCCCAATGAGCCCCTCACCCCCATCCCCCAGCTTTATGAGCAGATGGGGGATCAGCTTGTAGATTGAGCCAGACAGGTCATTAGAACTGAACAAACTCCCTTGTCATGTGAAGCGATGCGGTGGGCATGTGGGGGCAACACTGAGAAGCAAGGTGCCTGCGTGCTGTGCCTGGATTTCAACATACTCTGGGAGACTTTTTTGTTCATTTCCAACTTCCCCCCAAACAGAGCCACAAAGGTTACCACCCCTTGTGCTACACAAATGAGGAGATCCGTAACTCATACAAGCAGTCTCCCTGACCTCATACCCAAACACTAGTCTGCCGCCGCCTCACATGGGCCGGTCCTCTGCCATCCTGGCCCCTGCCAAGCCCGCTCTTAGAAGGATTGATTACGAACAATTAAGAGGAGCTGGGAACAGGATCCCAACACTAATCCTGTCTCATGGTTTTCTTTATGCCTAATTATTAGCACTGAATTGGGCATTATGAATATAAATGAGCGGGTTTTATTCAACGTTTGAACTCTGGGAGAAGCTAAAAAATTGGTTTTCAAATGTCCTTAGGAGTCATCGCCGGCAATGATCTAATGGCGTGTTCTTTAGGAGAATGAAAGAAAGGCCTGTTTATTTTTTAATGTTTGAGCAACTGGGAGAACCAGCAAGACGTCGGTGCTGACATTTTCATTCACAAAACAGCTTGTCTTCTCCAAATCATTTGGTTCCGCAGTGACCGCCATGTTTATCCGTTCACATGCGCCCCTAACTGGTAACCCTTCTATCTCGTTGTTGGCAAAGCACAGGAACCTCAACAACACACTCCTGACATTATATACCATAAAATGAACATCCAATAACCCCAGTCGAATGAAATAAACTATGATGTCCATCAACACAAACATATACAAATAGTACAATTTTATTCTTCCCGTTCATCAGCACAAACCATTGCTAAAGCATTTATTGCTTTGACCAGTTCTCTATAACCAAGCTTTGACCGGAGACCACCTTTTCTCCGGTGAATGAGGATCCACATCTAGAAGAAATCGGAACACAGACTCCAAAAGCACAACAAAGCCGTACACATGATACAAATGTGCTATACAAATCCTGACAACTTAGCAGTAGTGCATCATGAGGAATTATCTATTCTCCTCTTTGGATTGAAAAACAGTAAGACTAAAATAGTTAAATGAAAAGGATAGAGTTATTATCATCATTATGTATTTGTGTGCTGATGCCGACTAGTACTGGCCCTGGCGACTTTTCAAATCCTCCATACATTATGTACTCATTGATTGGTAGAATGTCTAAACATGAAATCTGTTGTACACGTCCACCAGACTCGCCTCCGGAACAGACTCCACCCGCGATCATTAATACATTGATCTATCTGTCTCACTCGTGGGTATCTCATCTCCCAGGTGTATTCGCCTCCATCATCCACTGAGCATCCTTGAAGCATTTCTTCACACCTACGGCGGAAGTGTGGTTTCAATCTTCTTAACAGCAGATGCAAGTAATTGCACTTCATGAAAAGACATGCATCACTCCACACTCACTCAATCTCTCCACCATGAATGCAAGAGTGACAGCCGGATGATTGGTGAATGGCTAGGCTCCCCTTACTGGCCTTTCAGTAAAGATGTGGCCTCTGCCCGGCCAAAGCAGACATGCATGCACTGTTCCGGCTAGGTCCAATCTTAACCTCCAGGTCAATTTGTGCTAGCTCTCGACTCATCGGTCATGCAGAAAACCGTGCATCCCCCCAATGGCAGATTATTTACATGCAACCATAAAATCTGTAGGCAGCATTTGAGCCATGAAAAATGCATTATAAAGGGGAACCATTTTAAAAATTGGAAGTTCCTATCTATCGAACTTCACCATGGTTAGTCAATTCTTTCGCCCTGGTGAGGTGTGATAGGAGCTTTGAAGGCACTATAGTTCTTTTAATGCACTCAGCCATGGCCCTCACTATGACAGTGTGCGGTCTCCTGAACTTGGCAGGGAACATTGCACAAAATGATAAATAAGCATACATTTTGCGAAGTTGTTTCACTTTTCCATCAACTCAATACTGGATTTCTCCATAAAGCATCCCAGAATTTTTTTTTCATAACAAACGTTGTAACAGGCATTAATTCCACTCTACTGCCTCTTTCATAATGTAATTAATGAATTATTGTCTGTGACAGAGACTGCAAATCAAAACAACTTGTGCCCAATATCACCATATGCACAGTGTTGTCTTGTGCAATACACTGGACCCTATAGGAAGACCCAATGCAACAGCCCTTATGATACATATATATAAGTTTTTTTTTGCATTGTCATATTGCGGTATGCAGAATATGGCAAACTAATGTCATTGTTCAAGGAAGGGACAACAGTAACTCTATGCCCAACAAACCCCGTTGAGTTCAGGAGGCCGTGGAGCATTAAGGGTCAGGATATGGCAGAGTGCTCCATTTGGTCCAGTGTAATTTTATGGGGCATCACTGAGGCTCCAAAAATATAGAACAGTCCGATTGATATTAGGCAGATACAGATTTTCCTTATTAAAAAACAAGGCCAGGAATTTCCTTTAGGGCCCACAGCATAACAAAGAAGAAACGCAGCGTGTTCTTCTTCCTTCACATGTTCCCATTTTTTAGACTGAGGGCCTAATTTTGAGTTTGGCGGTCCAAAGGACTGCCAAACCCACGGCGGGGTGCTGCAACTGCTGCACCGGCGGTTCAGCCGCCGTATTATGACTTTGGTGGTCGGACCGCCATAGGACAGCTGCTACCGCCAGGGACCCCTGGCGATCTTGCTGCATTCTGAGGCCACAATATGATCGCGGTACAGCTGCTGCACCACCAAGCATATTATGAGTTTCCGCACTGCCTTCCTTTTTATGGCCGTGAGTCCACCATGAAAAGGGTGTGGGTGAGGAAACTAAAGGGGCACTACAGGGCCCCTGGTGCCTCGGTGCTTTGGGGTGCATGCAGGGGGGCACATATGTGCCCCCCTGTCTTTCTCTACCCTCAGTTCCTGCATGGCATGGACTTTACAGTCCATACCGTGCTAGAACGCGCTGTGGCGGACCCACCGCTCTGCCTTTATAAGGCTCTCCTATGAGCCTTTCAAATGCAATGCCGTGGGCCAGCCGCCACAGGAGCACCCGCCCGGATTCCAACTTGCAATCCGGTGGGTGGTCGGCGGTGGAGTTTGGTGGTGTGGGAGAGGGGCAGAGCCCTCCCACACCGCCAAACTCATAATCAGGCCCTGAGCTTTCTGACCAATGCGTGTTCGAGTGGACAGGACATACTTGGGCTCTGCAGCCCACTGAAAAGTCCTATGTATTTCCCTAGTGCTGCCGTCTATCATTCAATTGAACCCAAAAGACTGTCTGCATGAACAGGTTAGTGCAAAAGTCATATATTATGTGCTGAGACTGCAAAACTGCTTTAGAACAACCTATCTTGCATCAATGCTCTTTACATGCACTTTTGCATACAGTTCCACCAGGAAGGCGCAAGCCAAATTTTGAATAATTCATCAACGGTCGGGCCAGACAAATGTCTGTAGTTTCTAAACGCAGGCCTAATATCTCTAAGGCAGCAAAAGCTTTGGGGTAAAATGTTTTACATATATCATTAGGGACATGGAAAATGCCAAGTGATCCAGGGTTCCATAAAAAAAAAGAAACATTACAGCCTCGGAAATTGGGGACGGAATGGAAGCGAAGTCTCAACCTTAAGTACCGGAGCAGTACAGTGCGGCGGTAATAACATAATAGATGAACTGCGGCGAAGAACACGAAACATTTCCATCTCTGGGATTTGATAACATTGTAAAGCACTCAGGCTGCTCCATCGAGGTTTATGATGTTATCAGAGACCTGAGATGGAAATGTTCCCTTATCCATCACCGCAGACTCCCTAGTAGGCCCCGTTTCTACTTATCTAAATTGTTTAAGTGATTACTTTTCTGTAACGCAAATGAACTTTTCATGGTGTTCGCCTTTGCAGGAGAATAGTGGACCTTTCGGGAAAAAACACAGTTCCATAATGTTTTTGGGAAAATAGTATTTTAAATAAATGTATTGAATTGCTAACCCTGGGTTTGCTCGCTGTTAGGTACACCGCTAGGGGATTACATTCACCCCCATGGCTGATAGATCTGTAATACATATTTACAATACACTGCTTATCATTATGCAGAATTATTTCTATGATAAGTTTGTGGAGTAATACGCAAAGCCGTATTGAAAGTCAAACACACTGTACATAGAGATATATGTGGTTAAAACATTTGACTTGGTTTATATACCACCTCAATAGCTGCCCTATTACCCTCTTTGGGGGACGGGTAGGGGTACCAAAGCTGTTGCCATAATGAGCAATGTCTTGGTAAAGGGCATCTTTTAAGAAAAATCTTCCACGCAACTTTCAAGAAATGTCCATTAACTCAAACAGTTTAAATAATACATTACTTATTAAAATATCTGCATAATGTGCCCAAGATTCCAGTTTAAAAACTACAACTGACAATAAAACTTCAGGCTAGAGAACAAGTTAAGCAGCCCTCAAAGAACCTGCAGGGTTTTAGGCATATTTCCGCATATGTTCTTAAAGTTAGACAATAGAGCTAAAATATACTCCTGGGAGATTGAAGGTGGTAATTATATATCATGCTTAAATTCTTTCCTGCAGGACATTAATTAAAAAAAAAAATCAATTTATGGCGCATTTTACAAGTACATCTCCCAACATACAGCTCAGACTGCAAGTCAGAGACCTGCCAAAATGATTGCCGCATCACATCACATTACATGTTTATCAACTACAGATCACATCACATTACATGTTTATCAACTACAGATGCAGGACACTGATATCAAGTTAAATCCATGTAATTCCTTTTTTCATCTTCTAAAGATGTATCCTTTTTTGTGGACCTGGTGAAACAAAAAAACGTCTTTCCGAACAGGTAGAAATAGTCCTATTTCACTCCAACATGAATGTGTGAAAATTATCGACTCTTCACAGGATTGCTGTAGAAAATTATATTTTAACTTGCTGCTGGAGAGAGATTCTGTGTATGTAACACATGTAACACTAGACGTTTATAGCAACAGCATGGCTGCCCCTTAACTGTTATAGAAAGTGCTACCAGAGATGGGATGCTCCTACATAATTATATTAGATATAACCTATCATTGTAACCCTACACACTTCAAAGTAGTTCTTTATTTTGGAGTTTAAAGATTTTGATTCACGAGTAAATTTAAAAAGAACGTAGGTTCATCTAGGGCCCTCCCTAAACCCATAACGTGTATTTGTAAAGTGCACATTTACCCCCAAAGGGGCATCTTGGTGCTGAATAACAGATGTTTATTGTTACCCAACTCAATGGTACTCATTTTATTGACCTCAGAAAGGATGAGAGGTTGAGTGGACCCGCTGGGATTTGAACCTGTGACCATGAGGTTGAACACAGGCCCCTGCAGTGGATGCATTAGTACAGTAAGCTGCCATACCCTGCATTAAACCCATGAACCCCAGTATTACACAAAGGTGCCTGTAAAATGTGCATTAACTCACTGAACTACTGTGTAATTTCAATAGATATGTAAAAGCTGAAGGATCTTAAACTCTCATGAACTTGATTTACAGGTAAAAATAACTAGTGATTATTCAACGCTAACAAACCTATGTATACCCTACATGAACAGGTATCACTGCCCTACATGGATCATATCAAAAAATAAAGCTGGATTCAAACCTGTGACCCTTGGATTATAAAAATGATCTCTGCCACTGAGTCATAAGCACCAGATCTATTTCAGTACCTTAAGTGTCTATACCGTGGGCGATGGATGAACCCAGTTGTGTCACACAACCTGCAGCTTTATCTTAGCTGACTGCATAACCATGGCTTAGCACATGGTGGGGGGCCTGCTCAAAAGCTCCTTAAAGTGCCACAGGAAAGGGATACACAGCTTGAAGAAACATTCACTATTAACCCTCTGAAGAGCCTGGACTACAGAATAAATTCAACCCACAACCCAGACATTTTAGACTAGGTAGCCATGTTGTCATTTCAGTTTGAGTAATCCTTGCAGCATTCCATTGGATTGCAAACTGCATCATGAGCCAAGGTTTCAAAGTTTGCAAACATTGTATGTAATTTAAAGTGTAATATAATATTTGATCCAATTCCTCCTATGATTATTTATCCATGCTTTCCATCTTTATTTTGTAGCTTGAAAAGATCAATGTTAACATGTCCTTCCTTTCAGTATTAAGTCTGTCTTCTGTGTTAATGGACTACAATCTCCACGATGTTGAAACATCTTTTACACACTCTTCAACGCATCCTTATCCTGAAACCAAAAGACCTTACTTTTCCATCTTACAAAAACTCTTTGTAGTCTCTCACAGGGTTGTACCATGTCCTAACCATCATTTTACTTACACCTTAAGCATTTCTTGAGGCATTTCAACTTCGCTCTCTTATTTTCTTTTCTCTATACCTTGTTTATTGACCATTACGCACCCTTCTATTGAAATACGCAAGGTTTATTTACTCTCTTCCACATTTATAGAAGGATTTTAACTTTCTCCTTTCCTTACTAAAGTCTCTGTTATTATTTAGAGTTTGGCAAAGGGGTCATCCACCAAAAAGTAGCCCAGTCCTGTCTGTCTTATTAAGAGTCTATAGCCAGGCATACAAACTAAACAGGGCCAAGGGGACATCTGCCAATTTTTGATGCATGCCCCTCACCCGACAAACTAAATCATCTCCACTCTTTCCAAGGATCAAAAACACCCACTGGGGGGTCACCTCCTACGTCTATGTAGGTGACACTGTGCTCGCCTGTTTGGTTCAAATCAAGTTTTAAATCAAGTTTAATCTTAACTTGATTTACTCAGCCTTCCTTAGCACAAGGCCCTGAGCCGCTGTAAGATGCTCATACTAATAGAAGAAATACAAAAAAGAAAGAAAATGTTGAATTCTAGATGATAGGAATCTTCAATTTCTCCAGTGAAACTTGCCATTTGCAGATTTTATCTGGTGTGAATATTGGCTGGTTCTTTAAGCTATAGTCTTAAATTTTAGATGTCGGGTAAAGATACACGCAATATTCTCACAAACAATAATACTTTTTAGATGTATCCATACGCCGCAACATTTTCACTTGAATAAACTGGGAACTTAATATAAATAGCTATCTATTAAAGTAAGAGAAATATGTGATAATCTGAGCCCCTAAGTACATTACAAAAGACTAACATTATGTCATAACTTCAGAAACACCTCATCTAGAGCTACTTCAACAATAAAAGCTTAATGTTCGCCAATAAAAGCTCCTAAATGGATTCATCATAAAGGCCGCGCACAGTAGCCAAAGCCTGGACAAGGAAAAGAGCCTGGCTTTCTCGTTAAATAAACAGAAACCCTATCCTACCCCAACTCCATTACAACCCGTCTCAGTTACCGCAGAGTGTAAAAATTATACCACACAATCGCAGCTACGTGTCCACTGCCGCTGCCAAGCCCTGTTCTCAAGCGGAGTCGTGTAAAAGCGTGGCTCCTGCTTTACAATTGGAGAGTATGGTCTGTAAAAACGAGATGGAATTTCACATTGTGTGCAGGAAGAGTGGAAGCGTTCAGTCCAAATATTGAGCAGTCGCTTAAAAAATTGACATTTATACTCTCATAGTCTGTAAATAAAGTGTGTCTATGTGTTTTAAAAAAACTATATTCTCCCTTTTCCGGTCCCTCCTGTGACATGCACATCTTTATTAAAAAATGACAACGCATTTTTTATATAGCACAACATGCACTCTTCTGGCGTTTCTAAGCACTATAAGGAATAGGTGCTACTGTAAGTAAATCTAAAGGTACTCGATTTACTGATCTTGGAAGAATGGAAGGCTGAGTCTGTTTTTTTTTCTCCAGACCTAACTCAATCGGCCTATTCGAACTTGTGACTGTCACGCACGCCTACAAAGCCCTCCACAACGCCGGACCTCCACATCTCAACCCCCGCCTCTCCTTCTACACTCCCACCATACATGCCCGCTCCGTCCAACTGGCCCTGGCCACCATTCCACGGATCCGCAAGACCACGGCTGGAGGAAGATCCTTCTCTTACCTCGCTGCGAAGACCTGGAACTCCTTGCCCCTACACCTCAGGCAATCACCATCGCGGCCGCAATTCAGGAAGGACCTCAAGACCTGGCTCAGCCCCCCCCCCCTACAAACCCAGCGCCTTGAGACCCTCACGGGTGAGAGTTCGCATTTTTCAAGAAACTTGATTGATTGATTGATTGTTAGATCACCATATATCAACCAGCGAGGGTGTAACTCACTGAAAATAACTTTCAACCTCATGTAGCTAGTTACGTATAACACATGAGCCTCCAATTCATGTATAAAAGCCCCTCTCCAATTTCCTTATTACAGCTGAGTCGCGACTCTCTAGTCACCTGTTCTAGGAAAATGGCATCCTGCTTGAGTCAACAGTCAAGGTGAAAGCCAGATCACAGTATAATTACAAATGTAGGTTAAACAAAGCAAAAACGAGAATTGGCTTTTCCTTCTTCTGATTTGTTTTTCTAAAATGAACAGTAATCAACATATAACATAACATAACATGTGTATTTTGTAAAGCGCACGTTCACCCAGAGGTCTCTTGGCGCTGAATAACGGATGTTCATTGTTACCCAACTCAATGGTACTCATTTTATCAACCTCAGATGGATGACAGGCTGGACCCGCCGGGATTTGAACCTGCGACCATGAGGTTGAACACAGGCCCCTGCAATGGACACATTAGTCCACTGAGCCACCAGACAGAAAGGAGCTATTTATGGCAGCCTGTTTATGTTTTGCACTTAATCAGTCATTACAGGAAAGATAGGCTCTATGCATGTTTCTACACATTGTGAGCTAGAGTATTTTACAGCAGACTTACGTTAAACTGATTCGGATATCTTTTTTGCAACAAATTACTAAATGATTTTGGTGTGTTTAATTTTGTACTAAAGAGTTTGCTTTTATTCCTCATGTCTGCATCCGTACTATCTCTTTTATATGAAAGAGCAAGACACCAAGTTTGTAAGCAATTTATGGGAAAGGTGATAGTGCAACCATGTATTACAAGGAATAAAATATGCCCTGTTATACATTTTAAAGATATTGCGAGTCACCTTGGCACTCTATGACCTTATAAAGAAACTTGGATTCAGCCTCATTCCTCTAAATGGTCATGGGACTCCTCAGTGACTGGCAATATCCTTATAATGTACGGCAAGGCCTACTTTACCGGATATACTGTAAAATTTGCACAGTGCTGGTTAATCATTTGGGCTAGTGAATACTTAAACAATTTCCTCCAATAAATCAAGTTTTGCTAAATTACTTTATATTATTTTTGTGAATTGATAACACACTGTCCTACATAAATGCTATATGGTATGAGTTGGGGGCCAGCGAAACCCAGTAGCCGCCACCTATAAACCTGTTGCTCTCTGAATGTCCCTTTCCTCTGCTAAGGTTTCTAACCTCTTTTCTGTAGAGTTTGTGTCAATGCCCTCATCAAGACATGTGATTCTAGTGTAACCAGAACAGCCTTTGTCACACATGATTATACCTTACTATACTGATGCTATGCATTACTGGGAATCCACCAAGTTCCATAAACCCAAGGCCAGGCTGGAGCAGACATGTCACTCTTGTTTATAAGCCAGATATTAACCTTTGTGAGATTCAGTATGGCTGTGCCACCTTAGACAGGCACTTAGCAACAGAAGGCAGGGCGCGAGCCTACTGTAAGTGCTGAAAACTGATTACACTGCAATAAAAACCCTGAACTCCATAACGAATTCCATAAGATGGAGCGATAGGGTGACTGGTTAGTTTCCTGCTCTGGCAGCACCTGATACGGTCTGATGGCGGCTGAGGTCACTCAACCCCTCAAGTTAGTGCTCTGCATGATGCAGCAGGCTTCTCACGCATCACTCGGCGGAAGCGAGGCTTGAATTGAACAGTCATTGGAAGCGAGGCTTGAATTGAATGCAATCAATGGCACCCCTGGAAGCCTGGCTAGTCACATAGACTGGAATGCAGTCTTATAGCTGGAAATAATGTTTATTTTAAAAATTGAATCTTTTGGCCCAAGCCTTTAAATGTGATGCACAGACGCCTTAAGACTTAAAATGTGAGCTATAAATACTCATCATTTTCCAAGTCTGCTATTTATGCACAGCTGCGAGACCGTCAGTGTGGTAAAGGTGCGCCATACAGGATCACCGGTAACATAACATTAAATAACATAACGTAGCATAACATAACACAGCATAACTATAGCTGTGCTTTTAGGTCTGAGTAAAGAAAGCTTAAAGTCTCAGACTTTTTGTTACTATTAAATACAATAATTATACTTTACGGTTAGGACTGTGACTATGCCAGCTAATTTCCAGCTAAATGAGTCTGGTCAACGAGTGTTCACTTCATTCTTGCTTTCCAGCAGAAAAGCTCGAACTGTTTTGCAAGCAGACTTAGAAGAGAAAGTAAATAGTTGGATAACAATGCAAGTACCAGTTCTGCTGCAGGGTCTGTCTGGAATTATTATTATTATTATTTTAGTGTGTAAAACAGTTACCAAGAGTACAAATTGTGGAAAGTTTGCAAGACAGCCATTGTGCATGGTGTGATATACAGATAAATAGACATTTTGTCACGACAAGGACCACCATGGTATTAAATCCTTCCCATTCCCCTGCCTTTTTCAAAACAATGGACTCTACTTTATCTTCATTTTTACTATTAGCGTATCCACAGTGCGTATGCCTCTGGGAAGCAATGTTCTTAGAATTGTAAAATATCTTTATCTACAATTATTGATTCAACATATGCCCCTGTTCTTTCAGTGTAACACACAAAACACATTTTAAAATCCTGATCTTTGACTGTGATCATAGGGGACGCTATACACAGAGAAAGGCCTATTGGCTTTGTCAATATGTGATTCTATGAGTGTCCAGCACAGCACATGTCTCTTTGAGGCAACACTAGATCCCAGATTAAAATTTCAGTTACCAGGGTATATAGAAATAGAGCTGTAGCTCTGTTTTCATAGACACTGAATGAATGGCTGTGGGTGTGGTGTTCAGCACTGTGTACTCAAATAATACCTATCAGTCCTTACATTCAGTACTGGCTACAATGAGAAGTAATTAACTACCACTGACATGATAACAATCTACAATTAACAACTAGTGTTTGAGAAATGAGGGGGTAATTGCTGGACATATGCTAGAAGTTGAGCTATTCCTGGTCAGGTCCAGAGTTCACTGGGGTAATATTTCATGGATACGTTTCAAACCACCTGTGGTGACACAGACCTTTACTACACACACCAGCGTGGAGCCCCTCACAGGAAGCAGCATCATTTGTGGCGCTAGCAGGGGGCTCACACTCATGACAACATGCTATGTTTCCATAATGTCAGAGGGTACTTCCAGCGCTGGCCTGCTTGGAAGCACTTCCGGCCTCTGAGATCAAAGTTCATCAGCGGGTGTGATATTTGGTTTTAAACTCCAAAGCATTCCTTAGCACAATCTCTCATTCTGCTGCTCAATCCAGAAGGCAAATTCTTCTATATACTAGCAATATTTTAATCTTGAAGCGACTTCTACTTTGAGGGTGTGACATTCACTTTTTCATTTCATACAACCACTTTTTAAACAAAAGATGATACGAAAGCAATACACTATGAGCACAGTTCAAGAGTAGAAGCCCAGAATAAGAAAAAACAAGACAGATAAAGCACAAAGCTCGCAATCAAAAAAACTGAAAATTAGACTGATGAACTAAAGTACTGCCAACGTTGAAGTAATATTCTGAAAATTATTGTAATCTGGTAGTGAGTCAGCGTATATTTAACCTTCACCCTCACTGTTTACTGCCAGATGATGATGCAGAAATTAGTGTGTCTGTTGACAGAAGTGTCTCTTTACAACTGTGAGAAGCAGCGCATTTCAGTACAATTTCTTCTTTTTTTCCTGCAGGCCACGACTAGACATTGTTTTTATTATTTGCGGTGAAAGACATTGGGCCCGCTTCACAAGGTTTTTCTGTGAGTTGTGTCTTTCTCATGACTTAGGTGAGAATGACTCCTGAATGTTCAAGCTTGAGTCACAAAGCGTTTTCTGCGGGAAGTCATGTCTTATTCCAGACTTAGTTGTGACTTGTTCTTGAGTTTCTCAGAGTAAGACATTCTTACTCATAGATCTGACTCAAAAATATTTTTTTGTCTCATCCCTTGTGAGCGGGTTCAGATCCAACATGTTGACAAGTGTCTACTGTGCGTCAATGCAGCTTGCAGAACCCATGGGGCAGGCTGGTGTGACATGATAATGACCCCTGCAGTCTGATAATACTAAAACCTTCAACCAAAGGCATGCTCCATGGTATTTAGCCATGAACTGGTATTTCTAGAATAATAGATAGAAAGTCTATTATATTGAAAGAGTGGATCATCTTTGGAAGCTGCATACTGGCGTTGACTTTCCTTCTCTTACTGGTCAGAAGACAACAATCTGGCATGTTCTAAGCCTGGCTTCTGAAATTCTGTGAGCTTAGAGATAGCCAATATGGATCAAAGTGTATGAATATTCTATCAGATGGGCAGACGGATCTGTTTGTGGGTGTGGTCTGTGGGTGAAGTCTCCAGAAGAGGCAGGCATTTGTCCTCAATTTACTATTTATCTCTTAAAATAATCTGCTTGTTTTTTTTTTTTTTGTTAGATTGCAAACTGGTAACTATGATGTCAGTAGAAAGTTTATAGAAAAGCAGGCCAGTGAAGTGGGTCATTTTGTATGCCTAGAGTTGTGAATAAATTGGAGGTAAGGTTTATGTGACTAACGTGGGCAGTTTGTATAGATGCGTTTATTTGCCTGCCAGAATAAGGGCTGGATGAATTATGTTTGCCCAAAAATAAGGTGGCCAATTTTTACCTGCCTTTTGGCACACTTTACTGATGAACCATCTCGAATTTTGCTAAATAATTTTTGCTCGTGGAACTTGTAAAACAATACATTGATTCATGACCAAAACCAATGGATTTTGGCAAAACAAAAACCTACCAATAATTTAAGCCGATCCACGATTTGGAAATCAGAATGCGGCAAAACAGTTTTTATGATACAAGGAGAGACAAATGCGTGCCTTTGCAGACTTCTGGCTATGAATCAAATAAACCCCTTGAGAAAAACAGCCTTTGACATTTGAATTATGGCCCAGGTTTTTATAAGTATATCTGCCACAAGAATTAGGGCAATTTATAGAAAACATTGTATTGCATTATATTGTATAATTAGGGCTCCCGGTTTTATGGTATTTATTTTTTTGACATTTCCGTCTATATTTATCCATATTTATTTTTTGTCAACTTTATCTGTATTTATCCATATTTATTATGGGTTTTGTGAAAAAAATAAAGCTGAAACTGGTATATTTCCACATTTATTTTACCAATAAATATGCAGTCACTCTTGAATGCCTGCCAGGTTTCAGTGATATGAACACCAGCAGAAGATATATCAATGCACTTATATGAAAATATGCACATTTCAGTATCAGCCTTGTGCATATCTACTGCTGTTTAATCCCCTTTACTAATTTTTTTTAACCCCTTTACCTATCAATCCACACAGTTATTGGCCTGGCAGTCATGGCAAAGTGTATTTAGAATCACTCCAAAAGCACCCAATTTCCGTTTTTATCCACATTTAAAAATAAATACAGACAAGAAAATAAATGGTTTTCTGTCTGTATTTATCTGTAAAAATCAATAAAAAACGGAAAACAGGGAGCCTTATGTATAATGTATATGGAGCTTCTTACCCCTCAGGATGCTGCAAAGTGCAAGTTTCCACCACTCTGCAAATGTGCCTCCTGGTGTAATACTGGTTGGGGGAAGTAGTCCACTTTAATCCTGAGGGCCTCGGGAGTAAAGTGGAATTCATTCCCCAACCAGAAGCGTGCCAGGAGACGCGTTTGAAGAGTGGTGGAGAAAGGGGGCGTGGCCTTTAAGTCCTCTCAGCAATCCCACTGTCTGGGACTTACTGGAGGTAACAAGAGGGCTTGCTGGTCCCCAAAGACCCTCAGCATTGAAGGGGATTTAATTCCCCAACCACTACTGCGCATGGAGGTGTGTTCGCAGAGTGGTGGCGAAGGGGGCGTGGCCTCCGTCGACTTGCCCATTTTTTTTTCATTAAATACTTTTTTAGGGAAGGGAGGCTGCCTAGCCCCCTTCTCTCAGCTGATTTTGGCCACGGGGACCCCATCCCCTGGGGCATGTCTATTATAAAAATGGGGAGGGGGGGCCGCACAGCCTCCCTCCCTGGGCCGATTACGGCCCTGGGGACCCCATCCCCTGGGGCCCGGCAATTTCCTTTTTTTTATTTTATAGAAAAAAGAAAGGGGGCCTGTGGCCCCCCCTTTCCCTGTGCCAATTTTGGCCCCGGGACCCCATCCTTCGGGGCCAGGCCTTTATTTATGTTGTAAAAAAAGGGATGGGGGCCAGGCGGACCTCCACCCCAGGCCTATGTCAGCCTTGGGGACCCCAGTCCCTCTGGCCAGGCCTTCATACTTTTTTTCTAAAATGGGGAGGAGGGTCAGCGTGGCCCCCCTCCCCGGGCTGATATTGCCCCGGGGACCCCATACCCCGGGGCATGACCACCTTGTTGGGGACCGCGAGGGGAGCCTGAAAGCCCCCGCGGTACCTGCCGGCTCCCCGACCTTGCTTTTGGACAGAGGAATCTGCTAACATGCAGCTCCCTCTGTCCAAAAGCAATTCTGCTCTGCTTCGTGGATGCTGGAGCATTTTTAATGCTCTCGCTTCCACGAAGCGGAGCAGTGTTTGCTATGACTTGGCGGGAGCCATAGCAAACTGCAATTTCCCGGGGTTGGGCACCCCGGGACATTGCTGGAGCCGGCCCTGGGTGGTGGCGGTCCCCAGGGCAATGTAGGACTCCTGGAGGGGGGCTGCCCAACCCCCCTCCTTTGTGAAGTAAACCCCAGGAAGGTGGTGGTCCCTGGGGCTGGGGGGGCTGCAACGGACCCCCTTAATTGTTGTGTGTGTGCCCTGGTGAGGTGGCCCCTCCACACAGCCCGGGCATTATTATTTAATGTAGCCCCAGGGTGGTGGCTGTCCCTGGGGCTGCGGGAGGACCACGTGGCCCCCCCACATTCCTTTTGTCTTCAGCCACGGGGAGGTGGCGGTCCGCGGAGCAGTGGGGAACCCAGTGGCGTAGCTAGGGGGGGCGATAGGGGTGGACCGCCCCAGGCGGCACGAGTTTTGGGGTGGCCCCCCTTCCCCGCTCTTACCTGCGGCCGCAAGAATCGGCCGCTACCCCCCTAACCCCCACCAACCCCTCCCCCGCTCTTCTATCATTTTGCCGAGGGCGGCAAACGCAGGGGCCGCCACGGGCAGCCTAAGGCCTAGCTACGCCCCTGGGGGAACCCACATGGGACCCCCATCGTTATTTTCATACTGCCCCCGGGACCTGGCCGACCCGGGGGCCTAAATTAAATGAAGCACAGACGCCTGCGCTTCATGTTTTTTTCCATTTTCGGCGGGAATCGTGAATCCAACGCGACAATTTCTTTTCTCCCAAAAATGTTTTTATGGCCCTGGGGGGTCCCTGTGGGAAACCCCCCCCCCAGAGGCCTAGGATGTCAGGGTGTTTCTACCCTGCCCACTTTTCTTTTTTGTAATTCTTTTTTCTGGTGACTCAGTTGACTTGGTTCAACCGAGTCACAAGATGGCTGCCAACACTTCCTGGTTTGAAGTGTTGGCAGCCAATCAGATCTCAGGCACGAGATCGGGGAGGGGTCGCGGATCCACCGCAACCTCAGTTGTAGATCTGAGAAATCTTTAAATTCTTAGCAACTACTGAACGGATTTACACCATTTAACAAAAAGGTCGCTTTCTGGACCAAGAGCTACCTTTCTGCCAAATTTGGTGTAATTACGTTCAGCAGTTCGGGCTATAATTATGTCTAAAGTTTCCTATGGAAATTAACATAGAGAAAAAGTGTTTTGGGACCCTCCCCTTTTTCTCGGCCCCCGCTCGACGGATCACCCCGAAATTTTCTAGACAACAACTGAAGTGACTGGTGTATTAGTTTTGAAAATTTCGCGAGGATTTGTCAAACAACGCTAAAATTATTGGCAAATGAAAAAACGCTCTTTCTATGGAAACTAGGTCCTAACTATAACTACCTACTGGTGACTGCCAGTAGGTAATTAATGTGTGTGTGTTGTGTATATATATATATATATATATATATATATAGAACATATTTGCAAGCCTATGCAATAAAAAAGAACAGGCCAGATGTAGAACTAACACTAAAGGCTTTACTTACTTACTTATGCCTACTACCCCTACTTGGGTATAGGCCATCAACCAGGACTCTCCAGCCATCTCTGTCTTGGGCTTTTCTTTCAATCTGACTCCAGGTGTAACCTATCTCTTGCAGTCATCCTCAAGGCCTGGATGCCAGGTGTTTCTTGGCCTTCCTCTTTTCCTTTTCCCTTGAATGTTCCAGGTTAGGGCTTGCCTGGTGGTGTTTGATGTGAGCTTGCAGAGGGTATGACCTCTCAAGCCCCGGAGTCTTTTCAGGATTTCTTCGGGAGTTACTGCTGAAGGTGTTTGTCCAGCGGATTTGGAGGATTTTCCTCAGGCAAGTGTTGATAAGTTCTGGAGTTTGTTGGCGGTGGTCACTGTTTGCATTAAGGACAGAACCTCTCACAGCGTTACAGCTGAGAAATTGGAAGACAACAGGTCCTGGCAACAGACTAACCTTTGGTCCTACGTTTATGTCTGGCCTGTCCTGGTTTTTGCTTCTCTACATCTGGTCACCCTACCCGAGGGGACCACTGAACCCTAATTATTGCTGTATTTCAGAGTTAAAACAGTAGCCAAGGCCATTTCCTTCCTTTCACTATGACCCATGACACACTGGCTACACTACGTGTGACAGTTGTCCGTGGGAACTGGTCTTGCGCACCATCTGAGGCTATACACGTCCACTTCCTTTAACGTCACCCCGCCTTCCAGGTTCTGCTTTCTCCATATTTAGTTCCTCTCTTTCTGCCTGTGTGATATTGTGTTTATTAAAGACGTGGTAAAACTCTACTTTAAAGCAGCCTTGCTGGAAGGAGCCGGGGCTGCTTGTGGCTTTGTAAAGGGCTCTTCAGTGGGCCTGGGCCTGCAAACCCCAGCATAGGATGTTGACACTACCGTCCCCATCCATTCCCGGTATCTCAGTTTCCTGCATTCCTAATGATTTCACCGAGTGGGGTGAGTCTTCCCAGGCCCCGGCCTCCTCCCCAGGGGCCCCAGCCATCGTTTCCAGCCCTTGTCAGCCTTTCGAGGGCGCTCGTTTCTTTCAGCGGCCGCCCTATCTGTTTTCTTGGCCCCTCGTCCCTTCCTCGGCGCTGGTTTCTTCACACACTCTCGTAACCCGACCGAGTTCGTTTTTCTCACAGCCACTTTGAGCGGGTGATTCATTCTGCCGTCTTGTAAACTGGAGTTAATTCAAAGCAGTTTTGAAAGTTGTGTTTAACAGGCCCCTGACGGTCACTGCGGGCTGTATTTATATATTTTTTAAAATATGTGGCCTTAAGGGCAGGCTGTCTGGCACTCTCTGGGAAGGGGGAGTCTAGCAAGCCTGGGATCTGTTGTGTGTTGCGAGTATATTTTGAAGAAATGAAGACAGCAGAGGGGCCCGTCTCGGAGATACAGAGCAGAGCATAGCACATGCGTTAACTTAAAAAAGAGATACATTGTGATTTAGGGGAAGGTTTCAGTCAAGGAGGCGGTACATTCCGCGGAAATGATGACAACATTCATTTGACGACGGCGCACAATGTGCAGATGTTATAAATTCATGTGAGTCTCTGTGTCAGTAAAGGACTTCTCTTCAGTTGGGTGCGGGACCTTCTCACTTAATTCTCTTCATCACTGTCTCAAAAACGCATACACACACCCGCACGGTGCGCACTTCTGTGTGTGCTGCCTGTCTGTGCGTACTTAGGTGTGTGTGATCTGTTAATGTGTGGCTGTGCGTCTGGGTGTCTATATCCTGGTGTGTTTGTGTTTGTGTGTGTGTCCCCGCCTCTGTGTGGATGCTTGGGTGCTGTGTCTTCCTAACCCCATACATGCCTCTGCTTGTTCCCTTTATCCTGTACTGCATCAGTGCATGTCTGTGGCGGCTGTGATTTCACTGGCTGTTCCCTGCTATATTCGACTCTCCCACTGGATAGCAAAGGTGCCATGGACCCTCATGCAGGCAACGGACAAGACCCCTCCCTCCCTTAGTCACAGTTGTATAGTGAAATACAGGCACAATTGGAGTCCAGATATGCTTTGGTCCCGGTGCCACAGCACCTGCTACACTATAATAGCTGCGCCCTTCGACGCTCCACGCATCCGATACCTGTCTCTGCCTTTGAGTGATTACAAACGCCATTGTGTGTCTGTCTCGGTAACCGAGCCAGCCCCAACCTTCAGAAAAAGATGAACTCTGGAAACAATAAGGCGCTACCATCTCCGGGGTGTTATTCTTCTCCTGGATACGAAGCGTCAATGGACTCAACTTGCAGGAAAGATTGATATTCAGAGACAGCCTCCCTTGAGAAGACAGACCATTATTTCTGCGCGCAGTAAAACACGAGGAGGAAATGTTTACACTGAGGGGGCGCTAAGCTCCCCCGCCCCTACCGCTCACGCACATCGACGAGATGAAACACACCGCGCCGCTCAAAAGGAGGAAACTAATATTCCAAAGCATAACTTAAACGGGAAGCTACAGTCACGATATTGGATTATGCAAAACAAAGAAGAATGAGGGAGCGACGGGCAGCCCAGTCCTGTCAGAAGAAATGAAGCGCGTGTCCCCAGGATGGAAGCCGCGTTATTATACAGGCAGCTGGGGACTGCCTGCGCCATAATGAAATCAGGCCCCATCAGACACCCGAGCTGATCGATAAGCAAAGAACTGGCGCGTCCCCGCAGGGGGAGGGCAACCTGCCCTGGAAAAGTGGCAGCAGTAAGTGACGTCAAGACGTTCACGTTTGCCATCACAGGCACAGGCTCGGACGCATTTCCGTTGACTAACGCCAAACGACTCCAGAGATGTGGAACACGCACACCTCCCACTTGAATCATCAGTAGCAAGCAAAACGCCAAGTGACCTTAAGCCAGGCTGGGAAATGGCCTCCCTGGACCAAGGGTTGGTTATGAAAAGCAAGCAAAAGTGAAGAAAAGTGGTCCCTTCATATCCCTGGGCCTCGGTGCAACTGCACCTGCTGCACCAGTTATATGCGAGCCTGCGAGAAAGGCTGAATGAGAAGAGCACCCAGAGAGTCGAAATTCACTTTGCTAAGGCCCACTCCCCCAGGCCTAGGTGTCTACGTATTACGATCTCCTTGTCTTTGCTTCATGTATGCAATCTATGAAACTCTGACTGCTCAATCAATCCTAACTAGACTAGTTTATGGATGTTATGTGATTTTTTAAAATATTAAATAAACGTATTTTAAGGAAGTACCGGTCAACTTGAAAATACACAAAACTCACCAGCATGTAGATGACACAAATAGCACTGTGTTATATCAAAAAATAAAAAGTAAGGCGAACAAAGCCTTAATTGTGCTTCAGTTAGCGTGCATATTATGTCAAACACCCGCGGTTGTAAGACACAAATGGTGCTTTAAAGTGATTAGATCTGAAAGGGTGCGTTACGCGCATAATCATTCATTCATTCATTGTTCTCATTTTTCAATCCTAATACTACATTACAATCACCTTAAAGTCAATTTCTCCTTAAAAAAGCCGATGTTTGGTAAATGCAGCCCCAAGCGGGGGAAGCACGGGGCATACAGGCGAGATATGAGGTAATGCGCGTGGGTGTTTGTCAGCAGCACGCTTTATCGGTCATGGAGAAGGGCGTGGACACTTGGTCACATCTGCCTTGAACTCTCAAACGCGATCTGCGCAGCAGATCGAGCCGCACGCTGCCTCCGAGCACAGCGCGCGGCAGGCCCGTGCTGCCTTCCATCCACTAGATGTCGCTGCAGGCCCTCGCTGGCGCGCATCACTTACTTGCACTCTCGGTCCTCCAGGTCGAAGTGTGGGTTGAAGTTGATCATAATTTTCTCGTCTGGGTCGGGAGCCTGGATGAGCCATTCGCACTTCAGGCTCGGGTGGTAGGAGTGCGGGTAGTTGGGCGAAGTGAGGTATCCGGGGCTTGCGATTTTAATGTTTTTCCCGCATTTATCTGAAAAGTGTTGAAAATTACATTAAGGCAAGCGTTTTGATAACGAATTATTGCATTGTCTTCACACATTTCCTTATGGGCTACATGGTCCACTGCCATATCAACGTCAAACATTCCTGGCTTTTCAGCTAACTGCGCCTTGTATTGTGGGATTTGTTGTTTAATTTCCCATTGCATGCCTATGTCCACATAAATTGCAACACTTAAAGTTCTCGAGGCTGAAATGCCATGATTGTCTAACCGTTTTTGGAACCACATTGGACAATTGGTAGCTAACAGTCCAAGTCGCTTTGAATGTGTCCTAAAATGTTCATATTTATTGCTTATAGATGCCTTCACCAATTAAACTGTATTTTATTCCAACCCCCTCCCTTCCACCAGTAGAAAGTTAACAGCAATGTACTGTAGGAGCCTCTATCACAATGATTGTGGATACTGTATTAGAAATGCAGATTGGTTTCTAAAAGGGTGAAAGTTAATCAGCTGAGATAAGATGTCGCCTTGCTGATTACAGAGCCCCTACATGCCATGCCACCAAAGGGCATTAGACGCGCCCGGGGAGATCCTCAAAGAGACCTCATCATTCCAAATCGTAATCTCGTTAAGAGATACGTATTAAAAGGATAGAGGCCGAGAAAGTCTGCTTAACTGGCTGTGAAGTGTTTAGATAGTACCATCCGCTGCGGGACATCGGCCCCAGAGCGCGCCTGCTGTGATAACCGTGTTTATCAGTCCGCCCATCTGACCTCTTCAGCGGGGCCTGCTAGCACCCCAGATCTGGAGCCAGGCATAGTGAAGTGGGTGCAGTCGGGCCCCTAAGGAAGGAGTGGGTTTCACTACCCCTTTCGAGGAGGCCTGCCCGTGCATGTCGAGCGTATCAAAGCAATGTCGCAGAAAGATAAACACGTCTGTTCCTCATTTGAGACTCCTCGAGAGGCTGCAGGGCGGTTGTGGACAAACACAAGGAATGCAGCGCCTTATCTGGAGCCTGCCCGGGGAGTGATAAGGCGCTTGAAACAATGGGAGTATGGGACTGCGCTCTCCGAAAATGGACGAGGTTAAAAATAACTTGAACGCTGACCCTGGTGCGAAATCTTAAGGAAAAAGTGTGTGGACCGACAGGAGCTGTGTGGAGTGCTTTTTTTTTTAGAAGGGCCACCCAGGCACATTTGATGTGTCCCTCTCGGCATTTGGTGGCGGGAAACTGACCTTTGCTGGCACCAGTGATCGGCAGCGAGAGCACAATGGCCGGATGTTGGGCAATATCACCGACCCCTTAGTAGCGCAGGGACGACTTGGGCCCCTCTAGGCCACTCGTGGTACAGCCATTTCCAGTCAGGGGGGCTGGGGCCATGGTTTAAAATGCAAAATGTACACCAGCAAGAACAGCCCTGGAGGTCCCGGAGACGGGCCTGGCCTTGCTTCACCGCGGCGCGGAACCACCGTTCCGGCCCACCGCAAGGGGGCGCCTGAGGCTGCGTGTATAGCAAATAGGCCGCCACATGTGTAGTGTTGTTGTTCACACTGGAAATGCCACTAAGCTGCCTACAACACCGCGCCGGCCCCAGGAAGTTATCGGACAGCGAAACTCCCACCTACCCGTCCCTGAGATTAGGCTTTCGGGGTAAAGGGGTAGGCGGTGGCGGTAAAGAGGCCACAGAAGATTGACTCGCAGGGTTAATGGGAGTCCTCCTTACATACTCCCTAGGCCAGCACAGAGGGGGAGAGACAGTAAGCTCTCCGCAGGGAGAATGGGGACACCGGCTGGGGAGGCAAGGGCGCCAGGTCACGAGCTAGGGCATGGGGCAGCGGCCCCTGGTTATTCCCTACGAGCCTCCTTGGCAGCCTGGTGATAGAGGGGTGGGCCCCAAACATGGTGGACAAGGACCAGAGGGCTGGGGCTCACCTCTCAAGGACGCAGGTGGGTTGCGCCTTGCATGGTTCTCAATTGGGAGATGCGAGCCGGAGGGCCCCTTGGTGATGGAGCGATAGAATGTCTTATAAACAATGAAGTCAGGTGGTTAGGCTGATTGTTTATGATTGCCAATATTAAAAGTGTGAATATTGATTTGTGCAACGTGTAAATAAGTAATTTCAATTTGTCATGTTTATGTGTGATGATGTTAAAATAAACATGGCCGTTTATACCCACACTATTATGGTATCCAGTATTGATTGTGGGGTTTCATGGGGGCGGGGAGCATCCTAGGGGGTCCGGGCTCTATGACCCCGCGCATCAGTGGGTCTAGTTTGCCTGTGGAGTAGCAGCCCTCCTCGGGACATTAGACAGGTGAAAGTGGGGAAATGTCAGGATAGTAACAACAAATGATGGGGCCCTTGCAGAATGTAATGAGGGCCCCCGAGTCTCCCATATCTCACTGCTAATCATTGGCCCTGGGCGGAATGCCCCAACCCACCATACCGCCCCCCCCAAGGGTTGAGGGCCCCTTGAAGGGTTGCACCCCTCGCCCCAGGGGTCTGTGTTACGCCCCTGGGAGGGGCACTTCATATGAAAAGAGGGAGAGAACATGCCTAAAAGTGTACCATACTGATCAATTTTTCAATGAAAGAGCAATAAAAACATAAAAGTTCAACTCAGCCCGTTTAATTTCTGCCTCCCTGATATAAAACTACATAAATCTAGCGCCCACCGACCTCTGTCCAATCACTGCACACCCGTGGACACTAGAATTCAGCACTCCGGCCTCAGGCGCCTCTGGGAGCTGCTGCACATTCAGCACCCATCTCTGGCACCTTTGCGTGCAGTTGCTAAATCAGGGGAGAGGATGTGGCCTCACTGCCAGAGCTGCTGACTTTGGAGCTGGGGAACCAGGTTCGAGCCTCAGCATGGACTCAGCATCCTGGCAAAATCACTTAATCTTCCCGTGCCTACCAAAAAAATTAATGTGTCCTTGTGTAACATAACTGGTGCTCATGTAAAGCGCTCCAATACCTTTGGGTCGAGTTCGCCCATATATTTATTTTTATTATTTTTTATATATATATATATATACGTATATATATATATATATTGTGATCAAGGCCTTGCGAGGCCGAAACGCGTCATGGCGGTGGTGCAGGGGCTTCAATAAACTTTTGTACACCAATACATGGGTCCGCATTCGTCTGTTCCTAGGGATTGGAAATCCACGGGCGAAGTTTGCAGCAATATATATATATATATATATATATATATATATATATATATATATATATATATATATATATATATATATATATATATATATAGTGCTTAGTTTGTAAAATATTAAGTGCCAGTGCTCTGACCAGGAGGCCACTGCAGCTTGCAACACCCATTGACCTTGTCATCGCTGCCAAAACAACTACTAACCATCTCTCTCGCATGTAAATGTGACAGTTCAGATTATTCCAGGTCCCCAAAGCTAAAGGAATGGCTGGGGAGGCAGGTATTAGCAATTTTAATGTATATTGTATTCCTAAACTACTGTTGTTCAGCTCATCTCTAAATTAGATGAGCAGCGCCACCATGTGGTGAACTGTTCTAAGTATGGTGTTGACAATTAGGAGCCGGTGCCGAGCACCGGAAACCAATTAAGTGCCGGTGCTTAGCACCGGAAAGCCCTGGCTCAAATTAAGCACTGTACATATGCAAAAAAGAAAAAAACAGGGCCCTGCATCGGGCACATGTGGGCCGTACCCCCTCGCTGGGCCTTTGGCGCCTGTGGGAACTGCTGCACAGTTAGCACCTCCTTCTCTGGTGCCTTTAGGTGCAGCTGCACAGTCAGCATGCCTGATTCTGGTACTCGTGGGAACTCCTGCATAGTCATTTTTCTTACTCTTGCATTCCCCTGCGAGTGCTAGCTATTTCCAGGATGCTCTGTTTTTGTATTTTTCGTCTAACATATTTCTCCTGTATAGTGCTTCTTTGAACAGAATCACCTCCAGGTGTTTATAACGGGCCCTGATTGACAGCACTGGTGTTTAGGCTGAAGGCATTGCGAGTTTCTCACAGTGCCTGCCAGTTGGTCAAAATGGTGTTCAAAATATATGGTCATCCAATCATTGGCCTCTCTGCAAAGCGCACAGAGCAACGGTCATGTATTCCAGTTGCAATTTTGATTCTGTACAAATATGTGTGAAAGAGATACACAGTTGCCAAAATATTGAAAAGTCAAAAGTAAAAGAAAATGCAGTGCTTACAAGTGAGTGTGTTGTGTGTTTGCGGTGGTGAAGTGAAGGAGATGTGAGGAAGTGCAGCCCAGAGAGAGTGAAAAGAGGGTTCTAAAGAGGAAAGAGATGAGGTGTAAGATATGCAGATGGAAGGCGTGGGGAGAAAAAGGGTGTACATGTCTAGCATAGAGTGAACATGAGTGACTCAGAAACTCCGCCCCTTCCACAGACATCAGTCATGTTTAATTTATAGTCTCACTATTTGAGAATCAAGCCACACCCGTATTTACATAGGCCACACCCCTTTTAGAGACCCCTTACTTTTTTCATTCCACTTAAAGCCCCGATCCCTACCTCTGGAACATGTGGAACTGCTAAACAATCAGCACCTAGGTCTGTGGCACTGGAATGAGCTGCTGAATAATCAGTGCCCCTGCCTCTAGCACCTGTGGATGGTACCCATCATCAGCACCACCCGCTCTGGCACTTGTGGTAGTTATCAGCATCGCTGCATCTCACAACTGTGGGTGATATTCTACCGTAAGCACAACTGCCTCTAGCACATGTGAGAGCTTCTTCACAATCAGCATCCCTGCCTCTAGTACCTGCGGGAGCTGCTGCACAGAGTGGCATAACGCAAAATGGTGGAGTCGCCCTCCAGAATGTAATGAGGGGCCCCTGAGTATCCCATATCTCACAGATGTTCATTGGCCTTGGGCTGAATGGATGTGGCCCCTGAAAAGGTTGAGGACCCATGTGCGACTGGGGATGCAGACGGTCCGCGTTATGCCCCTGACTGCACAATCAGCGCCCGAGCCTCTGGCACCTAAGAGTGCTATTCCACCCTTGGCGCCACTGCCTCAGGCATGTGTGAGAGCTGCTGCATAATCAGCATCCATGCCCCTGGCACCAGGGGGAACTTCTGTACAGTCAGCATCCCTGCATCTCGCACCTGAAGATGATACTCTACCATCAGCACCACTGCCTCAGGCACACGTGAGAGCTGCTGCATAATCAGCATCCATGCCTCAGGCACCAGAGGGAACTTCTGTACAATCAGCATCCCTGCCTCGTGCACCTGGGAATGATACTCTACCATCAGCACAACTGCCTCAGGCACACATGAGAGCTGCTGCATAATCAGCATCCATGCCTCTGCTACCAGTGGGAGCTTCTGCACTATTAGCATCCCTGCATCTCGCACCTGAAGAAGATACTCTACCATCAGCACCACTGCCTCAAGCACATGTGAGAGATGCTGCATAATCAGCATCCCTTTATCTCGCATCTGGGGATGACACTCTACCATCAGCACCACTGCCTCAGGCACACGTGAGAGCTGCTGCATATTCAGCATCCATGCCTCAGGCACCAGTGGGAGCTTCTGTACAATCAGCATCCCTGCATCTGGCACCTGGGGATGGTACTCTACCATCAGCACCACAGCCTCAGACACATGTGAGAGCTGCTGCATAATCAGCATCCCTGTATCTAGCATCTGGGGATATTACTGTACCATCAGCACCACTGTCTCTGGACTATGAGAACAGCTGCACAATCAGCAAGGCCACCTCCAGCACCAAGGCCACCTCCAGCACCTGTTGGTGTAGCTGTCAATGCAACCCCCTGCTTCTGGCACCTGTGAAAGCTTCTGCACAATTATCAACCTTCCTCCTGGCATGTGTGAGAGCTGACGCACAATCAACATCCGTGCCTCTGGCACGAGTGAGAGCTCCTGCACAATCAGCATCCCTGCCTTGGCACATATGACAGCTGCAGCACAATCAGATCCCTGACTTTTCACATCTGGCAGCTGCAGCACAATCAGAATCCCTGCCTCTGACACCTATGAGAGCTGCTACACAATCTGCATTCCTGCCTTTGGCATCTTTTAGAGCTGCTGCACAATTAGCAACCCCTGCCTTGGCACATGTGAGAGCTCCTGCACTTCAGCGTCCCTTCCTTGGCACATGTGACAAGTGGTGCACAATCAGCATCCCTGCCATGGCACATGTGACAGCTGCTGCACAATCAACATCTCTGCCTCTGGCACCTGTGAGAGCTCCTGCACAATCAATATCATCCCTGCCTCTGGCACCTGTGAGAACTCCTGCACAATCAGCACCCCTGCCATGGCACTTGTGAGAGCTGCTCCACAATCAGCACCCCTGCCATGACACCTGTGAGTGCTCCTGCACAATCAGCATCACTGCCATGGCACGTGTGACAACTGGTACACAAACAGCATCCCTGCCATGGCACCTGTGAGAGCTGCTGCAATCAACATCCTTGCCTCTGGTTACCTGTGAGAGCTGCTGCACAATCAGCACCCCTTCCCTTGGCGCTTGTGAGAGGTGCTGCACATTTGGCACCCCTGCCTCTGGCACCCGTGAGAGCTGCTACATTATCAGCATCCCTGCCTCTGGCACATACATAAGAGAGCTGCTGCACAATTGGCATCCCTGCCTTGGCACCTGTGAGAAATGCAAAAACAACAATTGATGGACAGAATGCAGAACAATGTCATACATTCACCCCAGTACAAAGATCTGGGCCTACATCCATCGTTTTTTTGCTCACCATGCCATTCCAGTTTGGACCCAGCCATATGCAAATCAGGCTTGACCCTGCACCCAATGGGAACAGTCCAAACTGCCAGGCCAGGTCCTCCCTGGACTGGAAACAAGCATTCTAGGACCGTTTTTTAGTTTTTTTTTTTTTAGTTTTGGGGCAAAAACTTTTATTAAGTGCTTAAAAGTTGCGATACATAGTTTATAAGGAAGTGGTACCTCACCCCTTAGAGTGGGCAGTCCACTTTAACTTTTCAATCAATGTAATTTAACATTTACATCTCATCAGTTTGGGATTCAGAAAATGTTTGCAAATAGCGTTTACGGTTTTAATGGGGTCGCCACTTTAAAGAGTACAGTGGGGAAGGAGGGTTTTGTTACAGTTCTTCTTCTTCCTCACTTTCCTTCTTGTCCATGGCTGCATAGTCTCTGAGCAGGCTGAGCACCATCCTGCGGCACCCTTCTCTGTTTACCACCTCTCCATTGGTCACCAGGCGGGTCCTGGCGTACAGGAGAATGTCTTTAATACAGCAGAGGAGTCTCCCGCACCCCTGGATAGCTTCCTCTGTGTGTGTCCCTGGAAACAGCCCATACAGCATGGACTGGTCCGTAATGTTCTTGTAGGGGATGAAGGCTACCAGTTCTTGTCGTAAGGCAGCCCTTAGTCTCTGGGAAAAGGGGCAGGCCCAGAAAAGATGGTGTGCAGATTCCTCTGCGGGACATCCCCTTGGGCAGTTCCTGTGCGGGCACAGGCCTCTGCTGTGCATGAAGGACCTCACTGGCAGGCCCCCCTTCAAGGTCATCCATGCTATGTCCTTGTGTCTGTTGGTCAGAATTGGGGAGGATACATTCCCCCACACGTGCGTTGCCGTTGCTGGTGGCAGGTCACTCACTGGTTCAGTGGTGTCCCTGGTCCTGATCAGTTTGTGGATTGTTTTGGGCTTCCAAAGGCAAGGGGTAACACAGTTCAGCCCAAATTCTAGGACCGGTTTCGGGCTTTCAGCCCTCATCAGCCAGGATAGCTTGACTCCAGTGGCATGGAGAGCACGGGAGCCACGTCTGGGCATACCCGTCCCACTCGGGGTGACAAATGCAAAAACAGCAATTGATGGACAGAATGCAGAACAATGTCATACATTCACCCCAGTACAAAGATCTGGGCCTAAATCCATCGTTTTTTTGCTCACCATGCCATTTCAGTTTGGACCCAGCCATATGCAAATTAGTCTTGACCCTGCAGCCAATGGGAACAGTCCACTGTGAGAGCTGCTGCACAATCAATATCCCTGCATCTGGCACCTGTGAGACTGCTGCACAATCAGCATCCCTCCCCTGGCACCTGTGAGAGCTGCTGCACAATCAGCATCCCTGCACTTGCGGAGGTTATTCACCCCAGACTCTGGCACCTGAGCGCCCCAGACTCTGGCACCTGAGTGTGCCGCTGTACAAACTAGCACCTGTGGGTGTTGCCGCACAGTGGTGCCCAGTTCCCATGTCTTCGACATCCGCAGGTGATGCACAGCGTGTAGTACAAAGCCCAATTCAGCCACCTGTCCCTTTCCAGCCCACACGGCTGTACCCACACATTAGGCACCCAGGTTTTCAGCTCCCGGTGGCGAGGTAGCATATTCACCCCTATTGTCCAGCCAACCCCCCCTTGGGTGCAACAACGGCACATTCACCCCTACCCCATGGCCTCCAAGCCCCCCTCCCGTGCAGCAGTACATTCAGCCCCCTGGTCCCAGCACTCTCTTGTGCGGCAACATCTCACCCCACACTCTCCCCTCCCCTCACCCCCGGGTCCGGCGCCCCGGTGCGCACCCTTCACCCAGTTCCTCGACAACAGGCACGCGCCTCCCAGCACGTGCGACTCCAGGAAGTCTCCACGCACCACCTTTCCGCGGTAATTGTTCGCATAAATTCGAATCCAACACTTTTAATAGATTCCCCGAGGAAGGGGAGCAGCTTCCCTCGCTCTCAGCAAGAATACAGAGTCGCACCGAGCCCTTACTCAAGGAAAACAGGTCATATGGAAATGAAAGCTGAAGAGCGCATCAAAAATGCATTGAGCTACAGGCTTTGGAGGAATAATTTGCAATACATTAGGAAGAATAAAGAGGACGGATTAGGCTGTTTGTTCAGTGACTGGTGTTTTTGTTTGACTTGCCGGGGCTATTTATCTGGGCAGGGCGCCGCGCTCGGCTCGTTTTGGTGCATGGTTTATAAAGTACCGTCAGGAGCTCTGCCCCTGGCACAAAGGTTTTTTCAGGGTGAAATTACAGGACGGGGCGCGCGCGTGTGGTTGTGTGTGTGTCTCGGTGCTTTGCAAGACAACAAAACAACACACCACAGTCAGCTAGGCTGGGAACCTCAAGCCCGCTGTAACCTGCTCCGAGGAAGGCACAGGTGAAAATGAAAAGTCATTCGGCACGTAGGCCCTTACAGCAGGCCGGGTCAAAGAATTTTGCGGGGCCTCTGGAATAAAAACCTACAGAAAATAAAACCCTTCACGTGGCCCCTCCCCTCGCTCTAAGCAGAAAACCTGTTATCAGGAAGAAAAATATGGCTTTCTTTTACAGGGCTGCTCCAGCATCCCGCCTCACTGAGTGAGTCGCCTTCAGTTGTCCTGTCATATGTTAACAGGTCAGGCCTACGCTTCACTCTACAAACACACTTTGTGAAAGGCCACAAGCTGGGTGCCCAAGGCACCACTTCCGACCCTCCCTTATAAGGGCCCTGCCTTGAAGCAGTTTGAAGCTATACACCTCCCAAACGTAGGCAAAGCCCTTTAGGAGTGCACCCTCACCCATTATCCATGTAATAGGGTGCTGCCCCCGTCCCAACACTTTAAAAGGGTTCTCCAGCCCACATTCTAAGTTGTTATGGTTTATACAGCCGCAGGGGGTGAACCTGCAACATTTAGCCTTTAAGTGGTGTGCATCCTGCAACCTGAGCCTGTTAGAGGCCTATAACCCCCACTGTTTAGACTTGACAGTAACAACACAGCCCTCATCCTAAGTCTTAAAGCCTGCACAGATGTCAGTCCTTTTGACATGTGCATCAGTGACACAGCACACATGCCCAGATGTCAGTCTTTTAGATATGTGCATCAGTGACACAGCACACATGCACAGATGTCAGTCTTTTAGACACGTGCAGCTGTGACACAGCACGCATGCACAGCACACACACCATCTACCCCCTAAAGCCGTTTGAAGATGGTCAAGGCAGTGGCCAAACTTAAAATGATGCACCCCCTGCAGAAAGTAAGGAGGGGCCCCTAAGTCTCCCATATCTCATTCATTGGCCTTGGAGTGGAAAGGGCCATACTTTGAAGGACTGGAGGGCCCGAGGGGCTGGGAACGCACCTGCACCTCCAAGGACTGCAGGAGCCTGCGTTACCACCCTGTGTCAAGGGGTCTTGCTATATTCCTTGGGACTCTATCATTTTATTTTTCAATTAATGCATAATCCGCAACCATAGGGAGGAGTTGGGACCAAGGGATACGTTCTTAGACAGGTTTACAGGGCCCTGCCGCCTGAGCCTAGTCCTGTAAGTGCACGTGCAGTTGTGCATGCCTTTACACTTGTCAGGTCCAGCTCTTATATTGTGCTTTAGCAGCTCTTTTAGCCAGGGTCAGAAGGGAGCTTAATGCTGATAGCTGGAGAGACCGCAGAAATGCCGGGCGGCCCTGACTTCTAGCCCACAGTGCTGTATAACACCCGGAAGGGCCTCTGGAGGCCGGTGACCCAGATCAGGGCCTAGAAGAGTCACCTGACAGGCCGCGCTCCCTGCTCCTAGGGACCTCGGAGGCAGCGACTGGGAGGTCGACGAGCCCGGGTTCAGAGCTGCAGAGGAGGTAGACTGGAGAGGCAGAGACTCCTGTCGGCCCGGCTGAGGCGGAGCACCGAGGAAGGGAAGGCGCCCTCAGCTCAGGCTCTGCCCGGGCTCCAGAAGAGGCGGACTGTGGAGATAGAGGCCCGTGCCGCTCCCGGGGGGTCACTTCACTCTCTGAGACAGTGACACCGAGGGATGCCGGGCGGCCTGGGCTCCAGAAGAGGCGGACTGTGGAGAGAGAGAGAGGCCAGTGCCGCTCCAGGGGGTCACTCCGCCCTCTGGGGCAGTGACTCCGAGGGATGTCGGCGGCCCTCAGCTCAGGCTGTGCCCGTGCTCCAGAGGAGGCGCCCTGGGTAGATAGCCCATGCCAGTCCAGCGGGGTTACTCCGTCCTCTAAGCCTCTGAGGAAGAGGCACTGGAGGAGAAAAGGAGGCCTCGGCCTCTGCCCGGGCTCCAGAGGAGGCGGACTGGGGACTCCCAGACCCACGCCTTACTATCGTGACCTCGGAGTCAGACAAGTGATACGATTAACGGCCCCGGACTCGGCGAGGCAGACCCATAAGGGCAGAGGCCTTTAACTGCCCGGCCGCAGGGGGCTCAGACCTGAGTGTTGTGCTCGCCTGAGGCCGTGAATGCAGTGATTACAGTCCTGGGGTACCCGCTCCAAGGGATGGGATGAGATGGAGTCACCCCAAGTCTAGTTCCTGCTCCGATTCACCCCAAGTCTAGGCCCTGCCCCAGTTCCCCCGAAGTCTGCCGGCTGTCCTCTGCCTGCCAGTGAGGGGGTGGTTACTGTGTGTGGAATAGTTACCATTAACTGAACCCACCCTCAAAAGAATCAACGATTATTGTCTAAATATGTTAAACATAATCTATTTCAAGCGATCCAAGTTTTGGCAGATGAGGAATGCACGGCAAAGGGCTTTTAACTGTTTTGTCATAGATCACACGATTTTTGTGAAAGTCGGGATCAGACCCCGGTATCTTGGTTCTAAAGACCAACAACAGCCAGAAGAATACATGTGCTCCGGTCAGTGTAAATAGCAGGTGTTTGAGCAGAACCCGGATCTTATGTGCCCTTAAGTGGTGGTATGGCCTCTGGGCCTGAGTGGTTGTGCGGCAGTTGTGCCCTGCAGTGTCATAGGGGGCCCCCTGGTCGCACAGTCTGTCTGGAACTGGACGTCAGCCCCGTGCAGACGGCCACACACACGCCCAGTTGATATCTTATCGAGATAAGACAGCCACCCGGCCCCGCTGGCTGAGGTCTAGGAATAACACTCACACACCATCTGCTGATCACACCGGACAAGAGTACTACGACTCCTAGCGCCCCGAAGCGAAAGAACGGAGATACCCAGAGCTTTATAAAAAGTGTCCACACATAAATAAATGGGGTTACATTGTGTCTCCCAGCTCCTCCTGGCCTGTCCTAGTGTGATCGTTGGCATACTTTATATTCCCTGTGTGTTAGATTGTCTGCCAGCGCTGGCAGAGTGTATACCAGTAGTGAACACAATTAGCGTGCCTGTTTCTGTGCCCAGAAAGGGTGGTTTGTGGTTTCCTCACATTGCTGGCGTCACCACTCACTCATAACATGCAAAACCTGGGCTGAACGGTCTGTCTGATAAGGGGGACGACAACTCCGAGGCTCAGATATTCTGAGGGGACTTTTCATGTTGTCAATGTTATGACATATATGCAAAGCAGACCCTCAAAAGCACGTCTCCGGAGAGGGGAAGGCAGCGCCTCGCCTCACCCTTCGTAGAGGGGAAGGCAGCGCGCAATTACGGCAAACAAGGGTACAAATTGTGCGTAACATTCCATGCAAGAACCCAGCGCACAACAAAACCCCACATTTATGGCTGCTTTGGGGTTCAGTCTGAAATTACTCATATCGGCTCACAGATCCGTCCAGAGCCCTGGACTATTAACAGACACGGGGGTCCGTTAATTCAGGGGCCATGGCTTCATTTATGACAAAAGAGCCTTCTCAATTGTGGGGGTAGTTGTTGTCCTGCTTGTAGCTTTGCATTGTCGTTCTTTTACCGTGTGTGTCTATGTGTGTGTGTGTGGGTGGGCGCCTGTGTGTGTCTGTGTATGCCTGTGTGTGTTTGTGTGTGTTGAGCCTATCTGTGTGTGTGCGCTTTTGTGTGTGTCTGTTCCCGTCCGGGAGCGCATTAATTGCCAATGTCTCCACGAGTCACACTGAAAAAACAATATTAACACATATTACGCACGTGTCTGAAACCCACACAGTCCGTGTGACCTCTCACATTTAGGGTTGTATTTAATGCGCGGTCGATTAGACATCTTTAAACGAGAAAGAGGTGAAATAACTGTGTTTTAGAGTTTGCCACCTTCATACACAAAGATTGTATATGATGTTTCCACTCTATCGCGTTCACCTTTTTTGGTGGTGGTGTTTCGGTCTAGTATGAGGAACAGGGAGTCTTAATCAGAGTTTGGCTTCATTTTATAAACAGATTTTGCAAAACAGTGCTAGACACCCTCCAAGAGCGTTTCGTTCAAACATGTGTAGTATGCCCGTAAAACTTCAGCCAACCTTGGTGTATAAGGCACCGATGACCGATCCCTTAATGTGTGACGTGTGACTCTTATTACCAACAATACCCTTATTGCCAGTCCTTGAACCCCCACCCTGACCCTCACCCCATAGAGGACATACATGTGGGCAGCAATGGAACATGCATGCACTAACTGCACGTGTGCCCGTTTGGCTCACTCACCGTTGCTCAGAGCCCCGGGCGCTGCCAGGGCGAGCAGCAGCCAGGGCACGACGAGTCCAGCTCGGGGCATCCTGGGCTTGTACAGAAAGACCAACCACCGGAGCTAGCAGCAGAATCCTAAGAGCGCCTAGAAGCGGCCAATCCGCAGACCCCAGATGAGCCCCAGGGGTGGCGGGTCCAGGCTGTGCAGAGACGTCGGGTGCGGCCCCTTAGGTCCAGGGTGTGCAGGGGCAGCGAGCACTGTCCCTTAGGTCCAGGGTGTGCAGGGGCAGCGTGCACTGTCCCCTAGGTCCAGGGTGTGCAGGGGCGGCGTGCACTATCCCTTAGGTCCGGGTGTGCAGGGGCGGCGTGCACTATCCCTTAGGTCCGGGTGTGCAGGGGCAGCGAGCACTGTCCCTTAGGTCCAGGGTGTGCAGTTGCGGCGCGCACTGTCTCCTAGATCCAGGGAGTGCAGAGTCGGCTTGTGCTGTCCACTAGCTCCGGGACGTGCTGTGACAGAGTGTGCAGCCCCCCAGGTCCGGCGTGCACTGTCTCCCAGGTCCGGCGTGCACTGTCCCCCAGGTCCAGGGTGCGCAGGTCCGGCGTGCACTGTCCCCTAGGTCCAGGGTGTGCAGGTCCGGCGTGCACTGTCCCCCAGGTCCGGCGCGCACTGTGCCCTAAGTCCTGGGTGTGCTGTGGATGCAAGAGTCTGCAGTCCTCCAGTTTCCGCGTGCGTTGCCCCCTAGCTCTCGGTGTGCAGAGACCAGCGCGCTGCCCCCTAGGTCCGCATCCTCCAGTCCTCGGCCACGGCTCCTTGCTCCGGCGCGCCTCGCACTTGTTCCTCTCCAAGCCTCGCTCTTCTCACCCCACGGCAGAGCCAAGAACGCAGACCGCCCCTCCTCGGAGCCTCAGCAGGAAGGCGCGGACAGGCTCCCTGGTGCCCTGGAGAGGAGGGAAAAGAGAGAGGTCAATGACAGCTCCGTGCGCCTGGACAGCCCCCGGGGACCCCTGCCACCCAGCAGCCTCCCCTTCCCCCTGCCACCCCTGCCACCCAGCCTGTGTGTGTGGAGCAGAAGCGGGCTCTGGGCTCTCCTGCCAGCGCTGGGTCCCAAGACCTGCCTCTGTCGAGGACCCCCGCCCTCGGGGCGCTGAAGGATGCTGACTACCAGGCAGGGGCGGAAGTAGGCTCGGCCACATACCCCGAGGCTTCCTCCAGCGCTCCTTCCAAGACAGTGACTTAATCCACGCGGGACTCGCGCTTCCCACGGTCTGATTCCACATGGATCCGTGGCTCCAGCCCTCCCTGCCTCGCCGGGGCGGGCCTCCCACACCCTCCCCCTGCCCAGCCCACGCTGAACCCCGGAGAGGGAAAGCTCCGGGGGCGCCTAACTTCATCTATAAAACACCTTGGCTGGGGGAGGACATCCGTGCCCTGGGGCTGCTGTGGGCGCCTGCAGTGTGTGCCCAGCGACGCCCGGGCTCAGGCTGGCACGGAATGACCTGCCCGTCTTCAGAAACAGGCACAGTGCCCAGCGTAGATATTAACCCTCCCACAACGGCCCCCACTCTCTTGTCATTTCACTTACTGGGGCCCCCAGTTCTGCACATCTCCCCGCGCCCTGTATCAGACCCAGAGGGCTCGAGCAGTGCGCGTGCGTGCGCGTGACTTCGAATATGATAGCAACATGTGTGCGCTGGATGGAACAAAACACGAGGCTCTATACAATCTATTCTGTCTGCTTGTATCGGGCCGGCAGGTGACACCGCTGCCTCCCTGCACAGTTGTGCTCTAATCCTGTAGAGATTACACTGCACGGAGATCTGATAACGCGATTACAGATGCTGGGGGATTACGGCGAAGGATCGGTCATGTGCACCAGACAAATAACCCGGGGGACCCAGGGAAATAATGTGAACCGATCGCTGCTTTTGGATTTCTTTTTTTTAGCGCTGTGTTCCATATATAGTGCTTAAATACCAACATTTAGTTTGTGTTTTATGCCAGCCGAAGAAGTTACAGACACTGGACAAAGTCCTTGTCACTCAGATATAATGTAAAACCCACAGGGGTAGGTAAGGGGACCCTAGAGGCATGTGTGTCGCCACAGCAGGATTGGACAACCAGAGTTAAGACGCACTGTGAAAACGCAGGAATACCGCAAAGAGTTTAAACAACCCACGTTTGAGCTTTCTCCCACCACAAAAAGTCGACAGCACACACCAGGCAAGGGGGGGGGGGGGGGGGGAGGGGCGGGGGGGGAGGAGGCTGGGGTACTCCAAACCACTTTTTCCAAACAAATTTAGGTGATGGAGACTCGCAACAAAGCTTCACACAACCCCTGCAACAAAGCAACTGGGCGCTTTAAAGCAAACTAAACCGTGCAACAGAAACAGGCACCAATCACAACCCTAACCAGAGGTTCGCCAACAATCGTGGAACAGGTGCTCCAAAAACAATCATCTGGGGACTCAAGCAATCCGCCAGAGAAGCACAAAAGAATCCAACAGGATATTGTCAAAAACTCCACAAAAGAAGCTACAAAACGAACCCAACGGAGTCTCTTAAACAATCCACAATGGAGACCCCAAATAACCCAACAGGTGGCGCACACGCAATCCACAATTTAGACTACAAAACCACCCGTTTGGAAGCTCTCGCACAATCAATAACAGTCTCCAAAAAATAACCCAAATGAAGGTAGAGGCACAATAGGTGGTCCAAAATAACTGAAGTTCCAATAAGCCCAGAAATAGGGTTCAAAACAGTCCAACTGGGTGCTTTTTTAGTATCCAAATTAGAGCCTCTAAAATGAGGCTTTCAACCACTACATACAAAGTCTCCAAAACAACCTATCTGGTGGATTCCAAACAATCCTCAAGCAACTGAGGTCCAAAACAACCCACTGAGGGTCACTGAAGCAGTGTACATCAGAGGCTCCAAAACAACTTGAGAGGGACTTCCAAACAACACACAACAGAAGTTCCAAAGCATCCCAACAATGGGTCTCAAACACCGACAATAAAAACTGAAAGACAATTAAACAGATAACCTAAATTAAAACAATTCACAGCAGAGACCCCAAAACACCACAACATTACAAGTGAAGCCACCTCAACCTGCCCCGGGCTGAACCCTCGGAAAACGACACTGGCCGAAGCAATGTAAAACACATGCAGAATCAGAGCACCCAACTAGACTGCAAGCCCAGGTGAAGACGACCAACAGCCAAATAAAACCCACCCACTAAAAGTCATGAACCCCAAATTCAATATTTCGAAAGACCCCGACAACAGACGTTAAAAGTAACGAATCTCAAATTCAATATACCAAAAGACCCCCAACAACAGACGTCCAAACAACTTCAACTCTGCTGCTCAAAATCATATTTCAATGAATGCTCACAGAAAAACTTCAACGGAGCTCCAAGCGCAAATCCAAATGGAGCTAGAAGAAAAGAAAACAGGAGACCCCAACTCAAACCATCCGGAGGCTACTGCATACATGGATACAGAGTGCATGCAGCAAGTCAGTCAGATTACCTGGCGATGTGCACAGGTTTCACAGTTTATGTGTAGGTAGTTTCTCCAATGGACCAGCGGCACTGGTCAGCTTATAGTGATGTATAACATAAAAAAGGTAACAACTCTGAATAGCTCATATCTTAAGTGAATTGGACCGCACTAAGCCAACAGTGACACAGGGTTTTGCCGGATCAAATGTCTATATCCTATGTCTTTGGGGGCTTTGACATCTAAATCCATCTTGAGTTTGGCTATTCCGCTGGTAAGGATGAAGGTTGTTTCCCGTGCTTTTGATGTTAGTGGTGTTTTTGCGTGTTTTGTTTGGTGAATTTCGTCCTTGTCGGCTGTTGGTGGTAGTACCTGCGGTGGTTGTTAGTGGGTTTCACGTCTTCCCTCTAGCTGGAGTACAGATTGCTCTGTGCTGTTTGATGGAGCTCGTGTCTGGGTGAGACGGAGGTGGTCCTCAGTGGTTAGTAATGGTGATATTATCTGCTGTTGTTAGTGGTGAGTCTCCGCTTTAGACTGGAGCTGTGGGGATTCCTCTGTGCGTATTGCTTTATATCCTGTTACTTACTCCTGACTGGGCATCGGAGAAGAAACGCAGCGAGTTTCCACTTTTAGGCGAGCTAGATACATCCCATGGTTGCAGCTCGGTGAGAAAGACGGTGGGCACAGGTGGGGAGTGTTGGGTGAAGGAAGGAGTGAGGTGGGTGAGTGAGAGCTGTTCAGAAAGCCCAGCCTGACTGAGGCCGAGCCAGACCCTCGCGCCCTCCCGAGCCCAGCTCTGGCAGCGGATTGGTGCGCGTGCAGCCGGGAGGGTCCAGTGTGCGAGCGGAGCCGGTGGAGGGGGCGGGAAGGGGCGGGCCCTGGCGGGTGCTGGCTCCGCGCATCGGGCGCTCGGGTTCACACCGCGCTCTCTTTCTTGGAGAGGAGACAGGGGACCGAGGCTGCCTCGCACAGCCTGCCACGGCACAGCGGCTCGCCCCTGCCTGCCTGGAGGATGAGTTCGGCAGTGGAAAAAAAAAAAAAAGGGGGGGGCGCCAAGTTATGCGAGGGGTACAGCTTTCAACTGTGGTCCAGCGCAAAAAGGTGCCCCCCCCCACAGGGGTGTAACGCAGCCCCCTGCGGCGGAGGGGACATCCAACCTTTAGGGTCCCCTCACTCCTTCAGGGGGCCCCATTTAGTTCAGGACCAATAAGTATCTGAGAGATGTGGGAGACTAAAGCCCACCCCCTGTTCTCCAGGGGGTATAATTTTGAGTTCCGACATTGCCACCCTCCGCCTGCACAAGGGGATGAGGGGCCCCTGAGTATCACAAATGTCCTTAAACCTCGGGCTGAATGGGGCCACCCGGAAGGTTTGGGCACCCCCTGTGCCGCAGGGGCTGCAGGGTGCTACGTGACGTAGCTCTCTGGGATTCGCTGTGTGATAGGGAGAGAGGGGCGGCATGGTATGCTCGGGTCCAGGGAAGTCGGAAATACAGGTGCAGCGCACAAGACACACGCTGAGGACTGGGCATCGGGGACTTTAAGGTTAAGAGCACTAATGCAACAATGAAACTGGCACTGGCAGAACTCCGGTTTAGCAGTAAGAGGCAGCTATAATGAAGGTTCGGTGGACACTTCAGACTCTTGGGGTCCGGTGCCACTGCACCCGTTGGACCATCCATACCTACGCACTTAATGCTGAACTAGACGGCACGACTTCCCATCAGCCTGCGAGTGGGGGAACTTTCTGAGACCAAGGATGCAGCTCGCTGGAGTATGCATGCGGTGGGACGGGGTGGGATGGGGGCGGACTGATTTCAACAGAGATCCAAAGATCCCCCTCTACAGACAAGAGGAAAGGCGGTCTGGGAAGTCGAGGCACCCTCGCTCCTGCCCACGGAGTGAGGAGAGGGCGTCTTGTGAGAGAGTGGGTATATAGAGCTGCCTAAGCACGGGTCCGGGGGTCGCAAGAGTAGACAGTACGGTAGAGGGAGGAGGAAGTGACACCTTCTGAGACAGAGGAAAACTGGCGCTCCCGCTATAGGCCAAAGGAAACGCGCTCGGGACAGATGGCGCTGTTTCCCCAGAGCTCCGTGTCACACAATACAAATACAATACAAACATGCATCATCATTAGCGTGTCTGAAATAGAGGTATTGCCGAAGCTGCTTTGTGGATGATATTTTACCAAGACATGAGGCAGGTCAGTGTACCTTTATCTGGTCCTTATAGGAGAAAGCTTATATAGTCTGACAAGAGCCACAAATCCCTGTTTACATTTGTGTCTTTTATTGTACCCTGTCATGTGCAGCCAAATATTAGGCTGTTTTTTTCTGGGAAAAGAGGGTACGCTATTTACATTTAAGTTGTCCAGTAGCTCCTGCTCTAACCCCGTGGATGCAGGGGCTTACCTATCAATGGTGCATGAGGTGCAGTAGCACCGGAACAAAGAAGGCTGAGGGCAACTGAACCCTAAGTATTGCTAATATCAAAACAGCAGTTCGCGGCTAGGTGCATTTTCTTGCTTTCAGAAGAACCAATTGCGTCCAACTACGCAATTATGTGGAGGGTCAGGTGAGGTGGCCCTCTCTGAGACATGACTCAATGCCCATTACAGCGGAGCCAAGTACACACTTACTGAGGCGAATGTACCCAGCCACCGAGGGCGCAGCGCATTCTACAACACGTAGGTGCAGATTTACAAGCCCCCTGCACCACCAGTACTTCACTTTTTGTGACATACTGGTGGCGCAGGGGGCTGCTCCATATTTACAAGGAGAGGAAAAGCCACCCAGTGTGACTTTTCCTCTCCTTGTAAATATGACCCCTTCACACGCAGCACTTTGCGGTGAAGGGGCGTTCCATGGGTGTTGCTGTGGGTGTTCCCACGCAACACCCATGGAACAAGACACATCTCAGAATTACAGAAATCGTAACTCTGGAGATGCGTTTGAAAGCTACGCCACCCTAGAGGTGGCGTAGCGAGGCGCACCGAGGAGAAATGTTTTCATTTCTCCTCGTTCTTCACGCATTGAAAGAGGAAAATGGTTGTAGGGATTGTTTTTGTGCAGGAAGGTTCCCCTTCCTGCACAAAAGCTAATCTCCCCACGACGCAGGCATCCTTGCACCATGGTGCAAGGGTGCCTGCGCCGGCATATGGCTGCAGTTTGTGCGCCAGCGCAGGGGAAGCTACAAGGATGCGACATATTCTTGTAAATATGTTGCATCCCTGTGCTTTCCAAACTAACGAAGCATGGCACAGCAAAATGACTTGCTGCGCCGTGCTGCGTTAGTTAATTGTAAATCTGCCCCAGAGATTATTGTGTACACTTAGGGGCAGATTTACAAGCCCCTTGCGCCACTTTCGCGTCACTTTTCCCATGTTAAAAGTGACGCAAAAGTGGCGCAAGGGGCTTGTATATCTGCCCCTTAGTGTGATCACCCCTTAATGGCACAGAAAGTGCAGTTCCATGACGTACCAGAGGGGACGCACACTGATTTAAATGATGCCGCTTCAGCACAGAGTGGCGTGGAGATTGTGCAGGGGAAGGGTCATGGGCGTAGCTTCCATCGGTGCACCAGGTGCAGTGACACCGGGGCACAGAAACCCGAGGGGCCCATTTAAATTTGATAATTGCTGTTTACTACTTCCGCAGCAGCCAAAGGGGACACATTTTTCTTGTTTGAGCCAGGGCCCCTGGCACCCTCGCTAAGCTACTGGACAGGGTTTCAGGTGTACGCGGAGGTGGGGCTTCATATCCAGTCTAAACCCAAACAACTTAAGTGGCGGAGGGTCCCACGCTTATACTTGAGGTGATGCAGCGGCTGCCATATGTTCCTGTCAGAGATAGGGAGACTAACGTAGAGATTAAAACAGCTTTTGCAACTGGTAGCAAGCGCTTTTAGCGGGCAGGTACTGAGTACCTGCACCAGGGCCGGACTGTGAACCGAAACAGGCCCTGGCAGAGTGCTCGGCCAGCCCCCCGGGGGTTGGGGGTGCGGCCGACCTGCACTCCTTTAACAGGGAGAGTTCCGGCGCTTCACAGCAGGATAAAGTGCAGTGACATTCCACGGTAGAATGATTAGAGAATAGAAGTATGTTTACCTACAAGGGACGCATTAACGCTAAGTGGAATATGCAGTGTGTCACGTGCGCTAATGTAAAGAAGGAAACGGGACCGGCTGCCTGCCGCGTGAAATGTGAAATACAGAAATAATCCGGGTTCAGTGGGTCCCACCGGTGCTACTGCACCAGCTGTACTAATGAAAGGAACGCCCCTGGCCCGATGTGCGGAATACACAGGGGTTCAGCCAGACTGCGGCCCCAGCAACAGCCCAGAGACCAGGACGGGTTGGACCGGAAGTTTCTGACTGACACCCAGAGCAGCGTCAGCTCCCCCAGCAGCCGAGGTCTGGACTCGTTTACATAGCATATGATCGGAGAGACTGAAAAGCAGCAGTACCATCCGCAGCCCAGGGGTGGCGATGTGTCTGTGAGACAACGAGCGGGAACTGGCGCTAACAGACTGACACACCGACAACCCCTGCCCGCGCCTCGCTCTGCTCGCGCCCCACATGCAGTCCCTGAGCTCGCAGGGGGCGGGGAGTTTGCCTTACACAAACAGATCAATCTGTGTAAACAAGGGGGCAGGCGAGTCCCAAGGCGACGGGGTCGGGGAGACACATCGGACCTGCTGTGGGATCTTCTTCCCTGCCAGTCCCCTCGGCACAGGCAGATGGATGGGAGAGCGAGCGTCTGGCACCGTCTCATCAGCTCTGTAACCCAACCCAACCCATCACCCACAGCTCACCCCTGGGGTGCTGCGTCCTCAGACCCGTGTTCTAATGATTGTCCTCTGCAGCCACGGTCTTGGAGCCCTTGCATACGCTCATCCCTCTCACCCCCTCTCAGGACCTTATTGCTGTTCCATGTACCCAGTCCTGGCCTCTGGACGCAGGATAACAGTCCTGCCTCCATGCTCTCAGCAGTGTCCACCACACCCACCCATGCCCTCCCCTGAAGGAACGGCGTGCCTCCCCCATGACCTCACTGCTGTCCTTCTGAACCCAGTGCTGCCCACAGAACCCAGGGATGTAATCTGCCCCCTGAACCCATAACCCATGAGATTTCTTTCATCTCGATCCATCATGCTGTCCCCTTGATCCTGGCGCTGCCTCCCATCCTCAGGGTCCTTGGTGCCACCTGACTCTATCATAACAGTTCTGTTCTTTGCCACCAGGGTTATGGTGCAATCTTATGTGTACTTATCCAACGCTCTCACGCAGGGCCGGCTTTAGCGCTGGTGGCGCCCTGTGCAACAATGTCTGTTGGCGCCCCCCCCAATCACCACCTCTGCCACGGATTCCCTCACTAGCACCCTTTAGCAGTGCCTCTCAAGTCTCCATAACCACTGTCTCTCAGATTCATTTAGTTTTATAGCACCACTCACACCAGTGTAAGGTGTCAGAGCACTTTACACCACACACACACATTGCACAGAGACAATCGTGTGTAAATCAGTGTATAGGAAATGTTACATTAGACAGTACTACAAGGTGTAGTGTAGGAGCGACATGTCATCAATACTGGTAGGCAATATATTTAAAGTTCTTATTCAGGAAAGACACACATTCTGAATTTAAAACGTAACATCATTGTTAGGGGTTCTCTTTCATAATTAGAATTGTTTTCTACCCAAATGAACCCTTTTCACAAGATTAGGATAATGAAAGACTGGGCAAAAAAACATATAGCTCTAACATATACCTTGCAGTTTGCAGCAGCTCTAGGGTGACAGTTAATAGCTCAATGTTCTATATTAGGATTTTGACTTATAAACGACAAGTATCAAAAGGAGCTCTCTGACAGAAGCAGTAACCCACTGACCTATTTACATTATATGCACTTCTTTATCTGCATGGTACACGTTCTTAGCAGCAGGCATTTTAACCCTCTGCGCTACCTTACGATGAGTCAAAACTTCCACTAGACAAACCTCCGGTCTCTTTCCAGAAAGACGATTAATCACCGGACTTCTCTTGACATTTTAATTGATGTCTGAAAGTTGCTGGAGGCCAGGAGCGTGGCAGCAGGTGCTTTTAAAATGATAGTATACTTTTTCAAAAATGACGCCCACACCCCAAGTCAACGCCTGGTGCGGTCGCACCGATCGCACCGCCCTAGAGCCGGCCCTGCTCTCACGTGACGGAGGTGTGGTTCCATACCCTCATGATTTCAGTGCGCTCCATTGCGAAGTGAACCCCTCAAGCAGATAATCCCAAACACCCCACGACCATAGTGATGTTTCCCAGCCTCCCATGATCACTGTACAGTCTTCCACCTTCATAATTGTGTTTTTCCTCATATTCCCCTTGACACTTGCGGAGGCTGTAAAGGGAGGAGATGTATCAGATGGCTGCAGCCGCGCCCCGCTCATAACGAGCACCGTCTCCAGGCCTCAGAACCCTTCATTCACACCAATAGAGATTCGATCACCTGGGTGAAGGAATATCACCACATTACGGAAAAGAGGATAACATCATATTCCAGTTGGTTGATGAATGCTGCAGTCAAGGTTCACCTATTTAGTTTGTGCTGACTGCTGTTTCTAGAGGTGGGTAAATAATTCCGCTGTGCCGGCGGAGTTTGCAGAGTTTTGCCCACTCTGCGTTCTGCTTGGAACGCAGAGTTCTGGCAAAACTCCACCAACTGCTGTATGGCAGAGTTTTTTGTCAAGTGCAGCTCGCCAATGTTAAGTTGGGGAGCGCGAGCAAGAATTTGCATCCTCTAGCACGATTCATGGGCTCTAGAATGCTTCCCGGCGAGATTTCTCAGTGCGGGCTCTCACAGCAGGTTGGGACTGTTCATGTTGAGAAAGCCGCCGCTAGAATAGAAAATCTACTCAAGCGGCAGAAAGAAGCAGCACCCTCTGGTGCGCCGCATGGTGCAGTTCCCACTGATTTTACAGCGCAAAACAAGCTCCCAGCGACAAAAATTAGCATGAGCAGGGCAAGGTGTGGAATCCCACCTGCTCACGGAAGTCAGCGGAATCTTGCAGAGTTTTATGTAACTCCCCTGAGTGAAGCTCCACAAGTTCTGCCCACGCCAAGTCATTTACAGTAGACAAACCAGTGGTGTAACACAAAATAATGGGGCTCCTCTGCTGAATGTGTTGAGCAGCCCCTGAGATTTCCATATTGCATAGATATTCATAGGCCCTATGCTGAATGGGGCTCCCTAAATGGTGTGAGACCTCTGCCCAGCAGGGGCTGCAGGGGTATGTGTTGCGTCCCTGAGAAGAACACCAGAGGCTGTTTAATAGACAAGCTATTGGACCTGTAAGTCTATTTTCGACTAGTTATGACCTTGAAATTGTCCTGATGCTACAGACACAGTTATAAAACTGCTTGCCTGCCTGCCTACCTGTCTCTTGATATAATCGTTACACAGTTGAACTAACCCAAACCTGCTTCCATTCATAAACTGCTACTAGATAGGCACTCAAATCTTCAGCCTCTGTTATCATTGCAACAGTGCCTCCCACGTGCTTAAGCCGCTTTCAGATTACCAAGCAATGAGTGAGTGATCAAGAAAGTTTGCAAAGCACAATTACTATACAGCTGTGCATTCCCCACACAGGAAGACCACCCGCAAGGGACTGATGCACAAACTGCTTCCTTGTCTATCACATTAACAATAAATGAGTGAGTGATTGAGGAAATTTGAAATGCACGCCTATTTGAAGATATAGCCGGCTGCCTCAAGGCACTGTCCACCCCACACCCAATAGGACCACTTACAAGGGTCTTACACAAAAAGAGACGTAAGAGTCTTGAACATCAGAAACCTTTGCTAAACTATGAAGCCTTCGTGGCATAGGCAGATACCCTATTTAAGAACTGCTTATGCCTCTTGTTGGTCTGGTGGCAGAACTAAATCAAATGAGGCCATTTCAGGAGCAACTATAATTTCAGAATCAACTTTAAGCTTTGTGATGGTACACACTGAAGATTAGTTGAACATGAAATTGTACGACTGTGGATGACTGAGAGGATGGGTTAAGCATATCCTGCCACAACCTAATCCTCTAACTACCGCCTATCCACCTTTTAGATAATTGTTTTACTGTTTTGATGTGGATTGTTCTGTAAACTTTATCTATTTTCTGATGCACTGAAGGGTAACAATTGAAAGGTGAAGTAATACGATCTTTAAAGCTTCTTAGATTTAAGTGAAATGCTGCTGAGCTAAGACAATTTGTAAACACAGCTGGATCCAACCCAGGTAGCAGTTCTTGCAAGCAAACAAGGCTGCTCAGTGGTACTTTAGATTATTCCTCACCCTGACCCGAAGTAGGACGGCTGAGAGTTGTTTCCAGTATTCTGTAAGCTTTATTTTGTTTTCATGAGAAAAAGCACACGATTGTTGTGCTTTTTAATACGTTCTTTTTCATTTTTTTGTCATTGTTTCAATAAATTCTGTAGGTTTCAATGTATAACAATTTACGATTGATTTAAATTGACGTTGGAATTTATCAATGCTGTGTTTTATATTTACACTCATTTTTTGGAGGCACCCAAGACTCTCCTTTTGGAAATGCGAGCAGAAGTTGACGTTTTTCTCTTTGTAACAGTTTAATGAAGGGGCAGAAATGTAATAACACAGACAAAAAAAGGCAATGAAGAACCTAGAATACAATGTCATTCTGATTTTGTAAAAATGAAGGCACATTTTTTTAACCAATATGCATGACAAATTGATGGAATACAATGAAGTGGTGACAAAAAAAGTCCTTGGGGAGAAAATCGTCTGTTAATCCAGCCAGTAGCACAAGGATTAATTGTAAAACAAAATGTAAAAATATAATAATAAAGAGTCTCTTTAGGATAAAAAAAAAACCTTTCTACTTACAGAGTACTTTGTGTTAGGAAGCATTGGAAATGTTTGCAATAAAACTGGTAGTCTGTCTAAAACAAGTGTCTCCAGCGGGTAGATCGGGAGCTACTGGTAGCTCGCCAGTACCCTGGAGGTAGCTACCTGAAGTGCACTGTGGCACAATATGTAATTCAGAGGGGTTAGCCCTATTGAAGAAGGCAGCACTACTCATCTCGGGAACCTTGGAGAGGTAGCCAGGCAAATCAATGGCAAGGCCACACGATTGCACACAAATACTCACCGTGACAGCCGGAGGGACTTGCAACATGACCACCTGTATCCACTCTCAATTTAGCAAAGTCACATTGAGATTTGTCACTTTGAAAGCTTCCCCCTATCAGTAATACATGTTGTGTGAAAAAGACAAGATGTTCTTGGAGTGGCTCTACCCGAAAGGAAAAGGGAATATTTGATCAAAAATGTGTATTTTGAAGAATTGATATTCTGATGTTTGAAAATGATGGCAAATCCAAAACATATTTACAGCTGCTCTTTGAACAATAATTCATGGTGTGTTTGGAAGATTTGTCACGTGGAGGCATTTTATAGTGATAAAACGTTTCCTGACATTGCTGTTGCTAACCCCCGTCTTATGCATTGGGTGGTCATGGTTTTATCACAATATCAAGTCTCAGATATCGTCCTGCCAAAATATTGTATCTAGAATATTCACAAACACAATGCAATAAAGGTAAATATATATATACATCAAACGCTCCTTTTCCCAGCCGCAAAGTTCCACAGTGTCTCCCTACATTGCTACAGTGTTGAATACGGAGCACCATCAGGTTTACAGTGAAAACATTTTATTTTTGATAATACATTAGTGCAGTGACGGCTGACGCATTTCGACAACAGCCTTCCACCGGGCCATAGAATCGCAACGTGCCGAGTGTCTATTAAAAGGAACCATCCTTCATTAGCCACCACCTTATCTAAAAACAAGTAGACTGCACAACATTCTTATTTTAAGTTTCCCTCTATTTCCACCATTTTGAAAAATGTTCATGCTCTTCTCGCATGTTTGTCAACAGATGTCACCAACAGTAAGTTGTAATGGGGGAAACTTGACATATGGCATTCCTAGGTCCATATCAAGTTTTGCGGCACATTATTTTCGCTGAAGAAAAAGCATACAAAGGGGCTCATTACGATGGCGGGCGGTAAAAAAACCGCCATCCATCATAGCCTGAAAGGACCGCCCGCCTGCACCATGGGAATACTGAGCGAGCAATTATGATGACGCGAATCAACCACCGCCCGCGGCGGAAAAAACACACAGAATACCGCCCGTCCATGACAGAGTCGAAGATAAGCCATCCGCCACGGACGCAATTCCGCCCGAAAACCTAAAATACGACCGCGCGGACGAACTAGACACCGGCCGTCAAATTAGGATCCCCCCGACATGAGCGCGGTAAACCAACATATTTCCCGCCCGCAACGGTGAACAACAGAAATGAATAACTGACAAGGCGGAAGGCCTGGCGGCCACGTCCGTGCACAGAAATATTGGCGGCCCAAACAAATACACACAACACGGCCAACAAGTCCACACAGCAAACAACGCCAAAATACCCAGACACAGAACACATCCCAAAGACACATCCCCCTGCCAAAAAACCCCCTCACAAAGCCCAGGACACCACGCCCAACACACCTGAAAACGACAGACCATCATGACACACCCACAGAGGTGAGTACAAAAGCAGCCCCCTCACAGACCACAAACCCTTGCACCACTACAAAGCCAAGACCACAGCAGAGAACACAGAGAGCCACAGAGGAAAGCAGTATACCACACGCACGCACACATCACACCCATCACCACCACCACCACCACCACCACCACCACCTAAACACCGGCACCACTAACCCCCTGCACATCACACACCAAACACACCACACCAGCACCACAAAAACCAAACCACGCACCATGGCAACACAACGAATGCCCAAGTTCACTGCCACAGAGTTGACGGTCATGGTCGACGAGGTCATCAAGGTGCACCCACAAATCTATGGGAACCAGGTCCAACAGACACCAGTAGCCACCAGAAACAGGATGTGGAGCAGGATCGTAGACCAGGTGAATGCAGTTGGGAACGTGCCACGCAACCGGGGGAAATCACAAAGAGGTGGCAGGACCTGAAAAGCGTGGTCAGGAAGAAGGAGGCCAAGAACCGGGAGCTGGCTGACAGGACTGGCGGCGGAAATCCCGCGCCATTCAAGACCTTCAAGGCGTGGGAGGAGAAGATGCGAGGCATTCTACATCCGGAGAGTCTCACCGGAATACCAGGGGAGTGGAGGCTGGTAAGTACAAACAAATGTATACCAGCACACCGCCATGTACTGTCATGCACTACCACAATGCCATAGCTCCGAGGGACGAACACCCCCATGTCCAGTACACAATCCACAAGACATCCCTCACACATGCAACAGACACTCACACACACTCAGCCCATAGGCACCAATAAACAAAACCATGGGGGCATGTGTACAGTCAGCCAGCACCACAACTCCCACCAGCTCCCCTTGTAGGCCAGATGCGCCGGAAGGAGCGCACCCCACACCCACACCCATGTGGCAGCCATAGCTGCACAAACCAACAAGTAACAGGTAAGTAGCCTTACCACAAGGCCCGTGTATCGGAGGGGGGACTGCAGAAGTACACCCCCCACCAGGCCCCCAGTCCTACAGCGCAGCAAGATGGAGCACTCCCCACACCCATGTGTCAGCCATCGCAGTGCACACCCTCATCACACATGTAGAAATGTTACCTGACATGGAGGGGTGTCTGTGGATGGTAAACCATCACAACTCACAACACGGCCCCCACACCCACAGACCAGCAAGATGGAGCACCCCTCCCTCTCATAACCATGTGGTAGCCATTGCATTGCTCCCTCAAAACCAACAAGTAGGTAGACAACTGTACAGGGCGGGGTGTCTGTAGGCATGAGGACTGTACTACGACTAACATGTGGGACATATCACGTAGCAGAGGAACAGGTAGCACTGCTCCCTGTCACAATCATGTGACCAATGTGCACACGTTCATAAATTACAGAGTCATAGCCCACATGAGCCATCTCAAATACAGTAATACGTAAGGAGTCACGTCTGCATGCACAAGTCTCACTGGAGTACTGACCCACATGGCGTGCACTGTGCCAGTCATCACACACATCAGCAACACCATCCAAGTCCTGTCCATGTAGTCGTGTCTGCTTGTTCCCTTGACATTGTACAACATCACCCATGTAAGTCTAACTTGCCTAAATGTAACAGAGTGGAACCCCAGTAATGTCACATACACCACTGGACCCATGAACCACACAGCTACACAATGCACATTCTAAATCACATCCATCTCATCTTCCAGCCCCAGTGTCATGAAAGGCATATCATCTAAACAGTTGCCCCATATACAGTAGTTCAGCAAAGATACCTGCCGATGACCAATAATGTGTCTGCTGTGTCTGAAGCGCACGTCACACTGTGAGTTACAACATACAAAATATAGTCAACACCCCAAGAGCACTGCATTGCTACACATGGCTGAGAGTACCACGCACACCAAGGAATTGTCCCATCTGCAATACGTTGTGTGGCACACAACCATTACTCACACACTACAATGCTTGCAGTGTAATGTCCTCAAATGACAACAGTGAGCAGATATGCTGGGTAAGTCAGACATACACACACCTCTGTCTCTGTAGTGTCGTGTGGCCAAAACACATGTCCCCTTCTGCACCCATATGTCACAGTATGTACCACAGTACCATATTTCATCCCTAAAACGTCCATGTGGCTGTACCCTTTTTGCCATCTGCGTTTCCAAGCGTTGCATTTGAACCCCAAAAACATATATCATCTCAAAAGCGTTCATGGGGCTGTACCCCTTTTGCCATCTGCGTTTCCAAGCGTTGCATTTGAACCCCAAAAACATATATCATCTCAAAAGCGTTCATGGGGCTGTACCCCTTTTGCCATCTGCGTTTCCAAGCGTTGCATTTGAACCCCAAAACATATATCATCTCAAAAGCGTTCATGGGGCTGTACCCCTTTTGCCATCTGCATTTCCAAGCGTTGCATTTGAACCCCAAAAACATATATCATCTCAAAAGCGTTCATGGGGCTGTACCCCTTTTGCCATCTGCGTTTCCAAGCGTTGCATTTGAACCCCAAAAACATATATCATCTCAAAAGCGTTCATGGGGCTGTACCCCTTTTGCCATCTGCGTTTCCAAGCGTTGCAGTTGAACCCCAAAAACATATATCATCTCAAAAGCGTTCATGGGGCTGTACCCCGTTCCCACCAAAGCCACAAAATGTAGGGGCACTGCAACACACACCAATTGGCATCTCAAATCCGTCCCATGCCATATGCACCCATCACACTATTCCATTGCCTTGATCACGCACACACATTGTAGAGCCATACACACGCATCCGGGAAATCAGTGCACAACTGTGCACAAACTGTGCATGTCAGACATCTAACACAAACCTTGCAAGGTGCAACACAATAACCTGTCAACTCCGCCCCACAGGTGACGAACAGCATGATGCTGCGGATGGAGACAGCAGCCATCACAGCCAGTCCACAAGCCCCCCAGCCGGACTCACGGATGTGGAAGACCTGGACACCTCTACGGATGAGGACTCCCGACCTGGCACATCTGGTGTGGCAGGCCGCAACAGCTCCCCAGGACCCCTCCTACCCACCAACCCATCTCCCAGGGCTGCTGACCAGTCCCAGGCCCCTGCTGCCACGGTCATTGCGGCCACCACCACCGCCGCAACCACCACCACCACCATCACCACCACCAGGGCCTCCCTGACCACCAACCCTGCGCAAGGGGTGGCACGCACCTCGACATCCACCCTGGGAGCCAGAACGAGGCCCCGGGTGACCAATGTGGCGAGTGGGCAGGTCGGTGGCAGCAGTTCAGGTGGGAGGAGCAGGGTCAGGCCAACGCCAACAGAGCCTGGGAGCCAAGCCCTGCCGCAAATAGCCAGAGTCCTTGGGGCCTATGAAGAGGCCCAGGGACAATGGGCCAGGTCAGCTTCCGACACGCGGGAAGTCCTCGGGGTGTTGAGGTCCATGGACGCCCACATGGGCCAACTTGTGGACCTCATGGGCCAGCTAGTGGTGGCGGTGAGGGCCCACTCAAGGCCAACCACACCACCTCCGCCACCACCTGCTGGGGCGCAGGGACGTGCAACATCCAGTTCCCCTGCGTCCACAGCGAGTGGGCAATCCTCAGCCACCACCAGCAGCCCACACACACAACCCCCCCTCCCAAACGTGGAAGGGCCCGTCCGAAGAGGAAACAGATGTCCAGAGAGGACTTTGCACGCTCCAAACGCCAGTGAGTCAGCCAGCTACGGTGGCCATCCCCTGCATTCACGTGGACTACCATCCTACCCCACACTGCAAGTTAAATGGCATACGTCTGTTGGACTGAGGACCCAGGACAACATGGGCACACCTTGACCATCACGCGGACATGACCGTCAACTCATTGTACAGCATGCACCACTTTCTTGATCACCTTACCCACAAACCTCACCTTTAAAATAAATACACCTGTATCACATTCCATGTCATCTGCCCTGTTTATTATCAAGGATGCACAACCGTCAGCATGATCATAAATGCATCTGTAGTGTGGTATGTCGATAGGCCAGGAGAGGCTGTAGGGACCTAGAGGTGAAAAACAGAACAAGAATCCATTGAATGTGTGTGTCACACACTCATCACACAGTACTTTTCATCAGGTCTAAGCAATGTACACACATCTCACAGAGCAACAGGGCACAATGTCACAGCCACTGTCAGTGGCATACTACCCTGGACATGGACCATTCCCACACAGCACTCAGTGAACAATAGGCCGCCGTGACAATGCACACATACACCTACACAACTACAGCGACATCAGCCGTCGTACATGGTCACTCACCGTCAAGTGAAGTAGCGGGCGATGAGCTGCTGACGCTCATTCACTGCTTCCTCCTCTCCACTGTCCTCGTCACTGGACACGGCTTGGCCTGCAGGCGGGGGCCCTGGCTGATCACCGTCATCCACTATCAGTGGGATCCGCCTGCGAATGGCAAGATTGTGCAGCATACAGCATGTCACAACTATCTGGCACACCTTCTGTGGGGAGTATGCCAGTGCACCCCCGGTGCGGTCCAGGCATCTGAATCTGGACTTCAGGAGTCCAAAAGTCCGCTCTACCACACGTCTGGTCCTCCCATGTGCCTCATTGTACCTGACATCAGCTGGTGTCCGAGGATTGCGTATTGGGCTCAGCAGCCAAGGCCCATTAGGATATGCAGAGTCACCTGGGTGTGAGAAACACGGAGAAACGTTGCATTTCCAACAGGATACAAGGCAGCACGTCACACCCAGCACGCTACACGAGTATGCATACTCACCAACAATCCATGCACGGTCCGGTTGCAGATTGGTCATCAGACGTGGGAGGATGCTGTGGCGCATGATGTGCGAGTCATGGGTGGATCCGGGAAACTTCGCACACACGTGAGTGATTATCATGTCCGCCAGGCACACCACTTGCACATTCAGGGAGTGGAAATGCTTCCAGTTCCTGTAGATGTGCTCCACGGCCCGTGGTGCAACAAGGCCAACATGTGTGCAATCAATTGCACCTACAACCTGGGGGATGCGTCCAAGGGCATAGAAAGCACCCTTCACTGCCGGCAAATCACGAGCCCTGGGAAATCGGATGTACCGGTTCCTGTAGAGCATCATAGCCGACAGGACATCCCGTAACACCATGCTGAACATGGGCTGGGACATCCCACCTCCACTGCCCACCGTGTGTTGAAAGGATCCGGTAGCAAAGAAATGCAGTGCAGCCATCACCTTATCCGTGGGGGTGAATGCAGTAGGATACTCCCTGCGAGGGCGGAGGTGGGGTTCCAACAATGCACATAGGTGATGCAGGGTAGGTCGGTCCAGACGGAATTTCCTTATCACCTCCACATCCTCCATGTCTGCCAGCAATTGGTAGGGGCGATGTATGTTTGGTCTCCTCCTAGGACAGATGGAAGTGGACACATGTCAATGCAACTCACCACATGGCATTTTCACATACACAAAACAAAGATCACTGACAAAGCAATAGAATCACAGAACAGCTGACAAGTAGGGACAGCACAGCTACATTACTCTTACACAGGTCCCCTTACCAATAGCAATGACCACTGACACAAACCATTGCTATGAGCATGCACATGGGGAATTAGGCCATAATAGCTTGAAAGGCATGATGATGACTTCAGACTGCATATGTGGGAAGCGGCAACACCACGGCAATATACCTAGCTGCTGTGCCTGACACAGCTTCCGAGGCTGGGTGAGTATGGCACACACCAACAACACAATGTACACAGGCTGAGCGGTACACCAATCGCAGCAGCTTGGACACACTGAAACAGCCCCAGGGGGCTATATGAGTGTGGGAGGGTGACCGGCATTACCACAGCTACCAGGGACTGCTGACTGGCATCCCTCAACAACACCTGCTGCTGCTGCCACCTGTCCACCTTCATGTCGACGAGTCTGATTATATGTCCAGGTCCACTCACCAGCGAGGAGCTGGAGTACCTGGATTCCGAGCTCCACGCACACTGCCCAAGGCTAATACCTGCAAATGTCGTGTGTGTAAGACAACTACTGTGTGTGTGGGAGTGCATGTGGGGGACACACATGTCGTTGATCCGCAGCACTATGAGTCAGAGCCTGTGGGGTTCCAACATGCACCGCTTACCATGCTTACTACAGGTGGAAGGGGTATGTAGGCTCTCTGGTGCTTTCCCATGCATGTCCCTCCCGAGTGGTGGTACATGGCATTTTCATGTCAGACATCCAGTGACGCAGCCACTTGGCAATGCATGAGTCTGGGCAGCTATTGCTTGTGTGAATGGCTGCCTGGGTCCCTGCTGGCCTTCTCTTTCTGTGCAGACCTGGGCTGCACATTGACCGCCCAATCCTAGAAGGAAACTACACTGACTGTACAGTGGGTTACATGTGTCATTAGTTAACAACTGTCAGGAAATGCGCAAACTCAGCCCTGACAATTGAACACTACAGGCCATGTGATGGTGATGTGTGTGAGAGATAGTGGCACTGAATGTGACCTCCATTGCGGGGTGAGCCATTCACAGGGCGAGTACGTTGAGGGCTGCGCAGTGTTGGACACAGTGAGTCCACCCACAAAGATGTGTTGCCTTGTGATCTATGTGTTGGACTACCTGACACTGGACAGTAGATGTGGGCGGACTACACATTGCTCAAAGTGCTGGCATCCTGCATGTGAATGGGATGGACAGGTACTGTGTACACACTCCCACCAGCATGCATTCACGTGTGGTGTACACATGCTGTTATGCCATGTCCGATACCTTCTTGGCTCTGTTACACGTCTCTGAGTATTTAGGATGGGTCAGCATCATGCCACTGTTATTGGTGGATGTGGGTGATGATGAGAAGTGTATGAGTGATATTTCAACCCTCTTGTGTACCATCCCTGCAGTTGGAAGTCCTCCAGCCCAAGGCCTTGTGATGAGCCATTGCATCCAAGTTGATGCCTCTGTGTATGTGTAACCGACAGTGCAGCCAATTCCACAAAGGGTGTGACGTCATCTGCCGGATGTGCGACTACGTTGCGGTGACGAATCAGGGGATGCCCTCTCGTATCGTCATGTTGGCACGGCGCTGCATTTCACCACTGATGGTCTGCTTCTTGACAGTCACACAGCCTGTGCCGGATGCACGTTTGTAGGGGCATCAGAGAGCAAGCAGGAGTACAGTATTGTGGGATGGTGTTATATGCTGCCAGAGGCAGCATGTGTCCACAGCCTACCCATCATCTGGGCAATGTGATGTTTATTGTGTGATGCAGTGGGTTGTAAGTGTACTCTGTGCTGGGTGCATCTGACATGCATATGCGATTCCTGAGGGTCAAGATGTAATTTGAGCACTCTGCATTGTCAATGCGTTCAGAGTCGTAGGCCTCAGGAACAGCCTGTAGTCTGCTGGAGTGGCAATTCACATGTATGTTTGGGGCACTGTGCCTACTCTGATTTCGTAATGACACATGTGTGCGATGCCTCACCTCATATTCCTGATACTCACACATCAGGCACACTGTGCAACAGTAGTTGTGCTCGTGCGATGGACAGGTGTTTGGCATGGGCTCATGACCATTGTGGACTGTCATGTTGCAGTCTGTGTGAGTGGTGTCCCATTCTGCTCCATGCAGGTATGTCCTTGGCCTAATTACGTAGTGGTCATCCATGCCACCATCAGGGCAGTGGGTGTGCACACAGCGATTAGTGGCTATTGCCGCAGGGTGACACAGTCCGGGTGTTGTGCCATGTGCACTACACATGTGCCACTTATTAGCGGCTTCATTTCCTGTACGCCAGCCATTACGTGTTGATTGTGGTAGCTGTATACAATTGCACAGGTATCGTGCAACATGTGCATTTGGGATTGTTCTGTGCTGGCTCCCTTGCACATGTCTGTGTATTTGATGCCAAATGAGTGAGGCCACCTCGCTCTCCCTCATGTAGCATCTCCCGTGTGTGCTGCGGGACAGGGGACGGTCAACAGTGGTGAGGCATCGGATGGAGCAGCTGCACAGGAGCTGGGTGAGACAAATGTGACCGGCGCCTCGGAGGGGGCAGACGTGTGCTGGATGAATCACAGGCCGAGACGACAATTGCTGCGTCATCTGAGGACAGGGGTCATGCATCCATGTTTGCTAGCACAGGGGACGTGTACTCTGGCTCCTCTGCAGCCACGCGGAGGCCAATGCCCGCCCTCTCAACTACTTCCACTGGTGCAACACGTGTCGGCACAAGGATGAAGGATTGAGTGTCCTTCACACCAGGCACAGCTGCCCCTGCGACCCCTGCTGCCCTCATTGCCGGGTCTGTTGAGCATGTGCGGCATCTCTGCGTGGGTCAGACAGCTCTCCTCAATGACTTCATTGCCCATGGCATCACCTTGCCGCAGGTGACATAGTTCATGGAGGGCCTACATGTACGCGTGGGTGGGCTACACCAGTCTGTCCAATGGTTGTCCCCCCCCAGTCAAGGTGGGCCTTCAACTGGGCCACTCTCAGGCTGACATTCCTGACCTTCCTCCACCCCCGTGGACAGTGGCACATCTGACAACAGCAGGGCACGAGTCCTGACAAAAGAGGTGGTGGGACGCTGACGTCATGACAGGAAGTGACGTCACGAAAGGTGGCTTGCACCATCAGACTCATTGCCTCCCCTCGCTCACCCCTTAGATGCGATTGCATCAGAGAAGCACGCGCGTGATCAGCAGCTCCACTCTCGCCCCAGAGAGGCCAAAGTGTGAATGTGTGGCTCCATTTGCTCCATTTATCGGGCTCACGGTAATATCAGTGGGGGACGCCGTTCAGCCGCGTGGTACCCCGACTCGTGCCCTGGACAACAGTGACAATGCATGGCTGTCTCCGGAGTCCGGATACACCACATGCAACACACAGAAGCTGTAGCTGCCCTAGCGGGCCATGCCGCAAACACCATCCCAGACGACAGGTAGACACACCCCGGTGCGCATAGTCATTACATCCGCTGCCATTGACAAGGGACCCATAGAGTGAGATATGGGCCTCAGGGTGACGGGCCTCCGAGCCATCCACCGCCAATGAGTGTCATGCAACTCTCCCATTTCGCAAAGCCAATGGGACACTTTGCCTGCACACCAGGGCTCGAGTCGGGGTACCATGCGGGTGGACGGCGTCCCCCACTTATTTTACCGTGAGCTCGATGAGCGGAGCGAATGGAGCCACACATTCACTCTTTGGCCTCTCTGGGGCGAGATTGGAGCTGCTGCTCACGCGCGTGCTTCTCTGATGCAATCGCATCTAAGGGGTGAGCGAGGGGAGGCAATGAGTCTGATGGTGCAAGCCACCTTTCGTGACGTCACTTCCTGTCATGACGTCAGCGTCCCCCACTTCTTATTTAGGACTTGTGCCCTGCTGCACACTGAGAATGTGTTGCCTGCGAGATGTGACCAGGAGCAGGGTGCCATGACCTCCCACCCACCAAGCTCCACTGCCATCCCGTGCCCTGGGTAGCCTGTGCAGGTGGACTATGTAGGGGGTACACCTGGGGGACAGGGGATGTAAGTGCCTCGGCAAGGGCCTGGCAGACGCACAGCAGTATCCAGCATGTCCCCAGAGGGAGGGCTAACGTCTACACCTGATGCAGCATTGATCGTGTGCCCGCCTGTTGTGCCCACACGAGTTCACATTCATCCCCAGACAGGTAGGCTTTCCAAATACCTAACACAGTGGAAATCTACCCCTCCGGGATCCTCCCCATACAGTCGGTTTCAACACTGCATGTGTGCACCAACCCGTGCCACCCACCCACCTGGGCCAAGCAGCCCTCCCGCTTTACATGGCACATGTGTGTCTTCCACAGTTGTGCTTCTCTCTCAGGGGCGGAGCTCCAAATGTCCCGTTGCATACAGACAGCACCGAGTCGGAGTGGCATCCTGTTTGCATGGTAGGCACCCTCACACAACTACCTGTGACACAGTGGTGGCTGTGGTGGCTATTGTGACTGCCATGGCAGTGTTGCTGTCCATGGCAGGGTACACTCACACACAATGCATACGTAGCTTTTCGTATCAGTACTCTGCACATCGGACTGCCCACTGTCCCTGGTGTTGTACAATGTTGCCGCCTGTCTATGTATTCTGTGTCTGGATGCTGTTGTTCCTGTAGTGGGTTGTGTCTGTTTAGTTGCTGATTGCAGTTGTTACTGTGTGTGCATAGTTAAGTGAGGCACATGCTGTGTATGGTACCTCAACAATTGCAATGTCTGGTCTCACATTCCTATGTGTATTATACATGGCTGGGACTTCACTTCTTTCAGACTCTGCTACTTGTGTGTGTGATGAAGACGTATGTCTGTGACACGGATTGTCAGCATGTATTTGGTGGTATTTCTGTGTAAATGTATACGTGTCATGTATGCGTGCAAGGAAAGCACAGGGTGTGAGTCTAGCCACAGGATGACAGGTTGCATGTGCGGAGTGTGCGGGTATGTGTGAGCTTACTTTCTGGCTGGCCAGCAGTGTAGGTGTATGTGTATCTTGTGATGAACATAGAGTCTGGGCACATGGCTTACTTACAATGTGTGCATTTGGGAGGTGTAGGTGTGTGTGGTGTGAAGGGTGTGACTTTGGGGTGGTGTTGGTGTGTGTGTGTGCGCTCTGGCAATGTCGACTACACACATGTGTTACCCAGGGGCATGGTGGGTGTTTGTATCCTTGTTCAGGTCTGTGAATGTGAGCACATGTGTGTATTGTCTGTTGCACAGTGTGCAGTGTGATGGTGTGTCCTTGCAGTTCAGGATGACTCCTACTTGATATGTATTGGCCATTGTGGGTCTGCAGGGTGTGTGAATGTCAAGATTGTGCCTTGTATAATTGAGCATGTATGTGAATTTCGGCGGTTCGTACTCACTGTGCAGCCCTGCCCACCCACACTGATATCGTGTGTGTTTTGTCATGCATTGATGTGGCATGCTTCTTGCGTGGCTCCTATATTTGCTTGATGAGTGTGATGTCAGACTGTGAAGGTAAATGTACACATATGTAGGACTGTGCTTTGTAGTGACCAGGCCGTCAGTGTTGATGTGATGATCTGTTGGGCCACGTCAGACTCTGACATGCCAAGGCCCACGACCTGTGGTATTTCACTGTGTCCACTGTGGCAGCAACTCATATGCATTGACATCCAATGACACTTGACTACATGGTAATCTCACGAGTCCCGTGTACTTCACACACTCTCATCCTCTCTCATTCGTACTTATCTACGATCAATAATTCTCCAGAGTCACATATTTGCTTTAAGGCATGTATTGGAACTTACTTCCTCTGTGATGCAGGATGTGGACACTACTGGCAGCGAAATGCATGTGGAGGATATACTTAGCATGATTACACATACAGAAACAGAAGGGGGTACAGGTAGATGTGATTAGTTGTTGATTGTGGAATGAAGTCTTCGGAGTTACGAATGCCCTGCCCTTGCTATGCTACAGTACATTTGCTCATTACTGAAGTGCTATGGGCTTTGACACAGACAGTATTAATTTTGCCTACCGGACAGCTTGACATCATAGGCACATTATATCACAGTCCCATGGTACATGATTACTACAATAGTGACTCCGACACACCTGCGTCAGAGGTGACATCAGAGCATGAGCCTACATGCATGCAGCATCGTCTCACATATTGTTGCGATATGGTGGCTACTGAACATGACACAATGACTGGGGGCATGTTGTAGGGTGTTACATTTGTTGTCCATGCAAATGTCCTGGCACGGAAGTACAGACGAAGGTGAGGTGACAGTTCTCACGTAATACAGAGGACAGATAAGCGTGCACTGACAGGAGCATGTGTTCAGGTGCGCAGAATACATATTGTAGCATAGTTGTTCGTGCAGTTTTGGCCATGTGGTCACTGTACACAAGTCCCATACCTCTGCCTCCCCCTGTTCATGCAGGGACACGGGATATGGTGATGAACAGGGTGCATGTCCCGAAAATGTCAAGTGTCATGGCAGTGGAGTTGATGGTAAGGTGTTTGTTGCCGATTGCATGGTATAGTTGTTGCACAGCTGACTGCCCACTGCGTGCGGAAGTCAAGCATTGGTACGGTGTTGAACATGAATGTTCAATTGTGGGTATTGATTTGGGGACCCATGAATTGACAAGTTGTCAGGTATGCGATACCTTCCAGCAGGGCATCCCTCGCATTGGTGGTATTCATGGATGACATCCAATCGAGCGGATGGTGGGTTGCAACGTGTTCATCGTAAGTTGTCCCTTGTAGTAGCCTGATGGGACATGTCGGATGACATTCGATGAAACTGTAATCCAGCATACGTTGTGCAGAGGCACACTGGTCCCATTGCAGTGTGTGTCCGATTGCAGCCACAAACGCCATGCCCCCATTCGCTGAACAGATCCTGTCGTGGGCATCCAGGGGTGCAAACAGGTGTACCAAGTCCGCATTTGGACATGCCGGGTTGGAGAGACATAAATCCACAGGCCAGTGGTACGGGCACCTCCGACAGTAGAACACGGGGATGACGCAGCTGAACATTTCAATGCGGTAAGTCACTCGGTAACTTACATTCAGCATAGCCAGATTTGCACAGCCCACTATCTGTAGCAAGCTATCACTGTACAGCTGCATCTGTCTGGCGTAGGTGTGGAGCACTGGTGCAACAGCCATTTTGCTGCAGGGAGATGTGATGGCGTGCTCCGGCTGCCTGAGCTGTCTGCTTAGTGCAACCTCCGACGATGCTGGGTATTCTTGAATGGATGTTAGGCGGCAGGACTTGGGGTATAGCTTGGGAGGAGGACACAGGCCCTCATCCCACATGCTCCTATGAATGGTCAAGGCCAGTGGTGTCTGTCTCTTTCCTGATTACTTGCATTTGAGCCAGAAGGTGCAGTGGTATAATTGTATTTTGTGGTATTATCTTCCTTTCATGTTAGGCGTTATCTGCCAGTGGAAGGTTTACTCAGCATGGCTATGTTTGGCTTCTGGTTGGTACAATGGCTCCATTCTCCTGAAGAATTGTTGCAATGTGATTTGAGTGTAGGAATGGAAGGACATTCAATGCTATCTGCTCTCCCGTGTGTGGGCGGGACAGCTCGTCTCCGCTGTACATTGAGACTTGTGTGTGGGCGTTGTGATTGTGAACACCTGTTCTCAGGCAGCAGGGTTTTTCTCTTTTGTACATTGCATGGCTTGTTATTGCGTGCAGGATGGTAGGGGTATTTTTGGATGAGACTGGCGTGCCTTTTGCGGACAATGTCCATTGTTTGCGCTGTTATGTGTCATCCGCCGTGTGCTTCTCCATGTTTTGCACACAGGTGTGTGTCCTATTTCGATGTCGCTTTCCTCCCCTGTTCGGGACACTTGTGTGACTACAGGTTGACAACTGTGAGTTGTCGTTTGTGGACATGATTGATGCAAAAGGGCCACGTGACATGTGCCTTCTGGGTGGGGCTGGTGTGTGGTGTGTGTAGTTGTGGCCCTGTGGTGTTTGTGTACAGGCCATGCGTGGCACTGTCATTTGGGCTCTGCGTTGTGCGCATGTGTACGTGCGTCGTCGCCGCTGCGCTGCGGTGCCGTGACGGGGACGTCGGCTCCTGGTCCCGGGTAGTGTGTGCACAGGATGTTGCGAGTTGTTTTTATTTTGCAGGTGGGACATGTGTGGGTACAGTGTTGGATGTGTCTTGTCCCCACAGGGGTGTCTGGGGGGGTACATGTACAGTTTTTCCGCCCTTGCATTGTGTGCGGTGTTTGCGTGCCCTTGTTGTGTGTCTGCCTACCTGCGTCGTCTTTGCGCGTTCACTCCTAGGTGCTGCATCAGGTACAGCATTGGGATGGCCTGGAGAGCAGGATTCATGTCGAAGTAGGCCGGGTTGGTGTTTCTGTGGTCAGCAATGTGGTTTCCGCCTCCTGTGCTCGTGCGGTGTCTCTTTGCTGGTGGGGCTGTTTGTTTGTGTCATCGTAATTTGTACGCCGGGCGGTACGTCATTTCGTCGGACGGTGTGTCTCCGTTTGCGTGCGCCGCTACGTAGACGGGTGCACTTTGATGGCGGGCGGCGTCGCGGCCTTATGGGCGGTATTTTCCTGGCTTTTCACATCCTAATTTGGCGGGCGTGTGTGCAGTTGATGGCGGACGGTAAATGGCGGTTTCTGCCTACGTCAGCACGGCGGTAGTGTCTCCGCCCGCCATCGTAATGGGCCCCTTTGGGGCCCATTACGATGGCGGGCAGTAAAAAAACCGCCATCCATCATAGCCTGAAAGGACCGCCCACCTGCACCATGGGAATACCGAGCGAGCAATTATGATGACGCGAATCAACCACCGCCCGCGGCGGAAAAAACACACAGAATACCGCTTGTCCATGACAGAGTCGAAGATAAGCCGTCCGCCACGGACGCAATTCCGCCCGAAAACCCAAAATACGACCGCGCGGACGAATAGACACCGGCCGTCAAATTTGGATCCCCCCAACATGAGCGCGGTAAACCAACATATTTCCCGCACGCAACGGTGAACAACAGAAATGAATAACTGACAAGGCGGAAGGCCTGGCGGCCACGTCCGTGCACGGAAATATTGGCGGCCCAAACAAATACAAACAACACGGCCAACAAGTCCACACAGCAAACAACGCCAAAATACCCAGACACAGAACACATCCCAAAGACACATCCCCCTGCCCAAAAAAAAACCACAAAGCCCAGGACACCACGCCCAACACACCTGAAAACGACAGACCATCATGACACACCCACAGAGGTGAGTACAAAAGCAGCCCCCTCACAGACCACAAACCCTTGCACCACTACAAAGCCAAGACCACAGCAGAGAACACAGAGAGCCACAGAGGAAAGCAGTATACCACACGCACGCACACATCACACCCATCACCACCACCACCACCACCACCTAAACACCGGCACTACTAACCCCCTGCACATCACACACCAAACACACCACACCAGCACCACAAAAACCAAACAACGCACCATGGCAACACAACGAATGCCCAAGTTCACTGCCACAGAGTTGACGGTCATGGTCGACGAGGTCATCAAGGTGCACCCACAAATCTATGGGAACCAGGTCCAACAGACACCAGTAGCCACCAGAAACAGGATGTGGAGCAGGATCGTAGACCAGGTGAATGCAGTTGGGAACGTGCCACGCAACCGGGGGGAAATCACAAAGAGGTGGCAGGACCTGAAAAGCGTGGTCAGGAAGAAGGAGGCCAAGAACCGGGAGCTGGCTGACAGGATTGGCGGCGGAAATCCCGCGCCATTCAAGACCTTCAAGGCGTGGGAGGAGAAGATGCGAGGCATTCTACATCCGGAGAATCTCACCGGAATACCAGGGGGAGTGGAGGTTGGTAAGTACAAACAAATGTATACCAGCACACCGCCATGTACTGTCATGCACTACCACAATGCCATAGCTCTGAGGGCCGAACACCCCCATGTCCAGTACACAATCCACAAGACATCCCTCACACATGCAACAGACACTCACACACACTCAGCCCATAGGCACCAACAAACAAAACCATGGGGGCATGTGTACAGTCAGCCAGCACCACAACTCCCACCAGCTCCCCTTGTAGGCCAGATGCGCCGGAAGGAGCGCACCCCACACTCACACCCATGTGGCAGCCATAGCTGCACAAACCAACAAGTAACAGGTAAGTAGCCTTACCACAAGGCCCGTGTATTGGAGGGGGGACTGCAGAAGTACACCCCCACCAGGCCCCCAGTCCTACAGCGCAGCAAGATGGAGCACTCCCCACACCCATGTGTCAGCCATCGCAGTGCACACCCTCATCACACAGGTAGAAATGTTACCTGACATGGAGGGGTGTCTGTGGATGGTAAACCATCACCACAACTCACAACACGGCCCCCACACCCACAGACCAACAAGATGGAGCACCCCTCCCTCTCATAACCATGTGGTAGCCATTGCATTGCTCCCTCAAAACCAACAAGTAGGTAGACAACTGTACAGGGCGGGGTGTCTGTAGGCATGAGGACTGTACTACGACTAACATGTGGGACATATCACGTAGCAGAGGAACAGGTAGCACTGCTCCCTGTCAGAATCATGTGACCAATGTGCACACGGACATAAATTACAGAGTCATAGCCCACATGAGCCATCTCAAATACAGTAATACGTAAGGAGTCACGTCTGCATGCACAAGTCTCACTGGAGTACTGACCCACATGGCGTGCAGTGTGCCAGTCATCACACACATCAGCAACACCATCCAAGTCCTGTCCATGTAGTCGTGTCTGCTTGTCCCCTTGACATTGTACAACATCACCCATGTAAGTCTAACTTGCCTAAATGTAACAGAGTGGAACCCCAGTAATGTCACATACACCACTGGACCCATGAACCACACAGCTACACAATGCACATTCTAAATCACATCCATCTCATCTTCCATCCCCAGTGTCATGAAAGGCATATCATCTAAACAGTTGCCCCATATACAGTAGTTCAGCAAAGATACCTGCCGATGACCAATAATGTGTCTGCTGTGTCTGAAGCGCACGTCACACTGTGAGTTACAACATAGAAAATATAGTCAACACCTCAAGAGCACTGCATTGCTGCACATGGCTGAGAGTACCACGCACACCAAGGAATTGTCCCATCTGCAATACGTTGTGCGGCACACAACCATTACTCACACACTACAATGCTTGCAGTGTAATGTCCTCAAATGACAACAGTGAGCAGATATGCTGGGTAAGTCAGACATACACACACCTCTGTCTCTGTAGTGTCGTGTGGCCAAATCACATGTCCCCTTCTGCATCCATATGTCACAGTATGTACCACAGTACCATATTTCATCCCTAAAACGTCCATGTGGCTGTACCCTTTTGCCATCTGCGTTTCCAAGCGTTGCATTTGAACCCCAAAAACATATATCATCTCAAAAGCGTTCATGGGGCTGTACCCCTTTTGCCATCTGCGTTTCCAAGCGTTGCATTTGAACCCCAAAAACATATATCATCTCAAAAGCGTTCATGGGGCTGTACCCCTTTTGCCATCTGCGTTTCCAAGCGTTGCATTTGAACCCCAAAAACATATATCATCTCAAAAGCGTTCATGGGCCTGTACCCCTTTTGCCATCTGCGTTTCCAAGCGTTGCATTTGAACCCCAAAAACATATATCATCTCAAAAGCATTCATGGGGCTGTACCCCTTTTGCCATCTGCGTTTCCAAGCGTTGCATTTGAACCCCAAAAACATATATCATCTCAAAAGCGTTCATGGGGCTGTACCCCTTTTGCCATCTGCGTTTCCAAGCATTGCAGTTGAACCCCAAAAACATATAACATCTCAAAAGCGTTCATGGGGCTGTACCCCGTTCCCACCAAAGCCACAAAATGTAGGGGCACTGCAACACACACCAATTGGCATCTCAAATCCGTCCCATGCCATATGCACCCATCACACTATTCCATTGCCTTGATCACGCACACACATTGTAGAGCCATACACACGCATCCGGGAAATCAGTGCACAACTGTGCACAAACTGTGCATGTCAGACATCTAACACAAACCTTGCAAGGTGCAACACAATAACCTGTCTTCTCCGCCCCACAGGTGACGAACAGCATGATGCTGCGGATGGAGACAGCAGCCATCACAGCCAGTCCACAAGCCCCCCAGCCGGACTCACGGATGTGGAAGACCTGGACACCTCTACGGACGAGGACTCCCGACCTGGCACATCTGGTGTGGCAGGCCGCAACAGCTCCCCAGGACCCCTCCTACCCACCAACCCATCTCCCAGGGCTGCTGACCAGTCCCAGGCCCCTGCTGCCACGGTCATTGCGGCCACCACCACTGCCGCAACCACCACCACCACCATCACCACCACCAGGGCCTCCCTGACCACCAACCCTGCGCAAGGGGTGGCACGCACCTCAACATCCACCCTGGGAGCCAGAACGAGGCCCCGGGTGACCAATGTGGTGAGTGGGCAGGTCGGTGGCAGCAGTTCAGGTGGGAGGAGCAGGGTCAGGCCAATGCCAACAGAGCCTGGGAGCCAAGCCCTGCCGCAAATAGCCAGAGTCCTTGGGGCCTATGAAGAGGCCCAGGGACAATGGGCCAGGTCAGCTTCCGACACGCGGGAAGTCCTCAGGGTGTTGCGGTCCATGGACGCCCACATGGGCCAACTTGTGGACCTCATGGGCCAGCTAGTGGTGGCGGTGAGGGCCCACTCAAGGCCAACCACCCCACCTCCGCCACCACCTGCTGGGGCGCAGGGACGTGCAACATCCAGTTCCCCTGCGTCCACAGCGAGTGGGCAATCCTCATCCACCACCAGCAGCCCACACACACAACCCCCCCTCCCAAACATGGAAGGGGCCGTCCGAAGAGGAAACAGATGTCCAGAGAGGACTTTGCACGCTCCAAATGCCAGTGAGTCAGCCAGCCACGGTGGCCATCCCCTGCATTCACGTGGACTACCATCCTACCCCACACTGCAAGTTAAATGGCATACGTCTGTTGGACTGCGGACCCAGGACAACATGGGCACACCTTGACCATCACGCGGACATGACCGTCAACTCATTGTACAGCATGCACCACTTTCTTGATCACCTTACCCACAAACACGTCACCTTTAAAATAAATACACCTGTATCACATTCCATGTCATCTGCCCTGTTTATTATCAAGGATGCACAACCATCAGCATGATCAGAAATGCATCTGTAGTGTGGTATGTCGATAGGCCAGGGGAGGCTGTAGGGACCTAAAGGTGAAAAACAGAACAAGAGTCCATTGAATGTGTGTGTCACACACTCATCACACAGTACTTTTCATCAGGTCTAAGCAATGTACACACATCTCACAGAGCAACAGGGCACAATGTCACAGCCACTGTCAGTGGCATACTACCCTGGACATGGACCATTCCCACACAGCACTCAGTGAACAATAGGCCGCCGTGACAATGCACACATACACCTACACAACTACAGCGACATCAGCCGTCGTACATGGTCACTCACCGTCAAGTGAAGTAGCGGGCGATGAGCTGCTGACGCTCATTCACTGCTTCCTCCTCTCCACTGTCCTCATCACTGGACACGGCTTGGCCTGCAGGCGGGGGCCCTGGCTGATCACCGTCATCCACTATCAGTGGGATCCGCCTGCGAATGGCAAGATTGTGCAGCATGCAGCATGCCACAACTATCTGGCACACCTTCTGTGGGGAGTATGCCAGTGCACCCCCGGTGCGGTCCAGGCATCTCTGGACTTCAGGAGTCCAAAAGTCCGCTCTACCACACGTCTGGTCCTCCCATGTGCTTCATTGTACCTGACATCAGCTGGTGTACGAGGATTGCGTAGTGGGCTCAGCAGCCAAGGCCCATTAGGATTTGCAGAGTCACCTGGGTGTGAGAAACACGGAGAAACGTTGCATTTCCAACAGGATACAAGGCAGCACGTCACACCCAGCACGCTACACGAGTATGCATACTCACCAACAATCCATGCACGGTCCGGTTGCAGATTGGTCATCAGACGTGGGAGGATGCTGTGGCGCATGATGTGCGAGTCATGGGTGGATCCGGGAAACTTCGCACACACGTGAGTGATTATCATGTCCGCCAGGCACACCACTTGCACATTCAGGGAGTGGAAATGCTTCCAGTTCCTGTAGATGTGCTCCACGGCCCGTGGTGCAACAAGGCCAACATGTGTGCAATCAATTGCACCTACAACCTGGGGGATGCGTCCAAGGGCATAGAAAGCACCCTTCACTGCTGGCAAATCACGAGCCCTGGGAAATCGGATGTACCGGTTCCTGTAGAGCATCATAGCCGAAAGGACATCCCGTAACACCATGCTGAACATGAGCTGGGACATCCCACCTCCACTGCCCACCGTGTGTTGAAAGGATCCGGTAGCAAAGAAATGCAGTGCAGCCATCACCTTATCCGTGGGGGTGAATGCAGTAGGATACTCCCTGCGAGGACGGAGGTGGGGTTCCAACAATGCACATAGGTGATGCAGGGTGGGTCGGTCCAGACGGAATTTCCTTATCACCTCCACATCGTCCATGTCTGCCAGCAATTGGTAGGGGCGATGTATGTTTGGTCTCCTCCTAGGACAGATGGAAGTGGACACTTGTCAATGCAACTCACCACATGGCATTTTCACATACACAAAACAAAGATCACTGACAAAGCAATAGAATCACAGAACAGCTGACAGCTACATTACTCTTACACAGGTCCCCTTACCAATAGCAATGACCACTGACACAAACCATTGCTATGAGCATGCACATGGGGAATTAGGCCATAATATCTTGAAAGGCATGATGATGACTTCAGACTGCATATGTGGGAGGCGGCAACACCACGGCAATATACCTAGCTGCTGTGCCTGACACAGCTTCCGAGGCTGGGTGAGTATGGCACACACCAACAACACAATGTTCACAGGCTGAGCGGTACACCAATCGCAGCAGCTTGGACACACTGAAACAGCCCCAGGGGGCTATATGAGTGTGGGAGGGTGACCGGCATTACCACAGCTTCCAGGGACTGCTGACTGGCATCCCTCAACAACACCTGCTGCTGCTGCCACCTGTCCACCTTCATGTCGACGAGTCTGATTATATGTCCAGGTCCACTCACCAGCGAGGAGCTGGAGTACCTGGATTCCGAGCTCCACGCACACTGCCCAAGGCTAATACCTGCAAATGTCGTGTGTGTAAGACAACTACTGTGTGTGTGGGAGTGCATGTGGGGGAAACACATGTCGTTGATCCGCAGCACTATGAGTCAGAGCCTGTGGGATTCCAACATGCACCGCTTACCATGCTTACTACAGGTGGAAGGGGTATGTAGGCTCTCTGGCGCTTTCCCATGCATGTCCCTCCCGAGTGGTGGTACATGGCATTTTCATGTCAGACATCCAGTGACGCAGCCACTTGGCAATGCATGAGTCAGGGCAGCTATTGCTTGTGTGAATGGCTGCCTGGGTTCCTGCTGGCCTTCTCATTCTGTGCAGACCTGGGCTGCACATTGACCGCCCAATCCTAGAAGGAAAGTACACTGACTGTACAGTGGGTTACATGTGTCATTAGTTAACAACGGTCAGGAAATGCGCAAACTCAGCCCTGACAATTGAACACTACAGGCCATGTGATGGTGATGTGTGTGAGAGATAGTGGCACTGAATGTGACCTCCATTGCGGGGTGAGCCATTCACAGGGCGAGTACGTTGAGGGCTGCGCAGTGTTGGACACAGTGAGTCCACCCACAAAGATGTGTTGCCTTGTGATCTATGTGTTGGACTACCTGACACTGGACAGTAGATGTGGGCGGACTACACATTGCTCAAAGTGCTGGCATCCTGCATGTGAATGGGATGGACAGGTACTGTGTACACACTCCCACCAGCATGCATTCACGTGTGGTGTACACATGCTGTTATGCCATGTCCGATACCTTCTTGGCTCTGTTACACGTCTCTGAGTATTTAGGATGGGTCAGCATCATGCCACTGTTATTGGTGGATGTGGGTGATGATGAGAAGTGTATGAGTGATATTTCAACCCTCTTGTGTACCATCCCTGCAGTTGGAAGTCCTCCAGCCCAAGGCCTTGTGATGAGCCATTGCATCCAAGTTGATGCCTCTGTGTATGTGTAACCGACAGTGCAGCCAATTCCACAAAGGGTGTGACGTCATCTGCCGGATGTGCGACTACGTTGCGGTGACGAATCAGGGGATGCCCTCTCGTATTGTCATGTTGTCACGGCGCTGCATTTCACCACTGATGGTCTGCTTCTTGACAGTCACGCAGCCTGTGCCGGATGCACGTTTGTAGGGCATCAGCAGCAAGCAGGTGTACAGTATTGTGGGATGGTGGTATATGCTGCCAGAGGCAGCATGTGTCCACAGCCTACCCATAATCTGGGCAATGTGATGTTTATTGTGTGATGCAGTGGGTTGTAAGTGTACTCTGTGCTGGGTGCATCTGACATGCATATGCGATTCCTGAGGGTCAAGATGTAATTTGAGCACTCTGCATTGTCAATGCGTTCAGAGTCGTAGGCCTCAGGAACAGCCTGTAGTCTGCTGGAGTGGCAATTCACATGTATGTTTGGGGCACTGTGCCTACTCTGATTTCGTAATGACACATGTGTGCGATGCCTCACCTCATATTCCTGATACTCACACATCAGGCACACTGTGCAACAGTAGTTGTGCTCGTGCGATGGACAGGTGTTTGGCATGGGCTCATGACCATTGTGGACTGACATGTTGCAGTCTGTGTGAGTGGAGTCCCATTCTGCTCCATGCAGGTATGTCCTTGGCCTAATTACGTAGTGGTCATCCATGCCACCATCAGGACAGTGGGTGTGCACACAGCGATTAGTGGCTATGGCCGCAGGGTGACACAGTTCGGGTGTTGTGCCATGTGCACTACACATGTGCCACTTATTGGCGGCTTCATTTCCTGTACGCCAGCCATTACGTGTTGATTGTGGTAGCTGTATACAAGTGCACAGGTATCGTGCAACATGTGCATTTGGGATTGTTCTGTGCTGGCTCCCTTGTACATGTCTGTGTATTTGATGCCAAATGAGTGAGGCCACCTCGCTCACCCTCATGTAGCATCTCCCGTGTGTGCTGCGGGACAGGGGACGGTCAACAGTGGTGAGGCATCGGATGGAGCAGCTGCACAGGAGCTGTGTGAGACAAATGTGACCGGCGCCTCGGAGGGAGCAGACGTGTGCTGGATGAATCACAGGCCGAGACGACAATTGCTGCGTCATCTGAGGACAGGGGTCATGCATCCATGTTTGCTAGCGCAGGGGACGTGTACTCTGGCTCCTCTGCAGCCACGCGGAGGCCAATGCCCGCCCTCCCAACTACTTCCACTGGTGCAACACGTGTCGGCACAAGGATGAAGGATTGAGTGTTCTTCACACCAGGCACAGCTGCCCCTGCGACCCCTGCTGCCCTCATTGCCGGGTCTGTTGAGCATGTGCGGCATCTCTGCGTGGGTCAGACAGCTCTCCTCAATGACTTCATTGCCCATGGCATCACCTTGCCGCAGGTGACATAGTTCATGGAGGGCCTACATGTACGCGTGGGTGGGCTACACCAGTCTGTCCAATGGTTGTCCCCCCCAGTCAAGGTGGGCCTTCAACTGGGCCACTCTCAGGCTGACATTGCTGACCTTCCTCCACCCCCCTGGACAGTGGCACATCTGACAACAGCAGGGCACGAGTCCTGACAAAAGAGGTGGTGGGACGCTGACGTCATGACAGGAAGTGACGTCACGAAAGGTGGCTTGCACCATCAGACTCATTGCCTCCCCTCGCTCACCCCTTAGATGCGATTGCATCAGAAAAGCACGTGCGTGATCAGCAGCTCCAATCTCGCCCCAGAGAGGCCAAAGTGTGAATGTGTGGCTCCATTTGCTCCATTTATCGGGCTCACGGTAATATCAGTGGGGGGACGCCGTTCAGCCGCGTGGTACCCCGACTCGTGCCCTGGACAACAGTGACAATGCATGGCTGTCTCCGGAGTCCGGATACACCACATGCAACACACAGAAGCTGTAGCTGCCCTAGCGGGCCATGCCGCAAACACCATCCCAGACGACAGGTAGACACACCCCGGTGCGCATAGTCATTACATCCGCTGCCATTGACAAGGGACCCATAGAGTGAGATATGGGCCTCAGGGTGACGGGCCTCTGAGCCATCCACCGCCAACGAGTGTCATGCAACTCACACATTTCGCAAAGCCAATGGGACACTTTGCCTGCACACCAGGGCTCGAGTCGGGGTACCATGCGGGTGGACGGCGTCCCCCCACTTATTATACCGTGAGCTCGATGAGCGGAGCGAATGGAGCCACACATTCACTCTTTGGCCTCTCTGGGGTGAGATTGGAGCTGCTGCTCATGCGCGTGCTTCTCTGATGCAATCGCATCTAAGGGGTGAGCGAGGGGAGGCAATGAGTCTGATGGTGCAAGCCACCTTTCGTGACGTCACTTCCTGTCATGACTTCAGCGTCCCCCCACTCCTTATTTAGGACTTGTGCCCTGCTGCACACTGAGAATGTGTTGCCTGCGAGATGTGACCAGGAGCAGGGTGCCATGACCTCCCACCCACCAAGCTCCACTGCCATCCCGTGCCCTGGGTAGCCTGTGCAGGTGGACTATGTAGGGGGTACACCTGGGGGACAGGGGATGTAAGTGCCTCGGCAAGGGCCTGGCAGACGCACAGCAGTATCCAGCATGTCCCCAGAGGGAGGGCTAACGTCTACACCTGATGCAGCATTGATCGTGTGCCCGTCTGTTGTGCCCACACGAGTTCACATTCATCCCCAGACAGGTAGGCTTTCCAAATACCTAACACAGTGGAAATCTACCCCTCCGGGATCCTCCCCACACAGTCGGTTTCAACACTGCATGTGTGCACCCACCCATGCCACCCACCCACCTGTGCCAAGCAGCCCTCCCGCTTCACATGGCACATGTGTGTCTTCCACAGTTGTGCTTCTCTCTCAGGGGTGGAGCTCCAAATGTCCCGTTGCATACAGACAGCACCGAGTCGGAGTGGCATCCTGTTTGCATGGTAGGCACCCTCACACAACTACCTGTGACACAGTGGTGGCTGTGGTGGCTATTGTGACTGCCATGGCAGTGTTGCTGTCCATGGCAGGGTACACTCACACACAATGCATACGTAGCTTTTCGTATCAGTACTCTGCACGTCGGACTGCCCACTGTCCCTGGTGTTGTACAATGTTGCCGCCTGTCTATGTATTCTGTGTCTGGATGCTGTTGCTCCTTTAGTGGGTTGTGTCTGTTTAGTTGCTGATTGCAGTTGTTACTGTGTGTGCATAGTTAAGTGAGGCACATGCCGTGTATGGTACCTCAACAATTGCAATGTCTGGTCTCACATTCCTATGTGTATTATACGTGGCTGGGAATTCACTTCTTTCAGACTCTGCTACTTGTGTGTGTGATGAAGACGTATGTCTGTGACACGGATTGTCAGCATGTATTTGGTGGTATTTCTGTGTAAATGTATACGTGTTATGTATGCGTGCAAGGAAAGCACATGGTGTGAGTCTAGCCACAGGATGACAGGTTGCATGTGCGGAGTGTGCGCGTATGTGTGAGCTTACTTTCTGGCTGGCCAGCGGTGTAGGTGTATGTGTATCTTGTGATGAACATAGAGTCTGGGCACATGGCTTACTTACAATGTGTGCATTTGGGAGGTGTAGGTGTGTGTGGTGTGAAGGGTGTGACTTTGGGGTGGTGTTGGTGTGTGTGTGTGCGCTCTAGCAATGTCGACTACACACATGTGTTACCCAGGGGCATGGTGGGTGTTTGTATCCTTGTTCAGGTCTGTGAATGTGAGCACATGTGTGTATTGTCTGTTGCACAGTGTGCAGTGTGATGGTGCGTCCTTGCATTTCAGGATGACTCCTACTTGATATGTATTGGCCATTGTGGGTCTGCAGGGTGTGTGAATGTCAAGATTGTGCCTTGTATAATTGAGCATGTATGTGAATTTCGGCGGTTCGTACTCACTGTGCAGCCCTGCCCACCCACACTGATATCGTGTGTGATTTGTCATGCATTGATGTGGCATGCTTCTTGCGTGGCTCCTATATTTGCTTGATGTGTGTGATATCAGACTGTGAAGGTAAATGTACACATACGTAGGACTGTGCTTCGTAGTGACCAGGCCGTCAGTGTTGATGTGATGATCTGTTGGGCCACGTCAGACTCTGACATGCCAAGGCCCACGACCTGTGGTATTTCACTGTGTCCACTGTGGCAGCAACTCATATGCATTGACATCCAATGACACTTGACTACATGGTAATCTCACGAGTCCCGTGTACTTCACACACTCTCATCCTCTCTCATTCGTACTTGTCTACGATCAATAATTCTCCAGAGTCACATATTTGCTTTAAGGCATGTATTGGAACTTACTTCCTCTGTGATGCAGGATGTGGACACTACTGGCAGCGAAATGCATGTGTAGGATATACTTAGCATGATTACACATACAGAAGGGGGTACAGGTAGATGTGATTAGTTGTTGATTGTAGAATAAAGTCTTCGGAGTTACGAATGCCCTGCCCTTGCTATGCTACAGTACATTTGCTCATTACTGAAGTGCTATGGGCTTTGACACAGACAGTATTAATTTTGCCTACCAGACAGCTTGACATCATAGGCACATTGCATCTCAGTCCCATGGTACATGATTACTACAATAGTGACTCCGACACACCTGCGTCAGAGGTGACATCAGAGCATGAGCCTACATGCATGCAGCATCGTCTCACATATTGTTGCGTTATGGTGGCTACTGAACATGACACAATGACTGGGGGCATGTTGTAGGGTGTTGCATTTGTTGTCCATGCAAATGTCCCGGCACGGAAGTACAGACGAAGGTGAGGTGACAGTTCTCACGTAATACAGAGGACAGATAAGCGTGCACTGACAGGAGCATGTGTTCAGGTGCGCGGAATACATATTGTAGCATAGTTGTTCGTGCATATTGGCCATGTGGTCACTGTACACAAGTCCCATACCTCTGCCTCCCCCTGTTCATGCAGGGACACAGGATATGGTGATGTACAGGGTGCATGTCCCGAAAATGTCAAGTGTCATGGCAGTGGAGTTGATGGTAAGGTGTTTGTTGCCGATTGCATGGTATAGTTGTTGCACAGCTGACTGCCCACTGTGTGCGGAAGCCAAGCATTGGTACGGTGTTGAACATGAATGTTCAATTGTGGGTATTGATTTGGGGACCCATGAATTGACAAGTTGTCAGGTATGCGATACCTTCCAGCAGGGCATCCCTCGCATTGGTGGTATTCATGGATGACATCCAATGGAGCGGATGGTGGGTTGCAACGTGTTCATCGTAAGTTGTCCCTTGTAGTAGCCTGATGGGACATGTCGGATGACATTCGATGAAACTGTAATCCAGCATACGTTGTGCGGAGGCACACTGGTCCCATTGCAGTGTGTGTCCGATTGCAGCCACAAACGCCATGCCCCCATACGCTGAACAGATCCTGTCGTGGGCGTCCAGGGGTGCAAACAGGTGTACCAAGTCCGCATTTGGACATGCCGGGTTGGAGAGACATAAATCCACAGGCCAGTGGTACGGGCACCTCCGACAGTAGAACACGGGGATGACGCAGCTGAACATTTCAATGCGGTAAGTCACTCGGTAACTTACATTCAGCATAGCCAGATTTGCACAGCCCACTATCTGTAGCAAGCTATCACTGTACAGCTGCATCTGTCTGGCGTAGGTGCAGAGCACTGGTGCAACAGCCATTTTGCTGCAGGGAGATGTGATGGCGTGTTCCGGCTGCCTGAGCTGTCTGCTTAGTGCAACCTCCGACGATGCTGGGTATTCTTGAATGGATGTTAGGCAGCAGGACTTGGGGTATAGCTTGGGAGGAGGACACAGGCCCTCATCCCACATGCTCCTATGAATGGTCAAGGCCAGTGGTGTCTGTCTCTTTCCTGATTACTTGCATTTGAGCCAGAAGGTGCAGTGGTATAATTGTATTTTGTGGTATTATCTTCCTTTCATGTTAGGCGTTATCTGCCAGTGGAAGGTTTACTCAGCATGGCTATGTTTGGCTTCTGGTTGGTACAATGGCTCCATTCTCCTGCAGAATTGTTGCAATGTGATTTGAGTGTAGGAATGGAAGGACATTCAATGCTATCTGCTCTCCCGTGTGTGGGCGGGACAGTTTGTCTCCGCTGTACATTGAGACTTGTGTGTGGGCGTTGTGATTGTGAACACCTGTTCTCAGGCAGCAGGGTTTTTCTCTTTTGTACATTGCATGGCTTGTTATTGCGTGCAGGATGGTATGGGTATTTTTGGAGGAGACTGGCGTGCCTTTTACGGGCAATGTCCATTGTTTGCGCTGTTATGTGGCATCCGCCGTGTGCTTCTCCATGTTTTGCACACAGGTGTGTGTCCTATTTCGACGTCGCTTTCCTCCCCTGTTCGGGACACTTGTGTTTCTACAGGTTGACAACTGTGAGTTGTCGTTTGTGGACATGATTGATGCAGGAGGGCCACGTGACATGTGCCTTCCGGGTGGGGCTGGTGTGTGGTGTGTGTAGTTGTGGCCCTGTGGTGTTTGTGTGCAGACCATGCGTGGCACTGTCGTTTGGGCTCTGCGTTGTGCGCATGTGTACGTGCGTCGTCGCCGCTGCGCTGCAGTGCCGTGACGGGGACGTCGGCTCCTGGTCCCGGGTGCACAGGATGTTGCGAGTTGTTTTTATTTTGCAGGTGGGACATGTGTGGGTACAGTGTTGGATGTGTCCTGTCCCCACAGGGGAGTCTGGGGGGGGACATGTACAGTTTTTCCGCCCTTGCATTGTGTGCGGTGTTTGCGTGCCCTTGTTGTGTGTCTGCCTACCTTCGTCGTCTTTGCGCGTTCACTCCTAGGTGCTGCATCAGGTACAGCATTGGGATGGCCTGGAGAGCAGGATTCATGTCGGAGTAGGCTGGGTTGGGGTTTTTGTGGTCAGCAATGTGGTTTCCGCCTCCTGTTCTCGTGTGGTGTCTCTTTGCTGGTGGGGCTGTTTGTTTGTGTCATCGTAATTTGTACGCCGGGCGGTACGTCATTTCGTCGGACGGTGTGTCTCCGTTTGCGTGCACCGCTACGTAGACAGGCGCACTTTGATGGCGGGCGGCGTCGCGGCCTTACGGGCGGTATTTTCCTGGCTTTTCGCATCCTAATTTGACGGGCGTGTGTGCAGTTGATGGCGGACGGTAAATGGCGGTTTCTGCCTCCGTCAGCACGGCGGTAGTGTCTCCGCCCGCCATCGTAATGGGCCCCAAAATTTCTAACAAAGATCGTTAATCAAGTAAATTACTTTTTCTTATTTTTAGTAATGATACAGTTAATGATACATGCCATTCATAAAACAATATCCATTTTTCTTCACAGAATTGTTTACTGCTATTTTGACCCTATTAGACAATGTAGTGTTTTTCCAAAACATTTTATGTAACCACTCCCGAGTCATTACACCCTGCAACATTCTAATTTATAACTTCTTCTGATCCGCACCTCTTTCTCATTTTTCATATGCCACCGTCATACAAACGCACATAGAAACTAGGTTGTAACTATAACTACCTCATGGCGACCACCAGTAGGTAATATATATGTAAATATATATATAAATATTAATTCCTGGTGGTCGCCAGGAGGTAGTTATAGTTAGGACCTAGTTTTTTATCAAAAAAGTGATTTTCAGTTGCCTATATCTTTGGCTCTGGTTGATGAATCTTCATGAATTGTTCCCAAAAACTTTTCATGTTACTTCAGCTGCTGTCTGGAAAGTTTTGGGGTGGTTCATCAAGCGGGGGCGGAGAAAAAAGGGCAGTCCCAAAACGCGTTTTCCCCATGTTAATTCCTGTAGGACCTCTAGACACGACTACAGCCCGAACCGCTGGACAGAATTACACCAAATTTGGAAGAAAGCTAGCCTTTGGTAAAAAAATCTTGCTTTTTGTGATTTGGTGTAAATCCGTTCAGTAGTTTTGAAAATATTAAGGGAAATCCAAATTTGTATATATAGGGACACTGATCCTCTGCGGATCCAGCAGTCCCCATGTTGAAATCTGATTGGCTGCCAACACTTGAATCAGGAAGGGTTGGCAGCCATCTTGGGACTCTGCTTGAGCTGAGTCCCACAAAAACATTAAAAATAAAGAAAGGGGGTCAGGGTAGGAATACTTTGACCCCCTAGGACTTGTGGAGGGGTCAAACGGACCCTGCTGGGGGTTAAAAACATTTTTTGGGGTCGATTTTGCAGCAAAATTACAGGTGGGTCTGCGGCAAAATTGAAAAAATAAGAAGCGTGGGCTCCCATGTTTCTTTTCAAGGAAGCCCCCAGGTGGGCCAAATCTAGGGGGCACTGCTTTCTAATTATGCAGGGGGCTGCCCACGCAGCACCCCCGCACCCAGGGGACAGCCATATCCCGGGGCAAACAATAATAAAATAAATGCAGAGGGGCCGTGTAGCCCCGGTGGCCACCACCTCCCCGGCGCTTTACTTTAAATCTATGCGAGGGGCCATGCGGACCCCTCACAGCCCCGGGGACCACCACCTCTCCGGGGCTTTACTTTCATTGAATGCAGGGGGGCAGCTTGAAAATTGGCCCGGGATGGGGGCCGTGCAGCCCCCCTTACCAATTTGAAAAAAAGATATATTTTTAGGCCAGGCCATGGGAGATGGAGTCCCCGGGGTCGAAATCGGCCTGGGGAAGGGGGTGTGCGGCCCCCCTCACCCATTTGTCCAAAATGCATAGCACCTCTCACTGACATACACAAGCACTCACACACCTACTCAGAGACCCACACAGGCATTCACACAACCACTCTACTCCCAGATCCATACAGGTACTCACAGAGACCCACTCAAACACTAACACACCCACTCACAGACACAGTCAGATGACGCACCCACTCACAGGCCCACTCAGACCTTGTGCGGGGTTCACCGCAGGGCCTGGCCTCTTCGGCTAGGCTCTGCAGCCAAAAACAGCTGTGCACAGTCGGAGGCCGTGGGTGGGGTTGAGTTGGATGCTTGTGGGGGGGGTTGGATGCAGGGCCTGTGGCCAACCCATGCCATGTACAGTCAAAGGCTGTGCGCGGCATGGGTTGGGTACATACGGGGTGTTGGCCTTGCTGCCAACACCCTGCTGCGTTAAAAAAAAAAACATAAAAATTCACTGAAAAAACAAAGGTTACAGGGCTGCTATAGTTAGGCTAACATTTTAATCGCACAAAACCAAAGAAATTCACCTGATATAGTTAGAGATATTTCAAGTAACTATAACACGTGCCCTAAGGTAACTATAACTCGCGCCTGCCATTCACTGCTAATTACCCCAGATATTACAACACTGATGACATCTTTCATAACATCATTGATACTAACACTGTAACATTTGCAGTAACATTATTGAACTGTGCATGGCGAGGGCACGAGTTATAGTTACTCTACGGCACGATTATAGTTACTTTTCCCCATGTTATGTCTATAGGGATTTTTCATTTTTTGAACACGACTACAGCCCAAACCACTGAACGTAATTACACCAAATTTGGCAGAAAGCTAGATGTTGGTCCAGAAAGCATGCTTTTTGTGATTTGGTGTGAATCCATTCAGTAGTTTCAAAGATTTTTACGTTAAAAAAAATATAGATATCTGGGAGCCCAACAGCCTACTGAGACCCTACTTAAATTTGATTAGCTGCCAACACTTCATCCATGAAGTGTTGGCTGCAAAATTTAAGAAAAAAAGCTGCACGGACTCCAGTGCGTCTTTTGAAAGGTGCCCCTGGGTGGACCAAATCCCGGGGGCATTTTAAAAATAAAGGAGGGGGGCGCATGGGGCCTCCCTCCTAGAGTTTAATTTAACCCTGAGGACCACCACCTCCCTGGGGTTTTTGAATTAAATTATGCGGGTGGGTGCCTGCTTGGCACCCCGTGCCCCAGTGACCACTACCTCCACAGGACTTCTTTAATGATTAATTTGGGGGCCTCTCGGACCACCGAAAGCCCCAGGTACTTTCACTTCCCCGGGGATTTGCTAGTGAAATGCCGCTCCTGCTAAGCCATAACAAACTCTACTCCACTTTCAACAAGCGAGAGCACCACCTCCCCAGGGTTATTAATTATTGAAGTGCGGGGGGGCTCGCTCAGCCCCCCACAGCCCCGGGGACCACAACCTCCCCGGGGTAATGAATTTTAAAAATACGAGGGGGCCTGCGCGCCCCCCCACAGCCCCGGGGATTGCCACCTCCCCAGGGCTAAAATAATGTAATGAGGGGTCAATTGCGGACCCCCAGCCCCGGGGACCACCACCTCCCCGGGGCTATTAATTATTTAAGTGCGGGGGCTTGCTTGCCCCCCGCAGCCCCGGGTACTACCACCTCCATGGGGCAATGAATATTAGAAATGCAGGCAGGCCTGCACAACCCCCTGCAGCCCCGAGGACCGCCACCTCCCCATGGGAATGAATATAAAACCCATGTGCCCAGCTATACATACACCCAGCCACCCAGACTTACATATGACATACCAAAGTAGAAAAGCAGACAGACACTAAAACATTCATACAGACTGCCAGAGAAGCACCTACACATTCACTCACACAGACATACAGAAATGATATGTATCTAGCACTAATGGAGGCAGTTCTACACACACTTGAATAACCCAATACTCACTAGCACACCCAGGAGGCAATTCACAAGCCCCTTGCAGACCCATTTAGAGAAGCATACATGTCACAAAGAGAGGCACTGATTTACCAACAAACTTACATACACATGCAATCACAGTCCCAGTCACATTGGAGCTGACAAACACATTTAGATATCTGCTACACAACTGGCACTTTCAAGACTACCATGCACAGAAGTTGCCCTTGCATAACATTGTGGGTCTGCTACATTTCAGCCGGTGCATGCAGTTTTACTGGTAGGCCAACCTTCACATTTAAAACTCCTAGGGAACGCGTAAACTGTTCTCTTACCACGTATAACTCACAACTGAGGTAGGCTGCAGGTAGGTCATATCGCAGGGTACTACAAGTTTAAAACTTAACATATGTCCTCTGAAGTTTCAGTGATCTATATGTAGTCCTAGAGATCCTTGCGCCCAGTTATCCATCCACCCTGTCAGCCACACTTACATATGACGTACCAAAATAGAAAAGCAGACAGACACTAAAAGATCCTTACAGACTGTCAGAGAAGCACTTACAAATTCACTCACACAGACAGAACTGATATATATCGAGCGCTGAAGTAGGGTGAATGGGTTTGTGAATAGTTGTGTGGGAGTGGGTGTATGAAAGGTTCTATGGGGGTGTGAGTGGGTGCGTTAATGTCATCAGTGATGTCATTTGAGATGTCATCAGTGATGTCACTGACCATGTCATAAGTGATGTAATATGTGAGGTCATAAGCAGTTCATTGCGGGGGAGCGAGTTATAGTTAGCTCAACTAACTACAACTGCTGAATTTCACTGGTTTTGTACGAGTGAAACCTGAGCCTAACTATAATGTCCTTGTAACCTTTTTGTTTTTCAGAGAATTTCTAAGTTTTTTTAAATTCCTTTTCCTAACTATATCATCCCTGTAACCTTTGTTTTTTTCAGTGCAAAAACCAAAGGTTACAGGGACATTATAGTTATTATAGTTAGGCTCAAAGTTCACTCATTCAAAGCCATAGAAATTCAGCAGTTATAGTTTCTTGAGCTAACTATTACTTATGCACCCGCAATGCACTGCTTATGACCTCACATATTACATCACTCATCACATGGTCAGTGACATCACATCACTGATGACATCTCAAATGACATCACTGATGACATCCTCCATTGAGTGTAAGTGTTTTGTAAACATTTCTGAGACTTAAAGATACATACTAAGCTACAGCATAAATTAAATTGCAATTCTTTCTGTACTACTAATGAGTGATACTATTTCTAACTTATGTCATTTGAGTGGCTGTGTGACTGTATCAGTGAGTGAGTGAGTGTCTGAGTTGCTGTATGGCTATGTGAGTGGGTGTGTGAGTGGTTGTATGGGTGTGTGAGTCAATCAATCAATCAATCAATCAATCAATCAGGGGTTTGTAAAGCGCAGCTACTCACCCGTGAGGGTCTCAAGGTGCTGGGGGGAGGAGGGGTTCTGTTGGGTGCTGGGATCATCCGAAGAGCCAGAATTTGAGGTCCTTCCTAAACTGGAGCAGTGTAGGGCTTTGCCAGAGGTTGTCATGTAGTGCCTACAAATCTATATAGGATCTGCCCGTTTAGACAACATAAACTAAGGGATTGGTGTCCAGACTGATTCCAGGTACCCCCAAAGGATATGTTAGTCTGTAGACCAGCTAGCTCACAGTGCCACTATGAGCCCCTCTTACCAAAGAGCAAATAGTTTCTGGCAACTATCAAACATGACAACCCTGACCCCTCAGGGATCGTGGAAACAGTACAGTACTTTTCGCTCAGTCACTCGTGCTTACGTTGTCTCAGAGAGATACACAGAATAAACGGTGGGGACGTTTTCAATAAGTATTTATTGAACCAGCGTTATTCCAGTAGAAAATACGTGTGCTGCAACAACCATTAGACATAAACAGATATATACAATTATGAGCACCAGTAGAGTAAAGAAAAGGTAGAATTCTACCATAGTGCTAAAACAATGAATATATGCAGGCATATAGATACATAACAGTAATAATGCGTACTCCTACAATGCAAACCCTAGCTAGATGTACCTAAATGTACCTAGCATGTATGTAGGTGTATAACCAAGAATCCCCTTAGGATAGAGCCAACCCCATTACCTGATGTGGGAGAGTGAAGGGCCCTGTCTTGGTCTCAAGATGGACACCCCGCAAGGGATGTCAGACCACTGCGTGGTGGAGTGTCTGCGTGCAGGAACCTCAGCGTCTCGCGTCAGCATGTCAGCATGGAAGTCTTTCTCCTCTGGTTTGCCCAGTGAAAGATGTAGTGCTTTTATACCCGAAAGGTACCCTCAGGGGTTCTACCTAGAAGTGTACTGTGGGCATGTCTGGCAAGGATGACGATAGAGGTGACCCTTATACAGAGTTATTATGCAGAAGATGGTAATTCTGCTGTGATACTGAGAATCCTCATGCATGATACATGAGGCTAGTTTTTGGGGAAAACCACACGACAGTCATATAGCACCTAACTAGGTAAAAGGTCAGCACCAACCCGTTATGTAGAACAATGATAGAACAGATGTAGGTAAAAGGTTGTGTGACTACCTAGGCCTATATTGGGGTACATTGGGGTTCATAACAGGTGGAGGGGAAGGTCGTTTCAGGTCTTGGCTGCAAGGTAGGAGAGTAGGTGTGAGTGGCTGTATGGATATGTCAGTGGGTATGTGAGTGGCTGTATGGATCTGTGAATGGGGTTGCGAGTAGTTTTCTGGGTGGGTGAGTGGGTGTATTTGTGTGTAAGTGTGTAAGTGGTTGTATGGCTGTATCTGTGGTTGTAGGGGTTTTTGGGTGGTTGTGTGAGTGGCTGTTTGAGTGAGTATTTTGTTAAGTGAGTTGGTGTGTGAGCGACAGTATTGGAGAGTGAGTATCTGTGTGAGTGGCTGTATGGGTGAGTGAGCTGGTATGTGAGTGGTTGTATGGATGTGTGAATGTGTATGTAAGTGGTTGTGTGAGTGGTTGTATCAGTGAGTGAGTGGCTGTGTTGAGAGGCTTTATTGGTGAATAAGTGGGTGTGTGAGTAGATGTATGGGTACGTGTGTGGCTGTGTGAGTTGCTGTTTGGGTGAGTGAGTGATTGTGTGAGTAGCTGTATGGGTGAATGAGTGGTTGTGTGAGTGGTTGTATGAGTGAGTGAGTGGGTGTACGAGTGGCCCTATGGATGAGTGAGTGGGTGTGTGAGTAGTTGTATGGGTCTGTGAATGGGTATGTGAGTGGTTGTGTGGGTGTGTGAGTGGGTGTATGAGAGGCTGTATGGGAGATTGGGTGTATGAGTGGTTCTGTGGATGATGTCATCAGTGATGCCATTTGAGATGTCATCAGTGATGTCTCTGACCATATCATGAGTGATTTAATATGTAAGGTCATAAGCAGTGCATTGTGGGGGCATAAGTTATAGTTAGCTCAGGTAACTATAACTGCTGAATTTCTATGGTCTTGTCTGAGTCAAATCTGAGCCTAACTATAACGTCCCTGTAACCTTTGGTTTCTTTAGTGAATTTCAATTTTTTTTTCAATTCTATTTCCTAACTATAATGACCTTGTAACCTTTGTTTTTTTCAGTGAATTTCAAAGGTTTTTGAAATGTTATTTCCTAACTATAACCTGTGACCTTTGTGAGTGGGTGTGTGATTGGCTGAATGGGTGTGTGAGTGGGTCTGTGAGTGGCTGTATGGGTCTGTGAGTGGCTGTATGAGTGGCTGTATGGATCTGTAAGTGGTTGTATCAGTGACTGTATGGGTGTGTGAATAGTGTTCTGGGTGTGTGAGTGGCTCTATAGGTCTGTGAGAGGGAGTGGTTATGTGGGTCTGAGTAAGTGTGCAAGTGGCTCTATGGGTGTGTGAGTGGCTGTGTCAGTCTGTGAATGGGTGTGTGAGTGACTGGGTGTGTGAGTGGGTGTCTGAGTGGATGTGTGGGTCTGTGAGTATATGTGAAAGGAGCTGAATGGGTGTACCAGTGAGTGTGTGAGTGTTGGTATGGAGATGTCAGTAGCTCTGTGAGTGACTGGGCCAGAACGGAACCTCACCTGCCCCTTTATTAAACAAGAGTCCACAGTTTTGCAGAAAAAGTCTACCCAACAAGAGTACTTTCTACCGGTTAATTATTAAGTGCTACATCGTTGTGTAATAACCAGGGCATATTCTACACCAAAGCTGCCAAATGGACCAAGAGGAAATGTCTCCAGCGACCTTGTGTGTGTTTCAGCAATGCGTTTGTACCTTGTGCGTCTTCATGCAGAAATCTGTGATAATATGAAACCTCCTGCAGAGAAAACAGCAAGACTATAAAGAGGTGAATGTCCACCAAACTAGGGTACTTCCTCTTAACTATATGAAGCAAGTGCTTCTTTGCTTGATGGAGATGTCCTCATATTCTTTGGCATCAAGATCGCATTACCCAAATCAGCGGGAAACGCACTGGGGGACTTTTGGTACACTGCCCATCAGCCTGTCAAAAGGCGGGAAGACCATTTGTAGGAAGCTGGCTCAGTATATACTATACCAAAGTAAGGTATAGTGTGCACAAAGTCCAGTGGATGCCCAGAGGTTTACAGATATAGATAATACTAAAATCTCTATTTGTGGTTGTGTGGTCAAGCAGTTAGGCTTATCAGAGGACTGTGTTAAGCATTTGTTGTACGCACTCAGGCAAGAAATGATTACACACACTCAAAAACTGAATCCAAGACCAATTGTTTGTATAAAAAGTTATTACTTTGTTATTTGATTTTTAGAACCAAGAGGAACTCAGTTACATTTTAGTAACAGTTTCAAGAGTATCCATATTTTTAAAATGCAGTAAGTATTGTTTTGTAAAGGCAGTCAAATACTTTACAGTAGTATTTAAAACACTTTGACAGTGTCACTCAAACAGTAGCAAACTTAGCAAATGTAAAAGTTAGACATTTAGTGAAATAGGCAGAAAATGCAAGGCAATCCTATGTAAGGAAAACAGTTAAGCAGTTACAGGTAAGTACTCTACTCACACATCTAGTCTTCGGGGGTTTGGACAAACACTGGGCGAGGGTCCGATCAAGGTAGGTACTGCACTACCAGCGGCAAAGGGGGCGTCTGGGTGCAGATGTCGCTGGGCTCAATGTTAGTCAATGGCTACTGGGGGCACCCACAAGATGTATGGTTTGCAGGTAAGTACCCGCGGTTTAAGGGTACAGGGCCCTGGGGTTAAAGCAAGGCAGCACTAACCTTACACCACCAGCAGCACAGGGGCAGCCGGGTGCACGGTGCAACTCAGCTATGGGCGCCCGATGATTTTCAATGGGAATCTCGGTCACACAAAGAGGCTGCAGGCTCAATCCAGGAGGCTGGATGAAGATAAGCACCAGCTGGGCAGGTAAGTTGGGATGTAGAAGGAGGCTTGGGCTTCGTCGGCTGGGCTCCCCAAAGTCAGGGGGCTGAGGATGCAGGGGTGCCCTTTGGGGTCAGATTTCCTTTAACAGGGACGGTCGCGGTTGGGGGGGACCCTTCAAGATGAGGCTGCAGGCATCTTCGTGGCGTTCAGGAGAGGTCAGCCAACACTGGGTTTGAGGTCAGGATCACTGGGGATACTTTACTGGACAGATCAACCAATCAGACTCGGGCCGTGGGCTTCGGGTGCAGAGTGGGCCGGCATTGCGGTTCCAGCTGGATCCCTAGTCCTTGTAGTTAGATTTTTCTGGACAGGGCCACTGTCCTCTGGAGAGCTGGCTTTTGTGGAAGCATGTGAAGTCTTCCTCGAGTTCTGGAAGTCACTGCCCACAGGACAGGCATCGTCCTCTTTATAGGGTCTTTGAGCAGAAGAGAGGCCGGTAGGTCTGGGGCCAAATCAGTAGTCATCTTCCAGACTTGGCTGCACATCGTCTTCTTCGTCCTTTTCTTCTTAGGTCACAGGAATCTGAATTCCTTGGTTCACGGATGCCCCTTAGGTACTAAACTTTAGGGGCATTACCGGGAGTTACAGGTAAAAGCCAATGGGCTACATACCTTTAGGGTGACTACACCCTCTATGTGTTTACCCCCTTTAGGGGGTGAACACATCCCTAATCCTATTGGCTAAAATCCTTCCATCCAATATGGAGGATTTTCAAAGGAGGGAGTCACTTCACCTCAGAGCACTTTAGGTGTGGCCCTGGCTGGAACGGGACACACCTTTCCTGACTACTAATTTTTCCGCTGACCTTGCTGCCAAAAGTGGGGCTGGGTCAGCGGGGGCATCTCCACCAGCTGGAGAGGCCCTGGCTTGAATAACAAAGGGCAGGAAGCCTTTGAGGCTCACCACCCTGAATGCTGTTCCTGCTTGGGGGTAGGTGTGAAATAAACTGCCAAGCAGATACAGCGGGTTGACTATGCCCCAGGTTTATAAATACAGACCGGAAGAAGTTGTATTCATAAAAAACGTGAGACTGGGCATAATGTTGCAATGCATGTGTTTTGTACTGAGCATGGTTGTTTAAACTGCCCAGCAGATATACTGGCACATGCATCAACCGAAATACTGGTCGCAAACGGGCAGATTCTCAGAATCTGCCCCGTTGCGACTCAGTATTTCTGCATTTGGGATGCATCATCCCAAATGCAGATATCGCAATTTAAGGAATCGCAAAATTGCTATTCCTTAAATTGCAATTGCATTTAAGGAATCACAAATTGAGATTCCTTAAATGAAATGCATTAAAGTTAAAAAATTTGCGATTTCGCTAATAGGGGAGCAAATTACCATGAAGTTAAACTGCATGGTAATTTGCAAAAACTTTGAAAAATGCACTAAAGTTCATTTTTCAAACTTCCATTTTACACACACACATGCCCTTGGGGCATGTGTGTGTGCAAGATGTACTCATATGCAGATTTCAGGGTGCAACAGGGTGTCCTTTTGACACCCTGGCACCCTTGAAATAGCTCCCGCTATTAGCCATTCTTTAATAGCGAATCGCTAATAGTGAATATCTTCCCATTCATTCCTATGGGCCTCCTGGCCCATAGGAATGAATGGGTAGGTATTCCTTAATTGCGACTCGCAATTTGCGAGTAGCAATTAAGGAATGTTTAGGAATCGCTATTTATTGAGCGATTTCTACATGCATAGGCAATTGCGATTCCTTAATAGCGATTCCTTAATATTAGCTATTAAGGAATCGCAATTGCCTAGCTTGATGCATGTGCCCCATAGTGTGTCGATCATGCCCAAGGTCCATGCATGCATGTATTTTTAAGCTGCGTAATAATTTATAATTGAGATCTCTTTTTTAACATGGCATTTCTGTAATGGTCCCCAGATTTTACCAAACTGAGTTTTTAAAATGTACTTTTAATGCGATTCTTCTGTAATGGTTTCTATTAACTATCCATTTATAATAAATTTGAATTGAATTTGATCGTGGTACGATGAATTGTGTTACATTCTCAGCTAATCAGAGCACAGTATTATTAATCACCATATTGCCTTAACACCTAAAACACTATCCCACTACATGAATATTGATTCTGCCCAATCCATGTTAGTGCTATCCAGAGATGGTGGAAAAAGCTAATTACGTGAAGAGCAACACGCTAATATGAATGAATAGGTTACAGTAAGCTAGTGGACGAACCTTAAAGTAAAGTTGCAGTTTTGTGACTGAGCACGGGAAGATTCATCAAGAACAGCATGAACAATGATAATGGAAATAAACAAAACAATTCTGCTTGTTTCTGTGCTGCAGTAATAAACAGTGAAATGTGCAGGGGGAAAGACAAGGGTGACAACCATTTTGGAAAAGATGGCTTTTATGCCCAAATTGAGGTCTAGTTAACAAGTGTCAGGAAACCATACTTCTACACACCATAGGAAATTAATTTTAAAGAAAGTAGAACACTTTCAGTATATGCATGTGTAATCAAGTGTAAAACCACATTCACACGTTGGTAATAATGAACAAAAGCATGATTGTACAAAAATCTCTAACAAGTTCCCCCCTGATTATTCTATAATCACAAAAAACATAATTCATCTAATTAGTCAGTTATTATGACACAGTCTGCATCACATTCTGCTTCTTTCAGGTTGATTCTTCCATCAATTTTTGCTGATTGTAAACTTAATCTCTAGATCGACCATTTAATTTTTTTTCCTTTTTGATGACCCTCATTTATTCTTACACCCACATTTTAGAAACAAATTCTCAGAAAACTTGAATGAGAGAAACACAACAATTGCACAAATCATTACAATGATTACAGGGGCTAAAAACAGCCTAAACATACCCTCTTCCAAACTATCAAACCATTCATCAACCTTGTTAAAGCTCTTTCCTATGTCACTAACCCAGGAACCTATGGCTTCCCACAAGCCATGCTCCTCTAAAGCTTGGACTCCACAAGAAATATTAGTTATGTTGGACCCATATGCATTAATAACCCTATAGTTATTGGGAATGAAGGTGCAAAACTCCCTAACCTTCAAAACCCTATAAACATTGCCTTCCTAAGCGGGTTTGCATAATTAATGCCCACATTGCAATTAGTTCAGAATTATTCTGTGTTAAGGCACCAGCAGTCCAGGTCTCCAAGCATAGACATAGGTATAATCTTCACCTCATTCATAGCCACACCTATAGATGGACTCATAGCTCCTAATACATCTAATTCTATCTGCCCAAACCCACATTTAACTCTCCTCAAAACAACAGCATTATTCAGTCCATTCACATGATAGACTCTAGGGAACACTAAAGCAAGATAGCAGTAACCCACCCAATTGCGAGGCAGGTTGAAATAAAGTCTTACCACACACATATAAATCTCTCTCAAAATCGTATTTTTCACCAACTATGAAATAACCACTAACAACATAACTTTTATCCCATTCACTCTCACCTACATATTCAACTGACTTAACTCCTGCAGGTTCACAACCCACCATTCAAAATTATTATCTTCTCTCATTATATTCCCCAACAAACTCACATTCTTATTTACATAAACTGCATCCCTACTCCTGTTTAGTTGTGTTAGTATTATGGTTAATTTGTGCTACTATATTTAATAATTTACCATATCTGAGTCCATTTTTAGCATCTTCAGAAACAAATAGGTCTTTCAGTGAAACTTTGAAAATTCACATATATGGGGATAGAAACTTGTGGTTATTAGAAATGCTAACAAACACATTACAAGTTAAACCGTAAAACATCAGAAGTTTTAGGTAAATGCTTTATCACTTCCAGAAGAAGGGAGAAAAGTACATGCAAAATAATCCTTGATCCCCATAATATCGACATACTCAACATTTTAGTATATATACTATCATGAAAACCACTAACTAAGCTTTCCCTGTGTGTCACTATATTAGATCCAACACCATGATGTACTGTAGTTAACTCAACTACTGTAGAGTCATATCCCACCGAAGAAAGGAGCCACAACAATAAACTGACTAAGAATATTAGTATCACTACAGGTGGTGCCATTGAATTTCTTTTGTCGATGCTGTTGCCAAATTCACCTGACGAGAAACATATTTTACAATATCATCCAGAACTTTGTAGTAATCTAAAACAATGTCATCAATCATTGAAACAAGTGTAGCTGAAGGAATGTATGCCAATTCTATTGCTCTACCCATTAACACTTCATGAGGCAAGAGATCAGTTTTTTTTATCTAGGGTACTTCTAATATTTATCAGGACAAGAGGAAGAGTGAAGGCCACTTCAGACTAGTGAATGCACACACTTTGGCCAATTTGTGTTTGATGGTCCTATTTATGCTTTCGACTAAGCCAGATGATTGAGGGCGATAGCTACAATGGAACATTTGATCAATCTGGAGAACTGTACAAATTGATTTCAAAACTTAGGGGCATATTAGCAAGACCCACGTTAAAATAATCGCCGTTTTAGCGGCAGGAAACTGCCGCTAAAACGGCGATAATGGGCTTGCTAATATGCGTTATGGAATTCCAATAGAAGCCCATGTTAGATGTCCTGCACATCTAACATGGGCTTCTATTGGAATTCTATAACGCATATTAGCAAGCCCATTATCGCCGTTTTAGCGGCAGTTTCCTGCCGCTAAAACGGCGATAATTTTAACGTGGGTCTTGCTAATATGCCCCTGAATTCTTAAAGTGGGATCCACAGTCTATCTCTATAGAGGTCGGCAGACCAAAACGCGGTATTAATATCCTCAATAAAAGTTTGGCAACTGTCATGATATCTGATCTCTGGGTGGTGTAGTTCTCAATCCATTTAGAGAAAAAGCAGACAATCAGAAGAATGTACACAAGGTCATTTTTACCTGTCATCTAAATGAAATCTGCTTAAAGTCCTGTAAATGGCCCCTCTGATTTGCCAGTATAAATCATAAGGACAGTAGTCATTTTTTCTGATTATTTCTTTGACAAATTAAAAGTCTCTGACACAAATCCTCTGCACCACTTCTGAATTTGGCCAGTACTTATTGAATGTTTGAGTCATGGAATCTATCCCTGCATGTGACTGATTATGCAAATTTAACATTGAATCAGGTTATATATATATTCAAATTGAGGAGTGATCCAGATATCTTGTTAATTCTTTTTGTGACCCAACATTTCCCACCTTCTTTTCTCATCTTCTAGGGCTTCCTCCTGGATTTCCCTCAATTCACTTACGGAAATCTGGATTGGATTAAAAAATCGACAATTTACATTTCCTACACCTTGTGCAGGAATCTCATTTAATTCATTTTGTTAGGCTCTTGAATTGTAATTTGTTCATTTGATTTCACAGCTTTATTCTAAAGTGCACAGTATCTCGCTACCTGCACAGCATATTTATTTCCAAGCGTGACCATATCTTTCCAGCCTTTTGGGCAGTACACTTGATCTCTCCAATGTCTTTTGGCTGTTCTATTGCTTCCAACAAATCAACTATGTAGGAACAGAGGATGTCATAAAATCTATTTGTGAGCACAACAGTCCAAAGTCATGGACCACCCCAAAACCAAATTGGCTGTCTGTATAAATCCTTATAATCAAATCTTCTGCAAGGCAACAAGCTCTTGTCAGTGCAAACAACACTGCCACTTGTGCTGAAGTTACATTTGTCATGTATGATGTTTCAAGAATTTCATAAATTGAACATACTGCATAGGCAGCTTTCAATGCTCCATGATGGTCTCTCAAACAAGAACATCAACAAATAGAATTTGATCAGCCATTTAAAGGGGAATTCCTTTAATGTCTGGTCTTGGCTGTGTACATAACTCTGTGACATTGATACAATTAGCTATGGTTCATCATCATCATCTTCACTCCTGCCTTTATCTTCATCACTATCTGGAACAGGAAGCGGCGTTGCAGGATTTAAGACGTTACACCTTTTGATATCGATACTGCTGCCAGTATTACTTGTTCCTCTCTGGTCAGACGACTGTTTGTCATGTGCTGAGTCCATATATGGGTCATCAGAATTTCAACAGAATATGGAACAAACACAATCAATTTATGTGCCATCATAATTCCTTCACTTTGCTCATTTGCAGTGCAATCAACTGCAACCGCTTTCAGACCATTAGGAAGACTTACAACTACCAGATCTAACACAGCTGACAGGTAGGTCACTGGCCTCATTACTCCACCATGCTTTTGAGTAAGAACTGAAAGAGCACACCGCCTCTTTTGTGAAGGTAAAGGAAAATCTCCATATTGTAATCAGGTATTCCAAGGGTGGATGCCTTACAGAATCTTTCCCTCAATACCGGGATGGCATCTAAACATTCAAATGATAATGGGCCTCTGATATCACTGAGTGTCAACCTTTCTAAAGGCTTGGCAATCAAGGAAAAGTTTGGAATCCAATGACAACAGTAGTCAGCAATTCCCAGAAACATCCTCACCACTCTCTGGGTGGTTGAAGGACTCATCTTCAGAATTGCACAAACACCTTCCTTTGAAACTTTTCTTGTCCCTTTCTCAATGTGATGACCAAATTAAATCATGTTTTTCTTACAGTACTGCACTTTTATGGATAAAACCTTGTAACCATTGGCAGATAGATCTCCTAATAATTTACAGCCTTTTTTGTCTTAGATGCCACCAATAGGTCCTCTATATATTGAACCAAGACTGAGTTACAGGGCAGCTGCAGACTTTCCAAATCTTTCTTTGGGATCTAACTGAAAATCAAAGGACTTTCAGAATACCCCTTTTCATTCTACACTGAAAGAGAACTTTATTTTGGAACTGGAACACAAAAAGAAATTGACTATCCTCATGCAGAGGGATAGAGAACAACCCTTGGCATAAGTCAACGACTGTATACTATTCTGCAATTGTTGGAATCTGGAACACAATTACTGCAGGATTAGAAGCCACCGGACAACATGGAATTTCCATTTTATTTATTTTTATAAGGTTCCGTATAATTCTATATTTACCACTCTGTTCTTTTGTTATAAACAAGTTTTATTGGTTTTATGTAACAAAACACAAACCACAATCGCCATAATGCCCATCATGGGAAATTTCAAGGACTACAAAGCGCTTCCACAGAATTCCTTGATCAAGCATTTTTTCAGTGACGGATTTTTGCACACTCTGCACAGGAGCTGCTTGGACTGGGGCTATTGACTGTGTCTGCACCTGATTTGCATTCCACTACTTCTGGGGAACAAAATCATTCTGAATTCAATCTGGATTCTGTCTATATTCCCACTTCCAGTGGCCTATTTTACTGCATAAATGCCATGCAGTGTTCTTCTTTAGCAAGTCACTATTTGCATTAATTCCAGAATTATTCACAACTTCTCTCCTGTGACCTTACATCTGTACCATCTCATTTCCCATTCTCACTCCTTGCATTGAATGCACGCCATTCATTTCTGCATTGTCAGATGACACAAAAATCCAGATCAGAACCCATCTTCTGATTCCTGCCATTTCTCTGGAACTGCTTTGCCTGAGCAATCATCAGTTTCTCTTTTTCTGCTTCATGTCAAACAAATCACTAATGTACTCGACATATTTCAGGATCTCATTGATACCCTCACCCTTTTTCAACACATCACATTCTGCTGAACATGCGAACTGAGCTGAGGACGCAAACAAAAAAAGAAGGCAGATACGAACCAACCCGTACCATCTTTCTCAGGATTATTGACTCCACTATGCTTCTTAAAAATATGTATAAACCTCTCATAATAGGCATGCACTGATTCTTTTGAGTCTTATGTAGATCTCAAAATCTTTGACAAGTTAATTTCCATCTTCTGCACCTTCTTTTTCAAATGCTCAATCACTGCTTTGCACTTGTCAGCAACCACCTCACATGGAACAATATTAGGTGCAACTCTAGCTGATTCCTCAGTCAGCCAAGCAACAGCAACCTTATACTCTGATCACAAATCACGAGGAATAGCAATATCAAACAGCTCATCAAAATCAGTCCAAAGCATTTTCAAAATCATTGTCTATCTATGAACCCCCTTGTACCATTTCTTCGGTTCCTCTCGCAGTTTTGGAAAATTCATTATAAAAGCATAAAGATCACTTTCTCGTCCAAGGCACATTCACATAGTTCCCTCCGTGTACTTCTCTCAGAGGAAATTCTGAAACTGCCCCTAACTCAGATTCACTAACCGACACCTTCGTTTTCTTTTCTGGCTCTGGAGCTTTATTTTTAGTAGTAACCTTCTTATTCCACCTTTCTCTGTGCGTTTTCAAATACCTCCAGTCCTTTATCTTTTCAACTAGATCTTAATGTGAGCTCGTAAAGTTATTAAGCCTAAGTCTGCTATTTCATCATAAGTCAAATCCATTTTGCAATTACACTGTACATTTCTTTTTCTACTGATATCAACCTCAAGCTTATCATGTGCTTTGTTCGCACACCTCACTGCTTCTATAATCAAGTACCGCATTTCATTCACATTGCATGTCATCAATCTATTTGTGTCAGTTGACCCCTGTAAAATATCTCCAAATTCCTGTTTTAAAGTCCAATGTTAAACCCCCCCTCTCTCTTTGTAAACTCAAAAGTAACAGCAGTAGACATGTCACTTGAAAATGAAGAGACAGCAGTAGTATATCTGCTAATACTCTGCAAAGCTGTCAATGCATTCTCAAGTGGGACACTTTCTGATGCACCCGCAACTACAAGAGTAGTCAATCCCTGTGTCTGTACACTAGTACTGTCTCCTGCTGCACCTGTATCAGGTACCGCAGATCTTTGCCCCTGTCTCTGGGTCCCATCAGTGTATGGAGGAGGCCTGGTATTCAAAAGATCATTTGAAAAGTTATCCTTCTCATCTGAATCTCATTCTAGGTTCTGCTTCTCTCTGTCCCCCTCATCAGATTTCTTTTTGTCTGTTGTCTCCTGGACTATTGCAGGAAAAACTCTCCTTCCCTCCATCATATCCTCTCTCCAACACCTCTCCTGATGATCCCATTTGCCTTCCAACCATTGTCTAGATGAATTCTTCACCTGCTTCTTTATTTTTTTCTCTCCTTCTTTTTAGCCATTTGACCCCATTTATTTATTGCCTCAAACTGTGTAGGTCTAGGTAATGGCTTCCTACTATTCATGGTCTGCCTCAAGATATTTATCTTTCTAGTGTTAAAAGTACTCTTTAAAGAAAACTACAAGTCCTTGTTAGAAGTTTATTCATGCCAGTTGCAAATCTAGGTACAATGAATAAAACCCATTGTTCCTCATCATTTCAGCCATCATTTCATATGCAGGTATTTTCTGTCCCTTAGTACCAGGTGCTCTAGGAGCTTTAGGCTTTTTCAACACAGTGCCCATTGCTCTCACTCAAAATAATTGAAAAACTGCACAAAATAAGCTAGTGAACAACAACCAAGCCCAGCGCAGCTGTGCAAAAGGTCAACAAATCGCAGCGCAGCTTTGAAAGCAACTAACCAATAACAGCGTGACTCTGTGGTGACGTATTACCAATCCTAGCGTGACTCCTCTGCTGACTAACCAAATTCTCCATGAATGAGAAAAACACTAAATAAATCAAAATGAGTCTTATTTGCTCAACCTAAGAAGGAGAAAATCGCAGGTTAGAAGGAAACAAATCTCACAAACAATAGAAAGAAGACTAATACCTCCACTGCACTTGTCAAACTCAATTCACATTAGAGTAGACTCCCGTCCAGCGGCAATCCATCTCTGGCTAGGGTATTCACTCCCATCTACCGAGGAACAAAAGACAACAATCTATATTAGACAGGCAAACTCCTAGAAGAGAAACTTGTTAATTCAGGAAAATCCCTATGGGTGTGAATGCAAAGCCTCGCAAAACACTCTACCTTTATGCAAGTTGAACAACAATATCTCGAGAGCTTGGATTTTGATGAATCCCATAACCAAACCAAACAATTATAAAAACCAAAACTTCTTTGACGCAAATCACAAATAAGAATAGCACATTAAGATCACAGTGAACTCAGAATCAAGATCGCATATCAAAAAGCCTCTCACACGGCATAACAATCCATTGTGCAGCTCAAGTCTCCTCCACACTCCAATAATACACCAAAACACTCTCAGTCACCAGAATCACTTTGCCCTATTCAAACTTACAATCTATTTGGCAGGAACAGCACTACAAGTCAGGAACTCGGCAAAATCCTCCAGGAAAATCCACACTAGAAAATCCGTTAACACTAGGGATGACAGGCTGTCCTGTCCCTAGAATAAAAAGAGGGGAAATGTCTGAAGCGGAAAGGAAGTGCTCATAACTTGCAACTGTCCTCTGCTATCACAGATTTATGAGCGCGGGGGACCTCGCAATTGTGGCACCCTAAAACTTTACCTCAACAGAATGCCCACAATTCGATAAATCCGAGACGGTGATAAACCTTAGCTTCATGAGGAAATATGCTGCAAAGGTAAGGCACCTCCCAACACAACAAAAATATCAGAAATACAGAAATTAAGTAAAGCCCAACTCAATACCTGAGTTCTAGATCAGCGGAATACTTAAAGAATTAATTAAAAAATGTAAAAGTGTAATACAGAATATATGCCATGAAGGCTCTCAGCAAAAAGTGCATTACAGAGAAGTGCAAACTCAAAAATATTCTGATTCCCAAGTGGGTACCAAAATCAAAATAGAAATGGACAGCTTCTCATTTGGGAATGTTCAACCCAATAAGTGAAGGTTTTTATACATTATTTTCTCATAGGAAATCACTAAAACTGCAGAATCATCATGGTAAAGTATCGCAAATGGCACTCCTGGGCCGACTGGTCTACTGCATCTGACAATCTAGGCATTGTACTCCATTGTACAACTTTCGCTTTGCATTTAACACAATCCCAGATTCATAACGAGACATGATAATCCACCCGATATATAAAGGCAGCACCAAGAGTGACCCAGCAAATTGTCGCTTGATAGCCCTATTAGATAATGAAGCAAAATATTATGCTTATACTTCAAGATCTGAATGTTTGGGCAGAGGAGTGGCAATAATTCCCTACAGCCAGACCGGTTTTTGTCATGGATGTGCACACTGTCCATAGTGGCAGCCTTTGCCATAGTTCCCTGAACACCTCTTTCCTGGATTTGAAGGCTACTTTTGACTGTTTTGATAAGACAAAATTATGGTATAAACTCGCAGCCCGGGGGGTTCCGGGGAAACAATTGAAGGCAATCCAACAACTTCATACTGAAACCTGGATCCGGATAAAAATAGGCAATGGTACAAGGGCCTCACGTAAGGTCTGCAGCACATCAGGTCTCAAACAAGACTGTGCTTGTGCAAGCCTTTTTCAATATCTTTATGGTGGATCTTACATCTGACTTGGACTTGACGAATGCACATGTGCCCCAACTAGGGAGAAAACTATTAACAAACATGTTATATGCAGATGACATTGTTCCCCTCAGCAGCACCAAGGTGGGCCTTCAAAGACTGAACCTCAACAACCAAGCTTGAAATCAATCCTAATAAAACAAATAAAGTGCTAAGGTTCAGTAGAAGACCCAAAAGCGCTGACCCTGGTTCATCAATAAACACTAACTAATTCAGGAGAAAGATTATAAGTACCCAGGAGTCATAATAGACACAAGAGGTACTTTTCTGGGACACAAGGCTCAAATGGAATCAAAAGCGGGGGCCATCTTAGCAGCCTTTGTGTCACTTTAGTCTTTAACCCATTTTGACTTCATCAGCACGAAGGTTCTTCCCACTGTAACATACGGCTGTGAAGCGTTTTGTGGCCATGAAATGGAGTGGTCAGAAGTGCTCAGTCTTAATACCAACAGGCAGCTCTTTCACCTACCTTGTAACGCACACCAACCAGGATGGTAATTGGACTTGTGAAGCAAAAATATGCAAGACAATGTGCCTTCATCAAATTTTGTTATGCACTAAGAGCTGCTAAGGATGGTTTGCTAGATCAAATGCTCTGTCTAGACTGCACTTAACTATCCATCGAAAAAGCAATCTGACCCTTCAGAGACTACCTATCGACCAGCGAAGGAACTTGCAAATAAATAGGCTTTGGGAGCAGCCATTGTCATTCCAAGTCTTTAAGAAACTGGTGAATAGAAACATGCAAGAGTTGTAGTTACTGGATGATAAAAACACCTTTCCTAAACAAGCCCTTTCATGGTTTATTATACACTCCTATAACACTTGAATGCAACCGCAGTTTCTTGCCTCCTGTTATTCCCTTTACATGAAGATGAAATGCATGCAACTGCGTTTAGGATACTTTCTAACTTTGGACCTATGCCAGAAATAACTAGCAAAAGAAAAAAAACTAAGGGCTTGATTATGAGTCTGGCAGTCTTATGACCGCCAGAATTGCGGTGGCAGTGGTCAGTCCACTGCATTACGACTTCAAAGTCATTGCAGGGGATAGCCACCAGCTGCACAGGAACAGTCATATTACGAGTTCCGCCACCATCAGCCATTTCATGGCGGGAGCCCCGCCATGAAAAAGCTGGCGGTTGAGGAACGAAGAGGGCCCTGAAGGGCCCCTATGTCCCCCGCTATGGGAATACATTCAGGGGGGTAAAACATGTGCCCCCCTGTCTGCATTTGCCCAAAGTTCCAGCATGGCATGGACGTCACTGCCCATGCCGTGCCAAAACGTTTTTGCTGTTCCCATTGCAATGCCTGTTTTGCAGACTCCTGCCTTGTTCCTGCTATCTTGCCTGCTTTTTGGATTCTGTTACCTCATCTTTGGACTTCTCACATCACATCATAGACCACATGTCAGGGAAACTCTATAGTGCATTCCTGGACTTTGCACGTTCATTGTATGAGATAACAGGTTAATGATTAATATCCAGAACATAGCACTACCAACCTCAAAACTGCACGTATGGCTAAGCATATCCGATAGGCTCTAATCGTTAACTGCTGCCGAAAGACACTCCAACTCCCACTAACAAAAGCTACCAAAGACTGTAATGCAGTGCCCTGCACCTGCATGCCTATCATTACAAATAACAAAGGTCATCAAAAACTACCACAGTACCTTGCTCCTGCACATTTTCTGTTACTACTACAAAGAGCCCTGTGCTTGCATAACTTGATAGAGAACCCTAGGCACAAGATAAGAACACAAGCTCCAAAACCAGGAACAAGTCCTGTAATTGTATTTCCCATCACAAGGGTGTTGGAAATCAGGACCTGTTTGCAGTGTCTCCCCACTTTTTGCCCTATTTGAGACCCCTAGATGCTATTTTTCTGACTCTGAGAGTGCCCTGGGCTCTGCTGGACAGGCACAGGGCCAGTGCAATGTTTAACACACAGTGAAAACACATACATGCTAAACACATTAAGATCTCCGCAAAGAGTGCCTTCCTCAATCTGAAGCTTCTCAACAAAATTAAGCCCTTCATCCCGCCCAAGGACCTCAAACAAGCCACCCAATCACTGGTGCTATTTAGACTTGACTATGGGAACGCAGTCCTCTCCGGTACAGCCTGCTCCCACCTAGCGCCACTCAAAACAACTCTCAATGCTGCTGCCAGAATGGTCACCGGAGTTAAGAAATATGACCACCTATCTCCCGCACTCAGAAAACTAAAATGGCTCCCAGTCGAAATGCGTGCCAGCTTTAGAACTGCCTGCCTCACGCACAAAGCCCTGCACACAGGAAACCGGAATACCTGGCCTCCAAACTCAAGAAAGCCGGCCAGTCAAGAAACCTCAGGAGCTCCAACACCCTCTTACTCATCCCTCTGAAAACACGCAAACAAAAAACCGCGGCACGATCCTTCGCTGGAAACGCACCCAAAATCTGGAACTCCATCCCAGTCGATATCAGGACTATCCCTTCCTTTATAAAATTCAAAAGACTCCTAAAAGACCTCTACCTCAACCGTGCCTTCCCGAACTGAGAACCGCCGCCGAAACGCACAAGCCTGCACTCTGCAGCCACCTGACAATGTTCCACCACAACCTACCTCTTCTTGCACTTTACAGACCCTTGTCAATGTTCCACCACTACCTACCTCATCCCCGCTCCCCTACACCCTCCTCGTTACCTCCTCCCGGAGGGAGGTTTAGCCCAAGACTTTGTGCACGCTTTGAGGCTATCTCAGGACCTCTCTACCTCAATGACGCACAGCACACTGGACCTTTCGAACATTTACGCTTACCTTTGTCTCTTTTATGTGATTTCTCCCCTATATCTGCTGTAAAGCGCTCCGATACCCTCGGGTCTGGCCAGCGCTATATAAAACCTCTTAAATAAAATTTTTTAAAAAATGTACACTGTGTGTTAGGGTACCCCTATGATTGGCATGACCTATCCTATAGGTCCCTAGTACATAATAGGGCAGAGGGATTAAAATTACCTTTAAGTCCCTAGGGGCTTATTAACAAGCCAATATAGGAAAAAGAGACGTGCCGGCGGCGCAAGGGGCGTTTAAATAAGACCCCTAGTATATAATAGGGCATGGCAATTTAGAGTTCAGCAGCCCTTTCTGCACTTGCACTGCTGAGAGCCTGAGGTCATTTTGAAAGCAGCCCTATGTTGCAGCACTGCTTTTCAATGTAAATTGTGCCCAAACTCTACTTTGGTGGCAGGGTCACTGAAAAAGTAATAAACTACAATATTTTGGCATTTTAGGTACCTACAGGGTCTCCCGTAGGTGTCCCAGTCCCAGGGGTGGACCTTATAAAACATATTTTATATGCCCTGGGGATAGAGAAATTGCACATTTCACTTCCCCCACTGTAGTAAAGTGCTTCCCAAAATCAACTTTCGTGCTAGGAGCACTGTGGAGTGAGGATCTACACTATTGTTGCATATTCAGGACCTCTGAAGTTACCCCTAGGTGCCCCAGAGGCAGGAGCTCATGTAGCTATAAGCAGGGTCCTTATAAAAGATGTTTTATAGGCCCTGGTGTTGGAGACTTTTACATTTCACTCTCCCCATTGTAGATCCCCAGCCACATAGGGTAACATGGCAATAGTTTATGAACTCATAACTATCGTTAGGGACTACTAAAATATAATTCAGATACTGAATAAGTATCTGAGAGGGGCAGAGCCTCTCAGATCTGCTCCTTGAAACTAAGAGAAGAAGAAGGTTCCACGCTGGAAGTTTCATTTGCACCATCAAGGCCCTGCACTCTGACTGACTGCACCTGCTGAATAATCTAGAACTACAGCCCTGTGGACCTAACTTGCTTGAAGAGGAATAAAGAATGGACTCCCTGCAAGCTACAGGTTACCAGAGCTCACCTGGACCATCACCACTGAGAATCCCCAGCCTGGAGTGCGTCCAGTGGATTTGTAAGGGTTTTGTCCAAGTGGATTGTGGGACCTGAAGTCCCAAACTTTCAAGGACCATCTTGGAGATGCCAGACCCTTGGATTGTGTTTTGGACAATTTGGGACCCCAAAGGGACTTCGGGAAGAGGTTACAGAAGTTTGGAGAACTTTGGAAAAAAACTCCAGAGAGGGACCGACTCAACCGCAAGAGCCAACCCAGCGACCTTCAACTGTGAGCCGCTTGAAGAGCATTGAGGGACCCCGGCAGAAAAAGCTCCAGAAAAGTTTCTAAGTCCGAAGGTAAAACTTTTTACCGCGAGGGGTAGCCGGGCACGGCTCCATCGTGGTCGGACTGAAACTTTGACGTTGTCCCGTTCTAGTGCGACCAGATGTCCCAATCGGCACTATAGGTTTCTATGTGCTATAGTGCTAAATATTTAAAAATTCATATCTCTGGTTCCCACATTGGTTTATTTTGGTGTAATTTTAAAGATAAAAATATTTCCTATTTCTATAAATTGGTGTTGGATTTTTATTGTGTGTTGTGTCTTAATTATTTACTGAATTGGTGTTTTTAAATGCTTTACATACCTGTTTCTGACGTTAAGCCTGTCTGCTCGTAGCCGAGCTACCGAGGGTTGAGCATGGGAATAATTTTCTGAGACCTATTCTGAGCCCTAGACTGTGTTAGTGGCCTTAGTAGATGCATATTTACCACTACTAATAATCCACTTTCCAACAAAGGGTTTTACCTTGTGTTTTTGGTCATTGTTACAATTGATATCAAAGCTGTGTTGTAGGTTATAGAGTCTGTGGGTTAGTGCAGTTATTTTTGCCTCTGTTGTGTTTCACCATTGCTTCTGTCTATAGTGCAGTGAGTAGAAGATAACGAGGGAGCCAGTTATTTCCTTAGCCTGCAGTACTGCAGTGGTGGTGGGCTGGGGCACGGAGGAATCAGCATTGCTTCTGCAGGTCCTGAGGCCACAGGCTCAGCTTTCTAGAGACAATGATACCACCCCTTATGTGTTAGTTAAACGTCTGAATTAATTAAACAAAGATTTATGAATAATACAAAAACCTTATACTGCATTTTTGCTTAATCAGAAGCCAATGTAGCTGTTCCAAAATAGGATGAATGTGAATATATCTGGAAACACCAGTGACAGACCAAACTGCTGAACTTTGAATTGCCTCTAGTCTTTGAATTAAAAGGAGGTTGAAGCTAAGCTGACTGAGTTGGACTAGCCTAGTCTAGATCCTATCAAGGCTTGGGAGACTAATTTCCTGCTGTCAATATCTAAGAGGATATTTTCCTCATAAGTTGGTGACAGCAGAATGAGACAGAGGCTGACACCTGCTCAGCCATAGTGAGTTGAGCAGCAATCTTGAACCCCAGACTTATTACCACCAGAGGTAAACTGGGACGGGATCCCAGTTTGACAGTCCAGTACTTATCTGACCACAGATCACAGTGGTGGTTCACAACCAGTACTTCAGTCTTATCTGCGTTCAACTTGAGCATGATGTTCCTTATCCATGCTAGGAAAAATTGGAGCTTTTGTGGGAAACTACATATGGGTCTCTTCCTGGCTCTAATGTTTCAGCAGTAACTGTGTATCGTCCGCGTACATGTGATCATTGAATTGATGACTCACTAAGTGATCATCAAGGGGCTTCTATAGATGTTAAAGAGATGGGGAGAAATTGAGGACATCTGTAGGACCCCACAGAAAGTAGTACATTTGGAAGAGATGAATGCATCAAGATGGACCGCTTGAGAAAGATCCTTCAGAATGAGCAAAACCATTACAGGGCAAACACCCTATACCTGTTGCCTTGGTATGGTCGGATAAGATGGTAAGATCCACTGTATCGAAGGAGGCGGACAAGTCCAACAGAATAAAGGCAGCAGTGTATCCTTGGTCCAGGTCCAACCTCAAATCATCAAGAATAGAGACCATAATAGACTGTGCTATCACCTGGGTGAAAGCTTGCCTGCTTCCTACCTCACCAGTATGTAAAAACGTACTAATGGTGTTGGCTACAAACTTTTCCAGGACTTTTGCACCAAACAAGAGCAGGGATATTTGGCAGTAATTATTTAGCTCAGTTGGGTTGAGCCCAGGATTTCCAGCAATGGAACCACTGTTACCTGTTCCAAGAACCGTGGGACCAATCTCTAAAGATGAATAAAATAGATGACATAAGGCCGAGCAATAATAGCGGCCAGGTGATTACACACATGTGGAGGGTAGGGATCATCCAGTGATCCTGATTTCATCAATTGTATCAGTCCCACCACGTCCTCAAATGATAGTGTGTCAAAGTTTAAAATACAAAGTTCCACTGTTGTCTTGATGACCTTAGAGTGAAAAGACAAACTGACTATAATGCCCTTCCAAGTGCTTCAACCTTCTCCACGAAAAAAAGTCGAACTGACTGATAAATTCTTGGGAGGGAGGAGTCTTCAAAATTAATGATGAGGGGCCCATTAGATCTCAAAAGTACTCTTTTGCTAATTTTGGAATTACTTAGTTGTAGCTGAATAGAATAGCAATTTGGCTTTTAAGATCGCGTTTTCGTAGCACAGGTCCATGTCCTTAGATAGCTGCTTAGTTGCCTGAGTAAAGTGCTTGCGCCAGTAACATTATAATCATCTTACTTTTGCTTTAATAGCTCTCAATTCTGGTTGCTTTACCATTGCAGACTCTTTGTGAGGTGAAGGAGGTGCGTGCTTAGCCACCTACCCTGCAACCCAATTGTGAAAAGCTACACTCTGTTCATCTGGGGTAACTTTAAATGAAAGGTCAATTATTGAGATCCCTTCTGAGGCACCATTTTAAGAAGAGCATGGCAACATCTATTCAGTGATAATGTTGAAGGGGCAATATGGAAAAACTTATAAAAAGGGTGAGTCCTATTAATCAAAAATTGACCAAATGCAAGGGCTTTTGGACAGATCCGCTAGCTAGTGCTCCAAAGACCAGAGATGGTCCAGGCAATGGCCCTTAGCATGTGTAGGTAGAAATATATGGCATACTAAATGAAAAGATGACAAGGAGTCTATAAATGTTTTAGAGAAAACATGAGCCTCCACCACATAAATGCAAAAGTTAAAATCACCTACTAGAAGTAGTTTCGAGCAGTTCAACAGTTTGTCACCAATTAAGTTACACATATCCTCCAAGAACTTAACAGATGTGCTAGGGAGTGTATACACTGCTATTGCTTCAAAAATTAGATCTCTATTAAATACCTTAAGATGTAAACACTTTGCCATAGTGAGTGAGACATCCATTGAGTGGTGCAATATCTTACTACATTGTCTATCTCATTCTTATGTCCTTCATTTTCCAAGCTCTTCTCAGAGTTATCAAGTTCGCTAAAAATAAATCACCAACAATGTACATATATATTTTTGGCTCCATTAGCTCAACCTTCATTAGGATGTAAAAATTAATTTTTCTTTCTGTGTTTTTATCTTACATTTTCATTCAATAGATGTGTCTGTAAACATACAATTACATCAATTCATTACAAGTGAATTGCTTGTCAAATGCGTAAGCAATTAGATAAATGCTACACAAATGAAATATTACCCACGTGCTTTTCTATTTGTAGGTTATAGTATAATCCTTTATTTGCACAAACCTCTTTATTTAGGGGGTAATTTGATTTCTAGGCTGCTGTATATGCATGCAATCAATCAGCATTTGAAGATCCATCTCTGCTTCATCCTAATTCTAATTTGAGAGAAGTGCACCGCCTATGAGTAAATTAACCATTCACTTTGTATAGACTTGCACACAATATATTAATGTGTATAGTCAGTTGTTTTTTAAAGCTCCTGTGCAGCATAGTAGCCTCTTGTCAATCCATCATTATCTCAACTCCCGAACAAAACAAATTAATAATTCCAAAAGAGACACATACACCTTATTACCATAAGAATTTAATGTCTGACAAATTAATCATGCATGGCCTCTATGCCTATTAATCTAGTCCTTTTCATAGTATCTCCGGTTCTAATCCAATAAACAAAATGTCCACAGGTTACTGTATACTTAGTTTGACATGCTTCGGGCTCTCCCAAGCCTTTCTACAATGACTCCATCGGCCCTTTGGCCAAAGTCATCCGTGCACATGACATCAACATCCTCTCCTACTCCACGACACACAACTCATACTCTCTCTCTTGGATCAGACTCAAACACTAGGAACAAATTCACAACCATCATTGCCGAAGTCGCCCACTGTGAAGTCCAACTACCGCAAGTTCAACACTGACAAGACGGAAGTAGTGATCTTCGTAAGAACACCTCATCATGGGACTTCACCTGGTGGCTGACCACTTTAGACCCACACCCACCGCCATCACCCATGGCAGGAACCTTGGGATCACTATTGACAATTGACAACACACTGCACATGACCACTCAAGTCGACACTGTCACAGCATCCTTCTTCTGTACCCTATAGATGCTGAGGATATTCTTCAAATGGCTCCAATAACAACACCTGAAAGACCATCACACATACCCTTGTCACAAGCAAGCTTGAACACAGGAACACCCTCTACGCCGGAATCATCAAGGAACTCACCACAAGAATTCAACTATCCAGTACTTGGCAGTCAGATTCACCCTTAACATGCCACGTAGGACACATAGCACACTACACCTCAAGGAGCTGCACTGACTCCTGATACATAAGCTTGTACAGTTCAAACTCCTAACACCTTCAAGGCACGAGACAACATAGAACCCACCTACCTGAACAATCGCATTTCCTTCCACCATTCTCCGAGACACCTCTGCCAGACTCCTACTGGCACACACCCCTTGAATACACAGAAACAGATCTTGAGGTTGAGCCTTGTCCTACATCACTCATAAAGAGTAGAACGACCTCCCACTAAATATCATAGTCTCCTCTTCGCTTCTTGAGTTCCGTAAGAAAATGAAGACCTAGCTTTTTGCGACACCCCACCCCCCATCTTAGGCTGCTCAGTGCCAGGATACCCAGGGTGATGGTGTGCTCCACAAATAAGCATAGCATAAAAAATGACCAAGTCAAGACACCACTGAACCCATGAACCTAGTGACTGTCAAATGTCTATTATTCCTTCTGTCAAAAGCCAGGGCCTAGGAAGAAAGGAAGAGCAAATCCTGTCAACCTTCACAAGTGTCCCTCTACAGTCTGTGTTTTTTCTTACATGTCATGTCTAGCAGATTACCTTTAAGACTTCAAGACCCTCAAGTCTCTCACAATAGGCAAGCATGGCAAAAAAGCTGCGTTACTACACCACCACTCCTGGGGATACATGACCAGCTAAACTCTGGTAGTCAGTATTGCACTCTACTAAACCTCTGCAGCGGAAGAGCAGGATTCTTCATCTCCTTGAATTAGGAAGACTCTCTAGGTTCAAGGCTTGGGCCCCCCTTCAAGGCACCATAGAAGTGTATACTTCGGATTGATTGGTGGCATTTACAAAACTTAAAGTCATCAATCATAATTGACCTATACAAGCTTACACTTTTACAACAAATCAACCTCAGAAAAGTCTTGTGGGACTTACCTTTTTGGTCACTAAAATGTTACATCTAATGGGCAGTGCAAGATTCGTGGCTATTGCCCCTCGCACATGGAACTCTTTTCCCCTCGACATTAGATCCGCACCCAACTAGGCGAGGTTCAGGCAACTCCAAAAAACATTGCTCTTCAAACAAGCCTATGATTAATCCACGGACAGCGTCCTGCACACTTGTTACCTTAGCGAAGAAAACTTTCTGGCATATGTGCGCTCTACAAATTTCCAGTAACATAACATATAGTAACATAGGGGCCGATTCCGATTCGGGCCGGAATTCTCTCCGACCAAGCCGGACCCGGAGAGAATTCCGACCGAATCGGACCCTAGCAGTCCGACCGAACGAGTACGATGCGTTCGCATGCAATCGGACTCGATTCGGTCGGACTCCCATTGAAGTCAATGGGAGCCTGTCGTACAACGCGTACGCGGGCTCCCATTGACTCAATGGGTGCGAGGCAGACAAGGGCGCCCCTACAGCGTGTACGCGTCCATGCGCATCGTGGCATACATGCACAGGTAGGGGGACCCATGGGTCCCCCCTGTGTGCGACTCGCGCGCCTACGCATACAGGGGGGTCCGACGCGGACCCCCAAAGTCCGGCTCCGACAGCTTTGTCGAGCCGGACGGCGCGAGTCAATCGGACTGCTCGCGGCGCGCATCGTACTTACCCGGCCGGGAAACGTCTCCATAGCGCGGTGCGAGTCGTGTCCCTGCGAGTCGGTCGGAGCGTGTTGAAGCCGCGTTCGAGTCGGTCGCGATTTCGCGGGTGCTTGCATCGTACTCGCTCGGCCGGACCCGCGTCCGATTCGGTAGGGAAACAGGGCTCCGAATCGGATCCGGTGAATCCAAATCCGATTCGGAGCACTACCGGCCGAGATCAGAATCGGCCCCATAATGTCCTACAAATATAATAAGAAGAAACCCTTAATATTTGGCCAGGAATCCCTTTTCCCCTTCTACAGGGTGGTCAGGGCACAAATGAATTCCTAGTGGTGAGGTAGGACAGAGAGCGGGGCCCATAAGCTAGGTTTGGAAGCAGCAAAACAATTACAACAGGCATAAACAAAAACGCTCTCTACTACACAATAGTGAGAATGACTCATTCTGGATTACGCCTGAAGGTGGTAATTGATCGCTTTCTTAAGTAAGTTCATCAGCATATGCATATATTTAATAATCGTCTAGATAGCTCAGATAGCTTCATGGTTGTTCTCAAAGGGCGGCATGCGTTGCATTCATTGTTATCAGTGTGCTGTGTTCAAGAGGGAAGGATTTACCAATTAAGTTGAAGTACACTTAAGCAGAAGCTATCATTTATGAAAGTTGAATTTTTTATCTGGTGGAAATGTTGTATGAGGAATCTCTTTACATTGGAGCACTCATAGAAATATATACTTGTAGATTTCCATGAGTCCTCCTGTGAGGCTTTATGAATCCTTTACAATTCTGGGTTCTGCCATAAACACTGCATATCTACAGGAGCCTAGTTCCCAGGGGCGGCTCCTCCGCTAAGGCGGAGGAGCATTGCCCCACAAGAAAAATAAAATGATATTAACAATGTTATATCATTTTATTTTTCATTATTAGATATGTAAAGGTGCAGGCGGGGCTGCGCTGCACTCAGAGCAGGGGGAAGAGTGGTGGCACTCTCCTAAGTGTGCATGAGGGTTTGGCCGGCCGTCTCTGGCTGGCCAAACCGTCATGCACACTTGGCATTTTCTCCACCGGGCTGTGTTGTACAGCCCGGTGGAGAGCATGCCGGCCTCCCAGTCCCTCTATGAGCCCGAACCATGGCGTTCGTTCGGCACTCAGAACAATCACAACGCTGCTGTAAGGTAGCGTTGTGATTGGTCAGGGGAGTCGGGAGCCTGGATGCTTCCTGTTTCATCGACCGAAGAGGACGAGGACGGAGGAAAGGCAGCCGCCGGGAGTGTAAGTGATTTTTTTTTTTCTTTTCCCCTTTTCTTTTTTCTTTTTGATTCCCCCCTCCCTCCCCGCCCCACCACCACTGCCCAGTAGCATCTGCTACAGCTAGTTCCAGCTCGTGAGTCAAGTAGGTGTGACTAGGCCCCTAAGCATCCAAACTGCAATAAGTACAAATGTAACAACAACTTTACTGATTGCCCATTCAAATGATAAGCTAAGTATTGACCAGGATGTGTTGTTAGTTTAACTAATTTCTTTTCAGGAAACCTTGACTTAGTAGTGTGGTTTTATTGTATTTTGCTTTTGTATTAATGTTTCCCAAGTAGCATCATTACCTGCCATTGTTTGGCATCATATTGTGTATTGTTAGTTCGGCATTTTTCCAATGAAAAATGTGCATTTCTTTCCGACTAATTAAATGTAGGTTGCATACTTGTCTTTGCTTTATACTGTGCATAAAAGTATATTCGGTACTGATGTGGAATAAAGTTTTATTGATATATTTGAAATAAAATCCAACATTATTTTGTATTGAACACTCTCTAAAGGGAAAAGTCGCCACAAAAGTGTCTCACTAATCTGATACACACATTAAAAAGTATCATAGCATTAAAATATGTGTATGGGACAGCCTTGTCTTTGAAAGTGGCTAAGCAGGCAGGGAAATCCCGCCAGTAAAGACCAGCAGTAGAGGGACAACACCACTGACACCAGCTACATTTTATCTATGTATGTCCCAGGATATCCCTTTTCATTCCCTGTGCTGCTGCTTTTTGGTGGCAGTTCAGAGAAAGAAGCTGGTGCAGAAAAGGAGTAAGGTCTTACGAAACAGAGCCTGGCATTTTAGTTGGTTTCACCACACACAACTAAGACCAACATTTATTCCTATGTAGCACAGATGTTGGTGAAATGATAAGCGGGACAAATGTCGGTGTCAATCAATATTCTAGTGTTGAAGTGTTTTGGCGCCAAATGCTGATAAGCGTGGAGTGCCAAAATCACTTTGTACCATGTAAGCACCTATAATGCATCCAGAGCGGGAAATATGGGTCAGGAACAGTGCAAACACCCATCGACTCCAAAGCCAACAGCGACCTATTCCAGTCACATGAAATGTGTGAGTGGATGCCTGCTGAAATCGTGTGAAAAAATAGCACAACATGAAAACAGGTGCAAATATCTTAGGTGGTTACTTCTCCAACAAAAAACACCAAACAACACTCCAAAATCCCAGGAACCCCACAATATCGTTGTCAAGAATATTGATTTTAAGGTAAGTAATATCGATTCTTAAACTATCAAAGTCATTACTATCGTCTACAAAAATATAGTTTATAAAAATAAATTACATTATTGTTATGCATTTTAGTATATTTATTAAATGTATATGATGTGAATTTTTTGTTTAATCAATGTTTATGATTTTTAATATAGTTGTTACATTTTTTGTAGTTATGAAAATACATTTTATTATTTTTTGTGATTTTAAGTACTGTGGCGGGCTGTGGGTTTATAGGGGTATCGGGTGGGAAGTAATTTATTTATAATAAATTTGTTTTTAATTAATGTCATTTATTTAATTGGTAATTATTTATGTTAATTGTGCAATACATTTTTTTATTTAAATTTTAGGTGCAGGTTGTGGGATTTATAGGGGTATAGGGTGGGAAGTAACTTAAATTTAATTAATTAATAATTAGTTGTTAATTGTTATTATTTATTCAATTGATAATTAATTATGTTAATTGTGTAATTTTAATTGTTTTTATTTAGATTTTAGGTGCAGGTTGTGGGGTTTATAGGGGTACAGGGTGGGAAGTAAATTAATTATAAGAAATTTATATTTAGTTTTTAATTAATAATAATAATAATAATAATAATAATATTAATCTAATTGATCATTAATTATATTACTTGAGCAATTACATTTTTATCTTAAATTTTAGGTGTGAGTTGTGGATTTTGTAGGTGTATAGGGCGAGAAGTCAATTGATTTTATATAAGCTAATTTTTTAATTGATATTAATTAATAAATTCATAATTAATTATGTTAAATTTGTTATTCATTTTTTGTTAAGCTAAATTTTAGTAGTGTGTTGTGTTTTTTGTGGGGGTATATTGTGGGAAGTAAATTAATTATAATTAAGTCAAGATTAATTTTTAATTAATGATAATTTGTTTGTTGATCAAATTATGTTAATAGTGTAAATAATTTTTTTTAAAGTTAAGCTTTAGGCGTGGGTTGTGAGTTTTGTAGTGGTATATGGTGGGAAGTAACTAAATGAAAATTATTTAGTAAATAATTTTTGTTAATAAGTCATTTTTAAATAAACTTTTTTATTTAAATGATTTTTTATTTTAATTATTACAATATTTGTAGCTATTTATATGTAGTTACCATTGTCATATGTATTTATTTGATTTAATTTTTAATATAAAATATATTTGTATTTTTTTACATATTTATATTTTATTTGTTTACAATGTTTTTGCAATTATTTTATTGTGTTGAATAGAATTTGTTTGTTTCTAATGTTTCACTGACTGGAGTGGGAATAGTAATTTTGACCCCTGTGCAATCCAACACTTTCCCTACTGTTGCACTGATTGGAGTGGGAATAGTACATTTGACCGCTCCGCAATCCAACACTTTCCCTACTGTTACACTGACTGCAGTGGGAACAGTAAATTTTACCCCTGTTTGATGTAACAGTTTTCCAACTGTTGCATTGCGTGAAATGGGAGTAGTAAAATTTATACATCTTCACTAGAAGAATTTGCTTACTTTTTTTATATAAATTGTAGTGAGAATAGTATATGTATTAATTGTAAAATTATGTAATTTATTTTATATTGTTACAATTTATATTATTATGTTTTTGCTTGGTTAAAATTATAAGATCTATAATATTTATAATTATTAATGTTTTCAATGTGTAAAATATTTTATAAAATTATAAGAAATGTATGTTGCTTACTTTTTTATTTGATTAAAAATGGTTTATTTTTTAAAATTTAATGTTGTGTATGTATACATATATATATATATATATATATATTTATTTGTTAATAGTTATTTGTTATATTATTACATTATTTAACAAATTCAGAAATTATAATATAAATTAAAATTATTAGTTTAATAATAGTTATTTTAACTAGATATATGTAAATATATATTAATATATATGTGTAACTTAAAAAAAAAAGAATATTTGTTATATTTGTTGAAATATATATTAAATCTATTTTATTTTTATTAAATTAATTTGACTATTTAATATAATTACTATTTAATAATTAAATAATATATATTTAAAAAACGATATTTAATACAATGATATTAATGACAACAATGTTTTTTCCCGATATTTTTGTACTTACCATTATAAATATAGGATGGCGATATTTTTGACATTGATATTTTGGTCACAATATTTTGGCATGGGGATACTTTCATAGGCGATATTTTGTCAGTGAACCGGAGACAAGCCTAACCATCACACTTCAGCACTTCCGGAAACCAAGAACCAATGAGCTAGAAGTCAAGACAGACTTATATGCAATTGCCAACGTTTGACATGCATTCGGAGCCATGGACTGCATGAACCTCACAATGATTCTACCTGCTTACATGTCACACCTATACAGAAAACATAAACACACACTGATTAAATATACAGGCAATGTGTGATATCAAATATTACATCACCAATGTAATTGGTAAGCACCCAGGCAGTATACATGACTCATACATATTCTAACACTGTACTATCAGTGAATGCCTTGAAAGTGGTCTTTATGACATGGGCTAGTTGTAGTTATGTATGACACACATGACCATCAAAACACATGAGGCGAAGATAGGGCAAAGGAATATATGTAATCTGCACTCATCCCTCCAATATAGGGGGCCAGGATTATGCCTTGAGACCATAGCTGATGATGCCCTTTGGGTATTCTGAGACCCCAGCCCGGGAATGCACTAGTGCATGCAGCACACTGGAGGACCCATTGCATCATTGGAATGTGTTTTGGCATAAGGAAATCCAGGTTATGATGCTTAGTCCTGCTTAAAGGGTGACTCCTTTAGTGTTCAAAGATTGTATGTGGCATGATTGTAAAGTGTTCCACATTAAACAACCTAGCTGTCAGAGGTGAAATGTCTCTTAAGGATAATCCTGATAGCAATGTACAGTCTCATGAAAACACCACCATACCAGGACCCAATACTGATACACACAGGAAGGATGGGCGAGGATACAGGGAAACATGCAAAGTTTCTTTACTCTTTTTTGCAGTCCCACATAAAGTGAACTGGTTGAAAGATCATTCGTGAGCTTCTTGACACACCCTGACTAGTTACAAGTTTTTAAGCACAGAGAGGTTAAGTGATTGGTTGAGCGGAGGCTGGCATTCAAGCTTGGTTATCCAGTTGTAAAGTCAGCAGCTCTAGCCACTAGGTCATATCACCTCCCCACATTTCTTCTCCTATTTCCAAGTGCTACATGAGCAGTAATACATTAATGCCATGAATCGCAGTGCAGTGATGTTCTTGGCACATACTGCACATATCCCCATGTCCATTGACATTGAAAGTAAAGAATAGCAAAATGAAATGACCCATCAGTCACATTATGTCTCTTGCGATATGTGTGCAGAGCTGATGTGCTGTCTCCCTGAGATTTTACCGTCTGCCTTAATTGACTTTTTTCCAGGGAACGTTTACACGCGTGGCCTGAGTAAAGGCGCTAATCCAGACACCCAGTGCACCTACAGACTTCCTGGTGTCATTGAGAGTGGCTGGATGGAATCCTTGATGGAGCTGTTCAGCCAAGTAGACTTGTCAGCCAGTGTTTCCTGAATTCCCTTCAGTAATGCCCTCAGTGGTGCTTAGTGGCTGTATATAATCCATGATTTGCGGGAGGTCCACATGTATGGATGCTAAGCCATCCTCCAGTGCGTTAGATACATGCGTTTTGCACTCAATGATGCTCTGGTTAAATTGAAGGATATTATCCTTTTCGGATGGATCCACTACTGCTTGTAATTTGCATGTTGGGGCTTTGGAAGCTGAAGCTGTGGCAGTACATTTTGATACCAACACATAAGCCATGCTGTTATCAGCTTTTTGAGTTGCTGACTGTGTAGCGTACTCAGTTTACCATAGGAGATTTTCTGGTGTCGGGCAATGTGGATAGAATTACAGGAAGTGTCAAGCTAGGTGTTTGCAGTTTGTGTGTTTGTTAGGAGGTCAGTTTTTAATTTGCTCAGTGTTGATCTATAGTAGATGTCCTCTAGTGACTTCCCTGAGCGTGATGTCAAGGCCAGGGTCTTGTGGGTTTTATTCTATTCTTGACAGTGTCTGTCCAAGAATGGTTGAATGACAGAACCATAGTGAAAATATATGTGTTTGCAACGCACTCCTAAGTTAACTAAGTATGCTAGGCAATTTTTAGACAATACATATGTTCATCAAAAGCGTGCAACTGTAAACAAGGGTTCTGCCCCACCCTTAAGCAAATGTATAATCAAAAGGAAGAATCGGAAACATCCAATCCTAGTTACAGTGCACAGCAAAAGACCCCGAGGGGTTCAAGCGCCAAACATAAACGGGTTTAACAAACATACTATATTAAGGAAAGACTAGACTCTAACGTGGTGTCGAAATATGTTGTGTTTAGTACATTAGAAGAACACCTCATTTTTACAAGGCTGAATTTCAACGAAACATAAATAATGGAACCTCAGTGCAAAGTCTATAAGACGAAACCAAAGATTAACTTCATGGGATCATTACTGCATGATCTACAGAACACTTTGTTACAAAATAAGTTCACAAACACCCAATGCATTTCGGGTCGACATGCAACCCTTCTTCAGGGGTAATATGATGTGACATGTATGTGTTATACATAGAATCTATACATGAGATGAAAATGAATCAAGTCAGCCGCCTGCCGGAAAAACACAGAAAAAACATTTTTTACAATAAATGCAGAAATAGGACACTCAGCATTAATGAAATGAATAACGTGCCTAAATTTAAAAAAATGCTAAAGAACCTCATTTGCTATGAATACAGTAATACAAAGTGAATCTCAAAAAACAATAAGATGTGATGCTGTGCCAGAGTTCTTAACATCAAACCATGCAAATCACAAAGCGCAAATCAAGAACTTCACATGCGCAATAAAGCTCAAAAAGATCTGTGTGCACATATACTATAATTGAATGTCTACTACAATTGAAAACCCACGACACCGTGTTTTTAATCTGCTGAAAGCGGTGAAACAGAAACAGAAGTTGAGACCAAGCCTCATGATGTGTGACACTAGAAATCTAAACACCCGAACTACCAACATCACAAAGAATAAACCGCAATTAACCCCATGTGCATGCTTTACGAAAAGTCAAACTAATAGACCTGAGAATTCATTCCAAAATAGTCCGTGTATCTTTTCTGTAAAAACAGAAAACAAACTTAAATTTCAAGTGAATGCAACCCCGAGGTTACCAAGGTTAAAACTGCCACGGTATCTAACACAATAACAAGGAGCGCTGCCCCCTTACCTGTTCAGAGCCTGAAACCCCGTTACATCTGAAAGAACAAATGCTGTTATAACGCCCATATGACTAACAAGCCAAGAACCATTCTACGTGTTCACTGACATAACCAACTGCACTCACCTATATCCCACAGAATGATGAATTCAACTCCACTGCGCCTCCTTGCAAACGCGGAAACGTATTTCCGCTTCCCTTATATGAAATCCCGTGAGAACTAGTTGCTAGGCAACTAACTTTATTGCACCACGCGCCTTTCTACAAGAGTGCACCTCCCGTAGCCGCGCATGCCGATCGACTGATGGATCTTAAAACTAAGTTCCCAGTGCAATAACGATTTAGTGGTTTAAAGCAAAACTGCCTACCAGCGTAGGTGCCCACTCATTTGTCCCTGGGTTGCAAATTCACAACGGAGCTCGAGTCATAGAAAGAAATAAAATAATAAGATTAAGAATAAGAGAGAAAGAATGACTCGATAGTAAATAATAAAAAGATGAACAGTGAAAAGCCAGAGGTAAAATTGTACATCAATGAATACATCACCCTCACAACCGTGAATAACGTGTTACAGAAATCCTCATATAGTATATGTATACACAGATGTACAGTAAGATGACAAGAGAACCTACATGATTCAATTAAGCTAATAGAAACGAATTACAAAAAACATACCATTTCATAATGATCATTAAGTCCCTTTGGACTGCTTGTACCTAAGCGTTTGATCCAAAAGTTTCCCTACGTGCCATATGTGTATGCACTTCTACTCCTGCAGGTGTTACCACTTTCTCAAGGATCATGAATCTCAGTTGTGGTATGGTATGGTTAGCAACTAACCAATGTGCCGCAAGACATGAATTCGGGTTCTTAGTCCGAATCATGCTCTTGTGTTCAATGATACGTGTCTTTATCTTGCGTGCAGTGCGTCCTACATATGTTAAACCACACGGGCATTGTATGGCGTATATCACTCCTTCAGTGTTACAATCAGATATATGTTTTAATGCAATTTTTTGACCTGTGTGAGGGTGCGAGAAGGTGTTACCCATCATAACGTTGCTACATTGTCCACAGTTCCAACATTTACCCATGCCTTTGTAAATTGGTTCAACCCCTTTAGGTTTGTTTTTCAGCAATTCGCGCAAGTTTTTAGGCCTTGTGAAGGCAAATAAAGGTTGATCAACAAACACTGTTTTGAAATCAGGTTCTTCTTCAATAATTTCCCAACGTTTCAGAATAGTTTTTTAATGTAATGGGATTGCTGCGAATGTTTCATAACAAACACCTCACGTTTCATGGGGTTTTTGGAGTTTGTTTCAACAGATCATTTCTGTGTTTCAGTGCCGTCTTTTCCATGGCCGATTGTAGAATCTTCAAAGGATATCCTCGTTGTTGATATCTAGAAGCTTGTTCTCTGATTAGTGCATCCACCTGTCCAGGATGAGAGGTAATCCGTTTTATGCGAATGAATTGCGACACTGGTAAATGTCTTTTTAGTGATAACGGGTGAGCACTGGTGAAATGTAATGCATTGTTCCTGTCTGTGGGTTTCTTGAATACTGATGTCCTCAAGCCTTCCTCAGTTTTTTCAACCAAAATATCCAGAAAATTGATGCGATGAGCATCAATGTGATGTGTGAATTGTATTCGGGGGTTGACGTTATTGAGAGAAGATATGTTAGATTCCAGTGCTGAATGACAGAACCACTCATGCCTGAACCACATATGCCTTTACAATGCAGTCTGAACACCGACTGCGTCGTTACCACACGTTCCTTTAGCACGCAAGTCGTTACAATGACTTGCCTGAGGGAAGCGCTGAACTTTGGAATAGTATAATTTGCTATTCCAACTCCAGTCTTTGTATCAGTAAGGAAGGTGTTGGACTTAAAATCCAACACCACGTTCCCTTAAGCAAGTCATTGTAACCAGTGGCGGCTGCTATTTAACAGGGGTGGCGGTGGTAAATGAATAAAAACACTTACCTACAGGCCGCCACTTCTCTCTTCTCTTCGGCTCCTCCATAGCAGGAACCAGGCAGCACCCAGGCTCCTGACTCCCCTAGCCACTCACAATGCTGCAATGCAGCGTTGTGATTGGTCTGAGCACCGTGGGTTGGCGCTTGTAGGAAAGTAGGATCTGCTTCTTATGGTTACCCCACTTTTTGCTTGATGTCTCACTGTTTTGACTAGTCTGACTGGGATCCTACTAATCAGGACCCCAGTCTATCTGCTTTCTCCCTTAAATTGACATACATGTACTTTGGTACACTCCAGATTGGATACTGGGGTACCCTTAAAAGTCCCTAGTATATGGTACCCATGTACCCAGGGCATAGGTACCCCAGAGGCCTCCCATGGGCTAAAGCATGTATTATGCCACCCATGAGAGGCCATGCAAAATGGAACTCTAGGTCTGCTACAGCAGCCTGGGTAAGATGGTGCTTACACCACTTACTTTAGATATAGGTTCACTATATCTATAGGTCACTGCACTTAAAACTTATAAGTCACCCCTATAGTAGGCCTTACCAATCCTGAAGGCAGGGTGCTGGGTTTTTAGTGAGAGGGTGCCCCTGCATGAGCAGAGCCCCTCTGCAGCCTTCGGAGACCATACTCCTGGGTTGTCTGTGACTCAGCCGGACATATAGGTAGAGGTGCATTGTAACCTTGCGGTAAATGCTATCTCGAAAACGGCTGCATAGAAACATATCGTGTTTGGTATCAAACACCTTGAATCCTACCTCCACACCAGTAACTGGTGTGGGAGGTATGATTCCACCCTTCGGAAGCAAGCTTCGTGGGGTCACCGGTCTACCCAGTACCAGCCTTCTCGACCCGGACAGCACAAAATGGATGCTGCCAGCCAGAGACACATTTCTGCCCTCCTGCTGCTGAGCCAAGTTCGAGCAGAGGAAGGGAGCACAATAGGCATCCTGTCACAGGGAGGTGTGACCACCTCCCAGACAGGGTTTAGTGTATTGGGACTGGGTGGGTGCACTCTGAGAGTGCCAGAAAGTCTGCACTGGGGGCACATTTGGTGTCCTTGTGCATAGTCCAGCTCAAACCAGTTCTGGGAGCCGGTGGCTCCTGCTCTGGTGTGAAACTGGACAAAGGACATGGCTGTAGCCACCCCTCTGTCCTGCCCCTCCCCTAGGAGGGTCCCCTGAATCTGTCCAACCCTCTCCCGTGGGTATAAGATGGGTTACCTGGCTACAGGACATTGGATTTTACGTGGACAAGATTCTACAAAGAAGAAACCACTAACCTTCGACCGTCTGGACACCTGGACTTCGCTGGATCTCGACTGGGCTCGACTTCGTCCCCCTTTCGGTCCAAAGCTTAGTTTGTGCCGTGACTTCATACAGGCTCCACCCAGGACCTGTGGAGCACTTAAGACAACAGAAGAATCTCCCTTGGAGTGAAGGAGTCACTCCCCTGCTTCGCAGGCACCTAAAGTGCAACTGACCGGTAGCTGCTCTTGAGCTCCTGCGGACTCCAAAGATTTCAGCTACACAGAAGGTAGGTTCCTGAAGGCCCCTGAGGTTGATCTGGCCTCTCACCGAGTTTGAGGCCAGTATCCCTCGTGGGGGCTGCATAACCCGAACCCCTCTGTACCGTGTCCATTTGCAAGTGCATATGCTTGTTGGTGATTCCCGAGCTTGTGCATTGGGCTCCGTGTAGTCCTGACCCTAAGCAGTATTTGCACCAAAGATCTCTGGCCTCCTTGCACCGAGTGATCCGTGGGCTGGTACTTTGCAATCTTGCTCAAGTTCCCCTCGCGACTCCTGGTCATCCGGCCTGTGGGTCTTCCTGAGGGTCATCTTGATTGTTCTTGGGCTTTCCTGGTTGCTACAGACGTGCCCTGACTCTCCATTGCTTGGAGAACCCCCTGGTCCTTGCTGGTCCACACCGTAACCTGTTTGATTTTCCTGCGTGGGTTGCTGTTGCCAAGGCTTGTTGGTGCTCCCGCCGGACACCGACCCCTCAGCACTCGACATCCTTCATGGGAAAGCTCACCTCCGGCTCCTGGTCATCCTCATCATCTCCTGGTCCTCGTGGCTGCAGAGTCAAGCATCCCTTCTTCGCACCTGAAGCACCCGACATCGGTGGGCATTCGTCTACCGAGCCCTTGGTCACTCTGACATGACCCAGACTCTGTCCCCTCTGCTTTTAGGTTCCTTCCATCCAGAATCCAGGCTTGGATTCCACCGGACCCTTTTCACCTTCACGGCAGCAGCACTTCTTCCTTTCCTTCCATAGAGAACGACGAGAGTTTCCAACGCTACTTCCGACCTATGCACCCGGCTCCCCTGGGATAGGTAACTCCGATACTACAGTATCCACGGGTGGGGTGGCTCTTTAAACTCTTAAGTTCTGAAGGGTTGGCTAGAAGTCCTCCTAGAAGGGTCCTTAAACTTTAACTTTGCAACCGTGACTTTCCCATAGAGTTGTATGGAGCACGCGGTCGTGTTTCCTTACTGCACCCGTCCTCGGTGGGACTCCTGTGTCATCACCTTGGGTGGTTCCTTGGGGTCCCAGCGAGTTTACGTGCACTAGGCACTGTGTCTAGTCAAGTCGTGATTGTTATACCACTATTTTAGTATATGGCTCGGTCTCCCCCTGGAGCCCGCTGTGCATTGTGCTACTTACAACTGTTCTATTGATCCAGTATTGTGTGCTTTGTGCTCTATCCTGGTGTAGAGGATAGTAGAGAGTGTTATATTAATAAATACATATTTTTATATAACTACTGTGTGGTTCTCCTTCATTTAGTCATTCAGGAGGTGATATTCTGGTAAAACAAGCTGCTTTACATTCCTTCAAGATTAAGCCTGAAGGCTGCTCTCCATAGCTACCACTAGGATAGCTTTCATAAAGGTTATCTTTGACCTCATACATCATAAGGGTCGTGTGGATTGGTACAAGGTGCCCACTTTAACTAGTGGACAGCATACACCAAGCCACCTTCTCAAATTGGTGTGCAGCGGTTGGGATTCAAGCTTGCTATTGTTTTACCAGAAAAATCTCATTGAGTGATTAACTGAAAACCACTAAAAGTATTAAGCACATATAATACAAGATTAGAATAAGTAAGTTCTGAGGAACTTGGAGTTGGGTAAGTCAAGGGTCTAGCACACCCTTTCTCCAACTCAAGAGAGTTTAGTCTCCACTAGGGTAGGTAGGTGCCTACACCACATAACACTAGTATGTCTTCTAGAGGAGAAGCCAGTGGCTCTCTGCCAACTAGGTACAATGGCCTCTCATTCCAGGAATTGAAAGCCATGTGTGTGTCTATGAAGTTGAGGACAGGGAGAAATGCAAACACCCAACGTCTCATTGAGGTGTTACTCTTAGATGATCTTAGAAAGACCCCAGAGTCTGATGAGATAGAGAGAGAGTGGGTGGGGCAGGGAATGAGGAAAGGCCAGGAAGTGAAACCTTCTTTGTCCTGGAATCAAACCGTGACCAGGGGGATCAAGATGATTCCAACCTGGACAACATAGATCTTCTAGGAGGTGGGGGAGAAGGCCCTAGTGTCCCTCTCTTCACCCCTCCAGGAAGAGTGCAGAGTTTACCAAGGAGATCTAGATCTCCCTCTGCAGAATCTTGACACTCAGGAACTTCTGTAGGGACTTCCATATCCAATAAGAGGGAATACTCTTATGATAGACAGTGCCAATTTCTAGAGCTTGAGAAAGTTAAGCTCAGGCTCAAGAAAGAGCAATTGGCCCTAGACAAGGAATCCCTAGAGCTCCAGAGGGCTACAAAGAGATTGGGACTAGAGTCCCATGGTGGCAGCAACAGTGTCCCTAGGGTTAAGGATTATACTTATGACCATAGGAACCTGAGCAAGATAGTCCCTCCCTACCATGGTGGGGATGACATTCACAAATGGATAACTGCTTTAGAGAGGGCCTGTAAAGTACAGAGGGTCCCTCAAGAGCAGTGGGCAGCTATCTTGTGGCTCTCCTTTGCTGACAAAGGTAGAGATAAGCTCCTCACTGTTAGAGAAGAGGATGCTGATAACTATTCAGTTCTGAAGAGTGCTCTCATTGATGGGTTTGGCTTAACCACTGAGCAATACAGGATTAAGTTCAGAGACACCCAAAAAGCACAGACTCAGGACTGGGTTGACTTTGTAGATTGTGCTACTAAGGCTCTGGAAGGCTGGTTACTTGGCAGTAAAGTGAATGATTTCAAGGCATTGTACAATTTAATTATGAGGGAGCAGATCCTTAATAATTGCCAAACTCAGTTGTTGCATCAATACCTGGTAGACTCTGATCTCACTTCTCCCCAAGAATTGGGAAAGAAGGCAGATAGATGGGTCAGAACCAGGGTGAAGCAGAAAACTCAGAACCAAGGTGGCGACCAAAAGAAGTCTGATTCTAAACAAGCAGATAAGGGTGGGGAGAAGGGTAAAGACCAGAAGTCTTCTTCAGAGCCCCAAAAACCTGCATCTGAGGGTGGTTCACAATCTAACAAGGGAAAAGGCAGAAAGAAGCCTTGGTGTTACCTGTGTAAGGAAAAGACACATTGGCCTAGGGATGCCAATTGTGCCAGAGCCAAGGATCCTCCTACCAACACCACTGCCCCTAAGGCAACTGTTCCCCCTAGTGCAGCTACAAGTGGTGGTACTGCAAACAAGGGTGTAGTAGGGTTGACCCTGGGAACTGAGATGGGTTCTGGCCTAGTCAGAACTACAGCTCAGGCTGTTCTAGTCTGTGATGGAGGCATGGATTGTGCCCCCTTATTTGTCTGTCCCAGTAACCTGGGCAAATACAGGCAACAGCCTTTAATAAATGGACAGGAGGCCATGGCATACAGGGACACTGGAGCCAGTGTCACAATGGTGACTAAGGATCTTGTGAGACCTGATCAGATCATACTTGGTGAGATGTACCAAGTGACCAATGCAAGCAATGTCAGGACAGACCATTCCTTGGCAGTTGTGAATTTCAGCTGGGGAGGGGTAACTGGCCCTAACAAGGTTGTGGTTAGCTCAGACCTCCCTGTGGAATGCTTATTGGGCAATGATTTGGAAACTTCAGCATGGGCTGAGGTGGAACTCAGGACACATGCAGCAATGTTGGGCATCACTGCAGATGTGTTTGCTGTGACCAGGTCACAGGCAAAAATGTTTTCCACTGAACAGGCCATGGATCCTGGAAGAATGGACCAGGTGCCTTCCAAGAGAAGGAGCAGTAGGGGTAAGGCAGTGTCTTCCCCCCAGACTCAGAGTGAGGATCAGTCTCCTGAGGAAGATGATCCAAGTCCCTGTGAAGGAACTGTCTCAGAGGAACTTGAACCTGACCAGTTTGAGTTCTTGGGGACAGGGGGCCCTTCCAGGGCATAACTGAGCCTGGAGCAGCACAGCTGCCCCTCTCTTGAATCCCTCAGACAGCAAGCTGCTGCTGAGGCTGCTGGGAGTGCCAGTGGGTCCCACAGGATCTATTGGGATGATGGACTCCTTTACTCAGAGGGTAGAGACCCCAAGCCTGGTACCACCAGGAGGTTGGTCATACCTCTGAAGTTTAGGGGTTTCCTTTTATCACTGGCACATGATATCCCTTTAGCAGGACACTTAGGCCAAAGTAAGACCTGGGGCAGGATTGTCCCTCACTTTCACTGGCCTCACATGTCAGAGGACACAAAGGAGTTTTGTCACTGCTGTATCACCTGTCAAGCCAGTGGTAAGGCAGGTGGTACTACAAAGGCTCCCCTGATACCACTACCTGTGGTGGGGGTTCCCTTTGAGAGGGTTGGGATTGACATTGTTGGTCCCATGGATCCTCCAACTGCATCTGGGCACAGATTTATACTAGTGGTGGTTGACCATGCCACTAGGTATCCAGAGGCAATACCCCTTAGAACCACCACAGCTCCTGTGGTGGCCAGGGCCCTCCTGGGAATCTTTTCCAGAGTGGGCTTCCCTAAGGAGGTCTTAACTGACAGAGGTGCAAACTTCATGTCCAGTTACATAACTGCTATGTGGAAGGAGTGTGGAGTGAATTACAAATTCACCACACCCTATCACCCACAATGCAATGGGTTAGTTGAGAGATTCAACAAAACCCTAAAGGGCATGATCATGGGCCTCCCTGAAAAGCTTAGGCGAAGATGGGATGTCCTGTTGCCCTGCCTTCTGTTTGCCAACAGAGAGGTTCCTCAGAAGGGGGTTGGTTACAGCCCTTTTGAACGTCTGTTTGGACATCCAGTTAGGGGTCCATTGTGTCTAGTGAAGGAGGGATGGGAGTTACCTCTCAAACCACCTAAACAGGACATAGTGGACTATGTACTTGGTCTCCGCTCCAGGATGCCTGAATACATGAAGAAGGCATCCAAAAACCTTGAGGCTAGCCAAGAATTACAGAAAGCTTGGCATGACCAAAAGGCTTGTTTTGACTGTGTACCAGCCAGGACAGAAGGTATGGGTGCTGGAGCCTGTGGCCCCAGCAGCTCTCCAAGATAAGTGGAGTGGGCCCCATACCATACTTGAGCAAAAGGGAGAGGTTACCTACCTGGTGGATCTTGGAACTCTCAGGAGCCCCCACAGGGAGCTCCATGTGAACAGGCTCAAGCCATATGTTGACAGGGCAGACATGGGCTTGCTCATGGCTACTGATGAGGGACAGGAGGAAGAGAGTGACCCACTCCCTGACCTCCTCTCCCAGAACCCTGATGATGGTTCAGTAGATGGTGTAGCCTTGGCAGGCAGCCTCACTGAGCAACAACAGATTGATTGCAGGAAAGTCCTCAATCAGTACAGACACATGTTCTCACTGACTCCCAGTCAGACCACCTGGTGTACCCATGAAGTGGACACAGGGGAGAGCTTACCTGTAAAGAACAACATTTACAGACAACATGACCATGTCAGAGACTGCATCAGGACTGAGGTCCAAAAGATGTTGGAATTGGGAGTAATTGAACCCTCAGATAGCCCTTGGGCTAGTCCAGTGGTCCTGGTACCCAAACCCCACACCCAGGGTGGTAAAAGAGAGATGAGGTTTTGTGCAGACTACAGGGGGTTCAATGCAGTCACTAGGACTGATGCTCATCCTATTCCCAGGGCAGATGAACTTATAGATACTTTGGCCTCAGCCAAGTTTCTCAGTACATTTGACCTCACAGCTGGCTACTGGCAAATCAGACTAGCTGAGGATGCTAAGCCCAAAACAGCATTTTCAACCCAGTGGGCACTATCAATTTGTGGTAATGCCCTTTGGCTTGAACAATGCACCTGCCACTCTTCAAAGGTTGGTGAATAAAGTTCTCACAGGCCTGGAAGCCTATAGTGCACCTTACCTTGATGATATTGCTGTCTTTAGCTCCACCTGGGAGGATCACCTGGTCCACCTGAGAAATGTTTTGGAGGCCCTGCAAAAAGCAGGCCTCACTATCAAGGACACTAAGTGCCAGATAGGGCAGAGTAAGGTTGTGTACCTGGGCCATCTTGTGGGTGGAGGTCAGGTTCAACCATTGCAGAGCAAAATCCAGACCATCATGGAAAGGGTTGCTCCAACTACCCAGACTCAGGTCAGAGCTTTCTTGGGCCTGACTGGGTACTACAGGAGGTTTGTCAAAGGATATGGATCCATAGTGACCCCTTTGAATGATTTGACTTCCAAAAGAATGCCTAAGAAAGTTCAGTGGACACTTAGCTTTCAAAAGGCATTTGATGACCTGAAGCAGGCCATGTGCACTGCTCCCATTCTGCAAAGTCCTGACTATTCCAAACAATTCATTGTTCAAACGGATGCATCTGAGTTGGGGGTAGGGGCTGTGTTATCACAACTAAATGAAGAGGGTCAGGATCAGCCAGTAGCTTTTATAAGCAGAAGGCTGACCCCCAGAGAGAAACGTTGGTCAGCTATTGAGAGGGAAGCCTTTGCTGTGGTTTGGGCTCTGAATAAGCTGAGGCCATACTTGTTTGGCACTCACTTCATTGTTCAGACAGACCATAAGCCCCTCTTATGGCTTAAACAGATAGATGAAGGGTGAAAACCCCAAACGTTTGAGGTGGTCCATTTCCCTACAGGGGATGGACTATACAGTGGAACATAGACCTGGGAGTAACCATGCCAATGCAGATGGACTCTCCTGATATTTCCACTTAGAACATGAAGACTCAACTGGTCAAGGTTAGTTTAATGTCCTTTCTTTTGGGGGGGGGTTGTGTAGGAAGGTAGGATCTGCTTCTTATGGTTACCCCCACTTTTTGCTTGATGTCTCACTGTTTTGACTAGTCTGACTGGGATCCTACTAATCAGGACCCCAGTCTATCTGCTTTCTCCCTTAAATTGACATACATGTACTTTGGTACACTCCAGATTGGATACTGGGGTACCCTTATAAGTCCCTAGTATATGGTACCCATGTACCCAGGGCATAGGTACCCCAGAGGCCTCCCATGGGCTGAAGCATGTATTATGCCACCCATGAGACGCCATGCAAAATGGAACTCTAGGTCTGCTACAGCAGCCTGGGTAAGATGGTGCTTGCACCACTTACTTTATATATAGGTTCACTATATCTATAGTGTGAGAAGTTGGCCTGGTATATGCTGTCCACTAATTAAAGTGGGCACCTTGCACCAGTCCAAACGACCTTTATTGATGATTAGGTTAAAGACAACCTTTATTGAAAGCTATCCTAGTGGAAGGAATGTAAAGCAGCTTGTTTTACCAGTCTATAACCTCCTGAATGACCAAATGAAAGGAGAACCACACAAGGTATATATAAAATATATGTATTTATTACTAAACACTCTCTACTAACCTCTTTATGAGATTAGAGAACAAGGCACACAATATTAAATCACTAGAACGACAGTAAATAGCACAATACACAGTGGGCTCCAGGGGAGACCAAACCATATACTAAGAAAGTGGTATAAGAACCACGACTTGACTAGACACAGTGCCTAGAGCACGTAGAATCGCTGGGACCCCAAGGAACCACCCAAGGTAGTGACACAGGGGACCCACGGAGGATGGGTGCAGTGTGGGAACACAGACGCGAGCTCCGTACAACTCTATGAGAAAGTCGCGGTTGGAAATTTAAAGATTAAGGACACTTAGGAGAGGACTTTAAGCAAACCCATCTAAACATAGAAGGTTCTAAGGCCAGCACCCTTGAGAGTACCGAGGTACCCGAGTTACCTACCCCAGAGGAGCCGGGTGCATAGGGGTCAAGTGGTGTCGGAAACCCTCGTCGTTTTCAATGGCGTGATGCGAAAAAGTACTGCTGCCGTGGAGAAGAAAAGTGTCCGGTGTGATCCAAGCCTGGATTGGAGATGTGAAGAACCTGAAAGCAGAGGGGACAAAGTCTGGGTCACTTCACGTGACCAGGAGCGGAGCAATCGAATGCCCACCGATGACGGGTGCTTCAGGTGAGAAGAGGTGAAGCTTGACTCTGCAGCCACGGGAACCAGGAGATGTCTACGATGACCAAAGTCCAGATTCGAGCTTTCCCATGAAGGATGTCGAGTGTTGCGGGGTCAGTGTCCGGATTGAAAACCAACAAGCCTTGGCAACGGCAACCCACGCGATCAGAGGAAAGATGCTTCTGTGAGGACCAGCAAGGTCCTGGGGACTCTCCAAGCAATGGAGAGTCAGGGCACGTCTGGCGCAATCAGGGAAGCCCACTGAAAGTTAAAGTTGCCTTCTCAGGGACCCACAGGCTAACGGACCAGGGATCGCAAAGGGACCTCAAGCTGAATCACTAAATACCAGCCCACGGAACACTCGTGGAGTGTAGGCCGGAAATCTTCAGTGGAATTACTGCTCGGGGTCAGGACTACAAGTAGCCCAAAGCACAGCCTCAGTGGTTGCCAAAAAGCATATGCTGCTGCAAATGTACACGGTGCCCTGTGGTTCAGGTTGCACGGTTCCCACAAGGGATACGGGCCTCAGAATTGCTAAGAGCGCAGATCAACCTCAAAGACCACAGGAACCCACCTCCTGTATTGCAGAAATCTTCGGAGTCCTTCAGGAGCTTCATAGATGCAAACCGGTCAGGTGCATTTTAGGTGCCTGCTCAGCAGGGGAGTAACTCCTTTACTCCAAGGGACATTCTTCAGTCATCCAGCGTTGTGCAGATTGTCGAAGTTCTTGGTTTCTGTAGCAGAGTATAGTCCAGGTAATATCTAAAGTCCTGTAGTCAGGGGTTCCTATTTTATACCCAAGGAAGTGGTGGGACAAACTCTGGGGACCCACCTATGGGAGGGTCAGGACAGAGGGGTGGCTACACCCATGTCCTTTGTCCAGTTTTGCACCAGAGCAGGAGCAAATGGCTCCTGCAACCGGTTTGAGCTGGACTATGCACAGGGACACCAAATGTGCCCCCAGTGCAGACTTCAAAGCACTCTGAGAGTGCACCCACCCAGCCCCAATACACTAAAGCCTGTCTGGGAGGTGGTCACATCTCCCTGTGACAGGAAACCTATTGTCAAACCTTCCCCTGCCGGAGTTTCGTCCAGCAGCAGGAGGGCAGACTCGTGTCTGTGGCTGGCAGCATCCATTTTGTGATGCCAGGGTCAAGAAAGCTGGTACCAGGTGTACCGGTGTTGTCATATTTCTCCCTCTATGAGGGTGGAATCATACCTCCCACACCAGGTACTGGTGTGGGGGTATGATTCCAAGGTGTTTGACACCAAACACGACATGTTTCCATGCAGCCGTTTTAAAGTTAGCATTTACCGCGAGGTAATAATGCACTTAAGTATATATGGTTGGCTGCATCACAAACAACCCCGGAGAATAGGTTCCGAAGGTTGCAGAGGGGCTCTGCTCATGCATGGGCACCCTCTCACATAAAACCCAGCACCCTGCCTTCAGGATTGATAAGGCCTGCCATAGGGGTGACTGATAGGTTTATATGTGCAGTGATTAGGATAGATATAGTGAACCTATATCTAAGTAAGGGGTGCATGCACCACCTTATACAGGCTGCTGTAGCAGACCTGTTGTGTCATTTTAAATGGTCTCTCAGGGGTGGCATAATGCATGCTGCAGCCCCTGGGAGGCCTCTGGGGTACCTATGCCCTGGGTACATAGTATACCATATACTAGGGACTTATAAGGGTACCCCAGAATCCAATCTGGAGTGTACCTAAAGTACATGCAATCAATTTAGAGGAGAAAGCAGCTAGACTGGGGTCCTGAATAGCAGGATCCCAGTCAGACTAAGTCGAAAACAGTGAAACATCAGGAAAAAGTGAGGGGTAACTATAAGAAGCAGATCCTACTCTCCTACACAACCCCCACCAAACGTCAGGACATTAAACTAACCTTGACCAGTTGAGTCTTCATGTTCTAAGTGGAAATATCAGGAGAGTCCATCTGCATTAGCATGGTTACTCCCAGGTCAATGTTCCACTGTATAGTCCATCCCCTGTAGGGAAATGGACCACCTCAAAAGTTTGGGGTTTTCACCCTTCATCTGTTTTAGCCATAAGAGGGGCTTATGGTCTGTCTGAACAATGAAGTGAGTGCCAAACAAGTATGGCCTCAGCTTCTTCAGAGCCCAAACCACAGCAAAGGCTTCCCTCTCAATGGCTGACCAACGTTTCTCTCTGGGGGTCAGCCTTCTGCTAATAAAAGCTACTGGCTGATCCTGACCTTCATCATTCAATTGTAATAACAAAGCCCCTACCCCCAATTTAGATGCATCTGTTTGGACAATGAATTGTTTGGAGTAGTCAGGACTTTGCAGAATGGGAGCAGTGCACATGGCCTGCTTCAGGTCATCAAATGCCTTTTGACAGCTAACTGTCCACTGAACTTTCTTTGGCATTCTCTTGGAAGTTAAGTCATTCAAAGGGGTCACTATGGATTCATATCCTTTGACAAACCTCCTATAGTACCCAGTCAGGCCCAAGAAAGCTCTGACCTGAGTGTGGGTGGTTGGAGCAACCCAGTCCATGATGGTCTGGATTTTGCTCTGCAATGGTTGAACCTGGCCTCCACCCACAAGGTGGCCCAGGTATACAACTTGACTCTGCCCTATCTGGCACTTGGTGGCCTTGATAGTGAGGCCTGCTTTCTGCAGGGCCTCCAAAACATTTCTCAGGTGGACCTGGTGACCCTCCCAGGTGGAGCTAAAGACAGAAATATCATCTAGATAAGCAGCACTATAGGCTTCCAAGCCTGTAAGGGCTTTATTCACCAACCTTTGAAAAGTGGCAGGTGCATTCATCAAACCAAAGGGCATCACCACAAATTGGTAGTGCCCACTAAGGGTCGAGAATGCTGTTTTGGCTTTTGCATCTTCAGCTAATCTGATTTGCCAGTAGCCAGCTGTTAGGTCAAATGTGCTCAGAAACTTGGCTGAGGCCAAAGTATCTATAAGCTCATCTTCCCTAGGGATTGGATGGGCATCAGTTCTAGTGACTGCATTGAGACCTCTGTAGTCAACACAAAACCTCATCTCTCTCTTACCACCCTGGGTGTGAGGTTTGGGTACCAAGACTACTGGAGTAGCCCAAGGGCTATCTGAGGGTTCAATGACTCCCAAATCCAACATCTTCTGGACTTCAGTCCTGATGCAGTCCCTGACATGGTCAGGTTACCTGTAAATCTTATTTTTAACAGGCAGACTGTCCCCAGTGTCCACTTCATGAGTGCACCAGGTAGTCTGACTTGGAGTCAGTGAAAACATATGTCTAAACTGGTTGAGAACTTTTCTGCAATCAGTTTGCTGCTGGTCAGTGAGGCTGCCTGCCAAGGCTACACCATCCACGGAACCATCATCAGGGTTCTGTGAGAGCAGGTCAGGGAGTGGATCACTCTCTTCCTCCTGTCCCTCATCAGTAGCCATGATCAAGCCCATGTCTGCCCTGTCAACATATGGTTTGAGCCTGCTGACATGGAGCACCCTATGGGGGCTCCTGGGAGTTCCAAGGTCCAACAGGTAGGTAACCTCTCCCTTTTGTTCAACAATTGTATGAGGGCCACTCCACTTGTCCTGGAGGGCTGCTGGGGCCACAGGCTCCAACACCCATACTTTCTGTCCTGGCTGATAAACAGTCAACACAGCCTTTTGGTCATGCCAGGCCTTTTGCAATTCCTGGCTAGCCTCAAGGTTTTTAGTTGCCTTCTTCATGTACTCAGCCATCCTGGAGCAGAGACCAAGTACATAGTCCACAATATCCTGTTTAGGGGGTTTGAGAGGTAACTCCCACCCCTCCTTCACTAGACACAATGGACCCCTAACTGGATGTCCAAACAGAAGTTCAAAAGGGCTGTAACCAACCCCCTTCTGAGGAACCTCTCTGTAGGCAAAGAGAAGGCAGGGCAAAAGTATGTCCCATCTGCGCCTAAGCTTTTCTGGGAGACCTTTAATCATGCCCTTTAGGGTTTTGTTGAACTTTTTCAACTAACCCATTGCATTGTGGGTGATAAGGGGTGGTAATTTTGTAATTTACTTCACACTCCTTCCACATAGCAGTCAAGTAACCAGACATGAAGTTTGCAACTCGGTCTGATACTACCTCCTTAGGAAAACCCACCCTGGAAAAGATTCCCAGGAGGGCTCTTGCCACCACAGGAGCTGTGGTAGTTCTAAGGGGAATTGCCTCTGGATACCTAGTGGCATGGTCCACCACCACCAGTATAAATCTGTGCCCAGATGCAGTTTGAGGATCCATGGGACCAACAATGTCAATCCCAACCCTCTCAAAGGGAACCCCCACCACAGATAGTGGTATCAGGGGGGCCTTTGTAATACCACCTGCCTTACCACTGGCTTGACAGGTGACACAGGAGCGACAAAACTCCTTGGTGTCTTCAGACATGTGAGGCCAATGAAAGTGAGGGACAATTCTGTCCCAAGTCTTATTTTGGCCTAGGTGACCTGCTAATGGGATGTCATGTGCTAGTGTCAATAGGAAGCCCCTAAACTTCAGAGGTATAACCAACCTCCTGGTAGCACCAGGCTTGGGGTCTCTACTCTCTGAGTAAAGGAGTCCATCATCCCAGTAGATCCTATGGGACCCACTAGCACTCCCAGCAGCCTCAGCAGCAGCTTGCTGTCTGAGGGGTTCAAGAGAGGGGCAGCTCAGCTGCTCCTGGCTCAGATCTGCCCTGGAAGGGCCCCTTGTCCCCAAGAACTCAACCTGATTAGGTTCAAGCTCATCTGGGACAGTTCCTTCTTCAGGACTAAGATCAGCTCCCTCAAGAGACTGGTCTGGATTCTGAGGCAGGGGGGAAGACACTGCCTTAACCCTACTGCTCCTTCTCTTGGAAGGCGCCTGGTCCATTTTTCCAGGATCCAGGGCCTGTTCAGTGTTAGACATTTTTGCCTGTGACCTGGTCATAGCAAACACATCTACAGGGATACCCAACATTTCTGCATGAGTCCTGAGTTCCACTTCAGCCCAAGCTGAAGTTTCTAAACATTGCCCAACAAGCATTCAACAGGGAGGTCTGCACTTACCACAACCTTCTTAGGGCCAGTTACCCCTCCCCAGGTGAAATTAACAACTGCCAAGGAATGGTCTGTCCTGACATTGCTAGCATTGGTCACTTGGTACATCTCACCAAGTATGATTTGCTCAGGAGCCACAAGATCTTTTGTCACCATGGTGACACTTGCTCCTGTGTCCCTGAATGCCAAGGCCTCTTTTCCATTTATCAAAGGCTGCTGTCTGTATTTGCCCAGATTACTGGGGCTTACAAATAAGGAGGCCATATCCATGCCTCCATCACAGATCAACATAGCCTGAGTTGGAACTCTGACTAGGCCAGAGTCCATCTCGGATCCCAGGGTTAACCCTACTACACCCTTATTTGGAGCACCACCACTTGGAGCTGAACTAGGGGGGAACAGTTGCCTTAGGGGCAGTGGTGGCTGGAGTTGAGTCCTTGGACTTGGTACAATCACTTGTCCAATGGGTTTTCTGTTTACAGATTTGACACCATGGCTTCTTCTTGCCTTTACCCTTGTTTGATTGTGACTCCCCACCAGATGCAGATTTTTGGGGCCCTTGAGAAGACTTCTGGTCTTTACCCTTCTCCCCACCCTTATCAGAGTTTTTAGAATCTTGCTTCTTGGAGTCACCACCTTGTTTCTGAACCTTCTGCCTCACCCTGGTTCTGACCCATTTGTCTGCCTTCTGGCCCAATTCTTGGGGAGAGGTCAGATCAGAGTCCACCAGGTACTGATGCAACAGTTGATTTTGACAGTTATTTAGGATCTGCTCTCTCATAATTAAATTATACAATCCTTTAAAGTCACACACTTTACTGCCAAGTAACCAGCCTTCCAGAGCCTTAGTAGCACAATCTACAAAGTCAACCCAGTCCTGAGTCTGTGCCTTTTGGGTGTCTCTGAACTTTATCCTGTATTGTTCAGTGGTTAAGCCAAACCCATCAATCAGAGCACTCTTCAGGACTTTGTAAGTATCAGCATCCTCTTCTCTTACAGTGAGGAGCTTGTCTCTACCTTTGTCTGCAAAGGAGAGCCACAAGATTCCTGCCCACTGCTCCTGAGGGACCCTCTGTACCTTACAGGCCCTCTCCAGTGCAGTTATCCATTTGTGGATGTCATCCCCACTCTGGTAGGGAGGGACAATCTTGTTCAGGTTCCTATGGTCATGAGTATGTTCTCTACCTCTAGGGACACTGTTGCTGCCACCATGGGGCTCTAGCCCCAACTTCTGAGAAGCTCTCTGAAGCTCCAGGGATTCCCTATCTAAGGCCAATTGCTCTCTCTTGATTCTGAGCTTAGCTCTCTCAAACTCAAGCAGTTGGCACTTCTTCTCATAAGAGGACTCCCTTTTATGAGAAGCATAGGTCCTATGAGAAACAGAGCTCCCTACAGAAGTACCAGAATGATTATATTCCTGAGAAGGAGATCTTGATCTTCTTGGTAAACTTTTAACCCTTCCAGGTGGGGTAAAGAGAGGGCCACTGAGGCCTCCTTCCTCACCTTCAGGAAGAATTGGATTGTCCAGGGTAGAATCATTTTGATCCTCCTGGCCAGCATCAGAGTCCAGGTCATTGAAGTTCTCACATCCTGGCCTTTTCTCTTCTGCTGTCTCACCCAATTTGCCTGCCTCATCAGACCCTAGGGTCTTTCTGAGGTCATCTAAAATCAAACTCTCTATGAGACGTTGAGTGTTTGGGTTTTTCCCTGTCTTCAGTTTCCTAGATGTACACATGGTTCTCAATTCTTGGAATGAGAGATGCTCATACTTAGTTGGCAAGGAGCCACCGGCTTCAGGCCTAGAAGACATGCTAGTGTGGTGTGGTGTATGCACCTACCTACCCTAGTGGGAACTGAAACTCTCTTGAGTTGGAGAAAGGGTGTGCTAGGCCCTTGACTTACCCAACTCTAAGTTCATTAGAACTTACTTTATTCTAGTCTTGATTTATATGTACCTAAGTACCTTTAGTGGTTTTCAGTTAGTCACTAAATGAGATTATCTGGTAAAACAATAGCAAGCTTGAATCCTAACCGCTGCACACCAATGTGAGAGGTTGGCCTGGTATATGCTGTCCACTAATTAAAGTGGGCACCTTGCACCAGTCCAAACGACCTTTATTGATGATTAGGTTAAAGACAACCTTTATTGAAAGCTATCCTAGTGGTAGCTATGGAGAGAAGCCTTCAGGCTAAGTCTCGAAGGAATGTAAAGCAGCTTGTTTTACCAGTCTATAACCTCCTGAATGACCAAATGAAAGGAGAACCTCACAAGGTATATATAAAATATATGTATTTATTACTAAACACTCTCTACTAACCTCTTTATGAGATTAGAGAACAAGGCACACAATATTAAATCACTAGAATGACAGTAAATAGCACAATACACAGTGGGCTCCAGGGGGAGACCAAACCATATACCAAGAAAGTGGTATAAGAACCACGACTTGACTAGACACAGTGCCTAGAGCACGCAGAATCGCTGGGACCCTAAGGAACCACCCAAGGTAGTGACACAGGAGACCCATGGAGGACGGGTGCAGTGTGGGAACACAGACGCGAGCTCCGTACAACTCTATGAGAAAGTCGCGGGTGGAAATTTAAAGATTAAGGACACTTAGGAGAGGACTTTAAGCAAACCCAGCTAACCATAGAAGGTTCTAAGGCCAGCACCCTTGAGAGTACCGAGGTACCCGAGTTACCTATCCCAGAGGAGCCGGGTGCATAGGGGTCAAGTGGTGTCGGAAACCCTCGTCGTTTTCAATGGCGTGATGCGAAAAAGTACTGCTGCCGTGGAGAAGAAAAGTGTCCGGTGTGATCCAAGCCTGGATCAGAGATGTGAAGAACCTGAAAGCAGAGGGGACAAAGTCTGGGTCACTTCACGTGACCAGGAGCGGAGCAATCGAATGCCCACCGATGTCGGGTGCTTCAGGTGAGAAGAGGTGAAGCTTGACTCTGCAACCACGGGGACCAGGAGATGTCTACGACAACCAAAGTCCAGATTCGAGCTATCCCACGAAGGATGTCGAGTGCTGGGGGGCTCAGTGTCCGGAGTGAACACCAGCAAGCCTTGGCAACGGCAACCCACGCGGTCAGAGGAAAGATGCTTCTGTGAGGACCAGCAAGGTCCTGGGGACTCTCCAAGCAATGGAGAGTCAGGGCACGTCTGGAGCAACCAGGGAAGCCCACTGAAAGTTAAAGTTGCCTTCTCAGGGACCCACAAGCCAACGGACCAGGGATCGCAAAGGGACCTCGAGCTGAATCACTAAATACCAGCCCACGGAACACTCGTGGAGTGTAGGCCGGAAATCTTCAGTGAAATTACTGCTCGGGGTCAGGACTACAAGTAGCCCAAAGTACAGCCTAAGGGGTTGCCAAAAAGCATATGCTGCTGCAAATGTACACGGTGCCCAGGGGTTCAGGTTGCACGGTCCCCACGAGGGATACGGGCCTCAGAATTGCTGAGAGCGCAGATCAACCTCAAAGACCACGGGAACCCACCTCCTGTATTGCAGAAATCTTCGGAGTCCTTCAGGAGCTTCGTAGATGCAAACCGGTCAGATGCGTTTTAGGTGCCTGCTCAGCAGGGGAGTAACTCCTTTACTCCAAGGGAGATTCTTCAGTCATCCAGCGTTGTGCAGATCGTCAAAGTACTTGGTTTCTGTAGCAGAGTTTAGTCCAGGTAATATCTAAAGTCCTGTAGTCAGGGGTTTCTATTTTATAACCAAGGAAGGGGTGGGACAAACTCTGGGGACCCACCTATGGGAGGGTCAGGACAGAGGGGTGGCTACACCCATGTCCTTTGTCCAGTTTCACGCCAGAGCAGCAGCAAATGGCTCCTGCAACCGGTTTGAGCTGGACTATGCACAGGGACACCAAATGTGCCCCCAGTGCAGACATCAAAGCACTCTGAGAGTACACCCACCCAGCCCCAATACACTAAAGCCTGTCTGGGAGGTGGTCACACCTCCCTGTGACAGGAAACCTATTGTCAAACCTTCCCCTGCCGGAGTTTCGTCCAGCAGCAGGAGGGCAGACTCGTGTCTGTGGCTGGCAGCATCCATTTTGTGATGCCAGGGTCAAGAAAGCTGGTACCGGGTGTACCGGTGTTGTCATATTTCTCCCTCTATGAGGGTGGAATCATACCTCCCACACCAGTTACTGGTGTGGAGGTATGATTCCAAGGTGTTTGACACCAAACACGACATGTTTCCATGCAGCCGTTTTAAAGTTAGCATTTACCGCGAGGTTATAATGCACTTAAGTATATATGGTTGGCTGCATCACAAACAACCCCGGAGAATAGGTTCCGAAGGCTGCAGAGGGGCTATGCTCATGCATGGGCACCCTCTCACATAAAACCCAGCACCCTGCCTTCAGGATTGATAAGGCCTGCCATAGGGGTGACTGATAGGTTTATATGTGCAGTGATTAGGATAGATATAGTGAACCTATAGCTAAGTAAGGGGTGCATGCACCACCTTACACAGGCTGCTGTAGCAGACCTGTTGTGTCATTTTAAATGGTCTCTCAGGGGTGGCATAATACATGCTGCAGCCCCTGGGAGGCCTCTGGGGTACCTATGCCCTGGGTACATAGTATACCATATACTAGGGACTTATAAGGGTACCCCAGAATCCAATCTGGAGTGTACCTAAAGTACATGCAATCAATTTAGAGGAGAAAGCAGCTAGACTGGGGTCCTGAATAGCAGGATCCCAGTCAGACTAAGTCGAAAACAGTGAAACATCAGCAAAAAGTGGGGGTAACTATAAGAAGCAGATCCTACTCTCCTACATATAGGTCACTACACTTCAATCAATCAATCAATCAATGTTTATAAAGCGCAGCTACTCACCCGTTAGGGTCTCAAGGCGCTAGGGGGGGGGAGGAGTGTAGCGTGTGCCAGTGAGGTGGATTAAAAAAGCCAAATCTTCAGTTCCTTCGTGAAGCTGGGGAGGGAGGTGGTTTGTCTGATGTGGATGGGTAGGGCGTTCCAGGCGGTGGCTGCGAGGTAGGAGAAGGAGCGTCCTCCTGTTCTGGTTTTCCTGATGCGTGGTACTTCTACGAGAGAGAGCTGGGCTCAGCGTAGGGCCCTGTGGGGTACGTGGAGGTTTAGTCGCTGGTTCAGGTAGGCTGGTCCGGTGTTGTGGAGGGCTTTGTGTGCGTGGGTGAGGATCTTGAAAGTGATTCTTTTGTCTATGGGGAGCCAGTGCAGTGTATGTAGGTGTTGCGAAATGTGGCAGTGTCAGGGTAGGTCGAGGATCAGTCTGGCGGCGGCGTTCTGGATGTTTTGCAATTTGCGAGTGAGTTTTTTGTTGATTCTGGCGTAGAGTGCGTTGCCGTAGTCCAGTCTGCTGGTGATGAGGGCGTGTGTGACGGTCTTTCTATGTTCGAGGGGGATCTATTAGACGGTGTTGCGTAGGAGGCGGAGGGTGCGGAAGCAGGTGGAGGTGACTGAGTTGATCTGATGGTTCATGCTGAGGTCGGGGTCCAGGATGATTCCGAGGTTGCGGGCTTGGTTGGCGGGGGTGGGCGGGTTTCCGAGGGTGGGAGGCCACCAGGAGTTGCTCCATGCGTTGGGTTGAGGGCCCATGATGAGTACTTCTGTCTTGTCTGTGTTGAGTTGAAGGCAGCTGTCTCTCATCCAGTCAGCGACTGCTTTCATGCCTTCGTGGAAGTTGTGTCTGGCCTTGTCGGGTTCGTTGGAGAGGGAGAGGATGAGTTGGGTGTCGTCGGCGTAGGAGATGATGTTTATTCCGTAGCTTCTGACGATGGTGGCTAGCGGGGCCATGTAGACGTTGAACAGCGTGGGGCTGAGGGAGGATCCCTGGGGACTTAAAACACTTCAAACTTATAAGTCACCCCTATAGCAGGCCTTACCAATCCTGAAGGCAGGGTGCTGGGTTTTTAGTGAGAGGGTGCCCCTGCATGAGCAGAGCCCCTTTGCAGCCTTCGGAGACAATTCTCCCGGGTTGTCTGTGACTCAGCCGGACATATAGGTAGAGGTGCATTATAACCTCGCGGTAAATGCTATCTCGAAAACGGCTGCATAGAAACATATTGTGTTTGGTATCAAACACCTTGGAATCATACCTCCACACCAGTAACTGGTGTGGGAGGTATGATTCCACCATTCAGAAGCGAGCTTCATGGGGTCACCGGTCTACCCAGTACCAGCCTTCTCGACCCGGACAGCACAAAATGGATGCTGCCAGCCAGAGACACATTTCTGCCCTCCTGCTGCTGAGCCAAGCTCGAGCAGAGGAAGGCAGCACAATAGGCATCCTGTCACAGGGAGGTGTGACCATCTCCCAGACAGGGTTTAGTGTATTGGGGCTGGGTGGGTGCACTCTGAGAGTGCCAGAAAGTCTGCACTGGGGGCACATTTGGTGCCCCGGTGCATAGTCCAGCTCAAACCAGTTCTGGGAGCCGGTGGCTCCTGCTCTGGTGCGAAACTGGACAAAGGACATGGGTGTAGCCACCCCTCTGTCCTGCCCCTCCCCTAGGAGGGTCCCCTGAATCTGTCCAACCCTCTCCCGTGGGTATAAAATGGGTTACCTGGCTACAGGACATTGGATTTTACGTGGACAAGATTCTACAAAGAAGCAACCACTAAGCTTCGACCGTCTTGACACCTGGACTTCGCTGGACCTCGACTGGGCTCGACTTCCTCCCCCTTTCCATCCAAAGCTTAGTTTGTGCCGTGACTTCATACAGGCTCCGTGCAGGACCTGTGGAGCACTTAAGACAACAGAAGAATCTCCCTTGGAGTGAAGGAGTCACTCCCCTGCTTTGCAGGCACCTAAAGCGACACTGACCGGTAGCTGCTCCTGCGGACTCAGAAGATTTCAGCTACACAGGAGGTGGGTTCCTGAAGGTCCCTGAGGTCGATCTGCCCTCGCACCGAGTTTGAGGCCAGTATCCCTCGTGGGGGCTGCATAACCGGAACCCCTGTACACCGCATCCATTTGCAAGTGCATATGCTTGTTGGCAATTCCTGAGATTGTGCATTGGGCTCCATGTAGTCCTGACCCTGAGCCATATTTGCACCAAGGATCTCCAGCCTCCTTGCACCTAGTGCTCCGTGGGCTGGTACTTTGCAATCTTGCTCGAGGTCCCCTCGCGACTCCTGGTCATCCGGCCTGTGGGTCCTCCTGAGGGTCATCTTGATTGTTCTTGGGCTTTCCTAGTTGCTCCAGACGTGCCCTGACTCTCCATTGCTTGGAGAGCCCCCTGGACCTTGCTGGTCTACACCGTAACCTGTTTGACCTTCCTGCCTGGGTTGCTGTTGCCAAGGCTTGTTGGTGCTCCCGCCGGACACCGACCCCTCGCACTCGACATCCTTTGTGGGACAGCTCACCTCCAACTCCTGGTCTTCCTCGACGTCTCCTGGTCCTCGTGGCTGCAGAGTCAAGCAACCCTTCTTCGCACCTGAAGCACCCGACATCGGTGGGCATTCGTCTACCGAGCCCTTGGTCACTCTGACGTGACCCAGACTCTGTCCCCTCTGCTTTCAGGTTCCTTCCATCCTGAATCCAGGCTTGGATTCCACCGGACCCTTTTCACCTTCACGGCAGCAGCACTTCTTCCTTTCCTTCCATAGAGAACAACGAGAGTTTCCGACGCCACTTCAGACCTATGCACCCGGCTCCCCTGGGATAGGTAACTCTTATACTACGGTATCCACGGGTGGGGTGGCTCTTTAAATTCTTAAGTTCCGAAGGGTTGGCTCAAAGTCGTCCTAGAAGGGCCCTTAAACTTTAACTTTGCAACCGTGACTTTCCCAAAGAGTTGTACGGAGCACGCGGTCGTGTTTCCTCATTGCACCCGTCCTCCGTGGGTCTCCTGTGTCATCACCTTGGGTGATTCCTTGGAGTCCCAGCGATTCTACGTGAACTAGGCACTGTGTCTAGTCAAGTCGTGATTGTTATTCCACTATTTTAGTATATGGTTCGGTCTCCCCCTGGAGCCCGCTGTGTATTGTGCTACTTACAACTGTTCTATTGATCCAGTATTGTGTGCTTTGTGCTCTATCCTCGTGTAGAGGATAGTAGAGAGTGTTATATTAATAAATACATATTTTTATATAACTACTATGTGGTTCTCCTTCATTTAGTCATTCAGGAGGTGATATTCTGGTAAAACAAGCTGCTTTACATTCCTTCAAGATTAAGCCTGAAGGCTGCTCTCCATAGCTACCACTAGGATAGCTTTCATAAAGGTTATCTTTGACCTCATACATCATAAGGGTCGTGTGGATTGGTACAAGATGCCCACTTTAACTAGTGGACAGCATATACCAAGCCACCTTCTCACAGCGCTCAGATAGGGAATGGGAGCCTGGGCATGTTCTCCACCCAGGCTGTAATGTAGCCTGGGGGAGAACATGCAAAGTGTGCATGACTATTTGGCCGGCACAAGACGGCTGGCCAAACATTTATGTGCACTTGAAGTGTGCAAACCACACCTCCCCCTGGCCCCTGCTCTGTCAACCCCGCCCCGCACCAGAAAACTGAAAACTAAAAAGATAATAGCGTTGGTTATTATCATTTTAGTTTTCCTTCAACTACTGTTCGCAGAGCAGTGGGGCGAAGCTCCTCCGCCTTAGCAGAGGAGCCGCCGCTGGTTGTAATGACTTGCGTGCTAAAGGAACAAATGGTAACGTCACAGTTGTTGCAGTGCCCGCGATGTAAAGGCACTGCATGGTTCAGACTGCGTGGTAAATGATGTTTCCCTCCAACAATGACAGGCCCTCGAAAGTGTTACTCTTGACGTCTTTGATTTGATCAGTGGAGGGATGCTTCGTCCTGATTATGAAGGCCACTGCTTGAGGGACAGAGAGATAAGTACACAAAAATATGGTAAAAAGAAAATACAGAGGTAGAGATAACAGGAGGGGATTTGTTGTACAATGGGGCAAATCTTGAAGGTACCAACATATGGGGGAGCATGTCTGAGAGTAACCTTGTAATGCCTAGGCATTCAAGTTAAAGTAAAAAAAATTGTTTTCGTTGCTTTTAGTTTTTAAAAGTAGGAAGTAAAAATCAAACAACAGCAAACTGGTATGAAAGTGAAGATGCAGACAGGGAATGGGGGCTTAAACAGGAAGGTTGAACAGAAGCACATGCACAATAGGCTATTTCCTTGTTTGGCTTATCGGAAGTGCATATTTGAGAACGGCAGGAAAAGGTTACTTGGAGGATACCATGCCCGCACGACACACCCCCTTGAAACGTTTGTTCTCTGGGTCTGTTGAATTCCTCCGAGTTTTGTTGTAATGTCCTTGCACAGTTCTGTTGTTTACGGAGCGCGCAGTGACCAGAAGGTTTCCAGGCGCCACTCTAGTTAGCAGTTTCTTGTTTCCTTATAGCTTTGCCATGAATTGACCCACTCAATTTTGTGTTTTGGTCACTGGCTTGCAAACTGTAGGGAACATTTTATGACAGGTTCAGAATGTGTCAGATGCAGCCGTGGGCTCGTGACCCCTGGGGGTGTCATGGCTGAACTGAATGTCTCTGTGGCGGCCATGTAGAGACGTTACAATCCTGACTTACCGCTTATTTCTGCAACTGTCTGAAATCCCAGTGAGTGAAGCATCCCGAATGAAGTCGGCGTCTGCCAGGCCTCTGCAGCAATGAGGATTCTTTAAAATGACTCTGATAACGGTGGTACTTTTTGCAATTTCCTCAGAATACTGAATGCTCCAGCCATTAGAGACAAAATGGAGGGCAATTTTTAGCAGCAGGTTTTAGAACAATTAAGGGAGTTGCATTCTGTTTTTTTTATGACACCGAGAACACTTTCTCATAAGAAATGTTGTAGCAAATTGTTTACAAGAGGCACTGCTAATGCTATTCAGAATCATATATCTGGTTCTTAAACTTTATAAAATTGCATTTGATATTATTACTTTGTCCCAGCTTGCTGTTATTTTATAAAATTCAAAGTTCATTGCTTTCCCAGGAAAGCAACCAACATCTACGCGAGAGACAGACTATCGCATATCAAAATGTGCAAATATATACGAAAAGAACGTTGTCTGTTTTACTCAAGCGCTTCTTATTATTCCCTCCACCATCCCATCTCTCGGAAAAAAACAGATTCAACTAGTCACCTTGGACAGTTGGGATGTAACAGCTACCCTTCTAGGGAGGTTTGTGGGGAAGCACAGCCATTTTTTGATCTTGCATATCATGAAATGGAAACATTTACATCCATTGATAGCAATTTATTAGCCACAGGCATGATGGTCTTAAACAGAGCCACTGAAACGATGTCATTCTCAGGCCATGGCTTTTTCCGCATAATTATGGATTTCCCACGCTTGTCACATAATTTATCATAATTTGCAGATTTTAACCAAAATATTGTTTGTAGCTCAAATGGATAAAAAGTTACTAAAAATGCTATCACACATTGCCGAGCAGAGGCAAACCTTTTATCGCACAGAAGCCAGACACCTTTCAGATGAAGATTGCTATATTTCTGTGTTAAGCTGATCTTAATGAGATGAAACCTTTGCCCAAACAGTGTGAAAATGTATACAAATGACATCATAGTAAAGTAACCAAATGTCCAAAAAAAGAGAGTTACCCAGGTTAAACCAAAAGGAACCGGGTTAAATGGCACAGTTAAAGATAAAAAATCCCCTTTTGTGTTGTTCACTACCACTATGAATTTAGACTATAATCAGTCTACAATGAACCAAAAGAAAGATATTTAATTTCACCAATATAGCACAACGTAAACGAACCTTATATTCTAGTCATTTTATTATTTGCATCCATATCACAAAATTAGACAATAATATTACCATTAAAAACACATTAGTTACACATCCTTGTACATATTCATTTTTAAAATCAATTACAAGTATTTAGAGAATAATATTTATATTCTGATGATTCTTTTAACAATTGTTGACATTATCCATACAATTCATATACACTTCTAAATATATTCCACTACAATATTAAAAACATTTCTAATTGTTAAAAACAAAATTACTATTGACAAAAGGACATATATATATTTTTTTAACCTCCCTTCCCCCTTCCCCCACCACTACTGCCCGGGAGCAGCCGCCACTGTGGGCTGAGTTAACCATAATTCATAATTAGGACCCTCTCTGCTTGTTAGGCAAAATTTCCTTAGTCTTGCCTCCACAGCCACACATTGCCTTGCTGACACGGTATCCTCCATCTTCATTCAGAGGCAACACCGTGATAATGAGCCATGAACTTAAGAATTCTAGGCACTGTCACCCCCAGGCACATGGCTACAATGCTCATTGACAAATGTGGCAATACATATAGGCACCCTTGTATCTTGTCAGACCAGAGAGGTGACCCCTGCTCTGTGAGACCTCATTCCCTGACATTTAAATTAAAAAGATTACTTATACTGCCACAAGTGGTAGAGGCTGCCCCTTCCTGTGGCCATCATTCCTGCTTTGTTCCTATTTTTTACGGGTGAAGCTCTGCCCACTACCCAACAGGTGCAAAGACTGAGTGACATGACCTGTCCCCAAGACAAAAATAGAAAAACGCAATCCAAAGATGCAAAGTCTTACACCCAACTGGCTTATGCTCAGCTGTTGAAGCATCAGGCCGACTCAACCATATTCAGAAGACATTTAGACTAGTTCACCAGTTTAACTGTTTTGTTGTTGTATTGAAGTTCTATATAGCGCAAACTTGGCCCAAGGGCAGTAAGGCACCAGATTACTCTGCACAAGGTCAGTTATTTAGGCCTCGGAGGGATTACGTAAATTGCCCAGAATCACAAGATTTGAGCTGACGCCGGGACTCCAACCTGGTTTTCCAGTTCCAAAGTCGGTAGCTAAGGCAGTTCCCTAACTCCTTTGGTACGCAGTCAAAATATCGATTTTTTTATATCGACCTACACTAATATCGAGTTTTTAATATCGTAGGGACAGAATATCGATGTCAAGAATATCGGTGACCAGAATATCGACCTTAAGGTAAGTAATATCGTTTTTTTTATATCGAAGTAAGTAATATCGAAGTAAGTAATATCGAAGTAAGTAATATCGTTAGCAAAAATATCGTTGTTAATAATATCGATATTTATATTAGTGTTATGTATTTTAGTATGTATTTTTAACATTTTTTGTAATGTATTTTTATTATTTTTAAATATATGTATTAAATGTTTAGAAATTAGTAATTTTTTTAAAGTAAATTTTGCGTTTTAGTATCAGAGCGGGTTGTGGGTTTATAGGTGAATAGGGTGGGAAGTAATTTAATTATAATTAATTAATTAATATGTTTTTATTTATTGTTATTGATTATTAATTTATTGTTAATTAATTAACAATTGGTAATTAATTTTGTTTAATTGATTAATTTATCATTATATTAATTAGAATTGTTTTATTTTTTTATTTATTGTTAATTATGTTATTGTTAATTAATTATTAATTGGCAATTAATTTCTAATAATTGATTAATTGATAATTAAATTAATTATGTTAATTTTTATGTGTAGCGGGTTGTGGGTTTATAGGGGAATAGGGTGGGAAGTAATTTGATTATAATTAATTAATTAATATTTTTTATTTATTGTTATTGATAATTAATGTATTGTTAATTAATTATTAATTGGTAATTAATTTTTATTAATTGATTAATTTATAATTATATTAATTATAATTAATTTATTATTTTTTTTTATTTATTGTTATTGTTAATTAATTTATTGTTAATTTATTATTAATTGGTAATTCACTTTTATTAATTGATTAATTGATAATTACATTAATTGTGTTCATTTTTATGTGTAGCGGGTTGTGTGTTTATTGGGGATTAGGGTGGGAAGTAATTTAATGTTATTTAAGTAAATATTAATTTTATTTTATTGGTATTTATTATAATTTTTTTAGTTAATTAATTATTAATATGTTATTTATTTTACAAAAATTATTTAATTAATAAGTATGTTAATTTAACCCCCACGCTATCCAACACTTTCCCTACTGTTGCACTCACTGGAGTGGGAATAGTAATTTTTACCCCTATGCTATCCAACACTTTCCCTACTGTTGCACTCACTGGAGTGGGAATAGTCATTTTTACCCCTACGCTATCCAACACTTTCATTACTGTTGCACTCACTGGAGTGGGAATAGTAATTTTTACCTCTACGCTATCCAACACTTTCCCTACTGTTGCACTCACTGGAGTGGGAATAGTAATTTTTACCCCTACGCTACCCAACACTTTCCGTACTGTTGCACTCACTGGAGTGGGAATAGTAATTATAACCCCTACGCTATCCAACACTTTCCCTACTGTTGCACTCACTGGAGTGGGAATAGTAATTTTTACCCCTACGCTATCCAACACTTTCCCTACTGTTGCACTCACTGGAGTGGGAATAGTAATTTTAACCCCTACGCTATCCAACACTTTCCCTACTGTTCCACTCACTGGAGTGGGAATAGTAATTTTTACCCCTACGCTATCCAACACTTTCCCTACTGTTGCACTCCCTGGAGTGGGAATAGTAATTTTAATCCCTACGCTATCCAACACTTTCCCTACTGTTGCACTCACTGGAGTGGGAATAGTAATTTTTACCCCTACGCTATCCAACACTTTCCCTACTGTTGCACTCACTGGAGTGGGAATAGTAATTTTTACCCCTATGCTATCCAACATTTTCCCTACTGTTGCACTGTTTGGAGTTGGAATAGTAATTTTATTACCTCCACTATCTAATATTTTTTGTATTATTTTAGTTAATGTAGTATATAATTAATTTTTAAAAGATTAAAAAGAATTTTTATTTTTTATTTGTTATATGTATTTATTTAATTTTTATTTATATTATTGTTTTATGTGTATAGATGTATTTATATGATATTTCTTTAAAAATTATAAGTTATTAAAATAATTATTAAAAATTATTAGTAAGTATATATATTATATATTATATGTATATGTTTAATTTATTTTTACATTACATATATATTACTTATAATTTTTAAACATTTTAAAATATTTTTAACTATGTTTATTTTAATTATATGTATTATTTACTTTATTTTACATTATTTTTTTAACTTTAAAAAAACCCGATATTTTTAACAACGATATTTTTGACATCGATATTTTTTTTCTCAATATTTTTGTACTTACCATAAGGTAGATAGGATGTCGATATTCTTGACTTCGATATTCTTGCGTCGATATTTCTGTAGGCCGATATTCAGACCTTCGATATTTTGTCAGTGATTCAACTCCTTTAACATTAAGAAATCTAGTTTCATGAATAAGAGCACAGGGTCGGACTGGGGAACCAAAAGTAGCCCTGGTACAAATGCTCAACCCAACCCCACTCCTTGGATCTCTGCCACTGTCTCTCCCTTTCCATCCATCCATCCATCCATCCATCCATTATTCCACCCACCCGTCCGTCTGTCCGTTCGTCCATCCATCCATCCATTCATTCTCTCTCTCTCTTCCCCCCCCCCCTCTCTCTCCTTTCTCTCCTATTTGATCGCTTTCTCATTCTCTGTGTAAATTTTACAGGAGCAAAAGAAGCTTTTTAAGTGATAAAATAAGTTACTTATTTTAAGGAAGATTATCACTGTTTCAATGGAACTGATACCATGGGGTATCTCTCTAGCCTAGATCATATTGGTATTCCATCTGATTAGTCACCAAGAACCCGCTCAGCAAGATTGGTTGCAAACAGGAGCTTTTGTGCATTAATGGAAGGGCAAACTCAAATGGATCTGTGCTTGTTGGTTAATGTAGTTCCAGGCTAGCCCTCACTTGCATTGAGGTTTCCTATGCTATGAAAATTGCAGCTGCTCCTTTTGGTCATGAGATTTATGGTATGCTTATGCATTAACACTGCTTTATGTTGAAATTACTTCTAGAAAGCATTGCTTAATTTCATTTGGTAAGCACGTCATCAGAGACCTGACAAAAACACTGGACCCTCTCTCACTCACTACTTCAGGAAGAACAAGCCCATAGAGGGTAATGTGACCTGTGCTTCCAGACTGAGAATAAGTGGGCAAGATGATAGTGCCTCAGCAGAGTTTAGGTTTAGGGAAATATGGCTATTACGGTTGTGAGTGTGCTTAAGCAGGTCCTAAAAGTTTATACTGAAAGAGGGTGAACTGGCTAAATGGTCTGGAATTTGTAGGAAAGATGCTAACATCTGGCTCTCACAGACAGCATGGTAGCAAGCAATATATACTTAAAAATGAAGAACACCACATCAATAACAGTAGTCGTTAAATAAAACAATTTCAGAACTGTGATGTAAAATACACAGCCTTCTATACTCACGAGGAAAGAAGTAAGATTAGTAAAGTAAATACTCTTCTTCCATGCTTTACCTACAGCTTTATGAGGTTATAAGATAATATGGATCATGCTCAATTATAAAATGTTGCTGGTAAATATCTGATCTCACAACACAGAGTTCTCTTTTGTCTAGGTGTTAGGGTCTAATGGCATGCTTGCTGATGGTATCCTCTGGTGGTGTCTTGGTATAAGGTGCAGAACTCCTGACATGCGGATGATGATAGCCTAGACTGAAGGAGTAGTACTGTGGCTGGGAATCGAGAAGATGAATGTTGCTCCAGGTAATCAGGACTTTTCAGAAGGTATAACTGACTGCCTATGACATGGTGGGTGCTGGTGCAATACTCCAAACCCACTTGCTCCGATATCGTTTATGAAAAAGTAGGTCTGGTGGTGCTCACAGAATGTCTGCACTGCCTGGTGTGAGGCTATCATTGTTGGGAGAATGCACTACACAATGGCGTCTTGAGGAGGAACTACTTCTCCCGGCAGTCCTTGAACTCTCAGGTTGTTTGGAAATGGTGGCTTCCATGTTGGATCATCGGGTATAACTATCCTCGTATTTCAGGTGTTTTTGCTAAGGTATCATGCTACAATGTTGCTGCAGTCAGGATCGTGCTACTGAATTCAGTATTTCAGTTTACAAAGAAGAGTTGCTTCCTTGAGAGTTTGTGGGAGGACAGTTGATGAATAAATAGTCTGAAAATCAAGTCATATTGAGAAACAAAGTTTCAACCATTTTATATATTTGACTTTAAGCATTTATAAATAGTTGTATTTAAACTTAAGGTTTGATCATGTGAAAGAACAGTAAGAATTCTAATGTCAAGATAATTGTTACAAATGATATGTATATATGAGTATGTGTAAGGTACAACGAGTTCTTAGCAAGATATATGTTCTCCTAATGATAGGAATCACAGAATATTAATGCCTTTTAATTACTTTTCATGTGGCATGAGGTCAAGAAAAAACTAAGCTCATCTTCATCAGAGAGCGCATAGTTATGAAGCTTGGGAGAAGAAGAAGAGAAGTGATGTTTTTGAATAAATGTAATCACACATTAGTTTCAGGAATAGCAAGCTTCACACCAGAACACAAACAATTGGTTATGTAGACATATAGTTAAGGATTATCCTTTTCACCATTAAGGATGGATGCTAATTGTCATTGGCAGAATACCAAGAAATCGTCTATTGGCTTTAGATACATGCTTTAACCTGCAGACATCAGTGCCCAGCAGAGTGATGAGCCAGGGTGGTGGTATCCAGCGTCTCTGTTTCTCTCTTATCCATTCTCCTTTCCCTGTTTCTACTGTTTCTCTGGCCGGTCAATTCATTCTTGTATATGGCCATTCATGGAGGTGGTGAGACAAACGTGTGCGTCACTCCCATTAGATCTAGAGAACAACTTTAGTGAGTTCTGACAGGACTACAACATATAGCAGATATATTATTATGTGATGTGCAGTACCAGTGGATATACTTCGCTAACAGAGGAAAACGAAGTGGCAAAAAACTTGTTTTGATCAGGTCTCAACTCCGCTGGGATTTGGTCAGAAGAGAGTTTGGAGATACTGATGACAAAAGGATGTCAGTTATAGTTGTAATAGATGGAATAGACTATTGCTGGATGCAATAACCTACATTCTGTGGGGTCTATCCAGGCTCAATAGTGAATAGATGGCTCATAGAAACACAGGGCCAGATTTGTCATAGTATTGTGTTGCCCTTGCATCACGCATGGTGTTGCAAGGACAACGCACTACTTAAGTCAGATTTGTGAAGCAACACAAGGCCACCTTGCATGGCCCTGCGTTGCTTGATAAGTCTGGAGTAACACGAGACTGCGCAGGTCGCTGCCTTGCGTTACTCTGCCCTGGAAGGCGTTCCATGGGTGGAGCATGGGTGTTCCCACATATCCACCCATGGATTTAGGTGCATTCCTACATTTACCAAGACTGGTAAACCTGGGAATGCGTCAAAATACTATGCCTTCCCAGGGGAGGCACAACGAGGAGAAATACCTTAATTGGTCCTCGTTGTTTCCTCTTTCTAAGTGTGCTGCATTTTGAAGCACACTTAGAAAGAGGAAAAAGCCTCCAAGGATTGTTTTTGTGCAGGAAGGTGTTCTTCCTGCATAAAATCAATTCTGCCTACAATGCACCATGACGCAATTGTGCCTATGTTGGTGCTAGGCAGCAGATTGTGAGCTAGCGCAGGCAAAGAGCAGGAATGTACCATATATTGGAAAATATGGTGCATTCCTGCCCTCTCCTTTCATGCAGCGCAGCAAGTTGTCTTGCTGTGTTGCGTTGCATTGCGTGAAACATTGATAAATGTGGCCCACAGTTTCTGGACTTGTAGTCTGTTTAATCAAAATTAATTAGACCAAAGACACAACACAGCAACATGCCTGGTTCCAAGGTAATACTCTTCAAGAATAATCTAAATGGTGGAAAACCTATTATCTGACTACTTTGGGAGAGATGCTCAGGTGTACTGAGTGGCACTGTATTCCCACCAAGCCATTAGTCATCTTGGCTCGAAGGCAGGACACAAATAGGCTTCAAACCATTCTTCACTGAACAGCTGCTGTTAGGAAATGTACATCATCTGAATCATCATGCACTGGAGATACAAGCTTTACTGGGAAGCATATAGTTTTCTGCTTCCAGGTCAAAGAGGTTTGCAGTGGCAGAGTCCAACTGCAAGCGGAAAAGGCCCTGTCCTTCCTCAGGGATTCCCAGCTTGATAGCAGGCTAAGTGGAACCTATCCCTAAAAAGGGAACCCAGGAGTAGCCTTTCCCAGCAGTTACCTCCTCTCATTATGAGCCTGGAGCTCTTGCCAGAGGGCTACTGCATCACCTTTTCTTCCCTGGATGATTGATACCCAATCACTAATAAACATGGAATACTCCTACTGGTTAGAACCTGCCTCGTGGCACATCTGCCCATTCCTGGAATGTCAAAGGGATGCTGGACACCACCTGAAAAGGAGTCCAGTGATGGGTAGTAAGCTACTCCCATTCTCATTCTCATTTTCATTTATAGTTGTTGTTACCTAATCATGACCTAACCAGGTGTAAGCTATGCTTAAGGTATGACATATGAACCAAGATTTATTAGCAAGCCCCCAAGGAGCTCATCCGGGTGGACTAATATGTCCAGTTGTGTCTTGGGAGAACCACTAGGCCTCTGAAGCTCTTTTTGTTGCCCTCCCAAGCTCAATGGAAGGGAAGAGAGACAGCAATGTGCAGTAGACAGTAGACAGGTGTAGTACTGATCTATTATTCTGCCCAAAACTCAGGGCAACAGGGTTTAACCCTCTGGCTGTGCCTAGTGGTTGAATACTGCCTAAGTTTGTGGGGTATGCTCCCTTCACCCTGGTCTGCTTGGCGCTAAGGTAGTGAGTGTTCTAGGAATTGTGGCCTGTCCATGGGGCCGGGTGGAGTGCAACAACTTTGCCAGTAAGGCCTCCCTCCCCATTCCTTTCCATGGCCTACCTAAACCCTATCGTGGCTCTGGGAGCTGATTTCAGCTGATGTGCCATTGCAGCGCCTGTCTGTGGTCCTGAGTTCTGAGTGCAGTCAGGGATCTGCCGCCCCAGACCCCCCTTGTCTCTGTACAGATCTTCTAGCTTTATAACAATATGTGAGTGTGGCTGAGATGGGTGCGAGCTGTCTCTGCTTCCAGACCTTGGGTAACCGCATGCATCCATGTATAACCCTCCCCGTTACGGTCACTTTCCCTGCATTCTCCCTGACATTAGGGGAAGCCTTGTAGGGTGCTCAGCATGCCAGCTAAGCACTGCCTGGTCTGCTACTCCCTGTGAGTCAACACAAGTAAAGTGTGCACTTGAGCTCCTGGTGACAAAAGGCTCCATACTCAGTGGAAAAGGGCGAAAGAGAGCCCCATGAGAAACTCACCTACAACAATGACATGCCAGGGGAGGGTGGGGCATGGAAGGTGGCACTTCTGTATCCATGTAGCTAAGCCCCTTTCTCTGATCTCCATAAGAGAAACATTTATGCTAACAGGAGATTTTGGCCTCCCAGGAGCTCTCTCTTGGTCCTAGACTGTGGGCACGAACCGAAAAGGGTCTCACTGACTTAAATGAGGTTTATTACACAGTATGGATCCTGCTGGAGAATATACAGACTGCCTACAGACCCTGCCACAGACGCTAGCAGGGAACGTTTAGGTAGGCCCACCGCTTCGGTTTTGTCAAGTCAGGAAACACAACAATATAGTATCTACAAATCCTGGCTATACACCAACCTAAGCAATTATTGAAACATTTACAGCGCGTTAGCACAGGTCAATAATAAAAAAGATAATGCGAAAGAAATACCTAAAGTATGTTAAACTTTATTTTGTGAAATTGTGCAGCATATTTTTAGGTTTACATTTTTACGTTTTATCATTTTACAATACAAGATAAAAGATGACCAAAGTCAGCCCAGTCAAAAAGAAGTAAGCAGGCACATCAGGGCTTGCTGTAGCATTGGTGGTGTCATCGGTTGTGCTTGGTGCAACAATCTTTGACCTCCTACTCCACAGATCCCCTCACTAGCACCCTCCAACAGTGCCCCTTGCCACTGCATAGGCTCTCTCCCAAATGTACTTAATTTCATTTGTAGCGCATCTTATCCCAATGTAGGGTATCAGCATGCTTTACATCACACACATCTGTGATCTGCATGCTACGTGTTGTGCTTTGCAGCAAGTACATTAATCCTCTGAGCTACTTTATGAAGAGTCAAAACTGTGACTGGACAAAACACAGATCTCTCCAGCAAGTACATTAACCACCAGAGTTATCTTGCTGTTATTTTTATTATTATCTGTAAATTTGCTGGCACACAAAGATTTCTGCAGGCTGCTGTTGTCTTGCCTGTCACGCCTGACACACATGCTCTGTTCTCTCCTCCTGTCAGAGAGCAAATAGTGTCCTTCCACTGAGCCTTTTAACCAATGTGTAGACACAGTCGCGCCTCCATAAAGCCTCCATCATATTAAGACCAAATCAAACTCCTAGATCTAAGTCCACATTCATGCTTCAGCAACATAGTGGTTAGGCTTGACGAACACCACTGACTGCGCGAGGTAATAGATCTATCATCCAAACAAATGAGGAAAACCCACCCTACATATCCCCCACCAGAAAACAACCAGGTGGCAGACGAGGACCAGGGTATGATCAAACAATTAATCAAGTAATCACCAACTTGGATGTAGTAGGTAGAGGAAGGACACATCAAATGTTAAGCTCATTGCGGATTATTCAGCTTCTTTCACATGCACAAACAACATGTTTTCCCCATTTCCATTCAAAACACTTGCTTGAACCCCTAACCCAGGTAAAGATTTCCTCTGCCCCAGCATCCCTTTCCTTCTGTCAGCAGTGGCTGAGGTGACATCAGGAAATAAATACACTCTGTGTGTAAAATGTAAGACCTCTTCCTTTCTGCCACAAGATTAAGTATGGCATTCCATTTGTCTCATCTTTAAGTATTCACATGACAGTGCCCAAGTTCTTGTCTCCAGCTAGCAAGATAAGATACATGAAAGGATACTCGGCTATCGATGAAAGATCAAATAATGACCACTGCCGGGACCTGTTATCATGCCCTGAGCCTTTTGCGAAGAGTGTTCATTTGGTTGCCCCTTTCAGTACGGCGAACCCTAGTTTAGACTCTGATAATAGGTCGCCTTGATAATTGTAATGCTTTACTGATCTCTGCGAACGAGGCCTCTCTTAGGAGATTGCAGATCGTTCAGAACGTGGCCGCATGCTTAGTCTTAAATAAACCGCCCGCACCTCCCCCGGTCCTTTATTAAAATCTCTTCATTGGCTGCCTATCCGCCAGTGAATAAAGTTCAAACTTTGTTGCTTTGCTCATAGAGCTGTTTTTGGTACAAGCCCAAGCTATATGGCGGATAAGATTAAATTATATTGTCCGAACCGCTGTCTTAGATCGGAAGGCAAAGGGCTGCTGGTGGTCCCTCGTTTTAAGAAAAATCGATCGGGAGGTAAAACGGTTGCCTATCTGGTCCCTAAATACTGGAATTCCTTGCCAGAAAAGCTACGCAAATGTGCTAGTCTTGGTCGATTTAGAAAACTATTGAAGACGGAATTATTCATGTACTGAGCTCTGGAAGTTTGTGCCAACTGGACCTGTTTCTTCTATGCTAGCGCGGAGATACCCCTTCGGGGGTGATTCCTGCGCTTTACCAATGCCCTACATACATACATACAAAGCATTTGAGCAGCCATTCCAATGTCTGTTCAGCTAGTCATTATACTTTAGACACAATAAACGCTTGTATTTGAGCACAAGACATTGTCCATCAACAGTGAATAGATTTGAAGGAACAGAGAATTTATCAATCTTCACCCTTAGTCCCTCAAGTATGTGACTAAGGGAATCTGCTTACCATTTCTTGGTCCCATTTGAGGACTAAAGTAGGGAAAGTTTACTTAGGTTTTAGACTGGTCAAAACTGTCTTGTCTCCATTTTTACCTCCTCATGTAGGCAGTCGATGGACCCTCTTCAGGAGGACGGGCATCTTACTTTTGGTTGCATTCACTTTCACTGCAAGATAAGCTTCAATGGCAGTCTTTAGGTCATCATTGGTGTCCTTTCTATCGGCCAGCCAAACAGAGGCAGGTTTGGGGCCACTTTGCATTTTCCAGCCTTTCCAGCATACGTTTCAAAAGTATTAAGTTCTGTGGGCCTCAAAGCTTCTCACCATTGCAGTACTGCCTTCAGGTTTCTGTGTTGCGATTTGTTCTAACATGAGTCATCATTGTTTCCAGCATCAATTCCATTGCCAGAAATGTACTCTCCATGCCATCTGTCTCCGTGTGAAGACTGTTTAAAGATGCCATTGGTTCTTTATCCCTCTGAGTTAAGCCTTCCCACAAGCCACTGTCACCCACTTTACTTAGGCACCCAGATTCTGTGTCCTTTTGCTGTCAATATCTGGAATGGTAGCATTCCTCTAACGCCCTTTGCTTCCAAGCTATCAGTCCGTGTGCATGACCGGGGTCACCTTTATGCTCCCTCTGTGTCTTGTCCATCTCTGTTTCTGAAGCGGCATGGCTTCTTCCAGGGGTCTAACGTGGTTCAAAATGTCTCTGCTAGAGGCTGCATCCACTAAGCTCTCAAGGATGTTCCTGAGGCTGGCAGAAGCTCGCTCAGGGAGCTGGGAATCACACCCTTGTGGTTTGTGGGTGGTACAGAGCAGAAATGCCTCCACCACATTCACCTGGGCCTCTCCCCCAAGGCATAGGGGCCGATTCCGATTCGGGCAGGAAATCTCTCCGACCGAGCCGGACCCAGAGAGATTTCCGACCGAATCGGACCCTAGCAGTCCGACCGAACGAGTACGATGCGTTCGCATGCTATCGGACTCGATTCGGTCGGACTCCCATTGAAGTCAATGGGAGCCGGTCGTACAACGCGTACGCGGGCTCCCATTGACTCAATGGGTGCGAGGCAAACAAGGGTGCCCCCTATAGCGGGTACGCGTCGAAGCGGGTCGCGCCGTACACGCACAGGTAGGGGGAACCCCCTGTGTGCGACTCGCGCAGCTAGGCATACAGGGGGGTCCGACACTGACCCCCAAAGTGCGGCTCCGACTGCTCTTTCGAGCCGGACGGCGCGAGTCGGTCGGACTGCTCGCAGCGCGCATCGTACTTACCCGGCCGGGGAACGTCTCCATTGCGCGGTGCGAGTCGTGTCCGTGCGAGTCGGTCGGAGTGGTCGGCTTTCGCGAACGAGTCGGTCGGTGCGGTTGGGTCTCGCGAACGAGTCGGTCGGAGATTTCGCATCGTACTCGCTCGCCCGGACGCACGTACGAATCGGTCGGGAAACAGGGCTCCGAATCGGATCCGGTAAAGCCGAATCCGATTCGGAGCCCTACCGGCCGAGATCGGAATCGACCCCTAAGTCTCATAATATTACAGAAAAAAATTGTCTTACAAATATGTTGTAGCAAAAGTATTGACTACCAAAAAGTTGTCTAGGCAAAATTAAATAGATAAGTTTGCTATACTTAACTGCACATATACATAGTTTGGTAGCATATACATATATCCCAGCAAATTTCTTCATATTACAAAATAAACCCATTTAACTAAAAAGTGCAAAAATATACGAAAACGAACACGTGTATTTGAATGCAATTTGTAGTAAGTAATCATACTTAGACAATATAAACATATATATATAAGAAATAATAATGCTGATTTAAGCTAACCTAGCTGTTGATGCTACATTGACTATAAAAGAATATACTAGCATTGAAAGGCCTGTTTTCCACTTTGAGCTGTTGTTTTGCATGAGATGCTTTTTTTTTGGTGCAGATGCTTTAACTTTCCAGAAGCCTTCAGTTAGTTAGTGAATAGGCACTTGTTTGTATTAGGCAACTGATAGTGAGGTTCTCACTGGGAGAAGAGGAGACAACAGTAAGGATGATTCATGGGAAGAACTGTCTGAAGCGCAAAATGTGGATGAAGTATATTTTCGAGGACTTGTGTCTATAGCTCGTTGTGCAGATGTGAAAAATTGGGGAGTTTACCTATTCCAAAGGGTTTACTGAAATCCTATTGGATTTTGTGAACGAAGAAAGTGCAACATATTACCATATAGAATCTTGTGTGTTTATATTAGTGTGTGTTCCTACAATAATGAGGGGCTTCTCTCACTTGCATTTGCTGGAGATTCATCTCCGGGTTTCTTGAGACTATGGGGCTGATTCCGATCTCGGTCGGAGGCGCACCCAACACCATTCGGTCGGGAAAAAAGCCATGCGAAAGCCTGTTTCCCGACCGATCCGTACAGCACACCGAACGAGTAAGTACGATGCGCACAACAGCAAAGAATCCGGCCGAGCCGTACTCACCCAAACCAGGTCCTGTTCCCCGACCGAGGCGAATCCGGAAACGCCGAATCGAGTCGCACGGAAGGAAAAATGCAGCCCCGTCCGGCCGGACAAGTACGATGCGCTTTCCGTTCGCGCCGAACCTGTCGCTACGCACGGCACGTCAAAGCATCCGGGAGAGGCGCACATAAGCTCCGATTCGCGCCACAACACGATCCACGGCTCCGAGACGAACACGGCAGCGACGAGGACGACGCGAAGCGACGAGGACGAGGCGAAGCGACGAGGACCACGCGAAGCGACGAGGACGACGCGAAGCAACGAGAAGGACGAACGACACGAACCAACCATGAATCCCTTCGTCCCGATCATACCAATATTCTACATATACTACCGGAACAGGCACGGACGCGTACGGCGCAGAAGGTAAGCCAGACACCAACCACAAAACACATACAACACGTACACGACACATCACACACACACAGAGGGATGCAGAATATGCTTACACCAGCAACAGCAGCACCATAGGGGCGGGATGCCCATCACCAATGCCACATATGCACACAGGGGCCTGAATGCGCACCACCACCCCTACCCAGGGGGCTGGATGCCAACCACTACTACCACCCTCACCCAGGGGGCTGGATGCCTACCACCACCCTTAGCCAGGGGGGCTGGATGCCTACCACCACTACCACCCTCACCCAGGGGGCAGGATGCCTACCACTACTACCACCCTTAGCCAGGGGGCAGGATGCCTACCACTACTACCACCCTTAGCCAGGGGGCAGGATGCCTACCACTACAACCACCCTCACCCAGGGGGGCAGGATGCCTACCACTACTACCACCCTTAGCCAGGGGGACAGGATGCCTACCACTACAACCACCCTCACCCAGGGGGGGCAGGATGCCAACCACTACTACCACCCTCACCCAGGGGGGGCAGGATGCCTACCACCACCCTTAGCCAGGGGGGCTGGATGCCTACCACCACTACCACCCTCACCCAGGGGGGGCAGGATGCCTACCACTACTACCACCCTTAGCCAGGGGGGCAGGATGCCTACCACTACTACCACCCTTAGCCAGGGGAGGCAGGATGCCTACCACTACAACCACCCTCACCCAGGGGGGGCAGGATGCCTACCACTACTACCACCCTCACCCAGGGGGGGCAGGATGCCTACCACCACCTTTAGCAAGGGGGGGCTGGATGCCTACCACCACCCTTAGCCAGGGGGGGCAGGATGCCTACCACTACAACCACCCTCACCCAGGGGGGCAGGAAGCCAACCACTACTACCACCCTCACCCAGGGGGGGCAGGATGCCTACCACCACCCTTAGCCAGGGGGGGCTGGATGCCTACCACCACTACCACCCTCACCCAGGGGGGCAGGATGCCTACCACTACTACCACCCTTAGCCAGGGGGCAGGATGCCTACCACTACTACCACCCTTAGCCAGGGGGGCAGGATGCCTACCACTACAACCACCCTCACCCAGGGGGGGCAGGATGCCTACCACTACTAGCACCCTCACCCAGGGGGGGCAGGATGCCTACCACCACCCTTATCCAGGGGGGGCTGGATGCCTACCACCACCCTTAGCCAGGGGGGGCAGGATGCCTACCACTACAACCACCCTCACCCAGGGGGGGCAGGATGCCTACCACTACTACCACCCTCACCCAGGGGGGCAGGATGCCTACCACCACCCTTAGCCAGGGGGCTGGATGCCTACCACCACTACCACCCTCACCCAGGGGGGCAGGATGCCTACCACTACTACCACCCTTAGCCAGGGGGGCAGGATGCCTACCACTACTACCACCCTTAGCCAGGGGGGCAGGATGCCTACCACTACAACCACCCTCACCCAGGGGGGCAGGATGCCTACCACTACTACCACCCTCACCCAGGGGGGCAGGATGCCTACCACCACCCTTAGCCAGGGGGGCTGGATGCCTACCACTACTACCACCCTCACCCAGGGGGGCAGGATGCCTACCACTACTACCACCCTCACCCAGGGGGGCAGGATGCCTACCACTACTACCACCCTCACCCAGGTGGGGCTGGATGCCTACCACCACCCTTAGCCAGGGGGGGCTGGATGCCTAGCACCACTACCACCCTCACCCAGGGGGGCAGGATGCCTACCACTACTACCACCCTTAGCCAGGGGGGCAGGATGCCTACCACTACTACCACCCTTAGCCAGGGGGCTGGATGCCTACCACCACTACCACCCTCACCCAGGGGGGCAGGATGCCTACCACTACTACCACCTTTAGCCAGGGGGGCAGGATGCCTACCACTACTACCACCCTTAGCCAGGGGGGGCAGGATGCCTACCACTACTACCACCCTCACCCAGGGTGGGCTGGATGCCTACCACTACTACCACCCTTAGCCAGGGGGGCAGGATGCCTACCACTACTACCACCCTCACCCAGGGGGCTGGATGCCTACCACCACCCTCACCCAGGGGGGGCAGGATGCCTACCACTACTACCACCTTTAGCCAGGGGGGGCAGGATGCCTACCACCACTACCACCCTCACCCAGGGGGCAGGATGCCTACCACTACTACCACCCTCACCCAGGGGGGCAGGATGCCTACCACTACTACCACCCTTAGCCAGGGGGGCAGGATGCCTACCACCACTACCACCCCCACCCATAGGATGGACAATGCATGACACAACCAGCACACCACAACCTAGGGAATGCAAGAAGAAGACATCCCCCCAACACCATGACAAGCGTGTGTAGACTGTGTCAAATGCCTACAACACCGAACATGACTTCGAACATACAATGTGACCCCCTAGCACATGTGCCACACAAATATGTGTGTGGCACACACAACGCAAGCAGGCCATGACCATTGTGGCAATGGGGTCCAAACCCCCATCATCACAGTGACCAAAAGGTAAGTGTGGGGTCCATAGCTGCAGCACATTTTGAACATTGTGGCAATGGGGTCCAAACCCCCATCATCACAGTGACCAAAAGGTAAGTGTGGGGTCCATAGCTGCAGCACATTTTGAACATTGTGGCAATGGGGTCCAAACCCCCATCATCACAGTGACCAAAAGGTAAGTGTGGGGTCCATAGCTGCAGCACATTTTGAACATTGTGGCAATGGGGTCCAAACCCCATCATCACAGTGACCAAAAGGTAAGTGTGGGGTCCATAGCTGCAGCACATTTTGAATATTGTGGCAATGGGGTCCAAACCCCCATCATCACAGTGACCAAAAGGTAAGTGTTGACAAAGTAAGAGGTGCAACTGCCAAACTGCATGGATGATTCCTGGTCACAGAACAACAAACACATCAGTGGCAAAGTAGTGTATGTGTCCCATTGCAACATAAATTGGGGGAGCCAAATCCTTCAGTGCAAATAAGACATAACTTTGGCCATGTGCAGACAAACAACACCCATGGGGGCTGACACCGTCAACAATCATCAATGACACAATGACAGAAGTGACCATCCGAATGCAGACCCACATATTTGCACCAATGGGCACACACATGCAGATACCCTGTGGAGACTGCAGATGTGAGGTGAACAGATACCATACCATGCCAGCAATGGGACACACAATCAACAATTAGCACCAAATGAGGGCTCCCGTCCCATCAGCCTGGTCATGGAAGTGCCAACGGAATCATCAGCACAGATCCAACACACTTGTATAGCAATGTTGCACTGACAACACAGATGAGTCCTTCCCCATTGATGCCCAAACCTGCATGTTCACTGGAGATGGCCACACGGTCAGGGAAGTAGACGAATAGAACAATGGCAGGCACAACAGATGTGCAGGGGTGGAAGCCACAGATGTGAAATTGCCAATCTAAGTAGGAAATCCCATTGCCAAATACTGAACACATGACACCCTCAGATGCTGCTATGGATGACATGGATACACCACAGGATAGGACACATTCCCCTGGACCACATGGGTTCCTGCACAGTAACACTTCATTATCATGAGACCAAATATCACCATCACTGCAGCAAGGGCATGGTTAGCATCATCAACATCATGTACATCAGAAGCAAAAGCACTAGAGAACAGAAAGTTGCTTTATTCAGCATATGTGGCATTAAAAGTAGAAGTCCGGTAGAACATAAACAAAGGCCAATGGCCAGTCCATCAACAAAGTCACAAGTGGGTGACAGTGGCAGATGCCACCCTACACATGCCTGCACAAAACCAGGGACAATCCAATAGGAGGGGCAACCGGGGGGTAGGCCAGGCACCACAGGGACAGGATCAGGGCTCACCAGGAGGAAGCAGGGAAGGGGTGGTGGGTGCTGGAGAGCCACTGACAACTGCAGTGGAGGTGTCTGACATGGTGTGTGCCGGCACAACTGGGGGGCATGGCTCAGATGTTGTGGGTGCCGGCACGACTGCAGTGGACCCTGCAGATGGAGTGGACAGGTCCGCCACTGCAGTGCCCAAGTCAGACAGGGTGGTAGTGGACTCCACTGCAGTGCCTACCACCAGGGGAGGAGAATGGGGAACAGGCAAGGTGGGCTGGACAGAGGGGGAGGACACCCTCACCACATCAGTGGCACAGACAAGCACAGCGGGGTGTGTGGTGCCGGGAGAGCAAGTGGCAGGGGAGAAGGCCGGAGCCTCTTGGGGATGGTATATCTGTGGGTGGGGGAACCTGGGGCAGGGTGTGGTGGGGGCACCTGTGGAGTGGGGGCCTGAGGGATGGAGGAAGGAGACCTGGTGCTTGAGCTGCAGGGCGGCGGCGGGGTCTTGTTCTTAGCACTCCGGGGGACTTGCGGGTGGGGGCCTCAGTCTGTCTGCGCCTGGGGAGGGTGTCCGGGGGCGAGGGGCACTCTGCTCCGTGTGGGGGGCTTCCTCTTCCCCCTGGATGCTGGGGCAGCTGGATCGGAGGGGAAGAGGCCGAGGTCACTGAGGAAGAGGCGCTGGGTCTTTGGGGTTGCAGGTGAGGCAAGGGAGGGTGCTTTGGAGGGAGAGGCAACTGAGGACTGCACAGTGCCCGTGGATGCGTGTGTGTGTACCAGGGCCCCATCCCCTGTGAGTCTGGTTTCAGTCCCCTGACTGTGCGTGCGTGTGCGTTTAGTTTGTGGCGTGTGTGTCTGTGTGCTGGACGTGTGTGTGCTGGTGTGTGCCTGTGCCGGTGTGTGTGTGCTTGGGACGGGTAAGGTGCTGGGGAGTGTGGATGGAGCAGAGGCAGGAGGGGTGAGGGACTGTCTGAGGAGGGACACTGCTGCCATCAGGGAGGAGTCCATGGACCTGTTGCCCCTCTGTAAGTCAGACATGCCCGATGAGATGCCCTCCATGAACGACACCAGCTGAGTCAACAGTGCGGTGTGCGCATGGAGGACACTCAGCATGGCTGTCTGCCCTACATGGGGCTGGCGAAGGAGGTACACAGACTCCTCACTCAGGGCAGCAGGGGACACAGGGGCAGGGGGTGCGGTGCCTGGGCCAAAGGAGACACGCTCCCGAACATGGGAGCCTCCACGGACCTGGGGAATGGGAGCCGATGGGAGGGCGGTGGTGGTGCTGGTGGCGGCGGGGACAGCAACACTAGCTGGGGTGTGGTGGCTGCTGACACCCGCCTCCACAAGGGAGTCATCCTCCGAGTTGCTCTGGTCCTCAGCTGAGGTGGATGGTGCTGAGGACTCCTCGGTGTGGCTCCCTCGCCCTCCGTGCCACTGGGTCCCTCCGACCACTCCTCGGCTGCTGACCCAGTCTGGCTCTCTGGCTCCTCCTGGTCCGTGGAGCTGTCCCCTTCCGTGGCTGTGGATGTATCTGCAAACAATGGGGAAACAGACAGACATCAGTCACCTGTACCAAACGCACACACCACTGTGAGCACAGCACATTACAGAGCAAGCCCTGGCATCATTAGTTGTACATTGCTAAAAGTGCCCTAACTGAACAGGAGAAGCCAATTGTCAGTCTGATGCCAAGCATGGCGCTCACATCCCAATTTGCCTTGCACCCATCTGTCTGGTGTCTGTTGGATTGCAACACCCCAGTGTGGACACATGCACCAAGTACACAGTAGTTGGACAGTGCAGAGGACACGGTGTGGCATGTGGACATGCACACATCACAGCTCTTGCCACTGAGTCAGTACAGGTTTCCGGATGAAAGGGATGCCCAGAGTCAAATAGGAAATGCATGTGATGCATACCAGCGACAGACACCATGATGCACCCATGTCCTGATAGCCAGCGCCACTATGGTGTGCATGTAGCACATGTCACTCCCCTGCAGGACCACCAATAAGTTGACACATGCCATGGCAGAGGCATGACTGCTAAGTCATACATCACTGTCTCAGTGATGTATGACTTGGCAGCCAGACAACAACACTATGCACTGTGTCACAATAGTAGGTCATGGGGAATGCAAGTCCTGGAGCTGCACAAGTGCACATGTACATCCCCCACACAACACATCATCTTAACCCTCATCTGTCCAGGTCACACCTATTGGACATATGGGAGACCTGTGACACTACCCTCTGAACCTGAGCCCTCACAATTTGCTGTGGATGGGGAACAGCTGCCTGAACTTCACATTCGCATACCCCAGTCTGCACGGGCAGCTGATCAAACACCTATGTGACACACAAGTATCGTCTCCTATGGTCACATCTCCAGGGGCATGCTGAGCCCCTACCAAGAAACACCCCAGCAGTCCTGGCAACTAATCCACAGCACACTGACACAGAGGCAGACACCTGAGGGCTCAAATCACTGTGCACAATCTGTCAGCTGATACACGGGAGTGGGAGTACAGAGTGCATTGCATGGCCTGGAGTAGGCATGACTGTCCTGCTCCACATGAATGAGGGATGTGCCCTGGACAGTGGATAGCTGGCTATGTATGTGTGACACACGTAATCTGCACACTCCTGGGGCCCAAACATTGTTCCCACCCGCTGCATGGGCGTGTACCACATACCCCAGGCACATGTGGTGGCTCAGCTCAGCAAGTGGACCGCATATCAAAGCAACACGCAGATCACATGTCCAAACCCAGGCGTTGTGTGAACAATGGACCCACCCATGATGCCCACAACAGAGTTAGGGAAACAGATGCTGTCCCCCACCTTTAGTGAAGCAAACTGCAAGGACACAGTCCCAAGTGACACAATTCCCTGAATGTAAGGGCCACACCTGGGTATCAGATGAGCAGTGGGCAGTGCACAATAGAGGGACATGGCTCCTGGACAACATGACTGCTGCACTGTGGCAGTTGAACCAGGCCAGAGGAGGGCACAAAGCATGTAATACAGAGTTCACAGTGCAGTCTTTGACTCACCCCCTCCTTGCTGCTGTCTGGCCTTCAGCTGCCCATCCAGGTCTGGAAACACCACCGCCAGGATCTGGAGCATGTGGGGGTCAGGGTCCGTGTTCCGCCCCTCCTGCGAGGAGGCGACAGCTTCAGCTGGACCCGTGCAATCCTCCGGGTCCAGCCCCGAAGGTCCTGCCACCTCTTCTGGCAGTTGCGGATCCGGCGCTTGTAGACCCCCACGGACCGGACAGCCCGGACGATGTCCTTCCAGATTTCCTGCTTCCGATGGGCATTAACCTGTCAGGATGACAAAGTGAAAAGGCCATTACCACACATGCAACATATCCGTGCATGACACAGTTGTATATACATGTCTCAATCACAGGGGCACATGATGTACACAGGCAGTGCAAAGCTGACCATGGACAGTTTGCCAGACGTCACTACATGGTATCATTGCATGGGAAGTAAAACCATGTTCAAATGCACTGTCACTGCACCATACCTGTCCAGTGCAAGTCACTACACACTATGGGGGTGACAACTACTCAGTGAGCCTGCTAGCCAGTGGCGTGCAGACTCTCAGCCTTGCTAGTCACACAAAATGCACATTCAGAAAGGCAGTGCACAGAACACTCACCTGCTCCCCTGGTGTCCCATACAGCTTGCTGTACTGTGGAAGTAGGCTGTCCAGCAGGGCCTGGTTCTCTTCAAGGCTGAAGGCTGGGGCTCTCTCCACAGTACGTGCCATTGCAGGATCCAGAGGGGCAGAGACAGCAGCAGTGCAGTGGCAGATGTCGTCCTGGAGCATGTAGTGCAGGCAAGTGAGCTCTCAGGGGAACAGCCAGCAATATATATGTGCTGGAGAGGCAGATACTGTCCCTTGTGTCGAAAAAAGTGATAGGTCCAAGTCGTTTGCATCTTCTGAATCTGGCCAATCCATGGAATAGCAGCACCTAAACACGCCCACAGCATCCTTCAAATCTTCAACTTCATGACATACATGATTTTGCAACATTGTTGTGGGTGACCAACTGAATTTACAGCAACCGACTCGTTCGAAATTCGAAAACGCGTCCGTTGCCAGGCAAGCCCATTGTCAATGGGTGCGCACCGATCGGTCCATTGAGGTACAACGCGCACAGGGGTACAACGCGTACCCACACACATTGAATGCAATGGGCCGGCCGGAGGCACCGATCGGTCCATTGCAGTTCAACGCGCACAGGGGTACAACGCGTACCCGCACACTTGAATGCAATGGGCCGGCCGGAGGCACCGATCGGTCCATTGCGGTACAACGCGCACAGGGGTACAACGCATACCTGCACACATTGAATGCAATGGGCCGGCCGGAGGCACCGATCGGTCCATTGCAGTTCAACGCGCACAGGGGCTGCATTTCCTATTGTGTGTATGTTGGTGTACATGTTGTCCTGTGGGTGTCACCTGTGGGCAGCCACCCCCAGGCTGTGCACGTGTTCATGGGGACAGGTTCCTGGGTGTTACATGTACATGACCACTGTGATGTGCAACTGTTCATATCTGTGCATGTGCCATGGTCACATTTCACAGTGGTGTATGTGTATGTCATGTCACATACCCCGTGAGTCCCATGTGGGACGGTATGTTTGAGCCAGGGTGTCCCAGTGGCACAATAGTGATGGTCCTCCACAGTCTTTGTGCATGTAGTGTTTACAATGTCTCTGATTTCATGTGCACAATGGGAGACAGTCTCCACATCCACGTTGTGTGTGCATGGACTCTGATGTTGTGCGTGTGTGTCACAGACGTCCATGTCTGTCCTGCCGTGGCAAGTGGGGCCACTACCTGTGGGGGTCATGGTTGTTTTGCTGTGGTGTATACATGATACTCCATGTAATGCCAGTGTCCATGTGGCATTACAGGGTCCCTGGGAATGTACCTGTCGTTGAGCTGTGGTGCCTGGGGCACATCTGTCCTCACATGTCACTGTGGGGGTTATTGTGACACGGCAGCAGGAGATGGGAACTGTGACACGGCCTCATGATATCCAATGGGCCAACCTGGGACTAATTGATGCCACCTGTTGGACCGTGTTGACAGATGTTGGCCATGTATGTACCATACATGTCCTTCCGGTACTGCACACTTCATGTAGTTGTGCCTCATAATGATGTATGTTGGGATCTTGAGTGTGTTCAATGCCGCATATGTGGGGTGACTGACAATCTTGCTTACTTCTCCTCTGCACTGCAGGGCTCCTGCTGTCCATCAACCATTCCCAGACCTGGCAACGATGGTGGAACGGGACAGCATCCGACGGTACCGCTTCACCAGGCAGCTGATTGAGGATTTGGCAGTGCAGTTGTCCCCACATTTGCAGCCTGGCCGGCCGTATCCTACAGCGCTGACCCCCAAGGTGAAGGTGATGGCAGCCCTACACTTCTTTGCCACTGGTACCTTCCAACATACTGTGGCGACTGCTGGTGGGATGTCACAGACCATGTTCAGCCGTGTGCTCCGCGATGTTTTGGCGGCAATGTTGCTCTTCCTGAACCGGTACATCTATTTCCCTAGACTGCGACGACTCACTGACGTGAAGAGTGACTTTTATGCCCTGGGGAGGATGCCGCATGTAATTGGCTCCATTGATGGGACACATGTGGCTTTGGTACCACCACAGGCCCAGGAGCAGGCCTACAGGAACCGCAAGCACTACCACTCGGTCAATGCACTGGTGGTGTGTCTTGCAGACATGACCATCACACACGTGTGTGCCCGTTTCCCTGGTTCAGCACACGATGCCTTTGTGATGAGGAGTAGTCGCATCCCCAGGATGATGGCACAGATGCAGAACCAGCGTGCCTGGCTTGTCGGTGTGTACTGACTTTGTGCCATTGTGTGTGATCTGATCTGTAGTATTCCGCCCACTTTTCCAAGTCAGCTAATGTGCACTTGTCTGTCCGTAGGTGACTCGGGATACCCCAACATGCCGTGGTTGCTGACACCCCTCAGGAACCCTGTGACACCAGCCCAGATGCGCTACAATGAGGCATATGGTCGGACCAGGAGAGTGATTGAGCGGACCTTTGGTCTCCTGAAGAGCCGCTTCCGCTGCCTGGACAAGACCGGAGGGTCCCTCCCATATGCCCCTGCGAAAGTGTGCAAGATTATTATCGTCTGCTGCATGCTCCACAACCTGGCAGTGCGGAAGGAGTTGCCTCTCATCCAGGATGACAATGACCAACATCCGCCACCTGTGGAGGATCCTGGCCTGGACCACGATGCCAGTGACGATGATGATGATGATGGTGATGGTGATGTCCGCACACAGCTCATCACCAACTTCTTTAGCTGAATGTGAGTATCCTGAGGTGTCATGTCAATGATGTGAGTTGGCATGATGTGTGGGTGGTGCTCTGGTGCTGTTGGAGTGTGTCCATGGGCTACTTGACTGGATGTGTGTTGCGATGTGTGGTGACAGGTGGGCTGTACTCCCCAACAGTGTTGACATGCTAACTTGGTTCTGGGTGGGTATCTTGTAACATGTATTGTGCATGAGTTTTGCTGTTCTGTCCTGTACTCCATTGCTTTTGACTGTGTGTCATTTCTGTCCTTCACAGGGTACTTTCAGATTCGTTTGGTCAACTGTGTCCACCGACGACGTGATTGCACATCCAGGCTGGTAGCTGTTGTGTCCCTACAGGTGATGTGCGCCACACCCATGGACTTCCTTCCGTCTACAGTTGTTGACTGTGTGCCCGCTGCCAGGTGGGATTACCTTGCATCTGTAGTGGTTATGGCATGTTGCAACTGTGTAATAAACCTGTGCTTCACTTTGTGATGTGCGTTGTCTGTGGTCACACATTTGACTGCCATTTGCTTACTGCACCTGTGGGCTACTTGACTACAACTGGGAATGGGTGTGGTGTCTGTGCATTGCACCGTCTTCCCTGGCAACATCAGTGTAGGCAATGAGTCAGATGGCCTAGGTGTGTATGTGTTGTGTAGCCCTGGTGGTGTGTCTCCCTCATGTGTGTCACGTTGCCTGTACTCACATGCCTGTGTTGTCCTTGCTGTTGCAGTTCGCATACACAGTGTAATTTTGCAGTTCATCATCCCCATAACAGCACCCACGTTGGAATCACGACAGAGGCAAGTATGGTGTATTAGTGTGTTTATTGTGATACATTTGTGTTAATAGTGCATAGGATGGGTAGTGCTGTACATAAATCTTGCAATCCCAAGTTCCTAGGTGAATTGAAAGTCCTGGTAGACAGGATCCCCAGTATCGGGGCCACAGTTGTCTGACACATTGGTCCAACTTGTACTCCCCATGCAATGTGTGGGAGGAGTGTTGCCGTCAACAGGGTGAACAGTCTGTGCACAAAGGCGAACATCCAGAACAGGTTCAGGCTTCCTGGGAGTTACGCTTGGCCATCGGCCTCTCACTTTTCCCTCCTCGGACGACCCCTCTTCTTGGGGGGGGGCTCCTCAAGTACAGGCTGCTGCGGTGCAGGGGACTCTCCGCCAGAGTCCTCCTCCCTCCCTGTGGCAGTTGCAGTTTGTTCGGCACCAGATGTTGTTGGCACACAGGGAGGTATGGACTGGTTGCTGTTCATCTGGCGGAGGCATTGTAAAATGTCCCTGTGCACTGCCGTCATCTCATGCAGTGCATCCCACTTGGACTCCACGCGGGACATGTGTGAGTCCACACGGGACATGTGTGACTCCACGTGGGACATGTGGGAGTCCAAGCGGGCATGATGGGCAGCCTGCTGCTGTTTCAGGTCTCTGAGGAGCCCCACTACCTGGCTGAGGTCTCCGGTGCTGGACTGGTACGCATCAGCTATGCGTACCAGTTGTGGGTCATCATGCACACCAGCAACGTCTGCAAGCAGCGACCTCTGTCTCCCACCCCTCCCACCACCCCTGCTGACATGTGCAGTGTGTGCAGTGGCACGCACAGATAACCCTGGTCCACCTTGGGGGTTGGTGGTGGTGGTGGTGTCCATGGCCCCAGGTTGGTCCAGGGTCCCTGTGCTGGTGTTGCTCCTTGTTCTGTCCATGTCGGCAGGGATGGTATTCGTGGTGACAGTCATTGGAGGGGTGGGTGCAGGGGTGCAGCTGGTGGTCCTGCTGGTGCTGCAGCTGGTGGTCCTGCTGGTGCTGCATGTTGACTTGCACCGGATGTGCCAGGTTGTTCTTCATCGTCCGAGGAGGACAGAGGCTGTACGACGCCAGTGAGCTCCGCATCCTCTTGAGCCTGGGACTGGGACTCCTCAGCGTCTGCTGCTGTGTCCCCATCATCACCTGTTTTTGGGAGACACAAACAATGTATGTTATGTTTCTGCAGGCATCAATGGTTGACACACATGACAGTTGTGACTGTGCCTCTGGGTGCGAGCCTGTACATTGCATTGTCCTAAGTCGTCACAGTCAGGGGTTGATATTGGTGTGGCACATTGTCCTGCATTATTTGGGCATTTCTATGTATTTTCTGGGGTGTGAACATGGTCTGCATTGGTTGTGTTTGGTTGACAGCCGGCCCTCCTTCCCACCCACCCAGCCAGTCAGTTATCCCACCATGGAACGTGCTTGCGTTGCAGGGAGTGTAAGTTGTCTCTCAGGATGTCACTCAGTGGTGTCCTGCTGTTTGTTGGTGCACATTTGCCAGCAGGGCCTTGTGCTCCCCACAGCAGTAGCCAGTGTCAGCCATCTTGTGAGTCCTTCTCCACTCCCTGTGATGTGAGCATGGTTCAGGGTGGTGTTGATGGGACAGTTGTGGGGGTGAGCTATGTCTGTGACTACGACTCCCATCATGCCATTGCCTCCACCCCACTTCCCAGCATTCCCATACTTACTTGCTTTTGTGTGGAGTTCAGTGTGTGTGGGTGTGAGAGCAATGGCAAGATGGCTGACAGTGGTGTCCTGCTGTTGGTTGGTGTGCAGTACCCAGCATGCCCTTGTGCTCCCCACGACACAGCACCAGTGTCAGACATCTTTGATGGGCCTTTCCACTCTCTGTGGGATGTGCATGCGTGAGTGTGAGCTTGCTGGGCCATGTGGTGGGGGATGTAGAGCTGTGACTACGACTCCCATCATGCTATTGCCTCCTCCCCCTTCCCAGCATGCCCATGCTTCCTTCCTTTTGACTCTGCTTCCCTGTGGGGTGGGCTGGCTGTGCTGACAGGATGGCTGGGAGTGTTGTCCTGGCAGTTGTTTGGCTAGAGGTCCCAAGAGTGTCCCTGTGCTTCACACAACATAACCCAGGGTGGTGGTTCTTTGTGGGATCTTGTGTTAGGATGGGGGCATTGCATTCTACCAGGTGGGTTCTGTGGAGTTTGTGTTGGGGTGTGTGTGAGGGGAGGTGCTTGTGACTATGGTCAGTGCTGCAAGTCCCCCTTCCCACCCAGCTAGCCAGATATCCCACCATGGAACGTGCTTGCATTGCAGGGAGTGTACGTTGTCTCTCAGGATGTCAGTCAGTGGTGTCCTGCTGTTTGTTGGTGCACAGTTGCCAGCAGGGCCTTGTGCTCCCCACAGCAGTACCCAGTGTCAGCCATCTTGTGAGTCCTTCTCCACTTCCTGTGATGTGAGCATGGTTCATGGTGGTGTTGATGGGATAGTTGGGGGGGGCAATATGTGTGACTGCGACTCCCATGATGCTATTGGCTACACTGACTTGGCCAGCATACACAGAATTCCTTCCTTTGAGTGGTCTTCACTGTGTGTTGGTGTTGTTGTGGTGGCTACATGTCTGGATGTGTTTGTTAGTTCTATTTGTGCCACTGCCTAGCTGTAGTTGTAGTTGTGTTTGTACATGTGTTGGCACAGTTGGATGTGACTTTTTGATGGCATGTGTTGTGTTTATCTGACTGACATACACATTTTGGGATGATTCTGTTCTGGTTGCTGTGTAATTGCTATGAGTGCATGGTTTGACTCTCCCCTTGACAGTGATGTGTGTGTTTTGTGGCAGTATATTGTGTACATTTGTTGTGTACTCACCAGGCTCTGGGATGTCCTCTAGTCCATATACGTTCACTGGCGGAAAGATGGCCCGCACCTTCTCCTCCCAGGGCCTGAGGTATATTGGCTTGGCAGGAGGGCCACTGCCGGTGTATTGGCTGTTGATGTAGTCTTTCTTCAGCATGTCCCGTACCCTCCTGCGCACATCATACCACCTGTTCTGGAAGTTGGTCTTTGTGCGCCGACATGGTGATTGGGCGTTCACCCTGTTGATGATCCTCTCCCACATCTTGGTTTTCTGCGACATGGGGGTCTGTTGGACCAGTGTGCCAAACAGCTGTGGCTCCACCCTGAGGATCTCGTCTACCATGACTTCCAATTCACTATCTAGGAACTTGGGATTCTTCTTGGGGGCATGGTGATGGTGAGTGATGTGTGTGTTGGTGTGCAGGTGAGGGTGTGTGAGTGTGTGTTTTGCTGGGTGTATGTGAGGTAGGTATTTGTTGGTGTGCTGATGGTGTGTGGCTTGTGTGAGGGATGAGCTGTGGGTATGTGGTTGCTTTCTCTTGGGTGCTGGCAGTGGAATGGCATTTGCAAAGGCTCATGGTTGTGATTTGTGTCCTTTATATAGGTGGAGTTGTGGGTGTGTCTTTGTTCTCTGTCCCCACCCCCAGTATTTATTGGCTTGGTAATTGCTTGTTTGGCCTTTTTTGGGTGATTTTTCCTTTGTGCTGTTTGTGTATGTTGGAAACGTTCTTGTGACCGAGTCGGACCCTGCATTAGTCTCGTACGGTGTTCTCCGTTTCGTTCACGCTGTGTTTGTGCAGTTTTCTATGCTGCGTACGCGTCGGTCGCGGTGTTTTGTGTTGCTTCGGCTCGGTTTTGTATGCGTGTCGGTCGTACGGCTTGTCCTCCGTCCGACTCGCTCGTGGTTTCGCGCCTTGCATCGTACTTTGCGGTTTGGAGTTCGCGTGTACGTTTCGGTCGGATTTGTTCCGGGTGCGTGTTGGTCGGTTGGATTCGCGTGTTTTTCTGGCCGGATTGCTGTTTTCCGTGCGGCTCGGTCGGTCGACTTGGTTTAGGTACGTGTCGGTCGGATTTTTCGCGCCTTGCATCGTACTTGGAGTGTCGTGCGCCACGGGTACGTGTCGGTCGGTATTATTTCCGGATCCGAGTCGGTCGGTGCTTTTTCCGGCCCGAATCGGAATCGACCCCTATATCTCTCTTCATGGGAGATTGCTTTAAGTGTATTCCTTATTTTATTAGATGCCTGCTGATTTATGACTGAGAATACTTTGCAGCTTGATCAAAGGTTTTATGCTTATGCATTTATTCTCTCACCAGAATTCTTTATTGGGTTTCTGAAATGACACTTAATTCTATTCCATTCAAATTCTTTTTTAGATTAGGGAGATTCCTTTATGGAACACTTTTGTTGTATTGTTACAATATTAACCCCTTAACTGCTGGGGCTCCCCTGTCCCTGTGCTGAGCCCTTTTTTGGCTATTTGGGGTAGTTCGCTGTTAGGGCTCTGTAACGTTTTTCCACATAAGGTATCCATGTCAAATGTGCAACCTTTTTTTCATCATCCTGGGGATTCTAAAGATAACTATGGTGTGTAGATTCACTTGGAGGAGACCGAGAAAATAAGAAAAATGTAGCTACATTTTGAGTTTATTGGGAAAAATCGGAAAAAAGTGCTCTGGATAAAAGAGTCTATTTCTTTGGCTAAAAATGTATTCAACAAATGGTGTGTTGTGCTAAAGTCACAATTTTCCCAGCTTTCAGGAACATGCAGAGCTGAATCTTAAAACCTAAGTTTTTTTCTACAGATTTGCCATTTTTCAAAGAGGTAGTCCATTTTTCCTATTTTTTGTGCTTTCCGTCTACTTCCAGTTTGTGGTAGAAACCAGTGTAAAACCCATAAGTAATCCAGGAAAGCTATATATTTCTGAAATGTAGACAAAATTTCAAATGTAGCAAGCAGTAATATATGTAGATCCCTCAAGGTTTTCCCAAAGAAACTAACTATTGAAATAAAGAAAGATTGAAACTCGTAGGAAAAAATTGACCATTTGTGACAATGTTTTCATCTGTAACTTTTTGTCACGATGGCCAATTTACAAAAGCAATATACCATTACATCCATTAAACCCATCTGGTTGTGGAGATATATAGAGTTTGTAGGTTCTCCAAGAATCCGAAGTACCCAAAGCCAACAATTGAGCTGTACCATACAATGGTCTTTCATTGTGTACTGAGTATATACCAATTCATATGGTGAAATATGTACAGTGAAAAATCGGCATCAAGGAAACCTATGTATTTCTGAAATGGGCACAAGATATGGAGTTTAGGAGTAGTCTGGGTCTGATAAGTTTTCCCACGTTTCAGCCTACCCAAGCCCAAGAAGTGCAGCCATTCATCATTGCAAGTGGGATGATAATGGGAGTTAGCCACACTCTCCAGGCCCATATGTAAAAACAATACCAAAAGAATCAAATTTAGCCCACATGGGAGCAGAAAGACTGTTGAGGCTTTAGGGGTGAGGGTGGCGTCTCATTTTAGAATAGGTCAGCCCCACCCCTTTATTTAAAAAAATACATCCCTGCCATACAGTGGGCTTTCTGCCCCCTATGGGCAAATGGGGGGTAAACCTCCTGTCTGCCCTGGGGTGGGGGCACAAAAAGACTGATTTGGCCCCTTTTGGGGTAGGGGTGGCCAATGCCAGAGTGCAACACCCGCACCACTTTTTTGCCCCAAAGGCAAAATCTCTGATGTCAGGTGAACTTTCTCCCTCCTCCCCTGAGGCAGATTTTGGCATTCTTCCCAATTGTGACAAATCCCCCATCTGCCCCAAGGGGGTAGAAAGACACTATTGTCCCTTCTGGGGCAGGTGTATGGCTCGATGTGAAGCGAGGGTAGTCCGCACTCTTCTTTTTTAGTCTTGGTCCCATTTTGAATTCTCTGGTGTGTAGTAGGTTTTCTGCCTCCGTCAGGGGCAAATGGAAGGCAACTCCCCTGTCTGGCTTTGAGGGGGGAGGCAGAAAAACTGACATTGGCCATACCCCGACCCCAAATGGGACAAATACGTTTTTCTGCACCCCCTGGGTCTGACAGGGGGTTTGCCTCCAATTTTCCCCTGAGGGAGGCAGAAAGCCCACTACACATCAGAGAATTCTAAATGGTGGCAAAACAAACAAAAGGAGGATGAGGCATACAATGGCATCGAGCTACAATCCTGCCCCAGAAGAGGCAATAGAGTCTTTCTTTCCTCCTGGGGGCAGATTGGAGGTTTGTCCCAATTGGGGAGGTTGCACCAAATACGTGCCCTGCGTGGTAGGTAGTCCACCTGATGCCAGTGATTTTGCCTTTGGGGTAAAAGAAAGTAGTGCAGGAGTTGCACTCTGGCATTGGCCACACCCCCAACCCAAATGCGACAAACCAGAGTGCATAACCCGCACCACCCAGGTGACTTATTTGGGGCAACCTCCTCAATTGGGAGAAACCTCCTACCTGCCCCCAGAGTTGCAGAAATACATTATTACCCCTTCTGGGGCGGAATATGGCTCAATGCTAAGGTAGGCTGCCCACTTCTTTTGTTTATTTTGGCTCTATTTTGAAGTCCCTGGTGTTTAGTGGGCTATCCGCCCCCTCAGGGGAGCACATTTGGTTCGAATATCCCTATTCACCCCAGAAAGTCTATTTGGCCATGGGATGGAAGGGAGCTTGGGCCAATGCCCAGGGGAGCCGCTTTCCCTAAAAAAAAAACACTACATAAATGCAGTCCCTGGTGCCTAGTGGGGTTTCTGCCCCGGGGGGCAAATTGGGTGTAATTGCCCCCATCCACCCCCAAGGGGGGCAGAAAGACTGTCAAAGCTCTTTTGGGGTGGGGGCATGGTCATGGCCATGGTGGGCAGCCCCCACACCTACATTTTCTTACTTTAAAAAAAAATTAAATAAAAGTTTCCCTGCCTTTTAGTGAGCTTTCTGCTCTCCGGGGGCAGATTGGGGCTAATCACCTCACCCACCTCCCGGGGGGCACAAAGACTTATGCTGCCATTTTTGGGGTGGGGGCATAGCCATGTCCATGGTGGGCAACCCCCACCCCTGAACATTTTTGATTTACAAAATTTCCCTGGTGTCTAGTGGGCTTTCTGCCCCTCCAAGGGGGAGGATTAGGAGTAATCACCCCCGTCATGGTCATGCCGATGGTGGGCAGTCAACAACCATGTACATTTTTTTAATAAAATTTCCCTGGTGTCTGGCGGGCTTTCCGCCCCCCACTCCCCTGTGTAGCAGATTGAGGGGCAGAAAGACTGTTGATGCATTTTTTAGGGATGGGGCATGGCCATGCCAATGGTGGGCAGCCTCCACCCTTGTACATTTTTTAGAAATAACATTTCCCTGGTGTCTTGAAGGTTTTCTGACTTCTGTGGGGGGGGGGGCATAATGGTGGTAATCACCACGATCCACCTCCTGGTGAGGGGCAGAAAGACTGTTGATGTTTTTTTCTCGGAGTGGGGTTATGGCTATCCCATTGGTGGGCTGCTCCACTCCTACCTTCTATTTTTATAGCTTCCCTGGTGTCTAGTGGGCTGTCTGTCCACCCGGGTAGGAGGGGCAGATCGGGAGCAATCACCCACATCTGCCCCTTGCAGGGGCAGAAAGACTGAGTTGTGAGTGGTGGTGGGGGGAGCACAAGCCCTTGCCTAAGGGCCCATCCCCCATGTCCCAGGTGTTCTTTTGGGTGGATCCCTGCTTGGGAATCACTCTCCTGTGGCGTTCCCCAAATAGGGATCCACTGACCAGAGGTACCATTGGAAAGGTGAGATTCTTCCTTTTCCAACGATACCTCTCCCAAAGCATTCAGTGCTTGGGGTCCAGAGATATGGCCCCTGAGCACCGATTCAGTAAAAGTAAAATGAGCCCATTGGCTTATTTTACTTTCACTTTAGCCCTGTGCGCTGATCGTCATTACACTAAAGAAAAAAAAATACTCTGGCTGCTCGGGGAAACTCTTCCTGAGCAGCCCGACAATAAAAAGAATAAAGGATCCCTCTGGTGCAGAGCACCACAGGGGCCTTATACACCTCCCCAGTGTTGACCAATGGACGACAGATGCACTGGGGAGGTAGTGCGGGTGTTGGCCAGTTGCTGACACCCGCACTAGAGGGGTTCACTGTTATTCTGACCAACATTGCATTTTCCCATATATTGAAATATCAATTAGTGGATTATATTGATTTTTGATACTGATGCTTGAAAGACTAATGCGTTATGAATAACTAATGAATCCTTGAGAATTTGATAAATAAAACCCTTTAACTCACATTAGATCTCTTTGGGGCAGATGTAGGACCATTCCATTTTGCGAGTCACTGTTTGCGATTTGCAAATGGGTCGCAAGGGACTGCTTTATTAATATTCATGAGGAAGGTCTCAATTTGAGACCCATTGAGAATGGCCTGCAAACACAGGGATGGTGGCCTACTGGGGACAGCAGACCCTCATGTCTGTGCTTGATTTTTCGAACAAGCAACTTTTTTTTTTCAAATCAGCCCATTTTCCTTGAAGGAAAACAAGATGCATTTATTTTTAAAAATGATGACCACTGCCTGCTCTTAAAAAATATTTTCGCACACATTCACAAAGTGGAAGGGGTCCCCTGGGGACCCCTTCCCGTTTGCAAGTGGCTTACCATCTACTTGAAGTAGGCGTGAACTGTGAGTGTTTTGCGACAACAATGGTATATACCATTCTGACCCGCTATTAGGAAGGGAGGCCTTAGCACGCCCCTCCCTATTAGCGACTCGCAAACACTATTTTGTGAGCCACTGACTTGCAAAGTAGCATTTGTACATACCACCACCCTTTTTTGTGGTCGCAAACAGGCCAATTTCCTGTTTGTGACCGCAAAAAACAGTTGTACATCTGGCCCTTTATTTACGGTACCAAAGTCTTTAACGTCTATACGAAAAATTGATGTAGATGATTGCTCCTTTTCACTTCTCCTTGTCGACGAGCAATGGTCCATACGGCTAATAGCGGGGGTTATTTAATGATTATACCTGAAGATTAAGATATAGAAAACCCCGCTCCATCCCATATATATCTTCAAGGTATGTAGATATGGAGTTAAGAATAGTAAATCTACACTTATTGGGGTGCAACCCTCACCCAAGTCCTGACACAGATCGGGACATTCTCTGTAACTGCTGTTTAGTCACCAATCTCACCAGTCACCAGAATACCTTCCTCACACATCCTCATGCACAGAGTGCTAGTCTGCCATTTCCAAAGATGGCCACAGCTTTCTTGCATTCACCTCAAGGTGGAGGGGCTGCACCACTGCCAATGTCTCAGGTAAAGTCAAATTCCTCTCTCGACAATCTTGCATTAGGGGCTGTGGGGCTTTTGAACTCCCATTCAGTTTTGAGTGCAACCCTTAACCTCGCAAACTAGAAGGAAGAAAGACAGACAACTTGAATGTCATGGAGTTCAGGGAGGGAGCCGCCATCTTGGGATGTATACTGCTATGCTTACAGTGCACCACTCCCCCCTCCCCACCCCATGTTCGATATTTTTTTAAAGCACTGCGGGACAATGGTTTGTGAAATCAATTTATTATTATTATTATTATTATTATTATTATTTTACAGCTTATAAAGCACCTGGGTACTCCAACGGAGTGTCCCCGCGCTAAGACATCGCAATCCATGACACCAAGCCCTATTCCCCCCCCAAGAGGTCACTGGCCTCAGCACGGCGATACCTTCGCAACCGGAGTGCTTAACACCAATCCCTGGGGGATGACTGAAAGAACCAGGTTTTAAGTTTTTTCCGAAACATTGCCTCAAATGGGTACATCCTCAGTTCCATAGGTAAGTTATTCCAGGCCTTAGCCGCGAGAAAACTGAAGGATCTACCTCCCGAGCGTGCCTTTTGAACTTTTGGCACTACCAACTTAGCTGTGCCCATAGACCTAAGATTCCTGGTAGGTCTGTAAGCAGTAAGTAGCGGGCGCAGGTACCTTGGCCCTTTCTCATTGAAAATCCTGTGGCAGAAACACAGAGCCTTGAAGGTAATTCTGGCCTGTACTGGAAGCCAGTGTAATTCCCTCAAGGCAGCTCCCACCGATGTACGCCTCGGAATATTCAATATCATCCGGGCAGCTGCATTTTGGACGTTCTGTAAAATATTTAAATTACTCTTAGTGACCCCAAAATAGAGGACGTTACAGTAGTCCAGACGCAATGTAACCAGGGCTTGTATAATAGTTTTTTGGGCATCTAATGGGAGTATATCCAAAATTTTGCGCAACATTCTTAATATGCCAAAGCAAACTCCTGCCACAGCTGATATCTGCCCTGCAAACGATAGGGTGTTGTCAAACCAGACTCCCAAATTTTTTATCTTAACCTTGGGAGTCGGGGTTAGTCCTAATTCCTCCGGCCACCACATGTGTGACCAGATGGAGGGCTGTTTACCGACCACCAACACCTCCGTCTTTCCTGCATTTAATTGCAGACAGCTGAGCTTCATCCAATTCGCAAGATCACTCAGGCAGGCTTTGAATTTAGGCGCAGCCTCTGCCTCCTTTTGCTCCAGTGTGACAAACAACTGAGTGTCATCAGCATATGACACCAGTTTCACCCCATGTTTTAATACAATATCTGCCAAAGGGCGCATGTACACATTAAATAGAGTTGGACTGAGGGCAGAGCCCTGTGGTACCCCTTGCGACAGAGTACATATCTCAGACTTAAAAGGACGTTGTGAGACCTAAATAATATGACATTTTAGGTTGCTTTTTGTCAATGGCCGATCTTGTTGTAGGAAGAATGTAGTGTTTTTATCAAAGCAATTCTTTATTCATTTTAAAATCATTTTATGTTGTGAATTGGGTCCTCTGAAAGTTTTTCATGCCTAAATGTTCTGGCCCGGACTACACAGATTGTGGCCCAACCCTGAAACAATAAATACTCTGACCGACAAGTGAAAAAAAATCACACTTGCTCCGAATGACCTTCTAAAAAACACATTTTCCATTGCTCATGCGTTAACCAGTCCACACTGCAGTGCCAGGGACCAAGAGCGGCGAGTAGGCGCTTGCTGTTAGACTAACTCTGGGAGCGGCAGATTAAACCCCAGCTCTGTAGTACTCACTCTGCACTACATCTAGTGACATTGAACATGGGCACTCCAGAAAAAAGCCAGGCCTCCCTCTAACGTTTCATAAAGAGGCGCCAAAACAACCCGCCCATCTCTATTCAGCCCCCTCTGAGAGGCATTACATCACACCCCCCAAGATGCACACAAACAGGGAGCATCTAAAGCGGTTTTCAGAGTCTGCCATTTGTGGCAGAATACATTTTGTAACAATAAAGCCAAAGTGCAATCCAAGCTTACAAAATATCTGCAAAGAGTTCTCGTTCACCTGAAATCGATGGCTTTGATTGTCCAGGTCGGCAGAAACCAGTGGCTATTTCCCGTCATTAGCTGGCGAGGACCATGATCCCGCCTTTTAATAAAAAGTTTTCAAGATGCCGCCTTTCTCCTGAAGAGTTTCCGAGAGTAGTATCGTTTTCAAAGTCAATTATTAAGACCTGTCATGAATCCCAGACATTAAAAGGAAAAGCTTATTGATTCTTCTGCAACTTGGAATCCAAGGGTGGAAGGTGATTTAATATAATTAAGTGATTATGAACAATGTAATAGTTTGGATATAAAGGTGTCACTGAAATGAAAAGCATTAACATGAATAAAACATTTAATAAAACATGCATTGCTTTTAATTTCTGCTTACAATCTACATGCAAAAATTCTACGGGAGAAAAGATTCAGTCCCGAAGGATTTAAGATCTGCAATTATTGCACAATTATTGTTAGCCAGCCTAGATAGGCACAGCCATGAGAAGCAATATGCTCAAGATCACACAATACGTAATTCGACTCTTGTAAATCCAGCACCGAATAAAGTATTCTGCAACAAAGAATGCAGATCTTTGGTCAACGCATTGAAATGAATCCCAACACCATAAAGGACAGTCCTTTTACCAAACCCAAACCTGCGTTTGAAGTAGATGCTAAGAAACAAATACATGATGGAGTGGAGATGCCGTATTTGTACACTCTTATTTGTAGGGGTGCATCATAATCATGTGTAGAGCACACCCGAATATAATCATGTCTCGTGTAAACGTGAAGTGTTAGAATTGTGAAATGTATTAATCAATCAATCAATCAATCAATCAATCAAATACTTTATTGCGGCCGTTAGGCCATAAAAGTGCAAGTGCAATAGACTGATACATAAAAACATCCACCAGTACATGGCTCAAAACCCCAAAGTCCTATATTACAATAGCAGACTACTATCCCACACCCCAATAAATAAGCAAAATACATAACAACACATACAAAATGCCCTGTTAGTAAACTTTACAATTATTGGGCGGAGATAAAGCTGATACATTTCATATTAATTAAACACTAAAAGAGCAATCTATAAAAACACAGATTAAAAGTTGGCTTTAAAAATTAGCAGGGCCGGTTAAAAAAGATAAGAAAAATAAATAAATAAATTAAAAAAAATATTTAAAAAAAGATGTTGTCAGCTTAGTCCTGTACATTGGTTTTCAAAAGCAACTTATGCACACACCACATAGACAGTAAGAAGCGTGACACCACAAATACAACTGGGGATAGAGTATTATATTTCAACAACCTAAATGCCTCTGCAAAGTGTTTGGTCCCCAGATTTCTACATAATTGAGTCAGCCAACGGCGTCTGGATTTTCTATAGCCAGAGCGAGATAAAAAATACAGGCTACTCTGACTCCTCTGCATAGCTACAGGCCGGACAACCCATAGTAAGTGTACCTGCCCATTTGTTGGAAAAAGCGCGCAGCGGGAGAACCCCATGCCTTAATTGAATATACAGTTTCCTCGCTGAGGTTGGATCTCATCCAGGGCAGACTCAAGGAGGTACTGATCTTTTATTCTTAAAAACGCAACTGTTAATGATCCTGTAGCTGAGCACCCCTGAGGACGGACAAGTTTACCCTCCCTGTAGCTCCAAACCAGTTCCGTCCTGGAAATTGTGGAGCAAGCTTCCTCAGGGTTGGGCCATAGACGCGCTCTGCCCATGTGCAGAAATGTCCCTGACATATGCTAACCACTGTAATTTCCCCACGCCCTGCAAGCCCAGGATATCCTTTAACTCGTCCCTATACACAGCCAATTCAGGGGTTATCCATAGGCGACGCCAAAAAATTAGGGGTCTAAGTGCAATTTCATCGGCAATTGGTCTTACCCCCAAATCCAAACGAAGCGGTGTAAGTGGAGAACTGAGGGGGAGACCAAATAACTGCCTGATAAAAGTGTTCTCGGATTTGATGATGTTTCTCAGAGAAGTATGCCCCCAAAGTTCACCCCCGTACATTGCAGCACCCCTTGTTTGCACTTTGTAAATTTCCAAGAATGGTTCAATAGGTTTATGGAAGGAGTTCCTATATAGCTTGATCAACCCACCAGTGTTCTGCACTAGCTTCAGACTTGTTTTGTTAATTTGGGACCCCCAGTCCATTTGTTCCGTTAATGTGACCCCAAGGCGGTCAAATACAGACACCCTCTCCAAAGGAATACCATGCAGGCTAGGATTAGGGCGAGTAGAGCTGGTTGGGTTAAAGACCAGATTTTTGGTCTTTTGGCAATTAATCTCGAGGCACCTACTGTCACAGAAACCCTTGAAGTTGTAGAGGATCCTCTGAATGCCCATTGGTGACTTTGAGAGCAATAGAGTATCGTCGGCAAACATCATCGCCGGTACTTTACTGTTTGCTATCTTGGGTGCATCATTATCCTTCCCCGCATTCAGTGTGTCTACGTGTGCATTTATCAATAAGCAAAAAGTTTGGGCGCAAGCACACAACCCTGTCGTACCCCTCTATCTATGGCTATAGGAGTGTTAAGTTCACAGTGTTTGCCGAACCTGATTTGTTCGTGCAAACGCCTGAGCATATAACAAAGATAGGACGGCACCCCCAGATCACTTAAAACAGCCCACAATTTATCTCTTGGTACCATATCAAACACAGATTTTAAGTCCACGAAGATCAGATAGAGGCTACCAACCTCTATAGTCACCGTTTTCCCATACAAGAGTTGGAGCCTAAATATTTGGTCTGTGATGGACATATTTTTCCTAAAGCCAGCTTGAAGTGGGCTCAATATTTTATGTTCATCCATCCAGGTCTGAAGACGAACCAGCAATACACGGGCAAAGATTTTCTGACTAACATCAATTAAACTTATGGGTCTGTAGTTGGAGGGAAGAAGCGGTGAACCCTTTTTGTGAACCGGCAGAATTTCCACACCAGCCCAGGTTGCTGGAATTGCCATTCCATGCAGTATGGCGTTAAACAAGATCCACAAATAGGGGCCCCAAATAGTTGGCTCAGTACAGTAGAGGTTCCCGGGGATCTTGTCAAGTCCTGGAGCTTTAAAGGGGGCAATTTTACTTAAGGCACTAGCTATTTCTGTTAGAGTTATCTGAGGGGCCTCTATACAGATGACCTCTGGTGGAGAAATATCTTTAGCTGTACTAGTGCCCTCATCCTCCAACCTTAAATAGATGGCCTAAAATGTTGTTTCCAGATGTCAGCTGCAATATTTGGTTAAATGGCCTGCTTCCCTTCTCTACTACCTGTGTTAACTATGCACCAGAAAGCCTTCATAACTCGGGTGGATAGAGCCTGTTCAAAGAATCCCACTTGTCCAGCTTCCACAGTTTTTTGGCTTCGGTGATGCTGGCTCTATACCGCACCCTCTTTTCTCTGATTAGGGGTCTATCTTTAGTTTTAATTGCCTCTCTCAGGGCTAGCTTCGCCGTCCGAAAGCTATCCTTAACCCCTTCGCTGCTAGGCCTCCCCCCCCCCCCCCTGTGCTAAGCCTTTTTTTTGGCTATTTGGGGTAGTTCGCGCTTAGGCCCCTGTAACTTTTTGACCACATAAGGTATCCACGCCAAATTTGCGTCCTTTTTTTCCAACATCATGGGGATTGTAAAGGTACCCAGGGTTTGTGGATATCCCTGGAGGGGACCCAGAAATTAGCCAAAATACAGATACATTTTGTTTTTTTTGGGAAAAATGGGAAAAAAGGGCTAATGGTATCAAAAAAGGGGTTGTGGTGCTGACATCACCATCTTCCCAGCTTTCAGGGACAAGCAGACTTTTGTCAGAAAACCAAAATGTTTTACACAGTTTTGGCATTTTTCTGGGACATAGCCTATTTTTGCCATTTTTGTGCTTTCAACCTCTTTCCAGTTAATGGTAGAAATGGGTATGAAAGCAATAATGGATCCTGGAAAGCTATACATTTTAGAAAAGTAGACAGAATTCTGAATTCAGCAAGGGGTCATTTGTGTAGATCCTTCAAGGTTTCTTTATAGAAACTAACCATTGAATATAGGAAAAATTGAAAATTAGTTGAAAAAAACAGCCATTTGTGTCAACATTTTCACCTGTAACTTCTTCTAATTATGACAGCTGTATGAAAGCAATATACCATTACATCCGCTGGACCTTTCTGGTTGTGGGGATATATAGGACTTGTAGGTTCACCAAGAACCCGACGAACCCAGAGCCAATAACTGAGCAGCGTCTTGCAATGTTTTTTTTTATATACCGGGTATATAGCAATTAATTTGGGAAAATATATTCATGAAAACTCGGTATGAGAGACACCTATGTATTTCTGAAATTGGAACAAAATATAGAGTTTAGAATCAGTAGATATTTGCACATTTCCGAAATTGTGAGTACCCATACTAGCATGAGAATTATAGGTCATTTGTCAAAATGACTTCTTTTTTACACATTGTCTTTCATTTGGAAGGCAGAAATGCATCGAAAGTCAATAGGTAATAACAGTTGCTCTACAATTCTGTGTTACTCTAAGTCTCCCGATAAAAATGGTACCTCACTTGTGTGGGTAGGCCTTGTGCCCGCGACAGGAAACGGCTCAAAACGCAACGTGGACACACTTTATTTTTACAGTGAAAACTGACCCTTTTTTTGCAAAGTGCCTAGCTGTAGATTTTGAACCCTAGCTCTGCCGGCACCTAGGGAAACCTAGCAAAACTATACATTTTTGAAAACTAGACACCCAGGGGAATCCAGGATGTGGTGTCTTGACTGGCTCTCACCAGGTTCTATTACCCAGAATCCCTTGCAAACCTAAAAATTTTAAAAACAAACTACATTTTCCTTACATTTCTGTGGTGGAAAGTTATGGAATCTGCGTGGATCCACAAAATTCCACCCACCCCGCGTTCCCCAAAGTCTTCCGAGAAAAATGGTACCTCACTTGTGTGGGTAGGCCTAGTGCCCGCGACAGGAAACGGCCCAAAACGCAACATGGACACACCACATTTTCACAGTGAAAACTGACCCTTTTTTGCAAAGTGCCTAGCTGTAGATTTTGAACCCTAGCTCTGCCGGCACCTAGGGAAACCTAGCAAACCTATACATTTTTGAAAACTAGACACCCTGGGGAATCCAGGATGGGGTGACTGGACTAGCTCTCACTAGGTTCTGTTACCCAGAATCCCTTGCAAACCTAAAAATTTGTAAAAGAAAAACACATTTTCCTCACATTTCTGTGGTGGAAAGTTATGGAATCTGCGTGGATCCACAAATTTCCACCCACCCCTCATTCCCCAAAGACTTCCGAGAAAAATGGTACCTCACTTGTTTGGGTAGGCCTAGTGCCCACGACAGGAAACGGCCCAAAAGGCAACCTGGACACACCACATTTTCACAGTGAAAACGGACCCTTTTGTTGCAAAGTGCCTAGCTGTAGATTTTGAACCCTAGCTCTGCCGGCACCTAGGGAAACCTAGCAAACCTTTACATTTTTGAAAACTAGACACCCAGGGGACTCCAGGATGGGGTGACTTGTCTGGCTCTCACCAGGTTCTGTTACCCAGAATCCCTTGCAAACCTCAAAATTTATTTAAAAAAACACATTTTCCTCACATTTCTGTGGTGGAAAGGTCTGGAATCTGTGTGGATCCACAAAATTCCACCCACCCCGCATTCCCCAAAGCCTTCCGAGAAAAATGGTACCTCACTTGTGTGGGTGGGTCAAGTACCCGCGGCAGGCAAGGGCCCAAAACCAATTGAGGCGACATCAAAATTACCTATCACAAAACAACCTGGTTTTGCAAGGGGGGGTCCCATGAGTTTTTGGCCCCAGGGTCAGTGGCCATCTAGGGAAATCTACCAAACCCACACATTTCTGAAAACTAGACACCTGGGGGAGTCCAGTTAGGTATAGCTTGCGTGGGTCCCCCAACATTTCCCTACCCAGAATCCCCTGCAAACCTCAAATTTAGCTGAAAAAATCACTTTTTTCTTAAATTTCTGTGTGAGAAAGTTCTGGAATCTGCGTGGATCTCAAATTTCCTACCACCAAGCGTTCCCCCAAGTCTTCCGATGAAAATGGTACCTCACTCGCGTGGGTGGGTCAAGTACCCGCGACAGGCAAGGGCCCAAAACCTATTGAGGCGACATCAAAATTACCTATCACAAAACAACCTGGTTTTGCAAGTGGGGTCCCATGAGTTTTTGGCCCCGGGCTCGGCAGCCATCTAGGGAAACCTACCAAACCCACACATTTATGAAAACTAGACACCCGGGAGAGTCCAGCAAGGTATGGCTTGCGTGGGTCCCCCGACATTTCCCTACCCAGAATCCCCTGCAAACCTCAAATTTTGTTGCAAAAAATCAATTGTTTCTCAAATTTATATGTGAGAAAGTTGTAGGATCACCGGGCTGACACAAATTTCCTACTACCCAGCGTTCCTCCAGGTCTCTCGATAAAAATGGTACCTCACATGTGTGGGTAGGCATAGTGGCTGCAACAGGAAATGGCCCAAATCGTACTGTGGAGACTTCAAAATTACCTATAACAAAACTACCTGGTTTTGGGGGGGGGCACCTGGTTTTTTGGCCCCGGGCTCGCCGCCATCTAGGGAAACCTACCAAACCCACACATTTCTGAAAACTAGACACCTGGGGGAGTCCAACGAGGTATGGCTTGCGTGGATCCCCCAACGTTTCCCTACCCAGAATCCTCTGCAAACCTCAAATTTAGCTGAAAAAACAAATTTTCCACATATGTTTGCGTGGAATCACCGTGCCGTCACAAATGTCCTACCCCACAGCATTCTCCTTGGTGTCCCAAGTAAAACGATACCTCACTTGTGTGGGTGTCCAATGCAGAATTGGCTAAAAACGCATTTTTATAAAAATGTAGCACTTAGAATTGTTGGTGCTATACCCTAAAGCCCTATGTTTTGGGCTCTTCCGGTCACAGGCCCTTGCCCTACCCACACAAGTGAGGTATCATTTTACTCGGGAGACTGAGAGGAACGCTGTGGGGTAGGATATTTGTGCCGGCACGGTGATTCCACCCAAAAATATGTGGAAAATGTGTTTTTCAGCTAAATTTGAGGTTTGCAGGGCATTCTGGGTAGGGAAACATAGGGGGATCCACGCAAGCCATACCTCGCTGGACTCCCCGGGTGTCTAGTTTTCAGAAATGTGTGGGTTTGGTAGTTTCCCAAGATAGCCGCCGAGCCGGGGCCAAAACCCAGGTGACCCCCTTGCAAAACCAGGTTGTTTTGTGATAGGTCATTTTGATGTCTCCTCAATACATTTTGGGCTCTTGCCTGTCGCGGGTACTTGATCCACCCACGTGAGTGAGGTATCATTTTATCGGGAGACCTGGGGCAACGCTGGGTGGTAGGAAATTTGTGGATCCACGTAGATTCCAGAACTTTCCCAGACAGAAATTTGAGAAAAAAGTGATTTTTCCAGCTAAAATTGAGGTTTGCAGAGGATTCTGGGTAGGAAATCGTTGGGGGACCCACGCAAGCCATACCTTGCCGGAGTCCCCGGGTGTCTAGTTTTCAGAAATGTGTGAATTTGGTAGTTTTGCAAGATGGCCGCCGAGCCCGTGGCCAAAAACCCAGGTGACCCCCCTTGCAAAACCAGGTTGTTTTGTGATAAGTCATTTTGATGTCTCCTCAATACATTTTGGGCCCTTGCCTGTCGCGGGTACTTGACCCACCTACGCGAGTGAGGTATCATTTTTACGGGAGACCTGGGGGAACGCTGGGTGGTAGGAAATTTGTGGATCCACGTAGATTCCAGAACTTTCCCAGACAGAAATGTGAGAAAAAAGTGATTTTTTCAGCTATATTTGAGGTTTGCAGGGGAATTCTGGGTAAAAAAACGTTGGGGGACCCACGCAAGCTATACCTCGCTGGACTCCCCAGGGTGTCTAGTTTTCAGAAATGTGTGGGTTTGGAAGGTTTCCCTAGATGGCCGCCAAGCCTGGGACCAAAAACTCATGTGACCCCCCCCCCTGCAAAACCAGGTCATTTTCGGATACATAGGGGGCATCTGCGTTTGTGGTCCCGGGGTCCGCAGCCATCTAGGGAGACCTACCAAACCCACACATTTATGAAAACTAGACACCCCGGGGAGTCCAGCAAGGTATGGCTTGCGTGGATCCACCAACGTTTTCCTACCCAGAATCCCCTGCAAACCTCAAATTTAGCTGAAAAAAAATCACTTTTTTCTCAAATTTCTGTCTGGGAAAGTTCTGGAATCTACGTGGATCCACACATTTCCTACCACCCAGCGTTCCCCCAGGTCTCCCGATAAAAATGATACCTCACTCGGGTGGGTGGGTCAAGTACCCGTGACAGGCAAGGGCCCAAAACCTATTGAGGCGACATCAAAATTACCTATCACAAAACAACCTGGTTTTGCAAGTGGGGTCCCATGAGTTTTTGGCCCCGGGCTCGGCAGCCATCTAGGGAAACCTACCAAACCCACACATTTATGAAAACTAGACACCCGGGTGAGTCCAGCAAGGTATGGCTTGCGTGGGTCCCCCGACATTTCCCTACCCAGAATCCCCTGCAAACCTCAAATTTTGTTGCAAAAAATCAATTGTTTCTCAAATTTATATGTGAGAAAGTTGTAGGATCACCGGGCTGACACAAATTTCCTACTACCCAGCGTTCCTCCAGGTCTCCCGATAAAAATGGTACCTCACATGTGTGGGTAGGCATAGTGGCTGCAACAGGAAATGGCCCAAATCGTACTGTGGAGACTTCAAAATTACCTATAACAAAACTACCTGGTTTTGGGGGGGGGCACCTGGTTTTTTGGCCCCGGGCTCGCCGCCATCTAGGGAAACCTACCAAACCCACACATTTCTGAAAACTAGACACCTGGGGGAGTCCAACGAGGTATGGCTTGCGTGGATCCCCCAACGTTTCCCTACCCAGAATCCTCTGCAAACCTCAAATTTAGCTGAAAAAACACTTTTTCCACATATGTTTGCGTGGAATCACCGTGCCGTCACAAATGTCCTACCCCACAGCATTCTCCTTGGTGTCCCAAGTAAAATGATACCTCACTTGTGTGGGTGTCCAATGCAGAATTGGCTAAAAACGCATTTTTATAAAAATGTAGCACTTAGAATTGTTGGTGCTATACCCTAAAACCCTATGTTTTGGGCTCTTCCGGTCACAGGCCCTTGCCCTACCCACACAAGTGAGGTATCATTTTACTCGGGAGACTGAGAGGAACGCTGTGGGGTAGGATATTTGTGCCGGCACGGTGATTCCACCCAAAAATATGTGGAAAATGTGTTTTTCAGCAAAATTTGAGGTTTGCAGGGCATTCTGGGTAGGGAAACATAGGGGGATCCACGCAAGCCATACCTCGCTGGACTCCCCCGGGTGTCTAGTTTTCAGAAATGTGTGGGTTTGGTAGTTTCCCAAGATAGCCGCCGAGCCGGGGGCCAAAAACCCAGGTGACCCCCCTTGCAAAACCAGGTTGTTTTGTGATAGGTCATTTTGATGTCTCCTCAATACATTTTGGGCTCTTGCCTGTCGCGGGTACTTGATCCACCCACGTGAGTGAGGTATCATTTTTATCAGGAGACCTGGGGGAACGCTGGGTGGTAGGAAATTTGTGGATCCACGTAGATTCCAGAACTTTCCCAGACAGAAATTTGAGAAAAAAGTGATTTTTCCAGCTAAAATTGAGGTTTGCAGAGGATTCTGGGTAGGAAATCGTTGGGGGACCCACGCAAGCCATACCTTGCCGGAGTCCCCGGGTGTCTAGTTTTCAGAAATGTGTGAATTTGGTAGTTTTGCAAGATGGCCGCCGAGCCCGGGGCCAAAAACCCAGGTGACCCCCCTTGCAAAACCAGGTTGTTTTGTGATAAGTCATTTTGATGTCGCCTCAATAGGTTTTGGACCCTTGCCTGTCGCGGGTACTTGACCCACCCACACAAGTGAGGTACCATTTTTACGGGAAGACTTTGGGGAATGCGGGGTGGGTGGAATTTTGTGGATCCACACAGATTCCATAACTTTCCACCACAGAAATGTGAGGAAAATGTGTTTTTTTTTTTTACAAATTTTGAGGTTTTCAAGGGATTCTGGGTAACAGAACCTGGTGAGAGCCAGACAAGTCACCCCATCCTGGATTACCCTGGGTGTCTAGATCTCAAAAATGTATAGATTTGCTAGGTTTCCCTATGTGCCGGCAGAGCTAGGGTTCAAAATCTACAGCTAGGCACTTTGTAAAAAAGGGTCAGTTTTCACTGTGAAAATGTGGTGTGTCCACGTTGCGTTTTGGGCCATTTACGGTCACGGGCACTAGGCCTACCCACACAAGTGAGGTACCATTTTTCTCGGAAGACTTTGGGGAACACGGGGTGGGTGGAATTTTGTGGATCCACGCAGATTCCAGAACTTTCCACCACAGAAATGTGAGGAAAATTTGTTTTTTTGGACACATTTTGAGGTTTGCAAGGGATTCTGGGTAACAGAAGCTGGTGAGAGCCAGACAAGTCACCCCATCCTGGATTCCCCTGGTTGTCTAGTTTTCAAAAATGTATAGGTTTTCTAGGTTTCCCTAGGTGCCGGCAGAGCTAGGGTTCAAAATCTACAGCTAGGCACTTTGCAAAAAAAAGGGTCAGTTTTCACTGTGAAAATGTGGTGTGAACACGTTGCATTTTGACCCGTTTACTGTCGCGGGCACTAGGCCTACCCACACAAGTGAGGTACCATTTTTCTCGGAAGACTTTGGGGAATGCGGGGTGGGTGGAATTTTGTGGATCCATGCAGATTCCAGAACTTTCCATCACATAAATGTGAGGAAAATAAGTTTTTTTTTTACAAAGTTTGAGGTTTGCAAGGGATTCTGGGTAACAGAACCTGGTGAGAGCCAGACAAGTCACCCCATCCTGGATTCCCCTTGGTGTCTAGTTTTAAAAAATGTACAGGTTTGCTAGGTTTCCCTATGTGCCAGCTACGCTAGGCCCCAAAATCGACAGGCAGGCACATTGCTAAAAAAAAGTTGGTGCCTAGTGGGCTTTCTGCCGCCCTGGGGGGGAATCGGGGGGTTTGCCCCGATATGCCCCCAATGGGGGGCATAAAGACTGTGGCTATTTTTTGTGGGGGTGGGGGCACTGGTATGCCCATTCTGGGCAGCCCCCACTCCCAACGCATAAAAAAAGCCAGCGTAATCACTGGCGCCTAGTGGGCTTTCTGCCCCCCCGGGGGGCAGAAAGACTGGAATTTCTCCAGGAGGGGGTGGGTGTATTGTCATGCCCATTTTGGGCAGCCCCCACCCCTACACGAATAAAAAAAATCCCTGGTTTCTAGTGGGGTTTCTGCCCCCCAGGGGGGCCAGATTGGGGGCTGCTGCCCCCATATGCCCCCCAGGGGGGCAGAAAGACTGGAAGTTTTGTGGGCGGGGGTGGGGGCATTGGTATGCCCGTTTTGGGCAGCCCCCACCCTAATTCAAATTGCCCCCAAAAAAATCCCTGGAGTCTAGTGGGCTTTTTGCCCCCCCGGGGGGCAGAAAGGCTGTAATTGTGGTGGTGGGGGGGGGGGGGGCATTGGCATGCCCATTTTGCGCAGCCCCCACCCTAATTAAATTATACAAAAAAAAATCCCTGGCGTCTAGTGGGCTTTCTGCCCCCCCCGGGGGGGCAGATTGGGGGATACTGCCCCCATCTTCCCCCCAGGGGGGGCAGAAAGGCTGTTATTGTGCAGGGAGGGGTGGGGGCATTAGAATGCCCGTTTTGGGCAGCCCCCACCCTAAAAACAATTGTGCAAAAGAAAATCCCTGGCCTTTAGTGGGCTTTCTGCCCCCCCGGGGGGGCAGATTGGGGGCTACTGCCCCCATCTGCCCCCCAGGGGGGCAGAAAGGCTGTTATTGCGGCAGGGGGTGGGGCATTGGAATGCCATTTTTGGGCAGCCCCCACCCTATAAACAATTGCGCAAAAAAAATCCCTGGCGTTTAGTGAGCTTTCTGCCCCCCAGGGGGGGCAGAAAGACTGAATTTTGCCAATTTTATATGGGGGGAGCGAAGGCCCTTGCCCAAGGGGCCGCTCTCCCCTCCCTGGTGTCTAGTGGGTGGATCCCTGCTTGGGGATCGCCCTCCTGGGGCGATCCCCAAGCAGGTATCCACTGGGGAGGGGTACCATTGGAAAGGGGAGATTCTCCCCTTTCCAATGATACCTCTCCCGTCTTTCTACGTGCTCAGGGGGCTGAAATAGCCCCTTGAGCACGTTGAAAGTGAAACTGAAATGAGCCTAAAGACTCATTTCAATTTCGGTTTCTGTGAAATGACGTCAGCGTGACGTGCGCGCTGATCGTCATTTCACAGATACGCGGGGGGCCTCGGGAGTTGGGGAAGCTCTTCCCCAGCTCCCGAGGCTTTGGGGAAGTAAAAGAAATCCCTCTGGTGCCTGCACCAGAGGGATTTCTTCAGCAATAGCGTCGGACGCGCGGGAGCCATCCGACGCATATGAGAACTTATGCGTCGGACGGCTCCTGCGCGTCCGACGCATGGAAGGGGTTAAATCAGGAGTGTATGGCCTTTTTGCACCCACTTGAGTTTGATGGTGGAAAAAATATATCGGCAAAAACAGGTGGCAACACTTCATGGGTGTCTGCCACTCGCGTAATTCGACTCTTGTAAATCCAGCACTGAATAAAGTATTCTCCAACAAAGAATGCAGCTCCTTGGTCAACACATTACAATGAATCCCAACACCATGAACAACAGTCCTTTTACCAAACCCAAACCTGCGTTTGAAATAGATGCTAAGAAAGAAATACATGATGGAGTGGAGATGCCATATTTGTGCACTCTTATTTGTAGGGGTGCCCCATAATCATGTGTAGAGCGCACTGGCATATAACCGTGAAGTGTTAGAATTGTGAAATGTATTAATATAACTACGTGACATATTTTAGGATATTGACAAGTGCCTTGGGGAAACGTAGAAAATGGATGTAACTAGCAGAAAACTTTAACATGAAGAACTTGTGTTGTGAAAACTGACAATACTCATGTACTAAATGTGTTTATTAAAGGTGATATTTTCATAAGTAGGTAAATGTAGTAGCTGAAAATGTATTAATGATTGTGTGAATTCGCAATGCTTAGATGATGCATTCTCATGTTAGCTAAAGTCGTAGGCCTGAAATGCAAGCCCCTGATAACTCTCGCTTTAGAATGATGTTCTAAATTGTATGTGTGTACTGAAAGCTGTTCTTTTTCACATTTTGTATTGCATGTGAAGAAACATTCTTTTAGGCAGAATAATGTCTTTGTTGTAAGCAGCTAGGCAAGGAGAGAAGAAGTTACAATCGCGTGTCTTGGGTTGATAAAGGAAAGACATTGGGATTCACATGGGAGGTGGCCTAAGAGCCAAGGACAAATTGTTGCAAAGGAGGTACATGGCAAACACCGTGGAAAAGTACGCTCAAAACTGTACCCAGAGTGGATGGTGTGTGCGAACTGCACTATGGGAATTCTACCTGTGGATAACTGATTGTTGGAATTAGGGAAAGTGCCCACATCTATCTTGCCATTGGAGAGAGAGAGAGCATCTCAGAGCGAGCTCTTTCTTTGTGATGGTGACTTTATGCTACCTGACCCATCTTGACTGTGGAGAGACTTCTTAGGAAGACTCCACGACTGACACCATAATTGTCTCTTGACTGGATTGCTTACCCAGTAACACAGGGATGCCACTCTAGCGATAGTGTAGGGATAGATTTAATGCTCTTTATTCATCAACCCTGGATGCTTGGAAACGAACTCTTGCTTCTTAATCATCTGTATCCTCCTTCTCGAATTAATTGTTTCACTCATGCTGCATCGTTTGAATTGGATGCGTAGATTTGGCTTTATCCTAATTCCTTTGTACTTTTATACTCTCATGCTGAGATGTGTTTATGTTCAATTATTTTTGGCCTTGTAATAAAACTTAACTAACCTTCAATAACTGTTATTTGGTTATTAAGTATTACGAATTGGTATCAAAGTGATTTTCCTTAATGATTTCTCCCCTTTACACTTTTATGCTGCAAAAATGTTCATCGGAGAGTGTCTCTAGAAAAGATACAGAACAAAGAGAAGGGCCCCCCTTTCAGTTAGTAGCAGAGTAGGATGGTTAGCACATGAAGTAAGGGGAGAGTCTAGAAGTAGTCTAGAATAGGTGGAATCTAGAACACCCGAAAGCCCGAATTATAGCCAAATGGTCGAGAATGGAAGGCGACAGAATTTGGCAGAATCTGATGGAGTTGGACAGTGCGGCGAGATCAGCGGTGGAAGGAGGAGTGAGTATTAAAAGTATGTGTGTGTGTAAAGTTAGATTATGGGAATGATTTGATTGTGTGATGTCTTGCGGAGTTAGAGTGAGAGTCGAGTGAATGTGGTTTCAGGTCGGACGTGGCCCAAGGATTGAGATTTGAGCTGTGGGCCCAGAAGTGGCCTATGATCCCGGGATATTAAAAGGTGTATACGACACGGAGATTGTGATTGTCTGACCGGATAATTGAGGAGTGAGACGTCATCGGCAGTTCCACCTAAGACAGGGAACCTTGTGTGAATGTGACGTACGGGAATCATTTAGTGGACCTTGTATACAGAGGTTAACTAGATTGATTCGGGTGATCCACGCTAGTTGAGAGTTACCGTGTGTGAATGCTCTTGAGTGGTTGAATTCTATTGATCTTTTAGAATGACAGACAATTATGGATTTAAGATGACTGTATGAGTGAATGCGTATGGAGAGATTGTGAAGGAGGGTGCAGCGCTGCGATAGGTCAGTTAGTGTACCGCCATGCTGGGATTGGTTGACGGTCAGCATGAATACTCTGTGGCCGACAACATCATTTCGCCATATAACTGAACAAATATAGCATTTTGTTGGGGAAAGTTCCAAAAGTGTCAGAAATCATGCGATGCTTTAGGGTGTTACAGGATTTGTTCAGAGGTGATTAAGGGGTTGTTACTTGAAGGGGCGAAGAGGCACCACCCGAGGATACGCCAGCTCACTATATGGCGAGAAAGGTTGGGCTCCATACCATAATTTGGCTCCAAATTTGAAATAAGATCATTGAAAAAGAAGGGGAATTGTCATTTCCACGTTTTGGCTCATTCAGTCTAGATGTATTAAATTAACTCATGGGGACAATGTTTGCAATGTGACCCTTGCCTAGACCCACACAGTTTGAAGTGCTAGATGCATGGATGCATGCAGCTCATGCAAAACAGAGAGAAAAATACCAAGGGAGGATGAAGGAAACTATGAGGGTGTATCAGGATGCACAGTGGGATGCAAGGCTCAAGAGGTGGGGAGTGGATACCATTGAGGGAGAAAGGTTATATCCAGTGTTGTTTGATGGAGGGTCACAAAACAGAGACGCGGGGAGAAGGGTAAATGGGAGTGACAGCAGTGACAATGAAGACAGCTTGTTTTATGGGTTGCTAGCTGAGCGTCCGCCACCTTATAGTTCACAACCTGGGTAAGTGGGACGCAGTCTTGAAGGCACCGATGATGTGGGAAATGCATCAGCCCCAGTGGCTCATGATTCGGTAGTCGTGGGAATGATATCCGCAGGAACGGGGGGAACAGGAGTGGATGTTGTAGGAAGTACGGAACAGATTGGGGTCACTGCTACTTCACGGTTGCCGGAAGCTCTTACAGTACCGGTCACCATTGGACCTGTCATTCCTGATTATGATTCAGGCCCATCAGGAAGCCTTAGCCAGCGACAATCCATTCCTGCAGAAGGGACTCCCTTGGGAAGGACAGGGAATGTGGATGGGGGTTTCTTTCCTTTAGTGCTTATGGAATCCAGTACCCCTTTGGCGGCTACTACTGACTCCTCCGGAATACGGATTGGTTCCAGCACTATAAGGTCCATACCTATGATAAGCACCAGTTCAGATCGGTGAATGTGGGAGAACCCTGTTAGAGGACAGAGTTGTACGCTTCAAGAACCAAGCACAAGTCAGAGAGCATCTGAGAACCAACACGTCTTAGATTCATGGTTGAGGGACCATAATAACAGCAAGGAGAGCCAGCATAGTAAGTCGAGTCAGGATACTATCAAGGCTGCAATGAAGGTGAAGCTAGTGGATATGGTGAGAATGAAGGCAGAACTGGAAGAGATCATTAGTGGGAATCTGTCTTTAGACAGAATAGAGAAATATGAGGCAGATGAATTGTTTTTCATGGCGAAGGATGTCACCCGAAGGGCAAGGCAGGCACACAAGAAACTGTCAGATTTGGCTCAAAGGTATGGGGTAGATCTGTCTTGAACTAAGGCATTACAGGGAAATCATAGGCTGCCTACAGAGACCAGGAGGTAGAGTAAAACAAAGAGACTGGGTTGAGGACGCACATACTGGAACTAATAACAAGAATAAAGGTTTGTAGTATGCTGGATAAGTGGGAAGAGAGGTGGTCGAGAAAGAAGAGCACGAAAAAGGTGACAGGGGAGATGCCTCCTCCAGGAGAGGGAACACAGGGAATAGAGGCATACCCGTTGTGAGAGGTGTCTAGTGGAGGATACGTGCATGCTCCCTGGAGTCAGGGTGATCTTGCTGCGTTCACGAATGATTTTCATAGGTTGAGAGAGAAACCTGCTGAATGGTACAAGCAAGTCCATCGCTTTGCTAAGATCTCAAAAGTGTTGTGAATTGACTTAAACACCTTGTTTGAAATTGTGGTTCCTAGTGATCCGTGGTCTGCTAATAAGATAGCTGTTGAGTGGCCTAGTGCTGAGCCAGAGAGGGATTCAATAACTCATGGTCCTTTACCGATGGTTATGAAGAAGTATGATAAGGTGATCAAATGGTTGCAGCCTAACAAGACATTGATTGGGTCAAGATAGATCGAACAACCCAGGAGCCTAAAGAGTCTGTACATGCTTATTACTTGTTACTATTGCAAGCCTTTAAGCAGTACAGTGGGTTAGACACGTTGGACCCCAAATACTTGGGACAATTTGTATCCAAATTTGTGACTGGACTGAGGCCAGAGATCAGCCTCATGATCCTACAGCATTTGATTTGCTGGTAAAACAAATCTGTGGACGAATTTCTACGGTATGCCAGGTACTGCAGTGATGGAGTCTAAACATAGGAGGATAAAGTAGAAATTGATCCTGGCCTAAATGCGTAATGCTCAGAAAGGCGAGTAGGTACAGGAAATGATTGGAGCTGTAACTCATGGTCAGGGGAATGCCCCGAAAAGTGTACAAGTACAACCAGCTGTAGGGCCAGCGGGTCAAGGAAGAGGGAGAGGTGTCCCCATAGATCCAAAGACAGGAATAGATGTCTCACCCTGAACAAATCGACTGCATGTCATTCTTGTCACAAAATCGGGCATTGGAAGCATGACTGTCACCTCAATCCTGCAAGCCAAGAGCAGGGAGTAGAACTCATTCAGATGGCAGATGGGGTGAATTAGTTACCGACAGTGACCAGGCCAAGATCATTTAATGCGGGAGGGAACCAGAATCCATTGGTGCAAGTGCCTCAGCTTCCAAGAATTCCACAGGGCAATCTGACATATCACCAGATGCCCTTGATGGAATTCATGGATGGATTTGATCCAGACCCGTACTTATCACAGTGCCTGAGAGAGGAGGAAGACTGCACACTTGGTGCAGTCTTAGAGGTAGACCAGAATGGACCATATGTAGAAGCAGACGTGGATGGTCATCTCATTACATTCTTAATTGATACTGGTGCTACCCGTTCTACTGTGATATCTGCAGTAGGCCCACACCTACCCCTCTCGGGAAAATCAATCCAAGTTGTAGGAGTTGCTAACAAGAGGATGACAAACCCTGTGACGGAAGAGGTGCCGGTGAAAATCGGAACCTTTCAGGATCACCATCAGTTCGTGGTGTGCGATTCCAGTCCAGTGTATTTGATAGGGTGTGACCTATTGTGCAAATTGAATTGTACCATCTATTGCACCCCAAAGGGAAATCGAATTGTAAACCAATGCTGAAGACATTGCTTTCAAATTGGTAAATCAGAACCTTTTCACTGCCATGTTTCCTTTGCTGACAGTGGAAGACATCTCAGAGAAACTGTTTCACCAGTGGTGTGGGACTTTACAGGAGAAGAGATTGCACTGATTCGAGGAGTCAAACCAGTTCGTATACAGGTCAAGCCTAATGCAGAATTCCCGAGAATGCCTCAGTACAATTTGACCCCAGAGACAGTGGCAGGAATTACACCCGCAATTGAGTCTATGATCGTGCAGGGCATCTTAAAGGAGATCTTGGGAAGCCCATGCAACTCTCCTATTAACGGATTGCAGAAACCTAACGGGAAATATCGCATTGTCCAAGACCGTAGGAAGGTCAATAACATAGTGGTTCCATGTTGTCCCGTGGTACCGAATCCTTCCATGACTCTATTCCAAATTTCTTGTGAAGCTGAGTGGTTCATGGTAATTGATCTCTGCCAGGCACTTTTCTCTATTCCATTGCACTAGGAGAGCCAATTTTTGTTTGCTTTCCGTCTGGAATATTGCATCTTAACATGGTCTTGTATCCCTCAAGGGTATACTGATAGTCTGACCATTTTTAATCAGAAGAATCTTGAAAGTCTGATGTTGCCTCGAAACTCAGTACTGGTCCAATACATCGATGAACTTCTCATTGAATCTGAGAAGCGTTACACTTGCAGGGAACATAACATTAGCCTTACTGAATCACCTAGCTGACAATGGGCATAAGGTGTCCCCAGGTAAGCTTCAGTACTGTGTGAATGAAGTACAGTACTTGGGCCATCGGATCGAAAAGGGCAAGAGGAAGGTGTCACCAGAGAGGATTGAGACGATCATGATAATGAATCTGCCTAGTACCCAAAAGGAGGTCAGAATGTTCTTGGGAATGGTTGGTTATTGTCGACAGCGGATTCCCAACTTTTCCCTGATGGCGAAGCCTTTGCAGATGCTGACTCACAAAGATGTGTGTGATCCGGTACCTTGGGATAATGACTGCTGACTTGCTTTTCCTCGAGCTGAGAGAATGCCTGTGTCGAGCACTGGCTTTAAGAATGCCTGATTACAACAAAGCGTTTTCGCTGTTCTGTCATGAGAGGGAAGGATGTGCTCTATCTGTACTCACGCAGACGCATGGAGTTCCCGTAGACCAGTGGCCTATTTCTCAGCTACACTAGATCCTGCAGCTTCAGAGTTCCCGATGTCTCAAATCCGAGCAACAACCAACCATTGTGGTAAAAGGTGTCAGTATTGAACAATGTGAGAGCATTGTGATGGGTCATCCTCTTACAGTGTAAGTACCACACTCGGTTGAGCTCCTAATGATGAGAACCAAGACCCAGCATTTGACAAATAACAGATTGACAAGGTATGAACAGGTGCTCCTTGCTCTGAAAATGTGACCCTGAAGAGGTGGTGTGTGTTAAATCCTGTTACCTTGTTACCTACTCCAAATGATGATGGGGAAGAATGTGAAGACCATGACTGTGTGGATGTCACTGAACTATGTGCGAAACCAAGACCTGAAATCATCGATGAGCCATTGTCTGATCCTGATCAAGTCCTTTTTGTTGATGGTTCATGCCTAAGAGACGATGAAGGAAATCTGAGAGCAGTGTTTGATGTCTGTACCATCTCTGGAGTGGTGGAATCTGCTTGTTTACAGGGAGTACACTCCGCACAAGTGGCTGAAATCATTGCCTTGACACGTGCATGCCAAGTCTCTGAACTAATCCAAGTCATGATCTATACCGATAGGATGAGGGCACCAGTTTCGCCCCAGTCCAGGAGGGTGCAGATGTCATCTGTAGCGGCGAGGAGAATGGTCTCGGTGCTGTAATTGCTTCTGAAGCCAGATTGGGAGAGGTCCAGGATGTGGCTCATTTCAATGAACTCAGAGAGTTGGGTGTTGATGGCTTGCTTGATGACTTTGGCTGGGAAGGGGAGCAGAGAGATGGGTCTGTAGTTCTTGAGGTCCGTTGGGTCGGCAGATGGTTTCTTTAGTAGGGGGTTGAAGTCTGCATGCTTCCAGGCTTCTGGAAAGGTGGCAGACTCGATAGAGCAGATGATGGTGCAACAGAGTTCGGGTGCGATAGAGGTGCCGGATCTGCTGAAGATGTGGTGAGGGTAGGGATCCGAGGGGGCTCCTGAGTGGATGCTCTTCATGATCCTGAGAGTGTCGTCAGAGGTGAGGGTGGTCTAGTTAGACAAAGTCTGCTGGGGTCTGGAGCTATTGGGTGCAGTGGTATTCTAGGGTTGAAAAGCTGTCATAGATCTCCTTGATCTTGAGGTGGAAAAAGATGGCGAGGTTGCCACAGAGGTCTTGAGATGGGGGATGTCTGCTGTCTCTGTGCTAGGTTTGGCAAATTCTTTGACCATGGCGAAGAGTTCTTTGCAGTTGTGAGCATTGGCGTTGATGCGTTCCTGGATGGCTGCGTTCTTTGTTGTTCTGATGCGGTAGTGGTGTGTGGTGATAGCAGTTTTGAAGGCTGCATGGTCTGCCATGATCTTGCTGCTCCTCCATCTTTTCTCGAGACGTCTGCAGGTGTGCCTAGACTCTTAGAGGGTGGGGTAGAACCAGCTGGCTTTCTTGGAGGGGTGCTTGCCTGAGGATTCCCTGAGGGGAGCCAGTGAGTTGGAACAGTTGGAGATCCATCGGTGGAGGTTGCATGCTGAGGTGTTGGCGTTCATGAATGTCGGTGGTGGGGTTTTGCTAAGAGACCTTGTTCCAGCTTCTGCGAAGATTTCAGTGGGTGTGTTGGCGTATGGTGGGTTTGGTGAAAGAGAAGTGGATGCAGTGGTGATTGGTCCAGTGTTACTCGGAGGTGTGGCTGACCGAGATGTTGTTGCTTGCGGAGAAGATGGGGCCAAGCATGTGTCCTGCGGAGTGGGTTAGTGTTGTGGCTAGTTATTTGAGTCCGACGGGGGCAACAGTCTTCAGTAGGGATGAGGTGTTGTGGTCAACGAGCTTGTCCAAGTGGAAATTGAGGTCGCCGAGGAGGATGTAGTCAGTTGAGGCGAGAGCATGGTGAGCGATGAAGTCGGCTATGACTTAGCTGAAGGGGGGGAGGGGTCCGGGAGGTCTGTAGATGAGGGTACCACGGAGGGTGGCGTTCGGGTTGGTCTGGATCTGGAAGTGGAAGTGGAAGTAGAGGTGCTCCATGTTGGGTGAGTGGTCGTCAGAGCTGGTTGTGAAGCGGAGGTTGTTTTTGTGGATGATGGTGATGCCTCCTCCCAGTCAGTTGACACGGTCCTTGTGGATGATTTTGTAGCCGTCGGGGATTGCGGTTGCGATGTCCGGGGTGGAGGTGGGGTTCATCCAGGTCTCCGTGAAAAAGGCGACGTCGGGTGAGATGGAGTAGAGCATTTCCCAGATCTCCAGGTGTGTCTTTTAAGGCAACAGGTGTTGAGTAGGATGCATCTGAGGTGGTCGGGTCCAGATCTTGAGGGTCATGTGGCTGGTGGGTCTGGTGTGCGGAGGCAGGCGAAAGTGCAGTTGAGGCAGGTGAGCAGGCCTTGGGTGTTCTTCAGCGACCCAAGGTGGCGGAACGTCCAATGTTGAGGGTGTAGAGGGTGCCGGGGTCGTTGCATTAAATGGTACATGCACCACGATTCGTGGCACTGGGCGCGGTCCAGGCATGCACAGGCGCAGACAGGCTTGCCTTTGGCTCGCCAGAGGCAAGTCCACTGCATGCAGCCACGCAGCGGGCGCCATTATGTAGTGTTTGAGGAGGGCTGGACAGGTGGGGGGGCAGGAAGCGGGTAAACGATGCTGGAAGGGGGTGGGGCCACGGGGGACGAGCAGCTGCAAGGGAACACACAGGAAAAGGCACAAAAAGAGGAGAAATAACAGATAGTGAGAAAAGCAGTAAAAAAGATAAAAAAAGCAATAGATAGAAAAAAGGAAGGTGAAAAAGAGAAGAGGAGCAAAAAGGCAGAAGCAGAAAAAACAGAGGGCAGAAAGTAGCCGCAGAGCAGAGATGCTCCGCCCTACACCACCAGGGATACGGGCCTCGAACTAAGGACCTGGAAGGGTCAGGGGGCAACAGCTACCAGATGGAGCTGTGCAGCGAGGGAAGCAATTTACTGACAAGGTCAGTAAGATCACTCCTCCACCTGTCAGCGGCCACCATTGAGTACTGTTTGGGGAGGGCTGGACAGCTGGGAGGGGGGAAGCGGGAAAACAGCACTGGAGGGGGGGTGGGGTCCCGGGAAATGAGCAGCAACAAGGGCACAGAAGGGAAAAGGCACAAAAAGAGGAGAAATAAGAGAAAGTGAGAAAAGCAGTAAACAGATTAAAAAAGCAAGAAATAGAAAAAAGGAAGATGAATAAGAGCCGAGGAGTAAAAAAGGCAGAAGCAGAAAAAACAGAGGGCAGAGAGCAGAGCAGAGATGATCCCCACTGGACCACCAGGGATATGGGCCTTGAACTAAGGGCCTAGAAGGGTCAGGGGGAAACCGCAGCCAGGCGGAGCTGTGCTGCGAGGGAAGCAATTTACTGACAAGGTGAGTCAGGTTACTGACAAGGTCAGTAAGAGTGGGGGAAAGACTTGCATGTTGGTTAAAGTGGGGAAAAGAAGACTTGCATGGTAGTTAAAACTGGATGAACACTGTGATATTGGAATGCATAAGGATTACAGGCCATTTTTGGATGGTGAAGGTAGGAGAACAGTTGGTGCTGAAGTGAGAGTACAGGAATAGCAGCACTGGTGGAAATGTGAGTAGTGGAAAGACATTGGGTACTATGGAGTTTGAGCAAGATTAGAAGAGAAATAATGGATTGTGGAGTGATAGAAAGTGCGGAAAATAAGTAGGGTTTGTCAAGATCTGAGTGTACACACAGGGGGAATAAATGCATTTATGATGTAGTCAACATTAGGTAGAAAGAGAAGATCAAATGAAACCTTGGAGATAAAGGAACGTTTGAAAACATATAGAGGTTTAGGAAAGTTTTGGAAGATACATAGAAAGGAGTTGAGGTAAGGAGCATATGCAGAGAGTTGGTGCTACTCTGGATCGAAGATGAGATGACTATTTAACAATACCTGAATAAAAGGATATCTCAAGGCGGTGGCTGAAAAGAGAGCAAAAGGGAACAAATTGGGGGGGCCTGGGCAGTGAGCAGAGAGTGGAGTATTAAAGAGTGGACTGAAAGAAGAGCTTGCTTGGTGTAATAAAGAACACATTGATAAAGCAGAGTGGGCGTTCCCCAGATAGGGTGAATAGATTCAATGCATGATAGTTTGTAACAGCGTTACTGCACAGTGTTTCAATGTCTGAACCCGCCTCAAGTGTACTAAAGAAATTATGAATTACAAAAAAATAGAATTCTCTCTATGGCCAACTATAAATGCACAAATGACTGTTTGCTGTTAGCTTGTTGAAGACACATCTGCATACCAACCGTATTCTCTGACTACCAAAACAATTTTGTTGTTTCAGTTAACCTCACCTTAATGCCATTGAAAATGAAAATTAAGCGAAACAGAACCGCTATAGAAATAACCAATATAAAATTAAATGTAATCAAGCCATATCAAACCAAATCAAACTAAACTAAATGAAAACAAATCATATTTCATCAAATAAAAGCAATCAAAGTATATATGCTTCGGACCAAAGGTGGTCACACATATATGGGCGATTATGAGTTATGCGGTCTTACCGCCGTCCTGCGGCAAAACCGAATACTCCGCTGAGCAGCCTGCCTCCCTGCCTGCCGTATTACAAGTTTCCAGCAGGGCTGGCAGTGTCACTGCGGCAGAGTAATGGCGGTGGTACGTATTGCCTCAGGAAACGAGCCAGAATGCAATGCTGGCCACACTGCTGCGTGCTGGACACACCAACAACATGGTTCCAGCTGGCCGGCCGTATGTTGTAGTGTACGATAAGTGAGCTGTGTGACACAGCGTGAACCCAAACTGAATGTATTGGAGCACTTTACATGTGACGGTACACAGGGGCACTATCACCCTCAGCACAATTTAAAGAACATTTTCTGCCTTTCCGCTGACTCACGCATGGTGGTGTACCCCCAGGTAAAGATTGGTGGAAAGGCAGTTCATAATCAGCCTGCCAGTGAAAATGCCGGGGACGCCTCCTTGGGTCGCATCTGCCTCTCCCGCCGCCCCCACAGTAGCTGAAATGTTGGCGGTGGTCTTGTGACGGTTTCACTGCACATATCGTAATCGGGTGGTCGAGCCACCAAAAATGCAACGCCGGTCCCAAGACCGCCATCATCAGGCCCTTAGTCTAAGGGTGAGGCCACTCCACCCCATCGTATACCAGTGTACAGGGAACCTTATCGATTGTGCTTAGAAGAGACAGCAAAAACTTGTTTTGGGGTATAAAGGGAGCAAGGTTTGCAGCCCACTATGGATCAACTATTAGCAAATAAAGTTACTTTGTCTTAAGCTTAGTCTCTTTTTTGTCTGGTAATCTGTTTATTAAGATTTTTGAGTCATTAACAAGCATTAAAGCAAAATACAAGCAGAAAAGACCAGAAATCTTACACACATTCACCTGTGTCATCGCCAGTCCCCCCAAACCCTGTTAATCAGGGCATGATTGACATCACCTACTGGATTCCCTCTGTATATGGCTGCCATCCTCCCCACACCTGTTCATGGTTTCAGGGCCAGCCCCGGGTTTCATATATTGCTTTCTCCCTGATTCAACATAGATCCATCTCTTGATGCCATTTCCCCACTTCAGAGGCTGTAGCTAAGCCTAGTTTCTTTTTCTATTTTTCAGTCATGTTGTACATTTCTGTTTTCGCATTTTCTTTAACAGGGATGAGGCACTCTGCGGTTATGCTTGCACAAGCTATTTTAATTTTACAATTTTTTTTGAGATTTCACTATAATTGTACTTGCTCGGCTGAACTTTTCATTGATTTTTTTCCATTTGATCTCACGTACACTTTTTTTTACTGCAGCAGGTGCATATACATTCCACTTGCAAAATTATTATCAAATAAAATTGCAATTTATAATTGTCTTTCAGAATTTGCCTATTTTGAGCAAATTTTGACTTGCATAAGAAAGAAATAGAAATGTTATCTATGCGAGTAAAACCCAAGTAAATTATGTAATGGAGGAGCAGTCAAAAGATTACGCAACTAAAGTGGATATTGCAAAAAAAAAAGCCAGAATGTTGCCTCTGAAGAGTATTATTTATAAATGTATTATTGCCATTCACACTCAGCAATCTTCATTTAATTGGCAGACGAAGGATGAAAGAGTACATCTGTTATGACTTCCAAGTGTGACTTGTGAGTTGCGCATATATCTTAGCACGAGGCACTTCAATAATAATCCACTGAGCTCTTGAACCAGATCTGCTTGTTCCGGTCTCTGACAGGGTGCAGCAGCTGTTGGGAAATGTACAAAATCCCATCCTGATCTGTAATTTTCCAATATATCTTCCTTAGGAGGCAATGGCATGTTAAAGCCTATGCCCATTTACACAATTCTCTCCAGAGGGGACAGGTCTTCCTAGTAGAGTGAGCGGTGAAAGGAATCAAATCACTGATTATCATTTCAGTGCAGTGCAACCAATGTGGCTACACATTAATCCTCTCGACCCTTGGATCTTAGTTCAGTAGGTTAAATTATAAGTTCAGAAACAAATCAATATAGATTAGTCACAACATAATCATATAAAAATACGAAAAGACCAGAGTAAGTCCAAATCTCCTTAAGAAATGAATCCTATATAGTACAAAGTAAACGGCTAACTCTAAGATAACAATGCAGGAAATCAGAAAGAAGAAATGAAGGTTAAATTGCATCAGAAGATTCTCTTTAACAAGCATGAGTAACCTAACATTCACTGCTGTACCTAAAGGGCAACCCTAAACTAAAGAAAATGAATAAGGACATAATCAAATTAGGGAAGAAGAAAGGTGACAATGGGTCAAGTAGCTTAATGCCACACAAGCAGTAGCATAGGTCTGCTCGCTAAGGAAACCCAAGATGGACTCTCTCCCTAACTAAACACAGCACATAATATCGTCTGCAGTCGACGTGACACTCTCATGTGGCTCCTCCTTGGGAAATTGCCATAGCTCTGGCACAATTGGAAACCTTTAGTACCTTTCTCAGCCAGATAACATATTATCTCTTCTCGTCTTTGGCCATTCCTCTCCCATGAGAACTCCTCTCCTCGCTCGTTACTGCGATTCCCTCAGCCAACTCCTCCGTCTCATGCTTTACTATCTCTTAGCACAAAACTCCATTATTCTAAATAATGAGGCTTACCTACACCTGCAATAGAGACAACTCATCAACATACATTCCATAGTGAAGGCTAAATATGAATTACATTTCAAATCTTAATGCGAACAGCAACTGAATTAATTTTTTCTTGAGGCCTAGTTTTGCTAAGTTAACATGTGCACAGGGTTACAGAATATGTGCACCTTTCTACAAGAAAAATAAATGCAACTGCTTAAAGCACTAATAAATGCAATGAATTATAAACGTTCAGTGCAAATGCGTCTGCACTTGATTAATTCAAATTATGCGTATAAACATTAAACATTAGTTGCACTCACCCAAATTAAGTATCTCACAATGCATCTCATTATATTTTTTCCTGTTGTGTTAATATCTAGATTGTCACACAACTTTATTAATCACATTCTAAATACATGTATTTCAAACAAAACACATTTTAGCATATAATACTCTCCTTCTTTTAGTACATTAGTCACGGCAGAGTATATTTGAGTGCTGACTATGTGTAAATATGATACACTCCTACATCACCTTCAGATAGGATCAAGATTGCAGTTTTTCAGGCACATGAAAGTGTATGCCGCAGTGTAATGGATAGAGAGAAAAACGCAAAGTTTGTGCCTGACTTTTTTAAACATCTTTTTTAAGATCCCCAACTCACAGTCCCAGGCAGCAGTGAACTTCAAAACATGACATTCTTAGACTAGACGTTGACCGATTCCTTTTTGAACCAGACACTGTAAACAGTTCCCTTTTACATATAACTATATTTGTCAGGGTACACATTCTAATCTAACACAGAGGTCTTCAAACTGGAGGGGTGGGGGGGCTAGCCCCCCTAGGGAGGCCTCAGGTGATCCTGGGGGAGGGCGGGGGGGCGCCAGGCTCCGTCCAAAAGAAGCATTATGCTGATAATTGTGCTTCTGTAGGAGCAGAATAGTATGTTTGGGAATTATGTATTTGATTGCATTTTTAAAACAGAAACAGAACTTAACTGCAATGCTTAAATAAGTCTAGACATATTTAAACATTGCTAGTTTAATAGAATAATTGTGTAACATTTGAAAGGGGGGGCCCAGTAAATGTATTTTTCTCACTGGGGGGGGGGGGAGCGAGGCATTAAATAGTGTGAAGACCACTGACCTAACATGATATACCATGTTTATAATGCATTGCTTGTTTACAAGTATTGAGGTTCAGGGATTATTAGAATATGTAATGAACATAAGTTCGAATGAAAGAATGTATTCATGTAAGAGGCCCGCCATCATAAGAGAGCCTGAGCGACAATATCCAAATTAAACTCTACTTCACCCCCCCTCCCCACCCCCCTTACATCATGAACTCCTTCATCACAGCCCCTCGTGTTTGATTGAAGGCTGCTCTCCATTTGAGAACAAGAGCATTGAGGCCTTCGAAATGATTCCCTTTACATATACTACTGTGGCCTGGGCTGTGACATTGTCTCCCCAGCTGCAGGAGCTTGAATTCCACAGTTCAAGGTAATAAACATTCCAGATTCTCTCGGACCTTCCTTCACTTCAGAAGCCACACCCCCGCCTCGCTAGTAGTTTGCTGTTTGTTCTCGTGCCCACCCAATAATTACATGCCGTAAACTCGCCACTGTTTTCTGAGAAATGTAATAAATGCTGTAAAGAATGCAGGCGAGCCACTTCTGTCTTCAAGGAACAAGAATTATATTCCTTCCATTCCGTTTATACACCGCTGTTTTATTGTGTGGTTGGGTGTGGAGACCACTGGTAACCACGTTTTTTTCCACATTTAAGTTTGTGTTTAATACTTGAGCATGACTGGCGTTCATTGCTCCATGCTATGTCTACTTACCATGCAGTCACTAAAATGACTTTATGCTAAATCACCTCCGGTGTGGGCGGCTGCTGTGATTCTGTTCTCGCTGGCCAAGTATACCAAAGTTAAGTGCACCAGAAAGAGCCTGGGGTGAGTGAGAATGACGGCACACGCATCTCACTCAAATAACTCTTGAGAGAAGAGTGAAGCATCAATGGGGTGATTCTTTAAAGAAAGTGCACCTTCTTTGCATCCAGAAGGGTACAACAAGTAATAGGAGAACAGAACTCAGAGAAGGAGGAAGACAAAAAGAATCTAGCAACCCAATGATCCGTGGCAGTCCCATCACAAAGACGTATACAAATTAGCAGATTGGTTTGGCTGGTAGTAAACAAATGGAAAAACAGAGCAACTAAAAAGTAGATACAAAAAAAAGAAAAGTAATGGAATGAATCTGCAAAAAAGGTGCCTGTGGAAATATCAGTGAAATATTTCAGGTCGTAGGGAGGTATGTAGGATCATGTTTTGTTTAGTGATTAAAGTTGAGGTAGTGTAAGGTATGGTGTGAAGGATGTAAGATGTGTGTATTGAGTTAGGGCAGGGGTAAAAGTTGTATGTGGAGTAAGATTTAGGGGTGGGGAGGGGCTGGGTTTGGGTTATGTCAACTTTAGTGGTAGGTTAGTGTTAGTGTTAGGGTTAGAGGAAGGGATGTGTAAGGGAAATTCTAAGGGATGATGTTTGGGTAGCTAGTGTTCTGGTTCAGGGAGGACATGGACTCACAATTTGGGCTAGACTGTTCCCACTGGAGCAGTGTCAAGACCGACTTGCATATAGCTGGGTCCAAACTCAGGTTGCCTGGTGTGCAAATAAAGATGGATTAGGATGCGGCCTCAAGTAATTACCAGTGGCTGAGATTAATGCAAGCATTCCATCCATCATATTTCTATATAATTTAGTACATCAATAAACGGCACGGGCACAGAGTCAAAGCATTTCATTCATTTGCATGGGGCTACGTGCCCCTTCAATTCAAGGTACGCCCACTGGAGATCGAGCTGGCGCACACATATCTTTATTACAGAAGGGGCAGCATAAGCTTCTGCGGCCCCTTCTGCAATATCAAAGTTCCACGAGGGAACAGAAATTTGGTGTACACGCCTGATGCACCCTGGGAAACTTAATGTGATATGGTCCCAGGCCCCTCAGTAATTTATTATTATTCTGATAAAATCTAATGGGTTTTCGTCGGTCGCTATTGATCCCAATGTTTAGAAATCTCAAGTGTGTACAGCACATAAAATTGTCAGGAAATGCGAAGATTTTCAGTTTGTAGAAAGTTTGCACATTATTTAAAAATGCGTTGAGATGATGAATAATGAAATAATTACTTCTGATGATTTAATGAATGGTGAACTTAAGTAAATATGGTAAACATTTTATGAATGTGTTTTTGTTGCCAATTAAATGAAATGTGTCAAAAATAACATAGACTTAACCTGACAAAAATCACTTAGTCCATCATTCTCACTATCCACAAGTTATGCTTTGTCAAGCAGGCGATTTTCCTTGCATTAGAGCCACATTGGAAGTTTGGGGTATTTAAACCCCAAACGCGAACAGGTTGGTTTTCTCAGCAACAAGTAGTCCAGAAGGAGGGAGACCAGGGTCACACAGATCTTATTCGAGAGGAGCTGCAGCAGGGCTGGATTAACTATTAATCAAAATAAGCAGGTGCCTAGGGCACCAAGGGAAGGGTGGCACCACAGAAATAATCCATTGCCGGATTTACCATGGACCATACGGTGCAAAACTGCAAATAGTGCAGTTGAACTTATAAATAAAGTGGTGGTATACAAAAATAAACATTATTTTCCATCTTACTCTATGGTTTGTTTCAATTTGGAAAATAACATTTTATTTTACGATTTATTATTGTTTATATTTTGAATTAGATATTTATGGGGGCACCAACATCTTTTAAGTGCTTAAGGCCTCTGAAGCTCTTAATCCGGCCCTGAGCTGCAGTGAGAATCTCCTAAACTGAGGAGTTTCGATGCCGCTCGCTCAGCATTAAGGAGATACCCTTTGATTAAAGTTGAGAAGGGGCAAAAGTAACACCGCTTCTGACTGTCCTTTCTGGAGCAGCAGTAGGATCAGTATATATATTGTTCATCTGTGCTCCTGGTAGATTAAAAGGTGCTTTAAATATCAGAAGTCATACAGTTCCCCTAAGATGTAACAGGCCTTAGACTAAAGATACCCAGCCATGTTTTACAATATTACTAGGGCAATCACTCAAACCCAGACGCAGAATTCAAGAGCTATTCAGGTTGCCCTGCGAACTCTAGCGGAAAAGCAAATTAGTAGCAGTCAGCAAATGTCTACAATTTAACCAATGGCCGCACTTGAAGGGCATTCTTGCTTATATATGAACCCTCAGAGAACCCTCATTAGAAACTCACAACCATTTGCAGAATCTCTTTTAGCCTCAAAAAACAAGTCAAGACAAGTGTGCTATAACTAGTCTTCGGAAATATTTGCATTTTAAAGACACGAAAAGTGATTGGACTTACTGGTTATGCAATAATCCTTGTCTTATCTGTTCAGTCCATCCATAAGCGCCCAGAAGTATGTTACCATCACTCCTCTAGCTGGTTCCCAAAGTAGGACCAGCAAGAATAATCCTGTTTTCAACTGTTTACTTCCGTAACCCTCCTATCTGCTGGATCCCCATCTAGAGACCTGGAGTTTTAGCCAAAGGCTGCATGCAGCAGGCACTGAGGAGGAAAGAGGGGCAAGGTGTATCATAGGCAGTACCCTTTCCTGAGTGCTCTATGCACATGGGCAAAGGCTCTGTGCAGTGAGAGCAAGGCAACTGGGCACAGAATATGACGAAAGAGCGCAGGAGAACTGGCATAGGGTACGGCGAAAGAGGGCCGGGGAACTGTGCATAGGGTATAGACGAAGAGGGGAGAAAAACTGGGTATAGGGTATGGCAAAAGAGGGCAGGAGAACTGGGCACAGGGTATGGCCAAAGATTGCAGAGGAACTAGGCATAGGGTACGACCAATGGCATAATGTCCACTTCGTGCCCACTGTGCATGGCCATGTTTGCACAGAGAGGCTCTGGTGTCAGTGGCACATAACCTGTTCACATGGCTACCTTAGAAGAGAACAGAGGACATCATAACAAAACCAATAGAAGAACTGGACAAATAATTGTTCAGAAATGTGATGGTTATTTGAACAGTTGACAAAATGACGTCTTTTGTAGAGCCACTATGGATATGATATCATTTGTAATGTATGTATGTTACAGTCTGTGATATGGATGACAGGGTTAGCCTGCAGTAACCCATTATCCACGCTGCTCAAAACTGTAAAATAAGGTGTCCGAAGATGAGAGGGGATGTGGGCAAGAGGGAAAATTGTTGCTAAAAAGGGACTCTTCTTGCCCATGGTAAGGGCGCTAGAGGTCTTCTTTTGACACACATCACGCTGACTGCAGGTTATCTGCCCTTCTTCACAACAATTACAATCCTTTTGCTCCTAGCATCGCTGCACTCCCCTGTTTGCCCCACACCATCATATACTGGTATGAACCCAGGCATATATTCATGCTCGTGCATCTGGTTTGGCATGTTAGTATGATACTAAACACTGACATCAATCAATAAATAAAAAAGACAGGCCTATTGCCATTGTCAATCAGGGCATAAATATGTGGAGGACCGAAGGGCACTCATTTTGACAAGCAGTGACAGTAACATGCGCAATATAGATGATAGAATTAATAACTGAGTTTCTGCAAAATAATGGATGATCTGCTATTATGTGGCTTGGCAGTGGGAGCTTGTTCGTCCCCTCCCTCCTAGCGCTCCCTGGATGAGATGTGATTACTTTCCAACAATGCTCCGATGATGTGTGCTTGCTGTAATAATGTTGATGGTGATTAAATGTTACTTCCTGTTTATTGGGTTCTCTTTGTTGATTAATTGCCTCATGTGATGTAAGGGAAAACTTTATGCTGTTGTTTCATACCGTGATTGATTATGCTGCACATTCATTCTGACTCTGTGTGTGCGCGTGTGTGCGTGTGTGTGTGTGTGTGTGTGTGTGTGCGCGCATGTGTGTGTGGGTTGTGAGTGTCTCTTGAAACTGCAAGACTTAGGCCCCGATCCACATGGTTAGTATCCTAGGTGACAGTGGGTTATCTTTTAAACCAGGTTCTTCTTCTTTGGATAATGGCCATTCATGATGAAAAAGGTTTAGGAACGTTTTTGAGAACCTGTGTAAAGAAAACAACCACTATCAAAGAGGAGTTGGCCTCAGCAAGCGTGCATTTTGAATTGATTTTTTTTTTCAGCAAGTATATGCATACCTGCCAATTCATACGGTGCCACCGTGTGACACAAGACATCGGCTCCCATCACACGTCTCCCGGTGAGGAGCGGATGTCACAGGGTGGCAGCAAAAACGAGCTGAAACCCACTGTAAATAGTGGTTTTCCAGCTCTTTTTCAGAGGCTTTGAACTGCCGATGTCCATTAAGGGATGTGAACCCACCCCAGGACATCGGCACCAGCCTCAGCATGGTTTTTTGTTGTTGGTTATTTTGGGGAGGAGGGGACTTGGGGGGGGGTTCAAAATTGCCTGGTAGGTACTTCTCAGCACGAGGCCCTAACCCCTCCTCACACGTGAGATTGTTCTTCAAGTTGGCAGTTATGTATATGCAATGTTTCCAAAAATAAATGAGCAAATATATTTTAAAAAAATGCAGAAATAAGGGAGTGGCCCAGCAGCACAGACACATCCTGGCAATAAAGTGCCCTCCTTTTCAGGCAGGTGTATAAATGTGGTCAGGCAAAATGCTATCACTCACAGAGCTAGACAACGAAAGGATGAAGTGAGCAGACCAAAAGCCCCAGGCTTTACGCTATAGTGGGTGGAAAAATGTGATTGACACTAGAACAGACCAATGGATAAAAAGAGCTGACTGAAATCCCCTGTATGCATGCAAATATGCAAGCATGTTTATTATTTTATTCTAAAACATGAGGCTGGTGAGGCACTTAATTCTGTCTCAGGTATAGACCAAAAAAGGAACTTCATGGTCCATGATTGGTAAAATTAAGGGGTGGGCACTGCAAGATGGTCTAGTTAAAAGCTAATGTAAGTGTGGTAATGACAGAGTGTCTACACAATAATATAACCTTTACTGCAATTGATGGAAACTAAGGTCATGTTTTTCTCATTGAAGTTAGTCATTGAACAAACTGAACAAACAGCAATATTGCAGTATATGGGACTACCAGTCGTTTTTAAGTAGTCCCAGGAATGAAAATAAGGTTACATTTTAGAGGGAAAAATAATAAATCAGGTTAGTAACTGAAGTATTAGAAGACACATTTCCCACCAAGTGACAGCTATGGGCTCAATTCAGAGAGATAACTCCTTAAACAGTTTGTGTCTTTTTCAAGCTGTAATCCTTGGTGTCTTCCCTAGCAGGAGTGGTCAGCGAGTGAGAATCGCGAGAAACAATACTTAAGTTTTGTTCAGTGGTACAGGTCAATAGCCACTTTTGCTGGTATAATCCAAAATCAAATGAGTGTATGAAGATTACCACTAGTTAATCATCACAGATTTTGCCACCACCTAGTGAAATACGTACCTTAGAAATTTGCTAATAAATTGTCCTAAAAAGGCTGTGCTCCTTGACCCGCCGAGAAAGAGGCAATGGATCCAGCCATTTGCACCCCCTTACGCTCTTTTGCCATCATTTTGTGTTATGCGCATATGTTAGGTAGCATTTTATGGCCATGAGAAGTTCCTCTACTGAACAGATTCTAGAAAATATAGAATTTACTGCCCCTCCTTTTTGACCGCTCTCAGTGAAAAACTGCTGGTCCAAGATTGATGGATTTTCTTTCTCTAGTTGAGTTTCAGACTTCTCGTTTCCTGGAGCTTTGGCCACAGCATAATTCCTTTTTTTGTTTTTCCTTCTGCCAAGATAAATAACATGCTGGCTACTTTTTCCTTCAGCCTTTTACTGACATCAGTACTGGGGCCAGCCCATCCACCTTTTTGCTTAGCAACTCCAGATGTCATTAAGGACATCTGTATTGAACTGCATCCATAGCTACATTCAGATTCCCCATCTTTCTTGTACCTGCTTGAGACCCATCAGCTACTCAGTTCTTGATGGAAGGAGCAGGCTTTTGCTTTCTCCGCATTAATCACATACATCTGGAAAACATGTCTGCTTCCACTTGGATTTAGCACAAATCCTGTGTGGAAATTCACATTGGGCTCCATACCCAATCTCAGAATTAAATAGCAGTTACATTGAATAGGATTCTAGTAATTCTGTTGCCTGAAAGACAGAAGTGGTCTAATGGGACACTGTACGATTTCTTAAAAAACTGTGGAGAATTTACAGCACTTACTTCGATTTAGTTTTTAAGCTTTTCCTCTGATGTACAGGCAGCAGCTTTCTTGCTTGTTGTGTTGATTTTTTTTTGCTATGGTTCACATAAATCCTTCCTCTTTTGAATCTTAAGGCAGGTGACTAGTAAGATTTTATGCCAGAAGAAGAACCTAACGCCAGTTTAGGAATCTCCAACATTGAGGTAGTCTTCTCTGGCTGGTTTCAAAATGTCAAAAGGGTTTTACATTTCACTCGTGGTTCAGTTGCAGTCACATTGGGGACTTTTACTGCTGCACAGGTCAAGTAGATAAGGGCATTGTAAGTAACCTACTTGTTGTACTGACTGATGAATGTATGAAGCCCCCATCCCGGCTGCATTAGGTAACTCTGGCCTTCTTGTCCTATGGTGGCTACTCTATATGAATTTATCAGGTGTGTTCAGCTAGCCATCAGCCTCCTAGATGAACTTGGTTGCCAGGGTTGGCTCCTGTCACATATCCTACATCTCATTTTCAGAATATCAGGAAACAGACAGGCCAATCTGCATGAAGAAACTAGTAGCCATCTTCCCCAATTATGTCTCAATTGGATACAACTGCATTGCTATTGTGTGGCGAAGCGCCTCCTTTTGATACATTCCTTTAGCATATCATCTAATCCTGAAAAGTCATGTCCTAGAACCGCTGGCTGCAGCCAGTCTTTCCCCAGAGCCTGCATTGGCTAACAACGCCTCACTGGCATTTCAAATAGGGTCTTTATCATATTGTAAACATGGTTGGCTTCATAAGTGGTCAAAATGGAAATAACATCCCAGACCACAGCAAACTAATTGATGTATGTCTCCCTAAACTGTCACTTATTTGTACCTTAAAAATATACAGTACATTTATCATCCATTCAGAGCCTTTAAATATAGACTCTCTTTCTTGACATAACCACTATTTTCATCATTATGGCCACATAGAGCTGCTTGCCATTCTCTCACCAAGCAGTAGCCAAAATATTAAAACTGGTACTCTTAAAGTTCACAAGAAATGGCTCCACATTTCCTCCGAACCTCTTTTTTGTAACAGATAAAGGGAGATTCTTCTTAGGAGGACTGGAGTAGGAGCTTGCACATAATGAGTAAGACATAAAAACGCAAAAGTCAGGAAATTGATGAGTTAAAGTGTCATCTTCATACACTCACCCTTAACTTCCTCCCTTGTTAGTACTTGAGAAAGTTTACAATGAGATGTATTTTTGAGAGTCATTGATTGATGTTTGAATGTGTTTTAAAGTTGTAGGATGGTGAAACTAAGTTGTTGGACTAACAATGTAGACCACTAGCAAGTGGTGGATCAGTGGGTAAATGAGGATTCGTGTGTTGGTGTATATTGGTTACACGGGTGTATGATTACGGGTATTTTTGGGCATTGTAGAATGTAGTTGTTTTCATTAGCTTAACTGTAACTAGTCTCTGCCATGAGTTTTGCTCATGCTGGCAACTATCTAAAGGAAGTGCCTATCTCTCGCACTTCAAGCCTCTGTTTAGGTCGAGCCTTTGGGAGCGCTTGCGCTGCTCTGCAAGGCATGCTGTATTCAGGTATGGACTTGAAGCTCCGCCCACTCTCCGCCCATATTTTTCATTGGCTTGTGTCATTTTCCTTGGTGAATGCTGGCTTCAAATTCGTGAATAGGCTTGTTAGTCCCTCCTTAGTCCCGCCTTGTCTTCATTTGTAACCTCACATTAGGACACCCCCTGTTACGTGTGTTGGTGCTTGGTAGGCTTTAATTACAGCCTCTGAGCATTATTTTGTTAAATGTTTTTCACCACGCTCTCTCGTAAGGCTTTATTTTTTTTCTCATAGCACGGCACGCCACACTGGCAGCTGCGCCTTTGGTTTATTTGCAGCCGCTTTGCAGCGCCGAATGTGGCTGCATGGTTTTTTTTTCTATTTTTTATTTAACTTTTGTTTGTAAATCACGCCATGCCGTGTTTTCACTTTAATGGTGGCCACGCCCCTTTTTTTTAAGACGCGCTGTGTCTAAGGAGAGGAGCGCGGCCACCATTAAACTAAAAGTGCAGCATGGGGCTCTTTTGCAAACAACCATATGCAATGCAATACGTCTCGCATTTTCGAGAGTTTCGTAAATGCGAGACCTATTGCATTGCAAATGCTTGTTTACATCTTGGCCCCTGAGACGAGAAAGTAGAAATTAGCTTGCTCAACTGATAAGTTTACTTAATTGTTGCAAACCGAAGGTCGTCATCTTCCTTCTCCTCATGATCGCAGTCTTCAAACACCTAGATGTTCCCTTTGTTTGAATCTATCAATTGTTCCCTATTGCAGACCTATATATATAATCGTATATATTTGTGCTTTCTGTTGCTTGGTCAGCTTGCTCCATCATAGTTTGCCAAAGGACACTCTGGCCTACTGAGTCTATTCGTTTTTCTTTTGTAAATAAACCATTTCAGACTCGGATTGGCATGAGAGCACATTTTCTTTAGCAGCAGGAACGTAAGTATGGAGTATCAACTTGGCTGTGTGGTTTTCTTTTGGGGGGGAGTTCGGCGTGTAGTGGTGGTTGTGCTTGCATATCATGGTTGATGTATGTTGGAGGGGGTGGGTGTATAAATGTGGCCTTGTGATTGTGTCAATTGGGGTTGTGTGAACATATTGTGATAGTTGTGCAATGATGGTCAGTGTGTTGGCGTATGATGGTGGTTGTGTGGGTTTTTCAAGAGCTCGTATTTCACTACTGCCACAGATTTCTTTTTCTTTAAAAATGTGCTTGCAAACTTCTGTGAATATATTTGTTATCTGATATGCACACTGAACTATTCTTTGTAACTGTAACATCACTGTGCCATAAAAATTCGGTAGTCTTCTATTCAGCGACTTCGCAGATATGCATTGAGAAATATGCATGTATTTCCTATGGAAAATACTTATAAAAGAGTTTGGCCTCTCCCCCTAGTAACATTTAAACAATGTAATCGCTATCCACCAAATTTGGCACACTCCTACAAGTTCCCTGCTGGAGGTTTATAGTGCAAAGGGAAAAAGAACAATTGATGGACAGAATGCTGAACAATGTCAAACATTCACCCCAGTACAGAGATCTGGGCCTAAATCCATCATTTTTTTGCTCCCCATGCCATTCCAGTTTAACCCCAGCCATACAAAGTCCTGATCCTGCTCCCCATGGAAACAGTCCAGCCCGAACTGCCAGGCCAGGTCCTCACTGGACCAGAAACAAGCATCCTGGGTATCACCCCTCATCAGTCAGGCTAGCTTGACTCCAGTGTCAATTCGGGCTGGACTGTTCCCATGAGGAGCAGGGTCAAGACTGATTTGCATATGGCTGGGTCTAAACTGGGGTGGCTTGATGAGCAAAAGGATGATGGATTTAACTCAGATCTCTCAACTGGGGGTGAATGTCTGAATTGTTCCGCATTCCATCCATCATTTGTGCGTCTTTTGCTTCAGTGGAAAGGGAGCTACAGGTAACAAAGATCCAAAACTAAGGGGCCGATTCCGATCTCGGCCGGTAGGGCACCGAATCGGATTCGGCTTTACCGGATCCGATTCGGACGCCCTGTTCCCGACCGATTCGAACACCCGTCCGCGCGAGCAAGTACGATGCGAGCGTACGCGAAATCCCCGACCGACTCGTTCCCGGCTCCGAACCGCTCCGACCGACTCGTATGGACTCGACTCGCACCACGCAATGGAGACGTTCCCCGACCGGGCAAGTACGATGCGCGCCTCGAACAGTTCGACCGACTTGCGCCGTCCGGCTCAAAAGAGCAGTCGGAGCCGGACTTCGGGGGTCCATGTCGGACCCCCCTGTACGCGTAGCCGCGCGAGTCGCACACAGGGGGGACCCATGGGTCCCCCCTACACATGCATGTACGGCGCGGGTCGCACTGACGCGTACCCGCTGTAGGGGGCGCCCTTGTTCGCGACGCACCCATTGAGTCAATGGGAGCCCGTGTACGCGTCGTACGACCGGCTCCCATTGACTTCAATGGGAGTCCGACCGAATCGAGTCCGATAGCATGCGTCCGCATCGTACTCGTTCAGTCGGACTGCTAGAGTCCGGTTCGGTCGGAAATCTCTCCAAATCCGACTCGGTCGGAGAGATTTCCGGCCCGAATCGGAATCGGCCCATAAGATGGAATGAGGGTTCAGCCTTAATCAAAAAAGCACAGTTGCACCTCTCAGTAGTGGCTGCTACCGGACCCAAGTGGTGGGGCATGGGTGCAGGGGGAGTGGCGGACTAAAAAAGAAAGAAAAAACACTTACCTTTAACGGCCGGCCGCCGCCTCTCCTCCATCCTCATCATCTTCCTCCTTCCTTCAGTCCTGGCCAGCAGCAGGAAGCACCCAGGGTCGCAGGGTCCCCTGAGCCAATCACAACGCTGCAATGCAGCATTGTAATTGGTCTGAGCACTGTGGTTCGGCGCTCGGACAGGGACTGGGAGGCTTTGCATTTTTCTCATCAGGCTGTGAAAAGCAAGTCTGGTGGGGAAGATGCAAAGTGTGCAGGTCTGTTTGGCCGGCCAAGCAGTCATGTGCACTTAAGGAGTGCAAACCCCTCCTATCCCTGCTTTGGCCATCTCCGGCTCACCCGAGAGCCACTGACTGCAATTGGAAAACTAAAATGATAATAGCGATATGTTATTATAATTTTTTTTCCCTTTTGTTCAGTGGAGCGATGCTCCCGTCCTCCGCCTTAGCGGAGGAGCCGCCACTGGCACATCTGTAATATCTATGTATATATTTTGTATAATCATATCTAAAAAGTGGAACAGCTAAAATCATTGGCTGAGCTAAAACTGATCATTGAATCTAATAAAAGTTGAGTGCAAAAATGTAGAGGACATACAAACTCGTAGATATAAAAAAAAGCTGATTTTTTACCACTACATTTGTGAAATGCACAATAACCTTTACTTTAATCCCTGTAACTCCTTAACCATAATCGTCATCTTTTTTTCATTACACTATCGTGTTTTATCATTGTATGAGAATACCCCTGTAAATACATGCTACCTCTTTGCCACCCATCTCCGCACCTTCTTCTAATACCATCACTTACACATTCCATTAGTCTACCTCTAATCTAACTCTAGCCCAACTCTGTAACTAACCCTAATCCCCTTCCTTGCCCAAATTTTAAACCTTACCCCAATCATAACACTAGCTACCCAAACAACATCCCTTAGAATTTCCCTTACACATCCCTTCCTCTAACCCTAACACTAACACTAACCCACCACTAAAGTTGACATAACCCAAACCCAGCCCCTCCCCCACCCCTAAATCTTACTCCACATACAGCTATACAAGTAAGGTATGGGGATGAAATTACCTCAATGCTGACAAGTCTGTCTTGCATAGAAATATACAGGCTATGATATGGGAACACACTGCCCTGTCAGCCGAGACATCTCCCCAGAGTAGCACAAGTGCAAAGTAGGGTGCGTGTAAAGATTGCTCTCTCTGCACATACCTCTCTTCATAGTGATGAATGACCATCGTAGAGTATAAAATGGAGTATCCTCTCTGTTAAGATCTGCCACTTTTAGTCAATATTGCAACACTATTATTCAATTGAAATTTATAATAAGTATTAAACAAAGAAATCAAAAGTAACTTTAAATTGTTTTATTACATCAATACAATTTAACAACAATGCAACAATGCAAAACAACACTAACTATATTAACAAGCTACATCAACAACTATCAAACAAACAAAACAAACAACTTTGGTAATATAAAACATATTTCTCTAACGCTCATCAGCAGGTGGTAATGTCTCCCCCCATTTTGCTTCATTTGCTTACTGGATTTTGATGTAGGTAGCACTTCTTTTCCTGTCTTTTAGCCACCTCAGCTTGCCAAAGAGTCTTCAGTTTCCAACTTTCCATAGCCGGATAGATGGCAAAATAGTCTCAGCAATGTACAATATCTGTAAGTTACAGTTTAAAAAAATAGTTCACAAAGCATAGCGCGTACAGAGTTAGCTCATGCTGCTGAACTGGGCAACTGTTCAGGTGCTTTCTCATCCTTCAAACCTGAATACTCTGAAGCCTCTTTTTTGCTGCTTATGTAAGCAGATAATTATTTCCTCAAAAACACGTTTCTATTTTCCTCCTAAAAAGACAAAATAACCAAAAAGATAGAAGTTACATACTGATCAAAAATTGATAACAGTGATATATCACTTTACTGGCTAAGTTTTACTACATTTCCCCCCACAATCACATGTTTATATCTAGTACACCAGTACCTTGTTATTCCTTTCGCCTGAAAAATTCTACACCCTCAACCACTCTATTTTCACAATTAAACTATAACATGCCATGAACTCTGCTTCCATAACAGTTTATAAAGTAACACATTTATCTTCACACACCTCTGCTGACACTCACCGCAGTGTTTCACACTAGAAATAGCAATATCACCACTCAAACACCTCATAGGACTAAAATATATGTACAGTGAGGTTCATAAAACACTAGGGCCTGTAGCAACACATTCTACAATGTTTGTTTTATAGTTTGAGAAACACTGCTTCCTTTAAATACAAGTAAATACAGCATGAACACTTCATTTTGTAACACAATCTTCAATACTTGCTGATATCTCTCTATATTCTAATGTCTACCTCTGAAAAACTATATTGACAAATCTACACCTCTACGAACAGCTTTTCACTCAGTAAACCTTGCCTAGAATAAATTTATCAACATTATCACACTTACTGACACTTCACAACAAAGTTTATAAAATATATTATTAAATACCTGAACTTGAAATTCTTTCTTAAATATAGATGAAGACACCAGTCTCTTTCAGCTCCACATAAATTCACTTCTCTGAGCAGAACTCAAACAGACGTCCTTCTCCTCTAAAGCACCAAGGATAAACTGAGTAATATCTGGTTCTCCGCCCAATCACATCACAGCTTTTCTTCAACCATGCAATAAGAACGGTAACTATTGGTTGAGTCTTGGCCCTTTTCTTTTACTTCTCCCCAGAGATCTTGCAAGACTTTCTTGGGATCGTAAAACACCTCATGACAGGCCCAGTAAATTTCCATTCAAGTCTCGTGAGAGGCTCGATGGATCATGACAGGCTCAGCAATTTGCCATGCAGGTCTCACATGAGCTTCATGCTGCAAGTCTTGCTGCCTGAAGTTGCACTCTACTCTTCCCAGACTCTCGCAGGATTGCAACACAACTGTAGGGAAATATTGGCATATGTGAACCACTAGCTTCTCCAGTAAAAACCGTTTGTTGGATAATGGCTGTGCATATGGAAGTATGAGATGGGAATACCCTCTGCTTTCAAACCTCTCTCTCAAATAACAACTATGCATAGTAGGGCGTGTGCAGGGACTGGCCTCTCAACTGCGACCCCTCTCTTGCATAACAAGTGTACATAGTAGGGTGTGTTGTGGACTGGCCTCTCCTTTCAGACCTCATCACAGTACTTATCACTTACACAGTTCCTCTTAAAAACAAGAACCACAATCTGCATTCCTACTAATAATGTTTATTGAGGACTCATCTCCTTTTTACTATTCACGATCCTACGAGATAGTACAAATTAGTTAAAAACAGTATACATTTATTATCTTCATAGTAGTTATCCCTTAGACACCTCCTCTCTAAATCTAGGGTCCAGCATGCCTTTCTGCTGCCCCCTTATATAACCTTTTTACTTCATTTCCATAACACTTCCAATTGTTCACAGTAAATAGTAATGGTGGCAATTTCATTTCTAACATTCCAACAGCCAGCCAATCCAAGCGCTCACTCCAGCGGGACTCATAGGAGCCTTTTGAGAGAGCATGAAGGCTCACAGGAAAAATGGGTATCTCGACCAATCACAGGCCTCCATTTTTGATTTGCACTCTCGCGGAATGCTTACGGGACACTTGTGGGACTCTTGCAAACCCAACTGCCAAAATATATTATTATTTTTGACCCTTAATATCTTAAAACTACTCAAAGGATTTACACCAAATCTTAAAAAGCACAATCTGCAGACCAAGATCTAGCTTCCTGACGAATTTGGTGTAATTCCACTCAGCAGTTTTTGCTGTAGCCCTGCCTAAAAAAGTCAATGAATAATACAGGGGGATTTTGTGTTTTGGGACCCCTCTTTTCTTGGCCCCTGCTTGACGGATCACCCCGATACTTTCCATGAACAAGCTAGTCAAAAAGTAGAACCTTTTTGGAAAGGTTAGTGGAGATTCCTCAAACAGTGCCAAAGTTATTAACAACACTAAAAACGCTTTTTCTATGGAAAATCAATCCTACCAATGGCTACCTAGTGGCGACCTGCAGTATGTAATGTGTGTGTATATTTTGATGTAACATGATATTTGTATTCATTGAACAGAGCATCCCAAAATTGCTTAGGCAAGAACTAAACACTTCGCTTTTTTTTTTTTTACAATGGGACTGGTTAAAGCAGTTACCATTTAAACCCTAAAAGCAGCCGAAACATCCAGTTGAAAGTCTGGCCAAAAAGGAGGAATTATTTGGGAATCAAACCCGAAATTACGGATTCCCCTCTAATTCCTCATTTCTTAGTGGACCCTCAGGGTCCAACTCGTAATGGGCCAGATTTTCCCTGCCCCAAGAGTTATCTGTACCCATAGTATCTGTAACTATCTGGGTGGGATAGATCTGACCCATTTACTGAGCCACTCAAAATGAGGACCTTTGCTATTAAATATGAGATTGAAGCGAATAACCTTGCAGAGACTACATTTTGTGCAACCAGGAAACCTCTGTTCAAATCCTAGACTTCTTATTGATCAAACTGTACAGTCCTATTAAAATCTGTTTACTTCACAATGCCTCAGTTTCTTTGAGTGACCAACTTGAGAGCACTGTGAAAAAAAATCAGTTTACAATGTGTGCTGTACAAAAGCATCAGCCATGTATGGTTAAATAGGTACCAATTTTTCTTCACATATAGCAACAACATTGGCATCCCATGAAGTGAGTGCGCTTGACAAACTGATATTTTTGCTGCTTGATTGCAATGTTGGCAAAGCACAGAGGTATTCTTGAATGTTTCTAAATTTATATTTAGAAAACCTTATTTTCAATAAATGTACCTCAACACTCTGATCTAATCTAACGTAATAAACTGAAACAAAAAGGTCGAAAAAACATATTTTTTTTATTTAAGTCTTTTTTATCATATTTTACATGACATTTGTTGAGTGATTTAAATGCCAAATATCACAATGTTGCTTTCGAGACCCCTGGCGCAGCACTGTCTATGAATTTGCTAACTTACCCATCTCTAGGTAGATATAGCGCCTTAAGGTAGGATAATGCTCATTTGGGAGCAAGAACCGCTCATGAAACCTGAGTCATAGTAGTGCCGGTATTCCCATTGCAAAAGTTGCCCCATTTCACAGGTGTTGGCATATCCTCCTCAATAGACCACAGATATGCCTGTTCAGCCCATTGTAGCTGGCTGTTTGGTTTTATTGATCCTCTGACAGTGGGAGTGATCAACTGGAATGGAGCATAATATGAAGCATGGTGGGGATGAGTAGCGTAGGCATGGCAGTAGCAAGAAGTGAATGTGGACGGTGAATGGTAGACATTGTTTCTGCCGCAGTGGGTTTAAAGAGAGGGTGGAAGTTTCTGTACACTATTTAGCATATGCTGCAATAGTATGCAGTGCCATTACTTCATTAGAAAAGAACAACAAGCCAAAGATGCCACGGGGATGTGCAGGCTACGAACCTAGGATGCCACAGGTGTACAGACTCTGGCACTAGGATTGCAAAGGAGTCGCATTGGAATGGAGGCATTGGAAGAGTCTAGCCTTTCCCTCAATGTTTCAATGTAATATTGTGTCAAAGGCTCAGGAGAACTTATGCTTTGTTTATTCCCCACCCACAATAAGTGATTGATACACATTATACATGTTTTAAAGGTGCTAGATGCCCCTAAACATCAATCTATTAGGGACGGGATCCGAGAACTGCACTGGCTGCCAGTCGCCCAACGCGTGAAATTTAAGGCTCTCTGTATAGCTTACAAGGCACTTTATAGACAAGGTCCACGATTTCTATGGCACTGTTTTAGCTGGTATTCCTCCACCAGATTTTTACGCTCGACTAATGCTTTTCTGATGCCTACGTCCAGAGTTAGGACGATGAACTGGGGGGGGGGAGGAGTTTCAGACATAGCACCATTAGGTTGTGGAACTCACTTCCGCTTGCTCTCAGGAGGATTCCCTCCTTACTTGAGTTCAGGAAACATCTCAAAACATGGCTTTTTAGATACTAGTCTCCCTCTACAGTATGCAGTCCGTAGCGCCTAGACACCTAAGGGTATTAGTGCGCTATAAAAATTGTTATAACATAACATAACATAAACAATTTGGGCCCCATTACAATGTCGGGCGGAAGGCCATCCGACAGCTCATCTGTGGCATTTCGCCCGACATCTGAGGCATTGGTCCGACCGCCATATTATGATACAGGCGGTCCGACCGATGCCTGCGGGGGGAATCCGCTCTGCCTCCAACAGGCTCAAGGAGCCCGTCGGGGCAGAGGGCAGATCGTAATCTCCAAAATGGAGGCAGGGCCTGCTCAGGCACCGCTGTGGGGATTACGATGCACATTTCCTACAGCCTTTCTATTGCGGGCTGACTGCCATAGAAATGCTGTCGGAAATGGACTGTGGGGGCCCTTAGCAGGGCCCCCGTCCCCTCGCGGACTCCTCTATAAGGCCTGGAGGGTACCTGTGGTACCCCCCCCCCCAAACATCCATGCATCGTGTGGCAGGCACCGCATAGTGCCTGACAAATGGTACATGGATGTTTGAAAAGTGTATTTTATCTAATGCAGCTTGTGCTGCAGCACGCAGCACAAGCTGCAATATGAAAGGCATACTTTCCGACCGCCGTGAAGGCGGTCACATCCTATTTTGCGAAGCGGGACAGTCGACTCCTTGTCAGGCGGTCCTGTTTCTGACACAATGTCGGTCAGACGCTCATCCGGCCGCCATCGTAATGGGGCCCTTTTTCTTTTTAGGTAGAGCCTGGACAGTGCACATGCGCTGTCTGCAAGACCTTTGTAATAAATAAACTGACTGTATTCCGGCCTCCTGTATTCCGGCCATTGGTGCAGTCCAGCGTCGCTCTTCTTAGCTGCCTCCTGTCTCAATCTGCAGCCTGATACGTCACTTCCTTTCAATGCTCAGGAGCACTGGTAAAGCAGAGTATACTTACGATTCCCTTCTTCATCTCCTATTTGTGAGAACTTTTTTTCTTTATTTTTGTTTACAGCACAGGACGTGCTTGCACTTCAATGATGGCGGCCGCTTGATTTACATTTTGTTGTGTTTCGTCTTCCATAAGGGACGGCCAAGAAGCACATAACCACGCCTGCGCCTTTAAATTTCAACCCCATAACAGGCAGTGGATGCCCACATCGGCACAGGCTGCCTGCAAACATAATTTCAGCATGCACACGAAGGGCGCCGGCAGAGACAATTGTCTCTTCACTGGACAGCAGAGGCAGAGCCAAGACAGGCAACTAATACACAGCAGCCTGTGCACAGGCAGCAAACACGCACCTCGGTCAAAAATGCTTGCAATTTTGTTGTGTTTCGTCTTCCATAATGGATGGCCAGGAAGCACATAACCACGCTTGTGCCTTAAATTTCAACCCCATATAGGCAATGGATGCCCACGTCGGCACAGGCTGCCTGCAAACATAAATTCAGCATGCACACGAAGGGCGCCAGCAGAGACACTCGTCTCTTCACCGGGCAGCAGAGGCAGAACCAAGACAACTAATACACGGCAGCCTGTGCACAGGCAGCAAACATGCACCTCGGTCAAAAACGCTTGCAGCTCCACCAGAAATCAGCTGGCATCCCTCATTTCGTTAACTCTGTCTAGTTCCAGCACAGGCGACAGCAGTGACACAGGCAGGTGACACATCTCTCAGCCCTACCACATGTGGACGGAAACTAGCTCTTAATTCCGAAACTGTACGCGCTTCTTACCCAGCAGAGGCCTGGTCCTACATGCACGGTTCTCCAACCCCTCTCCTAACAAGCCAGGGCATGTCCCTCATTCACAGCTGGGCAGCCCCGCACCACGGTGTCGAGCGAGGGGCTAGGGGCCGGTGCCGGGGCTGGGCAGAGTTAGACGGACTCGTGCCACAGGGCAATACAACAAAGAGGAGCCTACCATTTGTTGCATATGAACTTTTCCTACTTACAGACTATAAGGGTCACCGTGTGGATGCTCCACGATAAAGAAACATAATGGCTAAATGCATAAAAAACAGACCCCATTCAAATGAACTCTTTAAAATATTTATGCAAGATTACACCAAACGTTACACTAAAAAAAAAACAAGCATTTGCATTGCAATAGGTCTCGCAGTTTCGAAACTTTGACCTATTGGTATTGTAAATGATAATGCCTTTTCTTATTGCATGTTTTTTAAACACATAAATAAAAGCCATTGTCATTTACAATAGCAATAGTGCAAAATCTCTCATAAGTGAGACCTAATGCATTGCAAATGCTTGTTTAATTTTATGATTCAGCATTATTTTTAATATTTATTTGAATTTCAATGTAATCGGTATTTTCTTTTAATTGTGTTGTTTACCTCCTTCGGAGGATTTTATCAATAAAAAAGATCCACTTTACCTCATTGGGGTGAGGCTGCCTGCTTAGAAGCGTTGACAGGGTGTACAGCCCTTGAAGTCTCCCTGGGGTCACCAGTGTGTCTAAGATTTTTCTGGATGCCAGTTGAATGGAGCCGAGATTCTTTGTTGTTTGGGTGGAGGGCTTTGTATCAGTGCCCTTCAGCCTTTAAAGTCTGGCTGCAGAATCCTTCTGAGTTTCATTAAATAAAAAGAATAATATTGGACAAAAAGAGAAAGGCAGATCCTAACCAAAATGCATTATATATATATAAAGGGTACAACATAAACAAGGTAATTTATGTAAAAATGCGTAAGGTATTGCACTAAAGAAAATGACTCTTGAAACATATTTGTGTATTTGGTATTCTTTCTTCATGTGGTTTACGTTTCATGGCTGCCTTGTCTTTATGCTAATGCTTTGCCTTATTGTTATGCCTGCATTGTGTCGTCTTTGGTACACAGGTGCGTCTATGTTTGGCGGTGCACTTAGAATGCTTTTTGAAGAAATTAGTTCAATAAATTAGCTTCAGCTGCGGGTAGATCCCACATTTCTTTCCCGTGACACAATGCTCAATTGCAGTCAATTACTTATCTGTATCATTTCGTCCTCTTTTTATAATTCTAAGGTCATCTTACTCTGAAAATCCGAGCAGCCTTTTGAGGCAGTATCTGGATGAAACTGGAGGTACAGGCACAATTATAAACAATTTAGAAAACTCTTTATGCTTTTAACTGTGGGTTTAAAGTGTTTTTCACATTGAGGAATTCACATTTTTGGTGTACGGTTTACTTTGTTAAAGCTTTAAATATTCAGATCCCCATGAGAAGAAGACATACTGGTGAATTTAGATAAAAGCATCCGAAACAGGAAATAATGGACATGTACATGTGAGTGTTTTTCATTAATTATTACTTTTTTATATCTGAGAACTCTAAATACCAAGCGTTAAAATTACCCAATTTAATAGTAATCACTTTTACCAAGAAAGGGAGTCTAAATAAGCCATGTCAGTATTTGAACTAGTGAACCAACAGATCTTTGTATGTTTTAACAGCGAGCGTTCAAATCACCTATAAATCTTGCCAGCTACATCTACTCACAGCTCCACAACCTGTGGAGATATAGTTTTTTCACGTTTTTATAATCATCATATCATTTTCCCTTTTTGTTCAGCTAATGAATGTTATTCCCATCATTATGGGGTGGACCCTTTCTCTTTACTATTTGCTAGGTTAGAGGAAGGCAGTGATATTATGATCAAATTAGTTTCCTGAATTCCCTTGTGCTTCACTTTGTACTTTTTTCAAGAAAAACATTTTGACATTTTATAGATATATTGTGCCAGATTGAATTAACATGACACTTGTATTTATTGAACATATGGGCTTGATTAAAAGGGGCCTGCGTCAATGCGATAATTATAAAACCCAGCACGGCGGTGTTCCGACTTTATCAGGCGTGAAAACTATTGCCTAGTCTTACCTTATAGGGAATAACGTGTGGATTTTGGTTCTTACCACATCAAAATTTGCATATCCCCGTACATATCTAGACTTTTCCCCAGTTAAATTCCGCCAGATTAGACCTTGAGAAGTGTAACAAAGGGTGCAAACTATATCACAACTAGTAATTACTGGGTGCCATAAACAACAAACCACTTACAATTGTAATCCATGTGCAAACAGGCTTTTACGCAAGGATCACAATTTAATGGGCCACTTGTAATCTGGCCAAATATGTACTCATTAGGTCATGAAATTATTGAACACAAAGCATTGTCCTTTGGTGGTGAAAAGGAGCCAGAATTAGCCCAGCAGCTGAATCACATAATTTGTAACTAGGAACCCTAGGTTCAAATCTCGGTGTCCCCTCTTGACCAAGTTGAGTGATGCTGCACAAATAACTTAACATCATTGTGCCTACTTTTGCTTAAGTGGCACATCTGAAACCACTTTGAAGGAATTGAGTTCAGGACCAGACTAGGGAACCAAAAGCAGCCCTGGCAAAAATGCTGAGACCAATCCTGTTGCTTTTGTCTCTTCACATTATCTTTCTCTTTCCATGCCTTCCTTCTCCTTCTCTTTCTCCTTCCCTCCTCTCTCACTTCTCCCTCTCTGATTCCTTTCTCTCTACCTTCCTCGTCCTCCCACTCTTTCTTTCTCTCTTCAAGCCTCCCAGTGCCTGCTGGGACCTCGGGGCTGGGGAAAGTGACAGGTGCACCAGGAGCGGCCTTGAACTTTCAAAACGGGCCCCCAGTGGCTCTAGCTCATTTGGTAAATACCTGGTGGAATAAAAAGCCTGTCTAGCACAGTTTTAAAAAAAGCATATGTTTTTATTAGTTTTTCCATTTCTAACATCAACTAGTAGCACATTGTATTGTAGCATACAGTAACATCAGCCTTGTTACACCATTTCATCAGCAGTAATTACAACATCACATATACGTGTACGGTGGGTACGACGATGTGCAGATGCTTTTAAGTTTCACTTATCTAGGCTCATAGTGTCTGTCTGAGGCAGTGAGCCTGGTATACAGTTATGTCATGCAATGAGCGATATGTGAGGAGCAGTGCTGTTCAGATAATCCCTATGCTTGATGCGCTTGATGAACTAGGGGAACAGGACCGAAAAAAGGGAAGTAAAAAAAAGAAAAAAAGGGGGTGGGGGGGAAACTTGGAGCTGAGTTGGAGTATCCCATGAGTCTTGTTGCGTGTGTGTATGTGCATAGTCTATTGCGCCTACAACTGCTGCTCTGTCAGCTGTCCCCTGGCGAATGCGTGCCCCGGACGTCGTCATGCGGTTGGTGACAACCGGTCAAGTGCCTTTGAGTGACTTGGAGGTACAGGGCGCGTGCGCGGCATCGCTTGGATGGATCAGGCGCCTGCAGGGGCTAGTCTGGCTGGTCTGTGCTCTGTTGTAGTGCTGTCAGAATTGCAGCCCAGTTTGCGGATATAGGTGTACTCCTAAGTCCCATGGTTTCTTCACGTCGGATCGCTATGCTCTCTGCTCTAGCCCATGCAAGCGTGGAGCATCTCCATGCATTTATATGTGGGGGTTCGGGCGCCTTCCACTTTTTCGTGATCAGTCTTTTGGCTGTCACTATGCCTAGGTCTAAAAACCTGGAGGTTACCTTAGTGTTTCGTGTTCTGTGGAATTTATGTAGCAGGTATGCCGGCCAGTCAAAGGGTATGTCTCTCTCGGTGCAGGTGCAAAGTACGTCCGCCACCGCCCTCCAATATGCGCCGAGGCTGGTGCAACTCCAGAACATGTGCACAAGATCAGCGTCTGGGGCGGCACATCTGTGGCAGGCAGAGTCGGTACAATGAAAATATCTGTTGATTTTAGCAGGCGTGAAATACGCTCTCTGCGTAATATAATACTGTATTTGTGTGAATCTCATAATTCTGGGGATCTATACTGGTCTGGCCAGTACTTGCGCCCATTCTTTGTCTGAGAATTGCCGGCCCAGGTCGCGTTCCCACTTGTGTCGAAGGGGGCCTAGTCTTATCGCTGCATGCTGTCTCAGTGAGGCTGCGAACCACTGCGTAAGGTGTCTAACTTGTCCCATGACGTGCAAGTATTGCACAGTGAGATGCGTTTGTGGCTCGGTCGCCCCATTTCACAGCTAGTGTGTCCATCAGCGATCTATGCAGGAGGAATTGCCCTGCAGGAAGCCCTTCAGTTTCTATTAATGTCGCATACGGAACGAGCGAGCCATCGCGATATAAGTCACCTAAACTCTGAATTCCTGCCTCGTGCCAATGTTGCAGCTCAGCAGCTGCAAATACTGCATGGCCCCTAGGAGTGCCTTCTAGAGGGAGCGCAGGGGCGTAGGGCGTTATGTTTAGGGTTATGTAGAGGCTTCTTCGTTAGCATTTGTATGCCACATTCAACATCAGGGGCTTCGGAGGTCGCGTCCGCGCACCGGGGTGGAAAAGCTTGAGGAGCTGGGGTAGTGTATATGGTGAGCACATGGTCGCCGTGTCGCCTCGCTGACGGTCTGCCATCCACCTGGCAATCCACTGAAGTTGGGCTGCCAGATAGTAGTGCTCAAAACAGGGTGCTGCTAGGCCGCCCTGGTCCACAGGTAGATATAGCTTCTTTACCGCCATCCTGTGCCGACTGGGGCCCAATATGAAGTCCCTGACCATCTTCTCTAGAGTGGTAAAAAAGGAGGTGGGGATATAGATAGGCAGATTGGCAAAATAGTACAAAAACCTTGGCAAAGCCACCATCTTTACCAGTGCCACCCTGCCTGCGACAGCAAGTGGGAGCGTGCTCCAGAATCGCATCTGGGATCTGATGGCATTTAGTGCCCTGCCTAGGTTACTGTCAAAGAGATCCAGCGGCTGGCGATACACTCATATACCTAAGTAGCGGAATGTGCCCTCAATCCACCACACCCTCTCGCCATTGAGTATGAGCCCTGGGTCGTGATTCCCTTCGCCGAAGGCGTATAGTTTAGATTTGCCGACGTTTACTTTCAGTCCTGATATGGTCGCAAATTCTCGGAGGATCTGTGCCAGTCGCTCCTGTACATCAGCTGTGTCCTTGAGATAGACCAGTAGGTCATCAGCGTACAATGACACTGTGTTTGTGCCATCTTCTAACGGGATGCCATCAAGCAGGCGTGACCTAATTGATTCTGCGAGTGGCTCCATCGCAAGAGCGAAGAGGAGGGGGGACAGTGGGCAGCCCTGCTGCATCCTTCTTCACACTGGGATCATGTCTGATATGAATGGTCCCGTTTTCACCCTTACCACTGGATTTGTGTAAAGTAGGCGGGTCAGGTTCAGGAAGGAGGGATCTAGCTTGTATTTTTCAAGAGTGGCGAACATGTAATCCCACTCGAGAGAATCGAAGGTTTTTTCGAGATCAAGTATGAGGCAGCCCGCTCTCGGTCATGCGCATACGGAATAGGCTGCAACTCGAAAAAAGCGACGTAGATTCAGTGAGGTGTTTCTGGATGGCACAAATCCGTTTTGGTCCGAGTGGACCAGAGTGGGAACAACTTGCGCCAATCTGTCTGCCAAGACTTTTGCTAACAGTGTGTAATCGGTATTAAGTAGGGCAAGGGGTCTATAGGAACTCATGTCCATTGGGTCCCTATCAGGCTTGGGCAGTGATACTAAATGAGCCCTGCGCATCGTAGGAGGGAGCTGCCCTGCTTCTACAGCAGCTGCATAGAGGGCGTGCAGTCATGGCACTAGCGATGCACTATACGCTTTATAGTATTCCGCCGGGAGCCCATCAGGCCCCGGAGTCTTCCCTGTGGCCAAGGACGATATTGCCTCCCGGATTTCCTCCAGTGAGATCGGCTCGCTCAGTATCTCATTATGTGCCGGCGTTACTTCAGGCAGGTGTATTTGGTCTAAGAAGGCTGCTGGGGTGCGTGAGTCGCAGCAGCTTTGGGATTGGTATAGTTGACTGTAGTGTTGTGCCATAGCCGCATGAATGTCACGATGTGTATGTACTAGGAGCCCTGTGCTAGTTCGCAGTGCGCCTATTGATTTATGAGCATGTTCCTGATAGATTAGCCAGGCCAGAAGTCGGCCCGCCTGATCAGCGGTGGCGTGAGCTCGGGCCGTGTGTGCAGCATAGTTGTGGCAACGAAGGCGTTCTAGGAGTTTAGTGTGTTCTGTGCGCAGCGTCTCTAGGTGATGCACATCTCTTCCCCCTTCATCCCCGTCTGTTTCATACCGCAATAGTTGCATTTCTATTTTGCTTAGGCTAGAGTCTAGCTGCCTACGTATGCTCCAGGTCGCACCCATACAATGACCTTTTGTTGTAACTTTAAAGACTTCCCACTCCACTAGTGCGTCCCCTGCTGTGTTTTTATTAACTTCAAAATATTCGAGTAGTGCTGACCCTAGCGTTGAGCGAAATGCTGGGTCTTCTAATGCTGCCGTTTGGAGTCTCCAAGTGGGGGCAGGGGGGCGCTCAGGTTCCCAGACAAGTTGCAGTATTTGGGGATTGTGGTCAGAATGTGTCCTGCCTAGATACTCTATCCGGTTGACCAGGGGAAGCAACGCAGGGGATCCTACCATACGGTCCAGACGTATGTGCAATATGTGCACCGATGAATAGTATGAGTAGACCCGGGTGTCGGGGTTAATGGTGCGCCAAATGTCCAAGAGAGTCCAGTACGCTAGCCAGTCTGTGAGGGCCTGTGCGTTGGACGCCACTGTCGTTCTGGTCAGGGGCGGAAATGACCTGTCCAAGTCTATGTTAAGCACAGAATTAAAGTCTCCTTCAAGGAGCCAGGGGACCCCAACCCATTTAGTTAATATCTTTGCTAGGCTGTCTAGGAAGGATGACTGACTGACGTTCGGGGCATAGATGGAGCCTATATGTATCTGTTGGCCGTTAAGTCACCCACTAACTAACGTGTACCTTCCTTCTGGGTCAATTAGTACGTCCTCGCTTATGAACGGGATACCAGCTCTCACCAGCTCTCACCCAGATGAGTACGGCGCGCGTGGGCCGAATAGCGTGTGCCATACACTTGGCCTCTCCATCTGCTGCGCAGTCATTCTACTTCTCTCTTGGAGTAATGCTACACCAGTAGCCCTGCGCTGCAAGTAGGCATAGATTGAGTATCTACGTGCGGGCGTGTGTATACCGCGCACATTCCATGTAACTATGTTGCCTGTGTCATGTTACTTCTTTCCGCTGGTCAGGGTAGCTCAGGGAGGGCAGGGCATTGAGACTCATGATGTGTGTAGATGTAGTCCAACTCAGTAATGCTAATAACAAGGCACGGGTACGAACTAAACCGTGCATAACGGTCAAGGGCGAGATCCAATTGGGTATTCGTCCAAACTAAGATGCCCAACTTATGGCAAGAACTGTGTCAGTTTGACGTGTGGTATGGGTGCGTGTAGCGCGCAACAAATTAGGGTTGTTACGACCCTCGGTATTGTGTTTGAGTTGTGTATCACCCCAGCCAATCCTTTGCATGTGGGATGCGTGCGCGCCGCAGTTGACCTATATTGTGGTGTTTGGAAAGGATCCCTTGTGGCTGTGTGTAGGGCGGTGCTATTGTTTGTTTGGAGGAAGGCGTATATGCAAACAACATGTAAATTATTACATAGCATCTAGCTAGGCTGGCAGGTACTTGCGTGTGTTACTTTCTGTAGGGTGCATCGGATCCCAGAAAGTCATATAATGTCATCTGCCGTCTGCGGCGTGACCTCCGGCAGTTGAAATTCTTCGGGGTCGCCGAGCCTGGAGGGTGTGGAGGCGGCGGTGTCTGAGGATCTGGATGGGCTCAGGTGGCGTTCAGGGTTTTGTGCCATGGCTCCCAGTGTTGCAGCCACGTGTATTGCCTCCTGCCTCTCCATTCTTCTCTGCTCTGCGCTGGGGGCAGTGGAGGCCGGAGCAGCATCTGTTCTAGGCCCATTGCGCCCGCCTCGACGTTGTCTTCTTCTGTTGGGCTTCTTCAGTACTTCTTCCTCGCTTGGCCGTCCACGTTACCGATTCCTCCAGCCAGTCCCAGACTTCTGCAGGCGAGTCGAAGAAGTGTGCCACTCCTTTGGCAACCACCCTTAGTCTGGAGGGCAATAGCAGTGAGTAGTTGAGTTCAAGCACATGCAGTTGTCGCTTCACTGCAGCATATGCGCTTCTGCGCCGTTGCACTTGTGCCGTGTAATCTGGAAATATCATAACTTGGTTGTTGCCTATCTGAATGTCTGCCAACTTGCGGGTCTCCCTTAGAATCGTATCTCTGTCCCTGTAGTTTAGAACTTTGAACAGGAATGGGCGTGGACGGGCTCCTGGCCGGGATTTCTGCGCTGGGACCCGGTGCGCTCTCTCAACTACGATTTGGGAGGACAGTACGCCAGTGGGCAACAGTGAACTGATTCAGAGCTCGGTGAATTCTTCAGATTTGCGTCCTTCTTCACCTTCTGGCAGGCCCACAACGAGGATATTATTTTGGCGCGAGCGCCCCTCTGTGTCCTCCACCTTGTCCTCCAGCTCATGCACACGGTCGATTAAGTAGGGCTGCGGTGTGACTCTGCGTGATGGGACCCAGCTCCGTGAGTGTTTGCTCCTGCAGGCGCACTTTTTCCCTCAGCCTATGGTGATCGGCCCACAGCATGGTGAAATCCGAGGTAAATTTATCAATTTTTGACTCCAGCGAAGAGCGGGTTTTGTCTAGTGTAGTTCCAATCTTCCCTACTGCCGCCAGCACTGAATCCAACTTGGTGGCGAGCGCTGCGTGCGGTGTCTCTGCGGCGGTGCCGCTTTCCGTGACCACCGACTCTGGATTACCGTTGCATGGGTTGGGCAGCTGGGCAGTTGTGCGTAAACGACCCATTGCTAACTGTTCTGCTGTCGGCATTCGCAGACAGTTCGTGTAAGCAGTATCAGTCACTCAGGTCGCGGCTTCTCGGGCACAGTAGTCTCAGTCTGCGGGCTCAATGTATATGCGCGGCAGTAGGCAAGTAACAGTTTGGGGGGACGCAGTTGTCGCTTCTCGTGCGCTTGCTGTCTTTTGGCCTCCGTCTCTGTCTCACTCTCCCGTGACCTGGGCCCGGTTCGACCCCATGTCCGGAGCAGGGACTACCTTCGGAGAGCACTTACTTCCTTGCAGCTTTGCTGCAGGTTTGTCCGCCTTTGTGCAGGTGTTTCAGATCACTGCCTGAGGATTCTGTTTTCTCTTGTTCTTCGGGGCACGTGGGGTGAGCTTCAATCTACGTGCTCGGCCACCTCTCTCCAGTCATCTCCGTCGTCCCTAGGCCCCACAGTTCAGGCCTAAACCGAGCTCTGCGTTCAAGATGAGGCAGATCTGTTAAATTCTCTGTCACCTCTGCAGTGTTGCTACAGGATTGCTTGTTCCCCAATAGTGTACCAAGTCTCGCCCACTTTGGGGTAATTTATGAGAGTCACTTGTTTCACGTTCACCCGACCGCAGCCTAGGCCCGACACGGCCCCTGGGCCCGGCGCGTGGCTGGCCTGCGCTTTTCTGGCGTACCCCAGTGGCAGTTCTGCTGGTCTCATGCGCACACGTCTCTTCTCCCAGGGGGAGGCACCGCTCTTCCCGTGCACAGGTAGGCGCACTTCTGCTGCAGTAGGGAAGGCGCCCCGTTACTCAGCAGCGACACCACCGTCCTCCCTGCTATGATGTGCACGCCTCAATACAGAGAGCTATGTACCTGTCCCCCGCGCGGCTGTGGCCTAGGCCCAATCCGGCCCACGGGCCCGGCACAGGGCGAATCCACACCTCCTTGCCGCTTACAGCACTTCACAGTTTCCCCCAGTTTTTGTGCTCCGGCCCAGTCACTCGCTTTCAGTCAGGCGAAAAGGAGGGGGAGGGGGGCCCCTCACGGGGAGAGGTCGCTGGCTATTCGTCCAGTACAGCGCTTTCCACTGCTGCAGGCAGGGGGCCACAGCTCCTGGTGCTCACTTTTGTCGCATCACCCCACTTTCTTTACAGCACTGGAATTATGGGGATGCAGGGCCAGCACAACGAGGGCTTCGCTATGCCATTCCGGCCTGTCTCTGCTTGCCTCCTTCACCGGGTGATTAGAAAGAGGCAGCGCGCTCCGCTCCAACGCGGGCACAGCCTAGGGCCAATACCACTTCTGATGGAGTGTGATGGCTCCGCGTCCCTCCAGCGCCCTGTGGCACTCCGTGGCGGCGCTCCTATGCCCGAAGCAAACGCACGGCCTCCCCTGCCCCCGCGCCTCGGTCTATGCGCTCGTGCACTGTGCAATGAGATGGAGGAGGGGGGCGGGGAGAGGGCGCTTACCTTGTGCCCAGGCCGATGGTCTCTGCTGCAGCCGAGAGAGCGCCTCTCCGCTCAGTGCTCTCCTCACAGGCGCCGGTCTTGATGAGCCCCAAGGGACACAGGGCCGCCGCAGCAGGAGAGGCACCCCAGCGCGGCCTCCCTGGTAACGTTCAGCTGTGTTTGGCGCTCACGCCCAGCAGTCGGCCGCCGCTCCGCTCAGCCGCCTTTCTTCAACAGTTTGTGGCTCGGGGGCTCACTGGGGCTTCTATGTCCACTACTTCTCTTCAGGGGGCACACCGCACCTCAGAGGCCCCATGTGGCGCAAGCTCGCATTCCCCAGACGTGTTTGCAGGCCCCAGCTTTCCGCCGCTCACGAGTGCCTCGCCGTTAGGCCCCGAAGGCTTGCGATCCCGGCTTCCCGATCCTCTGCGGCTCAACCCAATCACAGCGGTGGGCTGCCAGGGTCCGAAATCGTTCCCGCACCCAGATTTCGTTAGGATGGCGGGGGATACAGGCAGTAGACAGGATAAATGAGGGTTCGTAGACGGAGTGCTAGCAATGCACATCTGCCATGTTTGGCTGGCTAGCCACGCACCACCTGTCTAGCTCTGTTTGAGTTCATAACATCATTTATGTATTATTTAATAGACAATAGCGCTGCTCCACGTACAACTATATGGGTTGTGCACACAGTGCATCTGATAAACTGATATCTCATATTTCATTCATAGCAGTCTTGTCAGGGAATTAGAGGTGGGTAAAAGTTTGTGTTTTGAAACTATTACTTTTGCCAATGCACTTATATAATATAATGTACTAAAGTGACACTGAAAAAAAAACAAATGTTAAAGCAATGTTATAATTAGGTGAAAATGTCAGTTAAAAAAAAAAGCTCAACAACCACAGAAATTGACCAGGTATAGTTGACCGAGCTAACAATGATTGGTGCCTGCGCCATGCACTGCTTATTACCTCACACACTACATCACTCATGTCATGTTCAATTACATTATTGATGACATCACTGATGATATCTCAAATTACATCAGTGATGATATTTTTGGATTACAAGACAATGCCCTATATTGGTGTCGGATAGACAAGGGAGACATGTGGTCACAACTCTGGGGTCAGAGGGAGCTTCCCAGGCTGGAGAGACATGACCTACAGCTGAGAGTGAGGTCCACTGTTCATTTAAAAATTTAAATCAAATTTAAAGCAATTTCATTGGTGTGGTAACTTGGCAGGAGGAGCAGATGGATAAGACCATAACCTTGCTGGAAACAAAAATTATCTTCTATAGAGGAATCTCAATGTCAGGACACTGAGTGTGGCATTCTTGTAGATGGATTTAGGACACTAACTAGATATCACTTGTCTTTTATCTGCTATTTATGGCCAAATAACATCTTCTAGCATCACCACAACTTAAACATTTTATGGTGGTATAGATAGGGAGAGCTCTACAGTGCCCCTGCCAATCAAGCCCCTGTTAAACACGAAGCTCAACAACAGCCACTACAGAGGAGTCATTATGCAGTCAGAGCCGATGTCAAAATTGAGAAACCTGCCACCAAGAAAAGGAAAAACTAATGTCATCCTGTGAGTCTCTAACCTTGGAATTTTTGTCACCATATCCACGTGTTAGCTACACAACTTCCTACCTGATGGAAACAAATTTCAGGCACCTTGACTCTAAAAGACTGTGGTGTATATTACCAGACTTCTCCCCTTTTCAGTTAACTCATGTTCACAATGATGTGAAAGAATAAATTAATTTGTTGTATATGTATATTTTTGTTTTAATTATGACTAGGGCCATTATTAAAAATAGTAAACGGGGGTATGGACAAGCTGAGCATGGAGACAGGTGCACCCTGGTAGAGCTTAGCTCCTCCTCGGGCCAAAGCTTCACAAAAGCACTCTGGATTTGGAGGCCAAAGTCTTTCACAGTCAGCCAAGGCAACAAGATCCTCTGCTGCCACTGATGATGCCCCAGAGAAACGGGAACACCGCAGATTGAGCACCCTTGCCACCGAGACGCAGCCACCATCTGAAGCACCATCATTGCAGCAGCCCAAGTAAAGATCAGCGGCTGGAGGGCATGGACCAGAAGACATGAACCCACAACTCCTGTTTGATATTGGCGAAACCTGGGAGGTAACAGGAGCTGCAATCTCGAGACGGGCGATTCCGCATTGGCCTGCCTCTGCCCCGTGCAAGGCACATGCACTGTCAGCCCAGTGCCCGGTCGGCCAATGTCCTGGCCACAAGCGGAGAATCTGTCGGGCCTCTGCTCCCTGAACATAGCCTCTGACATCAATAAAACACACCTGCTGGAGGCAGGGCCCAGCTCGGGGACCCCAGGAAAAAACAAAAATGCCCACAAAGAAAGGAACATTGCTGCCCCTCCCCGTTGGTCAAGAAAGATACGCGGACTGTGACATCACCACAATGAGGTCTGAGGTGGAGCAGAGCCTAATGCTGGGGCTCGCATCAGACACTCCTACATTGGGCACAGAGCTATACTGTCAATCCCTACGGGGAGAGTAAGGGAGGTTCCTCCTCAAGTGTATCCTCTAAAAACTGCAAACCACCAAAAAAGTCACTTGAGGGTACTAAAGCCAAAATGAACGCATTATGTTTTTTCGACTTATCCCAGCTGTGTGTCATCAAAAGATTTTTGAGAGGCATGTTTCATCATTTGACGACTTCTCACATCAGGCTAGGAACAATGCCACCCTGGCGGATGCAACCAAGCTTAGCTAAGCTATGCCTGGGAGTTCTTATAAATCTATGGTCAGGACAATATAACTGAGTCCTATTTTTTGGGGGCAAGAAAAATTATAAAATATACCTAGGGGTATACTCAAAATATCCTTATTCAGCAAGTACCTCTGGTATGTTTAAAAACACTAAAAAGGTCGCTCATAAAGTGAAATACAATGAGTCACTGGACCTATAATCTATTGTTACCAACATGTTTCAACCACTGTACAAGCCTAAGAAGGTCTAGGGTCTTCTTCGGGGTAACAACATTTAAGTCAATGGTGTACATTCAGACCATGCAGACGGATAAATAATAAAACCCTACCAGTCCCTCTGTTAGTTCAGCAAAGCCCTAGTCACACTAAATTATGGGTTCCATGGCAAAGTGTGGGGTACGCCTCCTCTACAGTCATTCATTCACCGCCGTAATGTGGGCAGTGGAGGGAGCCCCATTAGGTGCAACACAGACGCAATCCTCCTCCCCGGAAAGTGTGGTATAGCCCTTTATGATTGAGAAGATCTCCTTGCTGTTGTTGGCGCTTCCTTCTATGTGTTTAGCTAGTATGTGCTTCTTGGTGTCTCGTAGTTGCTGGTGGTAGCATCTGAGAGCAGTCTTTTAGTTGGATCTGTCGGAGGTTCCATGGCTGGATTACCATTTTCTTTCTAGCAGTTTGCAGTGTTGTTTTGATTCTCGGAGGCCCTCTGTGTACCAGCTTTCTTGCCTGTTGGATCTTCTTTCCTTTTTGGGTTTCATGGGTGTGAGGCAGTCTGCGCAGCTCCTGATCCACGTGTTGAACTTTCTAATGTCCTTGTTGAGGTCATTTGTGGAGTTGGATTGATCTGTAATGAGGGTGGTGAACCAGTCTGTTCCTGAGAGTTTGCCCCAGCTGTGGCTTAGGAGGGTGGTGCTGGTGGGTATGTTTACTTATATTGTGCCGATTTGGAAGTGGATGATGGAGTGGTCTGTCCATGTGAGCGGTGTGGAGGCGAAGTATTTGCTGCTGTTGCTGGTGGTGAAGATAGGGTCCAGTACATGTCCTGCGGTGTGTGAGACTGATGTTGCCCAGGCCTCGAGGAGTGCTGTGGAGCAGTGGTGGGTTCTGTCTTCCAGGTGGAAGTTGAGCAGTGGCGGCCGGTAATTGTAGCGCGAGAGGGCGGATGGGACACACACACACACAAATACACAGACAAACTCACAACCATGCATTCACACATGCGCGCACACACACATTCATTCGCAACACTAATTACTAAATATTCAAACATACATGCATGCACCAAACATTAATTAAAAAAGAAATCACACTTACCTGCAGCTCTACCTCGGAGGTCCCAGGAGGCTTGGGACTGCTGCCTTCCCCCATTGGCTGACCCAAGGTCAGCCAATGGGGGAAGGCAGCAGTCCCTACGTCGTCACAGAGTGGGATGGGGTAAGTGAGACTGCTGACCCCACCACAATCTGTGACGAAGTGTCACTGATTGACACTCGACCCAGGGCACTTCAGGGCTTAAAACTGAAGCGCCCAGGTGCGAGGCAATGAGTGACGCTACCCCTCATCACTGAGCGGGAGGACCCCAAGGACCTTCGCTGAGCTGAGGAGGTCACGCCCGCAGGAGCTGTGACATTCTCAGCCCAGCAAAGTTCAGCTCAGGAAGCCAGGAGCCTGCGCATGTAGCGCATGTCGATCTCCTGGCTGCCTGACCTGAAATTGAACAGTGTCTGTCAGGCCAACCTTTGCTCAGCCTGACAGACACTGTTTGTGAGGGGCAAAAGGTGAGGGGGAGTGGCCCCTCAGCCCCAATGGACCGGCTTCCGCTGAAGTTGAGGTCACAGAGCAGTAAGTAGGCTCTGGAGTTGATGGTGAGCAGGGCAACAAAGTAACCCTGGGCGGGTAACTCCGCTCCGCCAGCGGAGTTTGCGGAGATTTGCCTACTCCGCGCTCCGTGGCGAACGCGGAGGTAGGCAAAACTCCGCCTCCGGGCCGGAGTGGAGTTAGCCGCTCCCTCCCCCCTCCAAAATGCTTTAAAATGATAAAAAGAAGGCACTTACCTGTGTTTCTGCCGCCTCCCCAGCCTGGCCGCTCTCCTTCCTGCACTACGCCAGCTCCGCCCACCCTTACAACCAAGTCGGTGCTAAGACTGGTGAAAGTGGTTTGTGGTTCGGGTGGCTGGTAGGCGATGGTCCCATGCAGGGTGAAGTTGTAGATTTGTAGTTTGAAGTGCAGGTGTCATTTTCCGCAGAGAGCGAGCACTTGATTAATTCCTTGAAATGATTGCGAGTTCTCCTCCAGGCTTGTGATTGTGATCCCATTTTGTAATCTTATAGGCTGTAGAGATTGCTGCGGCGATGTCAGGTACTGATGTGAAGTTGAGCCAGGTTTCCATGACGAAGAGGAGGTCTGGTGCATCGCTGCTTAGTAGGTCGCAGATTTTGGCCACATGTTTGCTAAGTGATTGTGTGTTGAGAAGCATGCATCTGAGTGAGTGTTGTCGTGTGGGTTTGTTGTGGCGTGTGGTGTTGGGTGGGGTTGAAGGTGGTGTGATTGGTTTTTGCATGGGTTGTGTATGTGGGAGGCTGCAGGAGAACTGACAGTGGGAGCAGGTGAAGACTCCTACTGTGTTGTGTGGTGCGGTTTGGCAGCAGCTGGGTAAGCAGCGTCCCGAGTCGGGCGACCAAAGAAAAGCTGTGGAGTAACGTTGGGGGGTGATCTGGCCAGGATTCCTGGTACTAGGCGTGGTCCAGGCACGGAAGGGTGCAGACCGACTTCCCTTTGGTATGCCTTTGGCGGGCCAGTGACACATTCGCTCAGCTGCTGCCATTAAGTAGGTTCTGGGAAGGGGGAGGAGCACAGGGGTGGTGGGTGGGGCTTCTAGGAGGGGGAAGAAGTAGCAGGAAGGTGATGCGGGAGGAGCAGGTAAGGAGCGGGAAGACAGGAGCTGGGGTAAATGTGTGGGAAGGGGGCTGCAGGGGCCAGAAACTGGAAAAAAGGCAGGAATGAGAAAACAGCAAAAAAGAGCACAATGCCCAATAGAGAGATAAACTCCACAATATAGAGAAAGGCACAAGAGAGAAAACTGCATAAAGAGGCAGAAAAGAGAAAACTGCACAATAAGGCAGAAAAGAGAAAACTGCACAATATAGAGAAAAGGCACAAAATAGAAGAAAAGGTACCAAGAAAGAAATGCAGAAAAGGGGAAGCGGCACAAATATGGGAAAGAGAGCAGAAAACAGTCACAGGAGTGATTATTGTACAGAGAGAGTGAGTGAGAGAGAAGTGATGCAGCTGTGTGAGAAGGAAAAGGGAGGGGAGAGAGCAGCGAGGGTGAGATGGAAGCCTCTGGCAAGATCCAGGTCCGAAAGGGACTAGACTGGTCGGAGGACGAGTCCCAGGTAAGTGGGTGGGGAGCTAGGCCCAGGCACCTGCCTCTATGATACTCCAAGTCACTTTACTCCACTCTATGACACTCCACTCAACAACACTATGAATGAATGAATGAATATTGTATTTATAGAGCGCTCAATCACTCAAACAAGAGCATCCTGGTGCTAGCACAAACACCAATCCTCAAGGAGAAGTACAAGAGTAGAAACAGAAGGAACGAGCCAAAGAGAAAATAATAATAAGGACGTAAGAGGGGTACCTTCCTAAAACCCCACTATATTAAAGAGTGGCAAGAGTATCCAACCCACAGAAAAGCTGGGTCTTCAAAGCCTTCTTGAAACTAGCTTTGTTTTCAATTAGCTGAAGCGGGCCTGTAAGTTGCTTCCAAGCATTAGCTCCTAAGACCATGAATGATTTGCCTCCTCAAGGTTTAAGCATAAACGAAGGAGGTTTTAATGCATTGTTATTGAAGAATATAAGTTTTCCCTGAGGCCTATAATGGCAAACCTATCATTTAGATATTTAGGACCTATAGCATGAAAAGCTCTTAAAACCAAAATGAAAGTCGTAAAAAGATCCTCTTATGAATCAGTAGCCAATACAACTCTTTAAGTGCTTTGGCCACAGAGCTGTATTTGGGAATTTTAAGCACCAGTCTGGCAGCCGAATGTTGAACCTTCTGGAGTATATGAAGCAGCTGCTTTGAGGTCACAGCATGGAAGCTATTGCAGTTGTCCAGCCTTGGTGCTATAAGGGCAAAGGTCACTGTTTTCCTTGCAGCTAAGGGGAGTAAGCAATGTTATTTTAAAGATTTTATCAATGAAAACCACGTACTGGCTACTGATAGTGCTTGTGGTTGAAATGAGAGTGCCTTATCAAATTTGACTCCCAGGTTTTTGTGTCACTTCTACTGTGGGTGGAGGAGGGGGCAGATAATCTGACCACCACATCATGGGAGAAATTAGATAAGACTTCCCAAACAGTAGAATTTCTGTTTTGTCAGTCTTACATTTTAAGTTTTTTTTTTTCCATCCAATGAATAATATTTACCAAACAATTCTTAAAATTCTGGTCAGACACAAAAGAATGCTTGTCCAGAGACAGGATCAATTGAGTATCGTCTGCATAGGAAGTGGTTGCAATTTCCTAAGAAGTGATCAAAGATATCAGATGGGCCATATAAATGTTAAATAAAGAAGGACTAAGTGAAAAGCCCTGCTAGACTCCAAAAGCTAATGATCTCTCTTCAGATGAATACTGTCCAATGGAAACTGATTGTTTTCAATCAGTCAGGAACGATCTATACCAGTCCCAGGCCTTGTCAGAAATGCTGATGTCTAGAAGACACTGGAGAAGTATGGAAGGAAAGATCATATCAAACGCTGCTGATAGATCCAATAGGATCAGGACAGAGTAATTACCAGCATCAAGTATCATCTTAATAGCCTCTGAGACTTTGAGCAGGGAAGACTCTGTAGAGTGCAACACAGAAATTATACTTGAGGGTATTCTTGTGTCAGCTGTATCCTATTTGGTTTACTGACTACTCTTAGGTGTGGGTCATCAAAATATTTTTGAGAAGTCATCTCACCTCAACTTATCGAGGCATGCTTAATCATTTGACGACTTCTCACACTGGGGTAGGAACAGTGCCGCCCCGGCGGACTCAACTAGGGAAAGCTAATCTATTCCTAGGAGTTCTTATAAATCTCAGATCAGAACAATGCACTGGGTCCTGTTTTTTGGGGGGGGACAAAAATAAATATAAAATATACCTAGAGGTATACTCAAAATCTTATTTATTCAATGAGCTCCTCTGGTATGTTTAAAAGCCTTAAAAAGAAGCGTTCGTGAGGTGAAGTGCAATGGATCACCTTACCTAATATTTATGTGTTACCAACATTTTTCGACCTCTGCATGAGCCCAATAGGGTCTAGGGTCTTCTTCAGGTTAGAACAACTATAGGGAAATGGTGTGCATTCAAACCATGCAAGAAAGTGAAAAAAAGCTTTTTTGCACCCTACCTGTCCCTCTCATGGTTCAGAAAATACCTCAAACAAAATGAGAGAGAGAAGGGAGGGGGACAAGATAAGATATAAATCGATGAGACTCACTTTTATTGGGAGGGAGCACGAATGTGGCCCTCAGGAGTTTATTCAATGTCAAATATAAATACTGCACATACTTTTCTCAAGACACATTAATGGTTTTTAAAAACCGCCCTTGGGTTCATATAACATAACACCTGGTGGCTGTGGCTTACATAATCCGTCGTGGCAACCATTAAATCATATACCAATTCTATCGGTAGCATTATTTTAAAACAAGGAAAAGAAAGGCGGTGGGTGAGAGCTAACTGAACTCCCAGTCTGTGGGGATTTTTTTTTATAGTACTGTTTCAGTGTATCATGCACTTTCTTACGGTTGCTTATTTTTCATGCTTTTGGCTATTTTACTTACCCCAGTCATAATAAACTGCGGGCTCTATAGCTAAGTGTGGGACAGTGTTTCCCACTAAAAAAATCATTTAACCATGACAGAAGGCCCGGCTTTGATGACGATGTGATCTCATCAATCCTAGCTGTACCACCTCTTCTCAATGACACGCCAATGAGCCTAACCATCATCAGTGCTAATGATTGGCAGGCTCTGACGGACCTCAAATGTACACAAATTAATACGCTGTTGCATGGCACTCTAATGACAGAATATCTGAGGGGCAACGTGTCCCCTCGAGGCCTAATAGTGACTAGCAAACCACGCATCTTCTTAGAAAATGCTGAATTTCGAAAAAAAAAAACTGGTCCCTGGTAGGATGGGAATGCACCAGAGACTGGCTGGTTTTAATTATACAGACCGTAAAGAAACTGTTTGACGAACTATTGATAAAAATTAAGATAAGGGAGACTACTCTGAAAGCACAGGTCTCTATCACAGTTTTCAAGAAAAAATTGGATGAGACAAATAAAATTATCAACGAATTCAAAGAAAATCTGACAACTCAAAAAATACAGAAATTCCAAAAGATCTAAAAATGTTTTCAATGAAAACCGTTTATCCATATTCCAAGCCAGATTTCAAAAGTGACAGGAGCGATCGATCGCATAGTTTTTCTACCAGATCTTCAACATCAGAATCTGACCAAAGTGACTCCGAATTCAACAGACCAAGAGGAGGTAAATCAAAAAACAGAGGCTGCTATCAGAACCAATACTTTGGCCCACCGCAATACCATCAACAACAACCGATGGGATGGACTCCATTCCAAGGCCCCCACTACAGAATCCCTTCAGCAATCCACCTTGGTCTCAACAAGCAAGGCCTTTTTTAGCCAAAGGTGGAGGAAGGAGCAGAGGAAGAAGTAAGGACTGAAGGGTCCAGAGGAACCAAGAAGAAGGGCAGAGGGATCAGAGAGACCAGTCCCCACAACCAGGAACAAGCAAGGACAGAATGTAGTGGTCAACCTAAGTGACACTGTTCCCATTGAAACTCAAGTGCACGTCCTAAACAAAGGCCTAGGTTTTGTTCCAACCCAAAAACATGTCAAATTCACATTTTTTTTAAAATGCCGGAGTTTTTGCGGATTATACGTTTAAAAAGTTCTTTCTGGAAAAGCCAGGAGACACAAAAGAGATGAACACAGGCCTATGGAGAAAGTCGGCTTTCAATCCACCCATAAACAGTCTCCCTATAGAAGTACAAACATTTGATAAAGCGGTAAAACAGGAGTTAGAAGCCCTTAGGAATACACTAAGACAGTATTTCCACAACACCTTGAAAGCTGAAAAAGAAGCATTAATCAATCTGATTAAAAATAAGGATATCATAATCAAGCAGGCCGACAAAGGTGGCGCAGTAATCATGCTGCCTTTTGAGATGTACAAACAAGGGTGCAAGAAGCTATTATGTGATAATAGAAACTACAAAAAACAGGAAAAAGATCCTACTGCAGACATCATGGAAGACATCAGCTTCATGGTCAAAAGGACAGAAGAAGTGGAATAGATAACAAAACAGGAGGCAACTTTCCTAGTAGAAGCAAACCCAATAGTGCCCTACTTCTATATTCTGCCGAAAATACATAAAGGAAAAATACCACCACCAGGGCACCCAATCATGGCAGGAATAGGATTGGCACTAGAGCCCCTATTCAAAATTCACGGATCACTTCTTACAGCCTCTAGTGAAAAGAATGCCCTCTTATGTACAGGACACAAAGGATATGTTAAAAGCCTTAAACCAGATACAATTTGACCCCGAAAAACAACTCCTTCTAACACTAGATGCAGAAGCTCTTTATATGAGGATCCCTCAAGAAGAGTCATTAAGAGTATTGGACCAACTATTACAAAAAGAAGAATGGACATTGATAACCCCACAGGAGTTTGTAATGGATTGTGCCCATACAGCACTCACAAGGAACTACTTCAAGTTTGAAGAAGAGTTCTACTTGCAAACCCATGGGACTTCTATGGACACCACATTTGCCCCCAGTGTACCATGCCTTTACGTTCATGCCTTTGAAGTAGAATAAATCTACAATGAAGAATATCCATTCCTGGACCACATCAAGGTATGGAAGCGTTATATCGATGACATTTTTATCATTTGGACAGCCACAGCAAATATGGCTAACCAATTCACAGCCTGGATCAATAGCGTGAACGATTATCTGAAATTCACGATGACATTCAGCAACAAGGAAATTCCCTTTTTGGATCTAATGATCAGTCCACATGGAAACACACTGAGGAGCGAGGTTTATTACAAACTGACAGATAGAAATAATCTACTACAGTACGACAGCAATCATCCAAAGTCATTACGAGATAATCTTCCACTAGGGCAATTCCTGCGATTGAGAAGAAATAGCTCAGACAAAAACGACTTCCAAAAACATGCAGAACGACTAACTGTGAATTTGAGGGAGAAAAAATACCCTTGACAAGTAATAAGTCATGCATGTAAAAGAGCATATCACACCCCGAGAGAAGCCCTACTTGATAACTCAGTCAGAGAGATGTCAGACCGTCTGATCTGTGTAACCAACTTTGGGCAACACTCAAAAAAAGTACAGAAAATAGTAAAAAAGCACTAGAACATTCTGACATCTGGTACCCTAATGTTTACAAAGACCAATGTTTTCATTCAGATGAGGGCGATCGATAAAAGATTAACTAGTAAACACCCATCCGAAATCACAAGAAGTAAAAAATAACCAACTCACACTGTGGAATTTAATGCCTATTACTGACCATGCCCCTTGTGGATACTGTAGTGTATGCACCTTAACCAAAAGGATAAGACAAATAGAGCTAGGCCTAAGAACCCCATGGGTACAAAAGACGTTCACAAATTGTGATTCAACCAATGTGGTATACCTTCTGAGATGTATCTGTGGTGAAAGATATGTGGGGATGACCACAAGGAAAGCCAAAGTGCGGATCAACGAACACAGGAGCACCTTCAGGTGTAAAAAGAACACCACGATGTTGATGAGGCATTTGATTGAAAAAAACTCTCTGAAAGTGATTTCGAATTGACCATCATCGAACAAATTCAAACCAGAGACACCAACACTAAAAAAACATTTCTGATACAGAAGTGAGAGAGGCTGCAATCTCCCACCTGGCTGGCCACCAACAAACCAAATATTGTGATGTCAAATATGGAATAACACCCCCTACCACATCACAGTGAGACTCACATTGCCAAGAACTCATATGCACCAACAACTCTCCAAGCTGTCTTGAAAGAAACAGTAATAGAAATCAACATAAAATAAAATAATGATATAGAAGTAAAGAAAAGATTTGTACACACACTCCTCCCCTTAAGTAGCACTAACACATGAGTTATAAGTTAAGGGACATATATACATATACAAACACTATAACACTAAGGGGGATATTCTCAAGAACGTGTGATAATTATCTCAAAATTAGCTTAACGCAACTTTGCACATCGCAGTCTATCGCGGGAAAATAACGCAGTGTTAACATTGTATTCTCAACACGGCGGTACCATGCGATAGTCTCATGCTAACGCGTCAAATGACCGCGATAAAATTACCGTGATGGCAAAAACCTGCGAAACACGAACGCGAAAAAAGTTGCGATGTGGCTAACGCGATAAAAAAATCAGCGATAACCAGCGACAGGCCTGCAATTCCCACGCGTCATGCGGGAAAATGCACTATAAAAGCACCGAAAAACACAAACAAAATAATTCAAACTGGGTAGCACCATGGAGGAAGCCGGAGCAAGTACAGAGGACGACCAGAACCCCACAAGCCCCCAGGAGGACCAGCCTGGGACCTCAGGGTCACGAAGGGCAAGGAGAAGAAGACGAGGAAGACGAGGTTCAGTCCGCAGGAAAACAGGATCATCATCAGGGAGGTGATAGAACACCACCAACAACTGTTCGTCACCTCCAACGTGTCATTGGCAAATAAAAATGCAATATGGCAGTCCATCCTGGACAAGGTGAATGCAGTCGTAGTGAGGAGGAGGACAATTGGAGAGGTCAAGAGGCGCTAGAATGATGCGAAGCGCAAAACCAAGAAGAAACTCGCTGACAACCATCAGGCAGCAATGCAGACTGGAGGTGGCAGTCCAGCGGAACACCAGGAGCTGGTTGAGATGGAGGAAATGGTGGCCACAGTCATCAGTGGGGAGACGGTGGCAGGAGTTGGGGGTCCGGACACTGCTCGACATGACCTGACACAACAGCACCAGGGTGAGTACCGAACAGGGACTGGGGGGACGGGGGAGATGGGCACAATGGCACACATGCACAATTAAGTAGAGCACACTGCACACCCACAATGACTCTGGATCATGTCCCTGATCTCTTTGGCACACTGCAGCACACATACAAACAGCAAGTAGGCCCCTGTCCACTATGGGCACAAAGGGGTCCCTCCCCACACAGCACCAATCTCACAACCAACCCATGCACACGTGTCAAAACCAGCAAAGCTGCGTGTCTGTGAGCCACACTGACAATGCAAGTGAAACTGCATGACGAACAGCATGGCTGCAGTCCAATTATCATGACATGGTGCACGCCACGACACTGAGGTGGCTGAGTGTGGAACACATCCGTAAAGGAGCAGGTCACACTCTGACACATCCACGTGCACAAACAACCCCTGACGTCAACAACACATCTGCGGATAAACCATGCCCAAGAGTCCAAAATCCGAACTAGAGCCAAAATTAGCCAAGTCTGCAACATCTCAGCACTGTAGAAGCACAGAAGTCAAAGGCACACCGCCTCAAAGGGATAAGGGGCAGCAAAATCACAGCTGTAGGGGCGACTCTCCCACAATGCAGCACACACACATAGCAATAACAGCACATCATCATTGACGACAATGTGGTACAAAGTGCAACACTCGCACTACAGAACAGACGACACAAATGGTTCCTCTTGTGCGTAGAAACTGGCCAATCACATCTGGCATAGCAGGAAACTGTGAGATGATAATGTACGTGTACAACCTCACATCCGTGATGTAGTTCAAATGTCCACTGTCCCACATCAAATAGTCAGCTCCTCCCAAACAGTCACAATGTACATTGTCATGCAGTCTGTATGTAAACTTGAACAATGCGTCAACATACATGTCAACACAATGTTAAAATGCATCTCCCCTTCACATTGCAGCGGGACAATCAACACCTCCTGCAGAGCAGACCAGACAACTCATCAGTGATGATGAAGAGGACCTCCACACCTTCGACACCGATGCCCTACAACAGCTCATGGACAGCTACAGCAACCCACCTCCAGGAGCAGGGCAGCCCAGCTGCATCGAGGAGACCCCACCCCCTGCACAGACCACACAGCAGGAAGCACCCACCACCACGGCTGGCTCCCAGCACCTCACCGAAGAACACATCGCATTCCAAGGCCATGTGTTAGACTGCCAGAAGGAGGTGGCTGAACAGGTGCGGTGGGGTTCGACCTCATGGCAGCCAAACTAGATGACAGACGTGGGTGTCTAAGTCCCATCAGGGACCACTTACACTCCCTAACAGACACCCACAGTTCACTCCATGATGTCCAACAATCCATGCCCGACATCGCTGGAATCATGACTCTGAGAGGAGAACAACTGTCTAGTCAGAGTGGCCTCAGCGATGTCAGCCGAGAGTTGGCACAGATGCTGAGGATAATGGAGAACAAGGAGCGGATGCACGCGGAAAGAATGGCTGCCACGGATGCACACCAGCGAAAAGTTGTTGGGATCTTCCATGCCCTGCAGATCCTCATCATCGCATTGCTGCCACTAAGGCAGTCGCTGATGAATGCTGCTGGTACTTCTACACACACATCTCCGGCCCCTGATGTGTCAGTGGCACACAGTGCTGCAGACCAAACATCAGCACCCACATGTCAGACAGATGACATAGAGGACGAAGATGCGGATGATTCCACCTTTGTAGTAAGAAGGAGCCAGTAGCAGTCTTCTCCGCCATATGCCCTGCTTCAGCTTGGTTCTGCCCTCTGCATCATGCCCTGTAACAACATCTTCCACTGTCCCCCGAAACACTCTGCGACACTCACCTTGGACCTCGACATGGACTGCCATATTTTGTTTGCTTACCAATGACACAGCGATTAGACTGCGGACTGTACTCTTCCTCTTCCGATGTACTTGTCAATCCCTAAATGACTCTGGCTGGCCCTCCACTGGGCTACAATGTAATGTGGGGTTTGCATGGCCATGTACTGCTCCAGCTCCGACACTCCACCGAATGTGAATAAATCATTCAAATTCACACAGATGTGTCATGTCCAAAATCGATCAAGTATGAAAGTATGGATGAATGTAAGGACATTGATTGCCCAAAAAGGTACACCCTGGGAAATGAAAGCAATGCGCATGTTTGACCGTGACACACATAGGAAGTGAGATGACTGGGAATGTGTGCACTAGCTGTGGCCTCATTGCTCTGAAACAACAATCGCGCAATTTCTCAACTTTGCCCCATGCAATGTTTGAAATAGGGCTGGGTATGAAATGTCAAAGTCGTTGGCAGGCCTAAAGTAGTGTCCACCATCACATTTGACAACAGAACATCTCTTGGCATACCTACTCACACTCAACTGGGTGGACACAGCCTGTAGTGATGGATCACATTGATCCACATGGCAAGAAAATGCTGAAGACACGTAAGAGCACAGGTCTATCAGCAACTATCCCAACCACTATGTCTGGCTCACAGAGGTGGAGCTGGCAATAGGGACTCACCCCTAAGTGAAATGCGTTAGTCAGTCCCTCCCTGTGTATGGACAATGCTCATTGAGGCACACAATTTGTCATGCTAATCAACACTCATCACAGTTGAACACTAGTGAAGTTGCGTAGACTTTATTAGCATGTGCGTGTCAGTACGGGCAAGACAAGGGCCACAACAGGCAGACCAATGCATCAGACACTAACAGGCAGCATTCGGTCACGGTACAGTTCCACGTGACAGGCTTTGTGCATGCGCCCGGGATGTTCTGCCATTGCGTTGGTGGCACTCGTAGAACCGGCACTCTTCTGACCTGCGGCAGTTATGTGGATGATATGCCACAGCTCGGAGCAATGAGTCGTATGTGTGTGCAACGTTTGGACGTATGGGTTGTTGTGTACGTAAGTGTCAAGGGCATTCCATGCAAGAGTACCTCGAGTAAGAACTTCTGTGTGTGGGGTGTGGATACGTTGGTCTTTCATTAGCGCTGTGCGTGGTGTGGGAGTCGTCATCATCTGCTATGGTATCTCTCTCAGGGGGTGCCTGCCGCATGCAAGACCAAGGTCGGAAGTGCAGATGTCCTTCCCCCTTATGTATTGAGACAAAGGAGCTTTCATCCCTAATGTTAGTCTGACAACTGCTTGCATTCTGGGAATGTGATGTGGCCTTCGCGCTGCAATTGAGGCTAGGCCTTAGGCTTATGGTGCACCAATAGCGATCCACACACAACAGTTGGCATGCATGAGCCAAGAGCCCGAGCGGCCTTGCGCTCCTTGTACAATCCCTTCGTGCGCGGCTGCCCTCCGGGTGCATGCAACATTGCAACATTGTCGATTGCGGGCCGTGTGGCGCAGACACTGCAACAGAGACACACGCATCAGTTGGTTTCCTGTCCAGCCCAGAAATGAACCACGCCCAGAGCCCAGGGATAATTATTCACACTCCTATGCTGGCCTGGCGTACACCGACCCAGCCCACTCGGCTTACGTATAAAGGGGGGACGACGACGCTACGTGTCCCAGTTCTTCCCCACTGCCGGAGGTGACATGGCTGCGTCCGCCTTGCATATCACGAGACTCAATCATGAAGGGTCCATGACTTGCCTTGCACAGAGTTGGTGGCACCGGATACACTGCGGCCAGCAAGGGGCCTACCGCCACGGAACGGTGACTTTCGGTGCACTGAGGTAGGGGCACCTTAAGTGCTGAGCGGGTGTGCAGCCTGCGATGATGCGCCGTCCTGGTGGTCCGGACTGGTAAGGATTTGTGTGAGCCCTGCTGGACCGCAGTGTAGGCCTGAGCCAGCGGGCAGCGCGGGCCTACCGCCACGTGGCGTTGCCTCGCGGTTCACAGAGTTAGTGGCACCTATAGAGCTGAGCAGGTGTGCAGCCTGCGATGATGCCGTGTGCACTGATATGATCTCTGCCATTGCGAAATCAAGACCCAGAATCACGTGTGTGACCTGGTGGCCCGCGGGGCTGCATGATGTGGAGGCTGCCAAGGTCGCGGGCCCCGGGCTTGGAGCTTGCACCGGCACGTGGTGGGCCCTCTTGGAGACACGCTGGTGGCGGAAGGTGAGCAGTGAGGCCTGGGTGCGCAGGGGCGGGCAAACACTGCTGGGCGGCGGGAGGGGCTGGGGTGCAGCAGCCTGTGTGTGCAGGGGCAGCCAAGCGATGATGGCGTGTGCAATGATATGAACTCTGCCATTCATAAATATGGACTCTTTCAGATAAGGGACCTGGTGGACTGCAGTGTATACCGGCACGTGGTCGGAGACACATCGGTGGCAGCAGGTGAGCAGTGAGGCCTGGGTGCGCAGGGGCGGGCAAACACCGCTGGGCGGCGGGAGGGGCTGGGGTGCAGCAGCCTGTGTGCGCAGGGGCGGCCAAGCGATGATGACGTGTGCAATGATATGAACTCTGCCATTCATAAATCTGGACTCTGTTTCAGATAAGTGACCTGGTGGACTGCAGTGTATCCCAGCACGTGGTTGGAGACACACCGGTGGCACCAGGTGAGCAGTGAAGCCTGGGTCCACAGTGTCGGCACTCTCTCTCCCTCTCCCTCTCTTCCTTTCACTGTCTCTCTCTCTTCCTCTGTTACTCTCTCTCTCCTTCTCCCTCTCTTCCTTTCACTGTCTCTCTCTCTCTTCCTCTGTTTCTCTCTCTCTCTCTCCTTCTCCCTCTCTCCCCCTTTCTCTCTCTTTCTCTCTCTCCCTCTCTTTCACTCTCTCTCTCTCTCCCTTTCTTTCTCTCTCTCTTTCTCTCTCTCTCTGTCCTTTGATGAGCGCATGACACACCTTCTTATCTTGAATTTTGTCTTGCAGGCTGTGTCTTACAGATTGTCCAGAGAAGACCTGCCATGACTCTTCCGAATAGTTGTTTTGAGTTAAATTTGAATAAAATAATTTGTTTGGAAATTCAAAGATGAATAAATGATTCTCCTTTTTCTGACCACACATGAATGTTAATTGTTGTACTTGTGCGACATCAGGCGAATTGTTTTGTTCATGATTTCGTGAAGGTGATGTAAAATATTGTTGGCCGGGGTAGGGCCCTGGGGGGAGGTCCTGGGGGGGGTGGCGTGGGTGTTGTGGCCCTCTTGGGTGTCCGGCTGCATGATCAGTAGCTCCATGGCATCTGTTGTTCTTCTGGTGTGGCTGTGGGCTGGGCTCCCATCTCTGGTGCAGGTTATCGTCCGACTTAATACCAGGAAAGAGCAGGTGTTAATTCCCTGCTGCTAACGCGCCTTATCGCATGTTTTGTGTTCTTATCGCCGATCTGGCTGGTCGTTGAGAATGTTGTGAAGTGGTGTTGTCGCGGGATTTTGCACGGGAACGCCTAATCTGCATCTCATTAGCGTTAGTTGTGGTGTCATCCGTGGCGATGTTTTTTGCAGCTGCTATCGCAGGAAAACTGGCGATATCGGCTGTTAGCACCAGCTTGTGAATAGGGCGATAAATCTATCGCCACTTTGGCTGCGATAAAGTGCCGCTAACTCGGCGATAAGTCCTTGAGAATATGCCCCTAAGTGTCTGACTCTCGTGATAAACAAGAGTATTTCTACAAGGGGATACTGGTAGCCCATAAATAAGATATATAAAATGTATACATAATTCATAGCAATAATAAGAACTACAAGGCTTAGCTTTCAACTTTTTCTAGAAGAAAAAAACATCTTAAACAATCTGAGTTTTTTTAAAAACAAAACCAGCAGAGGTCAATAGTAAAAGATCTACAACTCCAGGTGCGCTTTATAGTTCTAAGCACCCCGTCGATAGTAAAGTGTCAGAGACGCGCCGGCAAACACTTACAGGCAGTTCGATCCCACGGCCCCGGCCTCACGTTACAGCAGTGGACCGGTGGAGGGTTAGGTGACTACACCGCATCTACCTTCTGACGAAGTAAGTAGAGCCACATGTGAATGGCAGCGGGGCACTTCAAAACGAAGCCTCGCTGTATGTACTTCTTTTTCTTTCTGTTTCTCCTGCCGTGCTGGTACCGCTAGGAGCACTTCCTCCTGCTCGTGCCTGAATTAAATGACAAAACACTAAAGCATTCGAGTCACACATAGGGGGCACATACTTGCAACGCAGAATGAGCGCGATCGAGAGTGCCGCAGATATATATTTTTTAAACGAAGCACAACCTATCTTGGTGTTCTATCAGTACCTCCGCAGAGTCTGTGCTAAAATGTTTGCATGATGATAACAAACTATCACATTTATATGATCGGCACACACAGGGGGGCACATACCCTTACCTTTGACGGAGTTAGACCGCGCAAATAGAGGCTTCATGTCTACTATACATTCAAGTTCATTTATTGGAAGAACAAATAGTGATTAGAGGCCTGTCGTGACAACAGATGAAGGGCACACTCAACTGCATGTATTTTAGTCTAGTACTTTGGTGTTTTGGGTATCCTTCCAAGCATGATGAACAGTGGGCTCATTTAAACACTCGGTGACCTACACCAAACATTTCTTTTTTGTTAATATCTGAAAAAATGTTTATCAATTTGACAATGTACTGCAAAATAAGGAGCTTTGACCCACAACATTAACACCAAATCACAAAAATAAGGAATGCTACCATGGGATTGGTATGACTCTAGAAACATTTACTGTTCTGTTTCTCTCTAACATCCATTTTGTACCACTAGTGTGTGACTATGGAGGAGGCGCCCCCCACACTTAGCTATGGAGCCCGCAGTTTAATATGACTGGGGTAAGTAAAATTGCCGAACAGCATGAAAAATAAGCAAGCGTCAGAAGGTGCATGATACACTGACACAGTAATATATATTTTTTTCCCCACAGACTGGGAGTTCAATTAGCTCTCACCCACTGCCTTTCTTTTCCTTGTTTTAAAATAATGCTACAGATAGAATTGGTACATGATTTAATGTTTGCCACCACGGATGATATGAGCCACAGCCACCAGGTGTTATGTTTTATGAAACTAAGGGCGGTTTTTTAGGTCGAGCCTGAGCCAGCGCGCATGCGCTGCTCTGCGATGCTTCTTGTAAGCACTATACACTACTCTGTGTGGGTGTGACTCCCCCCACTCATTGGGTTGGTTTTTGCCTGTGTCATTTTGTCATCGTAGCCTGCAAATGGCTAAAGGTGGGTGCATGTCCCACCTCTTTTGCAAAGGTTCACTCCCACAGCGGCCGCTGCAGTGCCTCCTAGTCTCCCCTGCACCACTCCCCCTTGTCTCTTTGTGCCCGCCCCCACTACTCCTCTTGAGCTGCTTGTTTATTTATTTATCTTGTGCTCCGCAGCCCCAGAAGGACTCTAACTCGCAGGGCGGCAGCTGCAGTGCACGGCTGGGAGGAGGGAGGGTCGCCCCAGAGGCGCATGAGATTTAATCAGGTGACCTTAAGGGCGACTGGTAGTGCATGTGCGTGCGTAATGCTTGTGAGCGTTCGAAGTGAGTGATTACTTACGAACATTACTATGTTTATGCAGTCCCCTGGAAACTGGGGCAATTAACCATACATTTATTGGCTCCTGTGCACACGAGTCATCGAGCCTTTGCCACCAGATCAGCTTCTTTCTACGTGCCTTTTCTGATCCCTCTCATTGTTGGGGTTGGGTGGGTAAGGGGCTTGGTTGTGCCAGTTTTGCCTGATGTGTTGCCCGCCTGGCGTCATGTCCACCCATTGAGCGGTGTCTCATCCTTACACTGGATCTGCCAGCTCTATCCTCTATCGCAGGGCAAGTACGGGCATGTCCTATGGGGAGGTAAAGGGAGGGGCCAGCTGCTCGTGCTGCTACAGATAATAGGTTGGTTTCAAAATAGTTTTCAGACTAATAGATCAATAGCATAATGTTATGTGCATTTAAAGGTAATCTAATGAAACTTACTTTAAGGACAGGCGTGTTGGCTCTGCGCCAGTCCTTCATTTTACGGCAGCCCTGAACGGAGGCAATGAGTTTCACAGCTGAGCACTTCTGCTTTTGCACAAACCCTTAAGGAAAGGTTGGTGGCTAGGCGAGCCTAAAGCAAAGCCACCCCTCTCATTTCAGCACTAAACGGCTATGGAAAAGTGGCGGCAAAGTTTACCCTGGCCCAGCCAGACGAGCTCGATTAGACGTAGCGATCCCATTTCTACAAGGTGTTGCAGTTTTTATTTCAAAGTGAAGAAGAGGGTCTAGTCGTCAGAGGAGGTGGGCCTTCCACACATACCCGACTCCAACTGCCCACGATAAGTTGCCAGCAGGAGATTAACCCAGGAGTGGAAAGGAGATAGCCAAATATGCACATACTCATCACCCACGCGTTTATTCTCTGACTTTTCCTTCTGATCTGCTTTACTCTCCATCACTCAAGCATCTTTTTTCAATATCCTTTAACCTCATTCAGGAAGGTGTAACTTTGCCGCTTCGTTGAAAAGCGTTCTGACACCCCTGGGCCGTGTTCGCGTTATATAAATTCACAAATTTAAATAAATATATGCTTGGGAACCCTCTATTACCCTCCCACTCCGCCCCCACCCATATCGCTCCTCCCTATTTCGCACCAAACATCTCCCGCTCACCCATCCTCTGCCCGTTCCTGCCTCTCTCTCAAGCGCCAGTCTCTGCCTCTCCCTTTATCTTTCATATATGGCCATGGCGCAGCACGCCAGAACCAAAAACAAACTGCAGAAATATTTCCGAGCAGTTGAACAGCACTCCCATGCAACAACTTCACGTCGCACAAACGAAAACACGCTGGGGTTAGTACCACCAAACAAGAACAATATCCTCTTCTCAAAATATGGGGCTATTTATATTTCTTGGATCATAGATTTGGCACTTTATTTTGATAAAAAAAGGAAAGCAGAGATTCAGTGCAAATACAATAAAAGCATGGGGTGCAAGGTCAGATTTGCTTGTCTGAAAAATAATTATTTTTAATGCCCCAAATGCCTGTGTTTAAACTTTTTCTGTTGAGCAAAGGGAAAATAAAATGTGATGGATTTTTTTTTGTTTCTTTTTTTATTCTATGCTGCACAGCTTTGTCAAAGCCTATTTGTCCAAACAGGGAGACCTATTGGCTTTGCCAATGCTTGTTTAACTATTAATGTGTCTTGAGAAAGTTATGTGCAGTAATGATATTTGACAGTGACTTAACTCCTGAGGGCCACAATTGAGTGCCCCCTCTCAATAAAAGTGAGTCTCATCGATTTATATCTCACCTTGTCCCCCTCCCTTCTCTCTCTCATCTCTTTCAGGTATTTTCTGAACCGTGAGAGGGACCGGTAGGGTGCAAAAAAACTTTTTTGCAATTTCTTGCATGGTTTGAATGCACACCATTGCCACTTCACCTCACGACCGCTTCTTTTTAAGGCTTTTAAACATACCAGAGGAGCTTGTTGAATAAATAAGATTTTGAGTATACCTCTAGGTATATTTTATATTTATTTTCGTCCCCCCCAAAAAAAACAGGACCCAGTGTATTGTTCTGAGATTTATAAGAACTTCTAGGTATAGATTAGCTTTCCCTAATTGAGTCCGCGGGGGCGGCACTGTCCCTACCCCGGTGTGAGAGATCGTTAAAGGATGAAGCATGCCTCGATAAGTTGAGGGTGAGACGACTTCTCAAAAATCTTTTGATGACCCACACCTAAGAGTAGTCAGTAAACTAAATAGGATACAGCTGACACAAGAATACCCTCAAGTATACTTTCTGTGTTGCATTATTTCGGAGGACATACTTGAGGTTGAACCTCCATTACTCTCTCTTTAGGGATTTATTATAAGACTCTGTAGAGTGCCTGGGTCTGAAGCTGGATTGACAGCAATGTAATGCTTTAAAATTCTGCAAATAAGTGGCAATTGAGCATTCATGATTTATTCTAAGATTTTTCCAAGTAACGGTAGCAGCGAAATAGGCCTAAAATTGGCCTAAATCAATGGGTCAACAGAAGATTTATTTGGAAGAGGTTTGACCACTGCCACTTTCCAAGGTCCTGGAACTTCTGCCAAAGAAAGGGAAGTATTTAGTATCTGATTTATAAACAGATTCACATATCAAAGGCCTTGTACAGAAGAACCGGCAGGCATGGATTACGAGGAGAGCCAGACTTACATGAGAGGATAGCCTGCTGTGATTGTTATAGCGGTATCAACTGACAGGTGGAAAGGGTAGATGAAGCTTGCGGGGCATTCAGTACGTCTCCATGTGACTGGCTTGGTTTGGGACAATTGGCATCAAAGTCATGTTGAATTGTTCAAATTATTCTTCAAAAAGGGTGGATAGCCTGTCACACAAAACCTGTGAAGGGAGAATGTCCCTTGATAAGGCTTTTGGTTGTAGACAAGACTTGGAGTTTTGGAAGATTTTTTTAGGGTCAAACTCTGCTTGTTCCACTTGGGTAGTAAATAACCTATTTTGGCATCCCTAATCGGTTTATGGTTGAATTTGTGGGCCAGACTAATCCTATTCTGGTCTTCAGATTTATATGGCGAGCACCATTTACGGTCAAGTTGTTTATAGCGAAGCATTTCGTTGGGTAAGTCCGAGTGTACCATGATGCAGATGGGGTGGAACGGCATCTGCCAGGATGAGCAAGGGGTGCTAGTTCGTCTACGGCATCCAAAATCCAATGGTTGAATAAATCAAGATCATCAAGGAACCTTCCCCTAAGGGAAGGGGAGGCCGTAGTCAACCGAATCGACAAGTTGTAACTCATAATTTTCCCCCATTTAAGAAAAGAGGGATGGTTTAGATCTGATTGGTCATAGGCTGGAGAGACCAGCCGGTGATTATACCACACTTGGACTACTCAACTCTATGCCACTCCACACCACTCAACTCAACTCTAAGCCACTCCACTTTACGGCACTCTACTCCACTCTAAGCCACTCCACTCTTTGCCACTTTACGCCCCTCCACTCTACGACGCTCTACGCCACTTCACTCTATGCCACGCCCCTCTATGAAACGCCACTCATCTCTACGCCACTCCACTGTAGGCCATTCCACTCTACGCACCTCAACTTTATTGCACTTTACTTTACTCCACTCCAATCTACAACACTCTTCTCCACTTAATGCTACTCCATGCCACTTTACTCCACTCTGTGCCACTTCTTTCTACATCAGTCTACTCTACTCCACTCTACACCACTCCACATTACTCTATTCTATGCCCCTCTACTCTGCCCCACTCCACTCTACGACGCTCTACTCCACTCTATGCCACTCCACTCAATTACACTCTACTCCACTCTACGACGCTCCACTTTATGACACCACTCCACTCTATGGCATTTTACTCCACTCCATGCCACTCCACTCTGTGACACTCTATGACACTCCGCTCTACAACACTCCACTCTATGACACTCTGCTCCACTTTACACCACTTTACTCCACTCTACGCCACTCCACTATACAACACTCTACTCCACTCTACAACGCTCTACTCCACTCTACGATGCTCCACTCTACACCACTCCAGTCAATGACACTCCACTCTATGACACTCTACTCCACTCCACTCCACTTCACTCTACGCCACTCCACTCTATGCAACTCCACTCTACGACACTACTCCACTCCACGCCACTTTGCTCTATGCCACTCCCCTCTATGACACTCCACTCCACGCCACTCCACTATACGCCACTTCATGCTACTGCACTCTACACCACTCCACTCTATGACACTCACCTTACACCACTCTACTCTACCCCACTGCAATCTACAACATTCTTATCCACTTTATGGCACTCCACTCCATGCCACTTTACTCCACTCTATGCCACTCCATTCTACGCCAGTCTCCTCTACTTCACTCTTCACCACTCCACATTACTCTACTCTACGCCACTTCAATCTACCCCACTCCACTCAACAACACTCTATTCCACTCTACAACACTCCACTTTACAACACTCTACTCCACTCTACAGAACTCTACTTCACTCTACGCCTCTCCACTCTGCTACACTCTATGACACTTCACTCTACACCACTCTACTCCACTCTACTCCACTCTACACCAATCTACGCCACCTTACTCCACTCAATGCCCTTCCACTCCATGACACTCTACTCTACTCCACTCTACTCAACTCTATGCCACGTTAGTCTTTGCCACTCCATGAAGCTGCACTCTTTCTGCTCATCTCATTGTAGGGCCAACTGGAATGTTGAACACAAGACCCCCATTATTACATATTTTGTTGCTTCAGTGTCAGGCATTCTCCATGGGGTGGGCATACTAGCAGTGGCGGCTGGTGGAATTTGAAACTGGTGGGCAGATGCAGAACAAATAAGCGTATGCGAGCGAGCGCAGCGAGCGAGGCCGACGGCAATAAGGAGGGTTCGGGGGGGTTCTCCCCCGTGAAGAAATTAAAAAAAAATTGGCATCTTTTTGGTGCGATTTTCAGCACTATTTCTGTGATGAATGGACTAAAAATTCAGGTCTTCTAGGCATTCATAAAAGAAAAGTCATACATTATTTCAGAGAATTTCTGGGTTGCCAAGCAAGTCTCACTTCTGAAGAGGGCTAGGGTACTAAGCAAGACTGCTTTGGCTCTACCCTTTCCAATAGAAAACACTAGTTAGCGATGTGAACAAGTTTAATGGACAAATCTGGAGTCTAGGGAGAGTCCCTCTCCTGAGAAAGAAATTAAAAAGATTGGCAAATGGTGCATTTTAAAGCAAATGAATGCAGCGATAAAGCAAGGCTTATTAAGCAGTGGGAACGTATAGTCTTGAAATATTAAACATTAAAAACTGCCCCGTATCTTCTTGCATTAATTTGTTCAACAGTTACTGTAATATGTAAATTGTTCTGCATGACAACTTTAGCCCTTTAAAATGTATGCTTGCCCAGTGTCTTGCACTGCATGCAGCATTAACTTTGGAAAAATATGTTCTAACCAGACTTCGGGAAGCACCCACAGCTGCTGTCTGTAACCAGTCATATAGAAATATGTGCAGACAGGTCTTTAAGTGAGATGAAAAAGTGGGTGCTCCCTATAAAGGAACATGCCAAATACATTTCTGTGATTCCCATAGTGTGCCATCAGACCGGTATTTTGGTTTCTCTCTGAGATGTAATTTTATCCAGATAAATGGCACAGCAACTGACATACGCCTAAAGCCTGTCAGTATGATTGGCTTTGTCACTGGGTGTTAGCTGTTTAAGATAAATGAGTAACAACAATGATTTCTTATAAATAATTAACATTGAAAATGTTTAAATTCTGAAATAGTGAGTCTGTGAATTAAATAGCATTGAGGCCTGTGGAAGGAGTTTTGGCCTTCAATTATGTGTGCTTTATGTTAGATATGTATCCTCTTTTTCTTTGCATATTTTGTCCATCTGCACATCTTCAAACCCCTCTCTTTCCTCTTCAGCATCCTCTTTTCACTGTTCCCAGAATGCCCTTCCTCACTGTTCAACAGCCTTGTACTGCAAGAACACAAGGGTATAACGGAGTGCAGGCATGCGCCGATTGCTAACTCCTTAGATAAGACAAGCAGGAGTTCTGTCAGCTGCTCCAAACTGCAATTGACACTGAACAAGGCTTAAACCCAAAGCACTGTGTTATGGACTGCACAAGTCGAAGATGAAAACTGCAGAAAATATCCAAATAAGAGGCAGAGATGGACCCAGAGTTACAGAACAGCTTAGCAGGAAAAAAGCCATAATAGACACGTGTTGGGAGTGGGTGAAAAACAAGATGAGTATAGACCAGCCAGACACACACTCTAGGTTGCATAGAATTTACATTATGCACAAGTGTAACATTTTGCCCTCCCAGACCCATATGTCGTACTACTCAGTCACACCTTGTACACAACCTAGTCCATTATTCTGTGCTGCGGTCCCATGCTCTGTGCAGCCCATCTTTCTGTACTACAATGTGCAATGCAATGTGCTGCATAGTGAAGTCCCACTTGTTTCTTTGTGCAGTGCCGTGCCCTGCAAGGCACAGTTCTCTCTCTCTCTGACCTGCGTAGACTCGTATTCTGCATTGAGCATTCATGTTCACGCTGTTCTGTCCCATTTTCCAAACATGCTTACCCTACATTCCACACAGGGCTATTTTCAATTCCATGCTGCATTCTTCACATCTGCACATAGTGTAATCACCCAAAATCAAGTTTTTTTAAAGGAGTCTGGTCTCTCTCGTGTGCTGACAAGCCCTATGCTCTGCCCTGCACTGTCCAACAGTCTAGTCTGTGCTTTTAAGTCCAACCCTCTGGACTGGACTATACCATGTTTAGCTCCGCACATCCCTTCATGCTGCACTATTGAATGCCACTTTTTGGACAGCGCAGGTTCATGTTCCGCACCGCCCAGTACCCATTCCACATCAGCCTTTCCGCACAGTCCACGCTGTACAAACGCTCAATCCACGCTGCACAGTAACACATCCTTAAACATTTTGTCAAACACTTAAAATTCACCTTGCTGCAATGCAACTGAATTTGCACAAAATCACTCCGTGTAATATTTCCCTAAAACAACCCTCCCTCTAAGTGCACAAAAATGCTGAAGGTAAAACACAACAATGCAACTGAATTTGCACAAAATCACTCCGTGTAATATTTCCCTAAAACAACCCTCCCTCTAAGTGCACAAAAATGCTGAAGGTAAAACACAACAATGCAACTGAATTTGCACAAAATCACTCCGTGTAATATTTCCCTAAAACAACCCTCCCTCTAAGTGCACAAAAATGCTGAAGGTAAAACACAACGAGCCTGCTGGCTGACGAAAAGTGCCCGGAGACACAACAAAATCAGCTCCGAGGGACATATTTCCACACCTACGTCACTTACTAATTGGCACCAAGAAACAGATGCAACTTGGAGCGGTTTTCTGTTGTTTGCTGTTATATATATATAATTTATTTTTTTAAACTCTGCGCTTAAGTTTTTGCAGTCAGGTGATGAGTTTAGTCAGCAACGCCGGTTCTAGACATCATGCACAGCACAGTTGCATGCACGCGGTTTTTAGAGGTTTTTCAATGCCCCACCACACTTGCATATTTACTGCCCGCTTTTATTGCTAGTGAGCCAACAGGTCAGAGTGCTTGATAAAAATATTGCTAAAAAACAAAAAACTGTTTATAGAGCAGTTCGATGACAGGGAATGAGAATCAGCGGGGTGGGGAGGGGTGAATGAGAGCAAGCAGGTGAGGTGAACTGAAGGGTGTCTGGGGGTGCAATAACTTTGGCTCTGAGGACGAATGTCCTGTGAGAGTGGAAAAGTGACAGGTTGACTTACCCCTGAAGCTGTTCTTCGTCTTGTCTCTCTTCCACCTGGTTCCACATTGTACTGCACTGTTTGATTTTTTTGTGAGAGGAAAAATCTCAGAGAAAGAGCTCCAGATCTGTGTGGAAGGCACTAAAAATGCAAACTGGAGACGTTGTGGGCGCTGTATGTCTTTGAGGACTTCACCAGATGCCACTTCCGGCGTAAATAAAGAGCCAGTGCCCCCCACAAGCAGCGACATGAGAGCTTTGAAGTTCCCCGATTTAGTCTGATGCCTGGGATTGTTCTATAGGGGAGGAACGTACGGGTAGAAGTATTCATCAGAAAAACTTCTTTCCTAACAAGCCAATGCGATTTGATTTTCTGAGGCACAGAGCAGTGGGGAACGCAATGGAAGTCTCAACTGCCAGGCTCACGGGTGTCGGGGGTGAGGGAAAGAAATAGTTGAGTAAAAGAGGTGCGTGGAGGTGAGAGTGAACACAGGAGCGTGAGAACTCTAAGGAGGGCCATGAAGAAGGGAGAGAATGAAGAGCAGCCGGCTAACTGGACAGTGTGGGGTTTTCAGAGACTGATGTGAGGAGGCGAGGGGGACATGAAAGGCGAATACGGATTATAGAAAGAAAGGTGAAGATGGGGGGTGGGGGAGGGGAGTCCGGGGGTGATGTGGAAGAGAGAAGGAAGCAGTAGTGCACTGAGCGAGGTTCAGAAAGGAGCGTGAGGAGTTTCCGTAATAGTACTAGTAATAGCCAGTGGCGACTCGCAATACTCGCGGGTGGGGGCCGGAGGAGTTGGTTTAAAATTAAAATAAAAACTTACCGGACCCGGGTCCGTGCCGCTTTGGCGCCTTCTGCGTTCTGCCTCAACTTCGGAACTGGAACAGCTGCGTCACAACCCCTCTCAGCCAACACTGACGCTGCTCCAGCAGCGCCAGGATTGGCTTGAGCAGGGATTCTCCCCGCCCATTAGGAGACCGGGGGCTGCGGCAACAAGCAACCCTCGCTCTCCTAAGGGGAAGGCTACTGCGCATGTTCGGGCTGGTCATAAAAATGACCAGCCCAAAGCCGAACATGCGCACTAGTGCGCTCACCCGCTGTCAGTCTAGTCAAACCCTCAGTGCTGCCGCAGCCCCACCCCCTTCAGCGTGACAGCGTCCTGATTGGAACTAGCGTCAGAACAAGTTCTGACGCTGTAGAACGAAGAATTATGATATATAATTAATTATAGCGATGAATGGGGCAGTGCCGGCATTAGTGGGGCAACGCCCCAGCGCCCCAATGGACGCACCGCCACTGCATACTAGGGACTTACACCGCATGACAGAATTGACCCTGAAAAAAGAGAACTGCCTTGGATCTCGGAGATCCAAGGCAGTTCTCTTATATCTAGTCCCACTGTGTAGATGTGCCCTTTTCCATGTTGAGACAAGCCTTAAACATCTCACTGATATGTTTAGCTGACAGGCCACAATGTCATCACCACATGAAACACAAATGCAGAGAGCTCAGTATATTGGCCATGGTCTGTTCACGGACAGCCAAAAGGATGAGTCTCCTTTGGAAAGCCCACAACTGCAAACACATACATCTGTAAGTAAAAGTGCTAAGTACTATGTAATTGGTGGATGTATGCTACATGAAAGATGGATTGCATAACAACAGAACACAGTCAGCTTGTACATAGGGTTCATACAACCAGTGCCACTTACGTTTCAATTTGAGGCTTTCTACAATTTGCTGAATTGGAGGTCATATGCCACACTCTATTCACATGAATGAAGGAGGCTGAGTCACGCATGCTATTAAGGACTACAAGTGCATAAATATGATTTAGGAATAAACGTTTCTCCAGGATGCACAGGCACACAGACAGAAGCTGCAGCGAGATATGTTTGGGAAACAGAGACCTTGCCATTGAGATGCAGCTAGGCTAAGGACTGATGTGTTTGAAGAAGTAGAAGCCTTGACACAGGGGGGTTGTGAATGAGTGGTCAACAGAGAAGCTAAGGCTCTATCACTGCAGCAGAGTGAATGATGGGAGAGCAATGTGAGAGTGCAAAGGCCTTGCATCAGAACAGAAGGTTGTTATGGAGATATACTTGAGAGAGGGAAATAGCCTAGAATCAGGGCACACTGAAGCTGAGGACTGATATCAGTGATGAGCCAAAGGGTCTAGCATCAGGCCACATGGAGACTGAGGAGAAGTGTTTTTGAAGGTTAATAGGCTTTAAATATGTCATACAGTGTTCTTTTCAAATCACTCAACAATGTACAACAAAACTGCAATGTGCTTTCTGTCCATCACGTTACAGGATCAGCATGGGGTTAAGTATGAGGACCCCAATGACATCCGTTGTCTTGCTGCTTTCAATGCCATTCTAGGTACAGGCATTCTCCTCAGAGGATAAATGCATGGGGCATACATTGCCTGGCCTAATAAGCCCACACAGTAGAAAGTTTCATCTTGGATCTCAGAGAACACAATAATGTGGCACCTTGAAATTCAGACACTGCTATGCCATAAATCGGGTTCTAATGAAGCTGCATCCTTTCTGTCCATCTTGCCATGGGATCTGCTTGGCAAATGACCCTATGCTTTGTTTCTTTGTTTTGTGATGCTACAACAATGTCATGGATGGTGATTTTTAAGCTAGGCATTGCTTCCCCAGTTTGGCAAATATAGAAGGTTCTCATGGTCCAAAAAGTAACCATCCTTTATGCCAGATCTCACTGCTGAACTGTATCATTTCTGTACATCTTGTTGCAAAGGTCAACGTAGGGTTGAATATGAGCCTCTCCCTTCAACACATCCAACATCTTGTCAATTTCCGCTGCAGCTCCAGGCAATACTAATCTCCTTGGAGTGGCCATATTTGAGCCAGGCACTGCCTGGTAGGATTGGACTACAGTGAAGGATTCATCTCTCGTACATCAGCATTCCCTTCTCTCAAAATTGCCTAACCAAAGGTATCCTTTCCACGATGTCCAACAAAACGTACTTTGTACCCATTCCAAAAGTGGAATCTGTCTATGACAGACAGCTTTAACTTTGTGAGGAATAGCTACTATCATCAGTTAAACAGACAGCAATCCCATGGACAACTGCATGCTCCCCAATGTCCCTTTCAGCTTGTTTCACTTTCTTATGACCCTATGTTTTTTCAAGTGTTAAGCTAACCATGCCAGTACATTGCAAAAAGGAAGACAGAAACAGAGGTCTGTTGTCCTTTGCAGGCTTCTGTCCCTGCGTTTGCAGCCCTTCATGAGGATTCTCATGTTGAATCCTACCTCAAATATATTAATCAGGTAGGACATTTGCAAATCCTTGCACACAGACTCTTTGTGCTTTGCTGGGTTAATATATCTGAGGACAAATAAAAAAACTGTCCGGTCACATTGTAGACACTTTGCAAACACTGGACTGTTATACGTCCCGGCTAATATTACACCTGGCCCTTGTAATTATATTTGATCCCTGGTCTAGAATCATTATTATTAACAAGCAGTAGTAAAAAGGAAAAGTGGTCAAATCCCTTATACAGACATGGACGTCAGTTAGAGGTCTCCAGGGGTCGCAGCTGCAACCCCTGGCATGCCCCTTGCGACCCGTGGTACTGCCTTTGCAACCGCTGAATCAGAGGTGGCAAAATCTGGGTCAAAAACACAGGGGTGGCTTGGCATTCATTATTGTCTGCCAGTTTTTCATTATGCTAATAGTGAATAATGTTCTATCATACACTATTAGTGTAATACAAAATTGAGCACACTGGTGGCAGCTGTGGTAAGTAAAAATGGTTTTAAATGTATGCTGTATGCATGCTTGCAAATGAGAGTGTGTTTAAGTGAGAGAGAGAGCGTATGTGTGAGCAAGTGTGTCTGTATGCGTAAGCATGTGTGTGTGAGTGAACGTGATTGAGAGTCAAGTGACAGGTAGTGAGTGAGATTGTGTAAGATTATGGCCCAGATTTTCTATCCTTCAGCGCTTGGCAACACTGCAGCAAAGTAGCTGTGCTGCCTTGCATAAAATGGGGGGGGGGGAAATGCACCATATCTAATACGATGTGGCACATTTCTTCTATTTCAATGCTCTGGCGCACTTTTGGAAGCCATGCCCTAACGCACACACCCTTGGGTGGTAGTGCAAGATTGTGTGTGTTCTCTGAAGTATAGGTTTTATACTGGAAGAGGTCCCTTCCATTTTGCCATAGTGCAAGAGTGTGTGTTCTCTGAAGCATAGGTTTTATACTGGAAGGGAATTTATACTGGAAGGGGTCCCTTCCAGTACATAAACTATGCTTTAAGGCTTTTCCCACTTTGTGTGATGTACTATGTAGCATACATGCAAAGATGGAAAAATTTAAAAAAAATCTCCTTGTTACGCCTGCCTCAAGGAGGCATACAGTTTTGGCACAAATTCCGGTCTACCAATGTTTGTAGATAGGAATTTGTGTCAAAAACCATGGGTGGTTGCCTGGGAACGCCCATGCGCCACCCATGGAACGACCCCTTGATACAAAATAAGGCAAAGCTTTGGTGGGATAATATCCAACGCAAATCCTCAATTGTAGTTATGCTAGGATCATGTGACCTGCCTTCCTGAAAAAAATCAGGGTCAGGGGTCATATGATGTCACTTCCTGTGATATCATTAAGGTCAAATGGTATATGACATCACTTCTGCTACGCCTGGCATTTTGGTGAATTGACGCCCAAGTATCCAGAATTCTTAATCTGTGCAAATCTCATCAAATAAAACTTATTGCTGAAAGTGAACTTCATCTCTTCAAACTAGTTTTGAAACTAAATAAAAGAATATTAAAATAAACGTGAGATTCAGCAAAGAAAAGGACTCCCGAGCCCTTAAAGACTCATCCCGCTGCACTCTGCATATAAATGATCCTTATTATTCTGCTTAGAATATCCAAAAACACATTACTTGGGAAAACACAAAGGTAATCAAGTAAACATCTCCATTAATTTTGTTTACTTTACATAACAAAGACAATTACCAACAGCCAACGATAAATGTGTTCATTCCCAGTGCTCTTGAAATAAACGTGGTGCAGGGAAAAATACCTAATTGTTTCTTTTTGCCACATATTTTTCATATAGCCGAATTACCGTAGTTCGTGAAGGGGTGAGCCTTCAGTAATGCAGAGGCCTACAAGGGTCATTGGCAATCCTCTTTAAATTACGGGTTTAACATATAAAGGTTTCCTCAATCTTTAAGGTTAGGTAATGAATTAATGTAAAAAGGCAATTCTTTAAGCAAGAAAAACCATTTACTTTCAAATGGGCCTCTAAGTAGCTGTACCAGTGGTGTAAACAATCCTGGATGAGACAACTGCTATGATTGAAAGGTTAGTATGTGAGAAGCTAAGAGAAAAACAGGAAGGGTTTTGTATGACCAAATCATATATATGCTGCATTGTATGTTTGTGGTGCTTTGAGAGGCCATCCACCGCATCACCCTCTGCATTTACCTTCCAAAACCCAAATATAAAAATCTGGTGTCAAAACCCACCCTTTCTGATATTCCTCTCAAGTCCAAATATAAAAAGACAGTGCAGAGATTACTTCCACCCACCCCCGCCATCCTTAGCATTTACCTTCTCCCTCTGCTCAAACTTAAAAACAAACCTTTGCAGGGAGCAGACAAATGGAGTCCTGTGTCACAGGGGGACATGATGACAGTTTGGGTTCTTCTTATCATCTCAGAAAGGGTGCAGCAGGGATTAGCCTCTATTGGTGTCTTCAGAGCTGGGAGGGCGGTCCTCAGTTTCCTGCTTTGTGTCACAATGGGATTAGCAACCTCGTCATGGAAAGAAAAAGGTTTTCCTTGTAAGTAACCCTCACCGACCAGGGTTACCCCTTGGTGGCATGCTTCATCATAGGGTTCATCCCTAACCTGCTATGGAAAGGGGCGTGCTACGACCAACGAGTACGCGGGAGCACTAATAGTATGATGTTCCTATACACCTATGCTGGTAGTAATGGTATTGGAATGGGTTTAAAAGGAGGTTTTAAAATATCTGACTAGTGGGAAAAGGTTAGTTTATTCACTCCCCTAGCCAATATGATTAAAATATGGGGATATTGAGAAACTCCTAGGGTATATGACCCACCGTTTCCCTGGTCAACTAGTTTCAAACCCTCCCCAAGACTTTTCTTCTGGACCTAAGGGGGCTGCTCCCTGTTACCACTCCAGTGTCAACTGATCTCTAAGGAATATCAAATAATGAATATGGTGAAAATAGAGAATATAGTGAAAATAAAGGAAAAAGTATATAGCACCTAATTGGTCTGTTCATTTTTTCCCAAAATATCTCTACAGAGGTTGGGGAAGAAAAAAGAATCATTAAAAATATGCACGGCCCATAGGCCTTGTAAAATAATTATTTGTCATGCATTTAAATAGTGAGTAGTGATATATTTCTTAAAACACGTGAGCACTCTGTTAAATGTAATTATAATGTAGGAAAACGTGGACACACAATACACAAAACAAAAAACACACACCATACTGGTTTCTAAATGGAAAACATACTGGACATAAAAACATTCAAGACATTACATACACAAAAACGAGCCTAGTCAGGCCTAATGAGTCCAAATCGGGGAAGGAGGGATGCCTGTAGTCAGACCCTGTGGGTTAAGAGACAGAGTTCCCCCTTGAGTAATTAGATGCAGCAAAGGAAATAATCTATCGTCATGGGAGGTTCAAAAGAATCGGATTTGATTAATTGCACTTACTTCCTCAAGGCTACTCCCTCACTGGGGAAGACCCGTTCGCCCGTGGCTCCGGAGATGCCGGAGGGGCGTGGCAGGTTGCCTCATATACGCGGTTGGCATGCTGGCATCGGTGTCCTCGTGTCGGTTGCCGTGTTAGACCGCTAACCTGCTAGGGGATAGCAATACTGATTTCCTGTTTTCCTGCGGTGCATCCATAGTGCATGGGTTCACGCCTCGGCTACTCAATTTTCCCAGCGCATTCAAAAGAGATCTTATACCAGAAAAATAACAGTAAAAAAGGTGCAGCGGGCTGAATACTGGGCAAGAGTACAAATTTGCAAAAGGAAAACGGTTATTATGGTCACTCAAAGTAGGATATATATGGATTGGAAAAAAGTCCCCGCAGGGTATCAAAGTCAGAAGTGTATGAAAAAGGAACCCGGCTTTTTCATATTATTCACAAGGATGCTGCTAATATTAAAATTAAACTAGTTGATGTGCACTGGACCTCGAACCAGGCAGTGGGTGTAGACACCATATATAATATAAACATACGGGGGATGGGAGCACACTGCTTCACCTCCCAGCACAGTTCGCCCCTTTGCATCCTGGTAAATGCAGTTCAATTTAAATGCTTACTTGAAATTTTGCAGAGTGTTTCACCAAAGTTGGTGCAGGTTAGTGCTGTTAATCTCTAGACACATGTGTTTCTGGATTTTATCCTTCATCAGTAGAGAAAAAACGAAATTCATCTGGGGTTTGCTGAGAAAGCTGCCACAATCCTCTCAGGTCTCTGTACCTCTCCCTGGCGCACAGGTGCTTCTCCAAGAGCTCGTCAGCTCAATGGCTCAAGGGAGCCTTTTTAAACAGAAGGGGGATGGGAGCACACTGCTTCACCTCCCAGCACAGTTCGCCCCTTTGCATCCTGGTAAATGCAGTTCAATTTAAATGCTTACTTGAAATTTTGCAGAGTGTTTCACCAAAGTTGGTGCAGGTTAGTGCTGTTAATCTCTAGACACATGTGTTTCTGGATTTTATCCTTCATCAGTAGAGAAAAACGAAATTCATCTGGGGTTTGCTGAGAAAGCTGCCACAATCCTCTCAGGTCTCTGTACCTCTCCCTGGCGCACAGGTGCTTCTCCAAGAGCTCGTCAGCTCAATGGCTCAAGGGAGCCTTTTAAACAGAAGGGGGATGGGAGCACACTGCTTCACCTCCCAGCACAGTTCGCCCCTTTGCATCCTGGTAAATGCAGTTCAATTTAAATGCTTACTTGAAATTTTGCAGAGTGTTTCACCAAAGTTGGTGCAGGTTAGTGCTGTTAATCTCTAGACACATGTGTTTCTGGATTTTATCCTTCATCAGTAGAGAAAAAACGAAATTCATCTGGGGTTTGCTGAGAAAGCTGCCACAATCCTCTCAGGCGAACTGTGCTGGGAGGTGAAGCAGTGTGCTCCCATCCCCCTTCAATATAAACATACCTTGTAGTGGGTGTGCCAAAAAGGGGGGGATAACCTAAATATGGCACCACCTAATTGTTGATAGGGGTACTGTTTAGGAAATTCCAGAAGTTCTAAGAAAGACACTGAGGCGGTAAGTAGAGGATATGGGGTTAGTCAGATCGACTCACCCAGTGCTAATGGGGATGTCTCAATAATGCAAGGATTGGCTTGTCACTGGTGATGCCAAGATTGATCATACAAACTGGCCCCAGGGGATGTTTTCGTTCAAGCCCACTTCATGTGATTTCAATCTATAAACACAACGTTGTCCTTTTTTGAAAAATTGGGATTCCTGGTTCACTTGCTCGATCACTGTCCACCGTAGATCGTTAGTAGTGTGTTGTTGTTCCATGTAGTGGGTTGCCATTTTTGTAGTTGCTTTTTGGCATCCGAGGATGCTCCGATGCTCACAAATTCTGGTCTTCATTTTGTGTGACGTCATACCTATGTAATGTAGGTTACAAGGGCAGGTGATCATATAGATCACCCGTTCCATGTTACAGTTGGTGAATCTTCTCATTTCCCATGTTGTATTGCTGTTGAAGGTGATGGATTTGCTGGTTTGTGTCAGGTGACACACGCTGCAGTTACCACATGGGTGCTGTCCGCAGATAGGTGTAATGAAACTTTGGCCTGTTAACCTGTCGCTGGGGATGCGTGGTCGTGTATGTACCAGCATGTCTCTGAGGTTTCGACCTCTCCTGTGGGAGAACATTAGTTTTGGTACAGGTGTGCCACTGCCATCCAGAATTTGCCAATGTTAGTTGATAATCTTCTTCACTGCATTGGATGCGCAGCTGTACTTGGTAATACAAATGAGGCGAACCTCTTTTTCTTTCTGTATAGGGGACTCTAAAAGGGCTTCCCTGTTGTTATTTTTAGCTCTTTTCATTGCTTTTGCCACAATGTTGTGTGGGTATTTGCATGCTCTTAACTTGGAATCCAGAACTGCAGCTTGTGTTTTGTAATCACTGAGTTCCGAACAATTGCGTCTAAGTCTTAAAAATTGACCGAATGGTACATTTTCTCTCAGGTGTCTAGGGTGGAAACTGTCAAAGCAGAGTAGACAGTTGTTTGCTGTGGGTTTGAAATGGGTAGTAGTTTTTAGGCCTCCCTCGTGTGGAAAGATGTTCAGATCTAGGAAGACCAATTCTGTTCTGGAAATGCTGTGTGTAAATTTTAACAAACTCATTCTGCCTATTCAGCCATTGCAAGAAGTCATTAGCTGTTCTTTCATCCCCATTCCATATGACTAAAATGTCGTCTATATATCTTTTCCAAAGGCTGATGTTGGTAATGTAGGGGTTTTGTACTGCTAAGATCTTTTGCTTTTTGAGGTGGTGTACATATGGTCCAGTCACACTAGGAGCGAATGTGCTTCCCATGCTAGTACCATGCTTCTGTAAGTATAAGGTGTCATCAAACCTGAAAAAGTTCTCAGTCAGGGCTTGTTTGCAACACTCCATCACTAGGTTGCGTGGGGTCCGATACTTCCACTCTGTTGTGAAAAGGACTTCTTCTACAATATCTAGTGTCTCCGTTTGTGGAAGGCTGGTGTAGAGGCTTTCTATGTCCAGACCAATCAGTAGGTGTGTCTGGGGATCGAAAGACAAGTCCTGTAGAGTTTGTAGGACATCCTTTGTATCTTTTAGGTATGTTTCTGTGCCTTGAATGATGGGCCTTAGAAAGGCATCTGCAAACTTTGAGAGAGGTTCAAGGATCAACCCTATGCCAGAGACAATGGGGCGTCCCGGTGGTTGGTGCAGATTTTTGTGTATTTTGGGAATAGTATAGAAATAGGGGGTTACTGGACGTTTGCTGGTCAAAAAATCACTTTCTTTCTTGTAGATCCAGTCATGGGTCAGGGCTTCTTCTACTATGCTCTCAATATGGATTCTTATTCTCTCTGTGGGGTCTCTGGTAAGGGGTTCGTAGTTGCGTGGGTCATTCAGCAGGCGGAGGCATTCTGTCTGATAAGCCACCTTGGTTTGAATGACAATAGCTCCTCCCTTGTCTGCGGGTTTTATGACTGAATTGTCATTTTCTGAGAGTTGTTTTATTGCATGTATTTCATCCCTTGATGTAGTGTGAAAAGTCTTGATGCTATCAGGGTTTAGTTCCCCTATTTCTTTCAAAACCGCATTTTCGAATGCTAAGATCTCAACTGGGATGGAGGCGCCCGGGGAGTAAATGATGACTTGGTCATAAAACTTGTGTCCCCTTTTGAGTCTACTGTCTCTATTTGGTCTGTGAAAAAAGCCCTGAGTTGCAATTTTCTTATAAATTCATTAACTTCGCAGTTTAATTTGAATTTATCCAATTTTGCTGTGGGTACAAAACCCAAACCCTTTTCCAGGACCCCTTTCTGGCAGACGCTCAAGGGAGTCTCTGTTAGGTTAACAACTAAACTGGTCGGTTGCTCTGTCCTAGTTGGTTGTTCTGCAAGGTTGTCATACTCCTGGTTGACACCCTGGTGGTGTCCTGATTGGTCGACCATTGGACCTGGTTCCGCTTCCTCGTTCTCCCTCTCTGTCGGCCTGACCCTAGAAAAGGCTCATATTGGCTTTCGGGATATGGTCTAAAGGGACCCGCTTGTGTTTCCCATGGGTTGAAAAAGGGCTGATGTAGTGACGGACCATAAAAGTATGGTGCCGGGTACATTGGTGGTCCCTGATATGTTCCCCAGTTTCCCCGTTGACCATGGTTATACCCTCTTCTGTGGAACTGTCTCCCTATGTGAGGGGCCCTGGTCCCTGTACTGGAGCTAGAGATGTCTGAACTGGTATCAGATAGGTCAATGTCTGTATTGTAGCAAGGGTTCTTTCTTGAGGATATGTAATCCTCTCTGATGTAGGGATAGACTCTCTCATGGCTAAAATTTGCTGTGCCCTTTTTTAATTTGTGAAATTTACTCTGCTTTAGTGATAGTTCAAAATCATTGAGTGTTTTATTGAGTTCCTCTAGGTTCTTTTTGAGGGTGCTCGTGGACTGGTAAGATTTTAGCCGGACCTCAATGTCCTGTATCTCGGTTTTCAATTCTTGTGCCAGTTGTGTCGCAGTTTTTATAATGAGAATAAGCCAATCCCTTGTGCAGTGCCATGATATGAGTGACAAGTCTTTTTTGAAATCCTTGTCATGCTGGAATATAAAGGGTTCATTCCTTCTGATGTTATAGGCAGCGTACAGCTGCGGGAGTTTTTCTTCCTTTGTCCCCTTTCTCAATTCAGCAACAAAATTAAGCGACAATTCTTTTACAAGGCCTATGGGCCGTGCATATTTTTAATGATTCTTTTTCTTCCCCAACTTCTGTAGAGCTATTTTGAAAAAAATTAGAACAGACCAATTAGGTGCTGTATACCTTTACCTTTATTTTCAATATATTCTCTATTTTCACCATATTCATTATTTGCTATTACTTAGAGATCAGTTGACTATAGGAGTGGTAACAGGGAGCAACCCCCTTAGGGCCTGAAGAAAAGCCTTGGGGTAGGGCTTGAAGCTAGTTGACCAGGGAAACGGTTGGTCATATACCCTAGGAGTTTCTCAACATCCCCATATTTTAATCATATCGGCTAGTGGAGTGAATAAACTAACCTTTTCCCACTAGTCAGATATTTTTAAACCTCATTTTATGCACAATAAAACCCACTCCAATACCATTACTACCAGCATAGGTGTATGGGAACATCATACTATTAGTGCTCCCGTGTACTTGTTGGTCATAGCACGCCCCTTTCTAAAGCAGGTTAGGGATGAACCCTATGATGAAGCATGCCACCAAAGGGTAACCCTGGTGGGTGAGGGTTACTTAAAAAGAAAACCTTTTTCTTTCCACGTCGAGGTTCTTCTTTTTTCCTTTTGTTCTTCTCTCCCTGGAGGGACTCCTTTTGGTTATTTACAAATAGTTTGGAGGACGAGTCCGCTTCTTTCTCCTCTACCTCCCCCATTATTTTCTGATGTCACTATGGGATTATTCAGATGAGTTGCTAAGCGGCAGAATGGGTGCTCGGCCTCTTCAGGGCACCTCAGATAGGTTGCATCAGTGCTGGAGCTGAGCCCAAGCTGCCTCTATTGTTGTCTTCCTGGCCAGGAAGGAGGACTCCAGTTTCTCGTTTTGCCCTTTGCTGGGTGGCAATGAGCATCAAAGGAGGGCCCCAATCTTCCATTTCGACCCTTGCTGAGTGCTGATGAATGGCGTCCTGGGGAGGCAGGGTGTTAGTTCTAGTACTACAGGACTCTTCAGGTGGGCTCTGGTGGGGTCCAGTTCACTCAGTCATGGGATCCTCATCTGGGTAGCTATGGCCCCAGTGTCAGGAGATGAGGCTGAAGGCATGTCTGTGGCTGTTGTCGCTTGGTGAGTTTGGTAGGTTGAGGTGGGAGGTGGTCGCGGCTGACACTGAAGTAGGTGGTAGGTCCTTGAATGGTGGGCTCGGTTGACGCTGCCTTGGATGGCTTTATGTGGTAAATCTTGCCTTTGGTTTAGTTGTAATTCTTGCCCTGTGGATGGGTTTTGTAGATGGTTGTGGGCTTAATGGGATTTCTGCTGATTGTGGCTCTTGGTGATCCTCGGCCTAGGGAGCTTGCCTGTGAGCTCCTTACTTGTCGTCTGCCACCTGGTTAGTTCTTCTTGTTATAAATTGGGCAAGTACAGCAGGGAGGCACTTCATTCATTTCTTCAGGCAGGTCAGTCATGCTATCTAGAAAGACTGTTGTTTGAATCCCTCAGTGCTTGGGTGTCTCCCTGTACACTATGGGAAAGCATTGGCCTGAGTCTCATAGGAGCTGTGCTTTAAAGAATGAGGGACAAGCAGCTGCACGCGACCAACTGCCGCTATCCAAGACCCTACATCTGTATGAGGAAGCCTTTGGTGTAACAGCTCATGGACTTGCCCCTCTGGTGTTTAGCTGATAAGAGTTATTTAGCCATCCTCCTTCCAATTCTTTTGCCTCTTGATCTTTATATAGTATTATTATTACTACTGTTGGTATTATTGATATCATCAGTAATATTGTTGTCATTGTCAGTTTTTGTTGTACTCATTAGGTTGTGAATTCCTACTTGCATACATGAGAAAGGCTTTCCAAATATATAATAGTAGACAGTATACAGCTGTACATGCAAACATGCCTTCACATTAGTGATTTTGCACCTAAAATATTTTTCCCCATGGAAAATACCTTTGCAACTCCACCAATTTTTGGGTTGTTCCCTGTCAGTTTCCTTCTGAGAGAAGGGATTTACTTGTGCTCTTGACAGGTGGAAAGCTCTGGCCTTTTCTAGGTTGGGAATTGATTGTGCAGCGGTTGGTGAATACCCACATTCTCCAACGATTGTAGGTGGTGTTCCCAAACATTCCAGGTCATCCCTACATTAGAATGTCCTCAAATGCCCATTCTGCATCCCTGAAGAGAAGTTAGCTTTGTGTATTATTACACCAAACTTCGGTAATATTTTGCATATGGAAATCAATTTAGGATGCAGATCCAAATGTTATTAATTGCTTCCATTAATAAATAAAACCATTCGCTCGTGCAAGCTAAACTTACTCGAGCAAATAAAATTATGTATTGGGTCTCAAGTAGGGGCATTTGTCCCTGAACCTGAAGCTAACTCCACATTTGACCAGTGACGTAGCAAGGGGGTGGGGGCGGGGCTTTGCCCCGCTCTTACCTGCGGCTGTTGCGGCAAGAGCAGGGATTGCCAACACCCCCCCACTCCTACCTGCACCTGTCGCAAGGGATCCCCAGCACCCCCAGCTCCGCTTTTACTTGTGGCCGTCGCGGGTCAGCAAATGCAGGGAAGGTCTAGCTACATCACTGCATTTGACTGTTTCTCTAGACCCATTCAATACGCTTTCATATAGAACCTAGCCCTTTGTGATTATTTGGGGAATTTTTGAGCATCTCCTGGAATGATCCAGCAGCCACCAAGTAGAGAACATCGCCTCCCAGTGCCTAGCCCTTGACGCAGCATGATCACTCTGTCAACTCTTCTCATGTGGCTATTTGGATTCCACTGTTTTCAGATACCTGAGAGACACACATTGAGCACTTGTATAGCACACAACCCATCTATGTCTCCTGGTGCTAATTTGATATAAACCTGGACTTTAGTTTCTTCTGGAAATAAGCCGGAGGACTTTAGAAAAGCTTAGCAACTGTTAATAATGTACTTTTTTGCTTTGAAGATTACAGTTAGGGTCATAATCCTGTAGTCTTGAAGTAAGATAAAATTAGGCTTGATGGTTAAGGCATTTAAATGCAAAATAGGTCTTGTCTTACAAAGGTGATTGCCGAGCTAATGGCAAAGCTTGGTTGCTTTGGCAAAAACAAAAAGAAATCCAAAATAGCCACCTGCACGTCACAACACGTGCGTACACAGCAGCGGCCATACAGAAATCTTTTTTCGTAATGAGAAAAACATTCCAATATGGCCACTAGTGCATCACAATGCATGCTCATGCATGAGAAGCCATCATGCAATGTTTTTTCAAATAAAGAAAAAAGAGAATATATACATGATGCTACACAAATCAAAATAAGTGAGCAACCAGGTAGCATTGTGCAGTCACCTGGCCCTCTCGCAATCAAGTTTTAAACAAAATAAATATATTCTAAAAAAAAATCAATGAAGCAGGCAGGTGAGTAGCAAGAGATAAGCAGGTAGTTGATGAGCCAACAGGGAGGGCACGAGAAAAGCAAAACTATGCTCCTTTTGAGTATCGAAAGAAAAAAAAAGTGGGCCCCTCATGTCAGCAGTGGAAGGATATAATTCACCCAATCAAATGGATGGTAAAAACACATTGCTCCATGGCAGAACAAAAACAATAAACAGAAGTAAAGCTATTTAATCAAGACCAGGGATCTGAGATAGACAAGAAAGCCAACCACTTATGAAGAATGGCCTGATCCAAAGCAGACTCTATTTATTGTAGTGTTCACAATAGGTCTTTAAAAACAGACAGCTAAATATCTCTGTAAGCAAGATCTAACGTATATGGTCCACTACTGGCAGGAAGTACAGTTATCTGCAAGCCAAGTGCATGTGATCCTTTTGTCAAAGGCTAGTGATAGGTCTTACAGTAGTGACTTCTGTAGCTCTGTATTTTTTGGACTATAGGGGAAAAAGGGCTTCCAATTTTTTATCTGTATGTGACCGCTCCTAACTACTGTGCTAATCTGTAGAACAAGGTGTTGTCTGCATTAAAGAGAGAGCTAAGGTTTTTAACTTTTTCTGTATGTTGAACAGAAAGATTGAAACATTTGTAGAGTGCAAGAAATGTATGCATAGAGTGTCTCAAAGTGTCCTGAATTGCAAACACCCATTCAAAGCTATATTAAATATGTACACAAGCAAACCTTGCTTTTGAGGACAGAAATAGGAAAAGCTCCTGCAGCACACCATCATGAGATAGAAAGGTGAGAACCCCCATGACGGCCAACCCACATCATAAGCCATTTATCTCCAAATACAACAAAAGATAGACCCACATGACTTGGCCCTCAGAGACCAGTTTGATCAAAGGCAGCACCACACTGACCTGTGGGAAACTACCTGTCACCTCCCCTGATATAACAATCAATAAGCCCACAATAACCATGAGGACCAAACTACCACTCACAAACAGCCCCATCACACACACAGGGCCCAATCCATTACAACACCTCACCAACCTGAAATGGACCATACAGCAGACCGCTGCCCCCCCCCCCAAGTGAAGTACAACTAACATCATACAGGCCAGAGTGAGAGGCCCTGGAAATGAGCACCTACCTCCAGCAGTCCCCATAAACATTAAAATGATCTGCTTACTATACCCAAGGTACCTGTACCACAACTGAACCCTACCATACCACTTGGATATAAGATAATCAGAACGTAATGATCCAAGTCCAAGAAGCCCCGAAATCTAACCAAGAACTATGACCCTGAGGGTAGAGCCTAGACTGAAGTGGCTGTCAACAAGAAATAGCCCTACTATACCAATGTGGACCTGGAGGAAAGCGACCTCCCATAACACCCCTAGAGACAACCCAAAACAGTAACTGCTCCTTACCCCTAACTCGACCCTAAGATGCTATACTCGCAAAATCTTGCCAAACAAATATAATCCTTCATCTCACCCTCAGTGACCAGACCCCTTACATATCAGGCAAGTTGACGACAAATCTTCAAGCAGACCTGCCTCATGGTCCATGCTTTCCACTGGGAGACCCAGTAACATCCTTCACTAGACTTTTTCCATCACTCTACCCACCACACTGGCTCGGGAACTCAGGGCACATAACTTATACCCCCAGTTACACAATAGATCCAGCAGCTGACAACAGACTGTAGAAAAGGGGACCCAAGTCCTTCAAAATCATCTATCCACCCAATCTATTTAAAAAATCAGCTAAAACCTTAAACACCGACTGCTCAAAGAATTACCTGAGACTTTCATATTCGACCTATACTACTTACCAGAAAGGGCTGCCAAAAAATGGACCTCATCTTCAACTATAATTGTGCCACAAAGTGGAAGGAACTCTTGCTAACTAACCTATGTGTACCTAACTTAGTACATTTCCCATATGGAACCAAGCTCACTGTCGCACTATCACCAAACTTAAAGGGTGAAGTCTCAGTTGCCATCAGCAGAAATGACAATATGGTCTGACTCTTTTTCTATGTTGCAGGCTATAGTAAAACCAGCCGCACTTTAGGAGGAATCATTTGTATACTGCTTATAGAGTTTATTGGTCTCCAAAAAAGTTATCTAAGGTGACAGGGAATGTATATAGTTGCCCCAGGTGCAACTATCCAGCAGCAGATGATATTCATATGTTTATGGAATGTCCAAGAATTAAATCTTACTGGATGGAGGTATGTGGATTTCTGGAAGTCGTGCTGGAGAGACCGACGGATGTAAGTACCAGTTTAATTTTCTTCGGTCTATCGAATGACTATCATGTGAATGCACCTGCTTCCAACTTTATATTTTATGTGGTAATCCTGGCAAGGAGAGAAATTTGTAGGGGGTGGAAATCAGAAACTCCCCCGATTTTTGCTGAATGTCTGAAGAGCATTATCTACACTAGTGAATCAGATATGGCTTGTGACCAAAGAAGTAAAGTTAAGATCTGGGCTGCTTTGTTAAACTGGAGAAAGAAGGAAAGTGGGTCCAATGATTAAGCCAATGTACCGTCGGTCCTGGCCTCCTAAGTAACATCCCGTGGCCCCTAGAAATGTGAACAGGAGTGGGAGAAGGTAACGGTATCATCTTGGAGGGAAAGTTTCCTTTTTCTCTCTTTGCCTCTCCCAAGGGCTAGTAAAGGTTGGCATGGAGTGATTGGAGGAATCCCATTAAGAGATTTGGTAGTATGAGGACATAAAAAAAACAACAACAAAAAACAAAAGAAATGACAATATACTGATCCAAGCGGAAAAGGACAACCTCATAATCTTTGACCTTCATTTCACCACACAACTCAATGCACTGACACCCAGACACACCAGCAGCCCTAATCTTCTGCCACTCACACTCGCATCTCACTCCACTATACCTCCTACCACAGCTGATGGCCCACCACCGCAGAATATCTTACCCCTTCTTCAACAGACACACAACATACCCCTCACATCAACCTACGGCCCTCTCTAACTAACATGCCTTACCTTTCCCTGACCACTCAGGCACAATACCATTGTGTCACAGTGTTGCCCGAATCAATAACAGGCTAACCTAAAAAGGAAACAGACTATCTTCTTTCCTCCTATGATAAAAGCACCGCAAATCCCCCACCACAAAGCATTAGCAAGACAATTAAGACCATCAGACACAACAAAAATAGACATATCTGACAAAATAAGACAACTGCAATTCATCAATCTTCCGATTATGCTTGAGCTACCAAACTGGACCACCAAATCCAAGCTTAAATGCATGCTCCACAACTGCAGATTAGCGGCAAAAGACAGCGTGGAAATAGCCACAATGATCATGTTATATGAAAGTGGCATCACATTCCTCACTGAAACGTGACTAAACTATCTCTGCTTCCCCATAACTGATATCCTAGTTCCACCCAACTTTTCCATCAAATACCTCAACCGTGGAGGCCGCAGCAGAGGCAGAGTGACAATAATGCAGAAGAGCTCACTACCAATCATCACCTTCCAGGCGGAGGAATACTCCACCTTTAAATACTTAGGAGTTTAACTCACCCCCTCAAGAGCGAATCCATCTAAATTCCATATCATTTACCACCACCTCCAAGGGACAATCTACTCTTCTCAGAACAGCTAATTGATCTCATTACACAACAGTCCCTTCTGTCTGCCAACATTATATTTCATGGCAACTTTTACTTACATTGGAATAACCCCCAACAACGTCCAGATCACACATCTAAGACACTTTCTTGACACCAATGACCTTTCACACCATTGTAAGGATCTAACAAACTTGAAAGGATCTTCAATAGATTTGCATATTAATAATAAAAACTCCATTGACATAGATTATATACTACCTGTATATTAGTTGGATCACTACATCATCATATTCCACGTCACCTTGGAATTCATAGCAGCCAAAGGTAAGTCATATAGACTAAAGCGGTGGGTCAGGAATATAAAGCAAGTCAACACTGATGACCTAACATCTAAACTCGCTACACACCTCCAACCATCTGCAGACATGCGCACAACCAATGAACTAAGTGCACAATAAAACAAAACCATGACAGACATACTTAACCAAGTAGACCATATGAAACTCAAGAGGATTACGGATACCCTTTCATTTTTCTGGTTCAGCAAAGAGCTGAGCAAGGAGAAAAGAAAGCTCAGAATGACTGAATGAATATGGAGAAAAGACCCCACCAGCGCATACCTCACTCTTTTATGCTACAAAGAAACAGGTACAAAAAAATGTCTTCAGGGTCACCTTCTTCCATTCACATCTAGACAAAGCTAAGAAACCGTCCAAATGAGCTATTCAATATCATCAAACAACAAACATCACCCACCAGTGCCCCTACTTTAAAGAGCTGTGAAATCTTCATCAATTTCTTTGATGACAAGATTGCAAAGACTGATCTATCTATACCGATACCAGAACCCCCATATTTGCACCATACCCTAAAACTGACCCGAGCAAAACAGAGGCTCACCCCCATCACTAACCCATAAAACAATGCCTCATAGGACAATAAAGGTGCTCACAGCAAGAGATCTCACCAAAATCATAGACAGCACAAAACCCACAAATTGATCTTAGACCCCATCCCCTCATCCTTGATCCAGGAACTCATCCATCTCATCTCATGTTTCTGTACTAAAACAATCAATGCAATGCTGACCCAAGGTCCAGTCTTGGAATGCTTGAAGCAGGGCACACCCCTTCTCAAGAAACCAAGAGCAGACTCCGGAAACCTGATCAACATCAACTTCTACCCCATCACCACCCTCCCCTTCTAAGCCAAAGTTGTGGAAAAGTGTGTACTGTCACAACTCAATGAACATATCGAGCAAAATGACCTACTGGGCATCTTTCAGTAAGGCTTCAGAATAGGCTTCAGTACAGAAATGGAAATCCTCAGTGTCACTGACAACATCTATAGGATGCTGGACAAAGGAGATTCTTACCTACTCATTCTACTTGACCTTCCATCAGCATTTGACACAGTCAACCATGACAATCTAGGACACACCCTAAAATCACACATAGGCATCGTAGGCACAGTTCTGAAATGTTTTTCCTTATTTCTTAACAATCTCACAAACTTATCAAACTAAAAGACGCCTGCTCAAACCCAACCCGATCAACCAAGGGGTTCTGCAGGGCTCCATCCTATAACCTCTCTCATCAGTCTCTACATGGAGCTTCGATCCTCCAGCAAGCCAACCTAGCATACCACCTATAAGTAGACAACACTCAACTCTACATAAAAAATTCCTCTCTCAATGTTGACCTACACCTAAATCAAACTCTAAAGAAAGTTCAAAGTTCTAGTCTTGGGAAAGGCCTGGTGCACAATACATAAGATTCTAACCTATAACTGTTGCTTTACTAGACACCAGTGTAAGGATTGCCTGGCCCCTGTCTCATGGTCAAATTTGCACAGTTATAAACAGTAAATTTGGCAGTAATGGTACTAACCCACCACACAGGTTCAAATCTAAAATAATATCTTAGTTATGTTCACTGGCGTAACGAAACTTGAGGGGGCCTCCCTGCAAGGTATGTGGAGGGCCCCCTCTGGACTAAATCGGGAGCTCTCTGGCCGAAGCACTGTGCTAAGGGGGCCCCCTGGAGCATGTGGGCCCCCCCGCACTGCGGGGGCTGCGGGGGCCTGTGTTACGCCACTGGTTATGGTGCTTAACCCCCATGGTTCAACTGCTATAAAACTCAAGGAATAAATCTATGAACAGTACAAATATTGAGGGAAGCATTCAACCAGTCCTTAACACATTATCAAATCAGAATTCATTATATTTCAAAATCAACAGTTTGTAATGTTGTAGTAACGTTCCAGTTCTTGCGTGATAAACACAATAAATTCCAATCACAGTCCTCGTACGCATAAAAATGTATGATTTAATTCTTCAATTCCAATTTCCACTTGTCACAATCAATGTGTCAGCCCAGCCAACATGTTTCATCCCTTAAAAGGACTTCATCAGGGATTAATTCAGGTAAACATCATTAGTGAACCATCACAATAGCAAATCTTTTTTATATTATACTCCAAGATTACATATTATCAAAAAACAGTACAGGAGCACCAGGTGAAAGCATCCTGTCCATTTTCACTGCCTGACAGTGCCTTACTCCTTGCTGCCTGCTGTTTGTCACCCAGATTTGTATAAATCCATCCTATGGAACCAGATTAGGTCCTCAGACACAGCGTTTCTGCGGCGACTAGGACTATAGGGACCAAAGCAAGTGGGTCTTATTGGCTAACTGTCTCAGTTTTCCTGGTGCTTGCGCCATTTTATAGGAAGGTCAACTAGCAGTGGGGAAGAATGATCGAGGCAATATGAAGACGAAGTGCTCAAGTCAAACACTTTGAAAGCCTGAGAGAGTAGGACCTGCTTGCTTCGTCCCCTTGGAACTAGTCTAAGAGTGTGTTCCTCTAGAAAGGTGGAAAACTACTTGGACACATGCTGCTCCACAATTTTTGGGACCGCTAGAAGAAGCATGGTGGTCTGTAATTCTTCCTATCAGCTAGGTCCAAACTCAGCTTTTCCAGAAGTTATTATAATACTGCTTTTACATGCATCAGGAGCAGTGTTTGAAGTTACTAAAAAGATTGATAATGTAACAGAGAAATTAAACCTTAGCATTCCCCCCTGAATTGCAGGACCAGGATAAGACAAGAACTGTCTGGTGAACACACTTACGGCTTGCAAGGGCACTGCTGACCTCAAATAAAAATATACTGGGAAGGGAGGAGATATAGTTTAGTTAGCTCACCTTCCTACTTGTCCTATAAAGCCCCTAAACCTAATCTCCTATAGATTCCTAATTTCCTCCTTGGTGGGTGACACCATTTACATGAAGAAGGAAGCCATATTATCACAGAGTGACTGAAACAAAAGAAAGATGGCCGCCAAGATGGAGCACCAAAAGGGAGCTCCAGGATTTGGGATCACGAATCTGTGAAAATCCTGCCTTAATCCCTGCCATCCACCCTTCTGCTGCCTAGCTTGGTCACAGAAGTCAACTCTAGAGTGAGTAATTGGTATTTCGTTCCAACTTTACTCACCGGGATAGTTCTAACTTGCCAGCTGTGAATCGTGAGCCACATCAATGCGGGGATCAGACCCAATCTTCCATGCCAGGCCGAAGTGGTGATTCCGGTCTATGGTGATAATGACGACTTGGCGCTGACCAGGTCAGCGGATTGCGCGGACCTCCGGGATCCGGGAGTGGTGAGTTGGGACTGGGAAGGACTGTGGGGTCCGGAGTCTGCTGTCTCGTTCCTGCAGCCACTGGTGCCGAACTCCCCTGCTGCCTTGTGTGGTGCTCCGTGATTGCCGAGGCGCCGTTGCGGAATCTGCTGCCGTCGGAGGTCGCCACTGCTTGGTCGGAGCTGCCTTCCCGCACGTGGGGGTTTGGTTGAGCCCTGGTGTCCTGCTGTGCTTGCCGGGCAGGGGGACCGGGTAGCCTTTTTCGAGAGATGGATTCTGACTACTGAGGTCGAGACCATCCGCTGCTGGGCAGCCGATCCCTCCATGGTGAGTCCTGCCCCCGGGGGATATGACCTCGCTCATTTTTGCTGCAGAGCTCTCCACTTCTCGCTTTTGCTGACTGCTAGCCGCGGCCTCCAGACCTCCCAGCACCCTCTGCCCGGACGGGCCCTGGCCCTGCGTGTTCCAGCCTTTGCCCTGACTCCGTGGGGCTTCGTCATTTGCGTGTCCCCCCAGGCTGAGGCCCTGATGTTTTTGCCTCCTGCCTTTCTAGTCACGTGGATGCCGAGGACAGCGTGCTGAGTGACTCTAACTGTGAGCGACATTTTGCATTATTGGCAGCATTTTCTCGGGCTGCATGTGTGGCCTATGCGCTTAGGCATTGTCGTTTGTTCTGGACTGCCCTCCATTTTGGGGGCGCCCCTCGTCTCTTTTCCCACTGATGGACTACTATAATCACCTAAAATGGTGGTCACAATTTTCTACAGCACAAAATCACTCCAGCTACAAACACGGGACCATGGGAGAGACATAAACACAATGAAAGGACTCATTGTTAGTCTCCTAGGTTCTCACTCCCTCAGACATTGAAGTAGGACTCACCAGATCTGTTGTTGGGGCAGCCATCTTGGAATGGTATTATTCCTCTAGTTTTTCTTCCCTAACACCCGTCCCCTTCACTCCACACCCTATGCCTTGCCCTTAGTGATGATGTACTTTTCCTTGGGGCCTCTGCCCTCCATTTTGTGTGCCTCTCTCTCCCCCACTATCACTGGTGGTTTCTCAATATGGCGTCCAGAATCCCTCACTGACTTGATTAAAGGACTCACCTTGTTTTGATCTCTGCGGAAACCGAGGTAGGACTGCCTTGATGTTTTTTTTTTTTTGCTTTTTTTTATTAAATCTGCCATAGTTTCATTGGATCAATTAAAAAAAACAAAAAAACGTTCTTCCCACAGAATGGGTTAACAAATGGCCCCCTTCGCAAATTTTGATGTATGTGTTTTCTTGATGTTTTCTTAGTTTTTTGTCACTACTTGTTGTGGTTGACCTCCATTTCAAATTTTGACGTCTTTTTTAAAAATGTTTTTGAGTATTATGCCATTACCTATTTTGCCCTTTACTCTGTGTCACCCTCCTTTTCAAATTTTGTTGTATTTATTCTTTTTTGATGTCGTTCATGTTGATGTTGCTGAGTATTAGGGCTTTACCTATCTTTACCCTGCGTTGATGCCCTCCTTTCTGACTGCTACTGTTGATGTTTTAATATTTTGACTTTCCCTTCCTGCCTTTATTCCACGTTGATAATTCCCATTTTGAATATTATTTTCTTTCTTGAATTCTCTCTGTTTAGAGCACTTTTCGAATCATTCCCTCCTTATCCTTGACTGCCTCCATTCTGATGTTCTTATATTGTCGATGTTTTATTGATTTGACTTTCCCTCTCTTCCATTTTTCTCCTTATCCTTGACTGCCTCCATTCTGATGTTCTTATATTGTGGATGTTTTATTATTTTGACTTTCCCTCTCTCCTATTTTTCCGCGTTGATACCATTTCGAAAATTTTATTTTCTAACCTCATTCTCTCAATCTCTCCCTATATAGTACTTTTCTAATCTTCCCTCCTCATCCTTGACTGCCTCTATTCTTACTGTGCCTCTTACCATGTCTGCCCCCAAGCCCCCTCACAATCCCCCTTATCCGGCTCTCGATAGACATGGCCCTAACTCGTGGAGCATCTTGTATCCACCTAATATCTCTAAGAACGCTAAGAAAAATTTCAAACACAAATTATTGAAACTTCACCCTGAAACGTTAATAGTTGATACCCACCACAGCCTGTCGTGTCCAGTGAAAACGGACTTTATTTTCCACACCAAACGCCCCACAAAATAGAAAAACACTTTCCTTCGCCTCCTTCCCATCACTAAATCTACCAAAATCCCGTATGGATTTAAATTGTCGACTACCCCCTCCCTCTCCTTCAACGGGGAAATCGATATATCCATATTCAGAACGGGTAACATTCTTATCCAAGCATCTGAACACCACCTCAACATTTTTGACAGCTATTTCAGTACTATGTCCTATCAACTCTCTCAACTGGACCTTAATCCCTCAGCAACTCAATTGCCTTGCTCCCTCGTTTCTCCACCCTCTACCCCGGTTCAGGCCCTACCTCCCCTTCCCTTCCCGCAACTATAATTACTGACGGGCCCCACTCCTCTGTGGAAGACCCCCGGCCCTCGCTCTTCCAAGACCGCTTGACCTCTCTCCTTCTCTTACCTTTGATCCCTCCCCTCCTGTCCCTACCATCTTCCCTGATTCTCCCTCCAACTCTTTCCCCTCCCTCATGCCTCCCCTTGGGACTCCTTCTTCTCTCTCCGTTATGTCCAAGCCCCGACCCCTAATGACATCCTTCACAAGCAATGTGATGTAGTTCTTTCCTCTAACCCTCCCTCTCTCTCTCCCTTTGCATCCCATGATTGTTTGACTGTCCCGAATCACTCCTCGCAGAATCTATTTAATACATGTCTGAATACTGTTTTGACTCCCCCCCTCCGTCCTTGCTCACCTTTCACTCGCTGGATTGCCTTCCCCTGTCAACATTGACCCCTTTTCTGCATGTTTCCCCTCCACCTTTATTGCACAGACACTCAACAGCATTGAAAGTAAACTCAATGCTATGGCTACTGAACTAACTCGGCTCAGAGGAGATCTCTCCATCCTTAACGCCAGGGTTTGCCCCAAATTATCTGATACTCGTCTCTCTTGCTCTTGTAACCTCCTCCAACATGCCCAATGGCTGACCATACCCCTTTGCAGACAAGCACTCAGGCCTCGCCGTGCTGTGTGCTCCCTCTCCACATCTGCCCTAAATGACCTGTGCAATTCCTATCTCCCTAAGCCTCTACTGACGGTCCACCTCCCTTACTCCTCCATCCCAGTCATTGTGGGTATCAACCGAGTCCCTTCTACTCCCCTCTCACCTAGACCTCCTGCACAACTCACCACCATCCACACCCTTAAACCTGCTAAGGATAACCCTAATCCCCTCTCTTGCATGCTTGTTAACTGCAGATCGGTTGTTCTTCATGCTACTGAGATTTCCGAAACCATCCTCAGTGAGGCTATTGACATTGCCTTCCTCACTGAAACCTGGCTCAATGACCACTCGACGGCTATTCTTGATCTACTCAGCCCCCCTGGCTACTCCATCATTAGACAGGACAGACCCGACAGAAGCTGCAACTCTCCCTTCTGAAGAACTCTGATCACTTGACATTCGAATACCTTGGCGTAGAACTCTCAGTCAAAGGCTCTCCTCCGATTAGACTACATAACATCTACCACCCTCCGGGTGAGTCCCTCCTCTTTGCTGAAGAATTATCTGACCTCTTCACTCACTTCTCCCTTTCTGCCTCTAAAAATCTGTTTTTAGGAGATTTCAACATCCATTGGAATAATGCTGATGATCCTACAGTTAAGCGACTCATTAACCTTCTCGAGTTGAACAACCTTAAGCAACTATGCAAAAATCCAACCCATATTAAAGGGGCCACTCTCGACGCAATCATCTCTAACTCTGACCTGGTCTCCCTTACCAACATTATCCCCATCGACTGGTCTGATCACCATCTCATTCTGTTCAACATTTCAACCAGCGCCCTACTCCCCAAACCAGTTAATAACAAACCCAAGATATTGACAAGAAACCTTAAACAGATCCCCCCTAGGGAACTGGAGTCCAAACTTCAAGCCCAACTACAACTCCTCCCTCTCTCCCTTAACGCTAATGAGCTCACTGATCATTTCAATAAGGCCATTAGTGATGTCCTGGATCAAGTTGATCCACTCAAACTAAAACAACAAAGAAGAATCCAATCCAATTCTTGGTTCAATTCCATTCTCAACAATGAAAGACGACAACTTAGACTAGCTGAAAGAACATGGAGACAACACCCTCGCCCCCCCATCTTGCCCTCCTCAGATCTGCAAGATCAACTTATAAAAAGCAAATTTTTAATGAAAAAGCATCTTTCTTTCGTGCCCAACTTGATCGTGCCAAAAACAGGCCCAGAGAACTCTTTAACATTGTCAGAAAACAATCTTCATCTGCCCCCTCAGTGCTGACAGCCTCAACGAAAAGATGTGAGGAAATTGCCATCTTCTTCTCCGAAAAAAATGCTAAAATTGATCAATCCTTCCCTCAAAGGCTGGCCCTGCCCGGCCCCCAAACTACTACAGACGTACCTCCTTTCTCTGCTCCGTTCCTCCCGCCTAATCCTCCCACTCACCTACCCACTCCAACTATCTCTGGTGACATCCTCTCCAACTTACAACGGAAAAATAACGCCTCCTGGCCTAATTTGTATCCTGTGACTGAGCTTGAAGTCTTTAATATCATTGCGAAACTCAAGTCGACCTCGCACACCAAAGACCCACTCCCTTCTAACCTAGTACATAACCTTAACCACATCATTGCCCCATGTTGGACAAAAATCATTAACTCCTCCTTTGCCACTGGCTGCGTCCCAGACTCCCTCCAACTCGGGCAAATCACGCCCATTCTTAAAAACCTAAATGCTGACCTAACGATCTTAACAACTTCCGTCCCATCTCCAACCTCTCCCTTCTGGCTAAAACCCTGGAGAAATGTGCTTTACTCCAATTGGATAACCACATAGGCAACTTCAACTTACTTGATTCCTTCCAATCTGGTTTCAGGAAAGGCTGTAGCACAGAAACCGCCATGCTGAAGATTGCTGATGACATTCACTGCTCCCTGGACAATGGTGAGGCCTGCCTTCTTATCCTCCTTGACCTCCCTGCAGCATTCGATACAGTCAATCATTCTTCCTTACTGGAATCGCTGAAAGCTCGCTCTGGCCTAAATGGATTGGTTCTGAAATGGTTCACCTCCTACCTCCAACACAGAACACAACAAATAAAAATCAACTCATGCCTCTCCAATCCCACCCCTGTCTCCCTAGGCGTCCCCCAGGGCTCAATTCTCTCCACCTCTCTCTTCAACCTCTTTATGGAACCCCTTACTCTCATTCTGAAGCAAGCCGGGATCAGCTATCACCTCTATGCCGATTACACCCAACTCTACTATAAGATCAAATCCTATTCTGATGTTCTATATTTAAACAATACCCTGAGCAAAATTCAATCCTGGTTTTACTCTAACCATCTTAAACTGAACCCTAACAAAACGGAAATTATTCTTTTCTCTCCTAAAAGTAACCATCTCCCCATCCAAGGCTGGATCTCTGACCTCAACGCCCTCAACTGTCCGCTCACCTTATCCAACTCAGCGAAATCCCTAGGTTTCATTCTTGACAAAAATTTGGCACTGAAGGACTATATTAATAACTCGGTCAAAAGAGCACTTTTCACTCTCAGACATCTCAAAAAAATCAAACCCTTCATCCACCAAGACGACCTCAAATGTGTAGTACAATCATTAGTACTCTCCAAACTTGACTACGGCAATGCCATCCTCACGGGAACCCCAAAAATCCACCTTGCCCCTCTTAGAGCTGTGCTCAACCTGGCGGCCAGACTCATTACTGACTTTAAAAGATTTGACCACATCACGCCTGCCCTCAAATCCCTAAATTGGCTGCCCATTGAGGGTAGATGCTTTTATAAGACTGCCTTCATCACACACAAAGCTCTCCACTCACAATCTCCGTCATACCTAACAAACAAACTCAAAATAGCTGGCCGCTCCAGACTGATGAGAAGCTCCACGGCACTCCTCTTCGTCCCCCCATTACTAAAAAAGAAATCCACCCAAACCCGCTCCTTCTCTGGAAATGCTCCGAGCATCTGGAATGCCCTCCCGAGGGACTTGCGCTGCAACCCCTCCTACCTCAGCTTTAAAAAAAGACCTGAAACGTCACCTACTCAACAAGTACTGGAGTCCATAATTTCTCTTCCGACCTGACGAACTGTCGCCCCTGTACTGGTTGCCTTTCTGCTAAACTGTTCGACCTTTCGCTCTCCCTTTTGCACTTTTCCCTTCTGTGTACCCCTGCCTTGCTCTCCCCTGCCCCGCTCCTATCCTAGCAGCTCTAACCTATGTTCTGCTAGCTGTTGGAGGACATTCTCCCCTGTCCTTGTCCATTGCTCCCCTCCCCCCTCTCTGTTCCCCTGCCCTCCTCCTCTTCAATTTGTATTCTCCCTGTTGTTACTCTTCCGTCTGCCTTGAGTCGTTATCTCCATTTTATTTCTATATGCACTTTAACTCGTGAATCATCTAGAACCCTGGCTGTCCTTAGAAATAGAGAGATGTGCTCTCTTGCTCTGAATTAGTGTTTTGTTTTTGTTGACTGCTCTTGCTCTTGTAAAGCGCTCTGATACCTCCGGGTCTAGCCAGCGCTATATAAAACCTTTCAAATAAATAAATAAATAAGTGGTTAATATTAGAAGGACTGCTCACAGGGGTGGGGTCCTTAAATATATCCACTCCTGCAAGTTATGTATGGCAGGCAGATATGATGTATAGGAAGATGAAGGCCACTCTAGTTAACTGAAGTCAGTGCTTTGCATGATTTAGCTGTGATTCCCCCTCCTCCAAGTGGGAGATTCTCCATTTTCTCTCTGCATACCTACTTCCTTTACTACTACTGCCAATACTATTACTATTACTTCTTCTGTTGCTATCATTACTATTGCTACAACTGCTACTGTTTCTGTGGCAGCTACCATTACTACTACTATAAATACTGCTATTACTAATGCTTCTGTTGCTGCTGCTATTACTACTGATGCTGCTATTCTACTATTACCACTACTACTAGTAATAATCATCACCATTGTGACACAAAAGCATGTAGCATCACTAAACTTTTCCCAGATGAGAGTTCACAAAAATGCAACTTGATAAGCCTTTTGCTGCGTGTAAAAAGACCAATCTAAGATACATCATGTGCATAGACTTCTACATTCTTAAATGATTCATTTCCTGAACTAGAACATATGGTTTGTGGCTGCTGTGGGCTTTTACAAATATTATCTTCAGGAAAGGATCTTACAGCCAAAAAGGTTGTTCAGGAAATGCTATGAAAAACTCTGTAAACTGGTATGCGGTCAGGCGTCAATCTGTATCTGTACATAAAGAGTGACAGAGAAGACCAAAGGGCCATTTTCCACCAAGTGAGTACTGGCAGATTCATTGGCAGATACATTAATATAAGTAGATTTTTTTTTATTTTACACCACAAGATACATGTGTATATCAGACCATGCCAATATTGCTGCTTCGATGTGACCTATAGGTGTGTACATAAACACAGTTGTTTATGCCTGCTACTAAAACTTCACAAAGTGTCATGTGTATATATGTATGTATGTTAATTACAATTAATTGATAAAAAAATAAAGAAAAATATATTTCTATACATCATTACAAGATACATGTGCACATAAGACCATGTAAATATTTCAGCTTCTATGTACATATGGGTATTTATATAGGGGGTTTACTTCAGCCAATAAAACTTTACCAATTGTCATGTGTATATTAGGGTTGGGAGGAATTCGTGGAGTTTAACTCAGAGGAACCACATGGAATTACATACAAATTCTGCAAGATTTCGCGACGGGCAGAGTGGCCATTTGGTGCTACTTTCTTAGCGCAAAATGCACCCCTGTGTCGAAAAATGGATGCGAAGATGCATTTTGCTTATGAAAATAGCATATATATAAGGGTGCTGAGTGGTAACTATGTGGGTTCAAAACAAAAAGGGAATGCTCACGGTAGGAAGAGAGCAGTCCCTCTACGTTTAGAAACTGCACCCCTCGGTGCCCTTACACACTTTCTAAACAGTGCCAGAAGAGGGAGCAGTCCCTCTATATTTAAAAAACACTTTAGATTAAACCTTAATCTGCAGTGCTTTTTAGGTCGAGCATTCGAGACCTCTTGTATATACTTTAGTATATACTTATTATATACTTATATGTGTATGTACTTTGTGGCTCTAGAGATCAGTCAGTTGAAAGTGACTGCTTCCTCTTCCTTTCCTGTTTAGAAACCAAACCATTGCAGATTAACTCCTTTGGTGGAGTGGCAGAATTTGTCAGTACGTCTGTGTTACAGGAGCAATGCGGAATTACCAAATTCCTCCGATTCCGCCGGTGGAATGAAATATTCCACCCAGGCCTAGTGTATATATGTATTATAAGTTAATTTCAGTTTCTGTAAAAAAAAAATGCCTTCAACGTTTGTCCAATCCCTCCTCTCTCTGACTCATCCCAAACCTTTCTAACTACTATGAACTCCCAAATATCTTTCTCAAACTACCCCCACTTCTTTTAGACAATTTATCCAACTAACAGGCACACATGACCAGTACATACATAAACAACTTAATCCATTCAAATCTTTCTTTCCCTACTCTAAACTCTACTAACACACAAGAAATCGAGAGAATAAATGTATCAAAACTAATGCACAGCAAAGAAACATCAATAGCACTTATTACTAATCTACTAATTATTAAACTCTAATCCTGGGTTCTAGAGTACAGTGCGACTTGCCGCAAAGCGTAAGCACTATATAAATACAATTTACAAACGTTCTTAACATATTAACACCTCCAGATTCCTATTTTCATAATTCGGTGGCAAAAGGTGTTTTGAGCAAGCACTGCCTAAACCTACCAGCAAGGACATGAAATAACGCCGGTCAAAAATAGTGTGTGATCTGACCCAAGTCTTTTTAAGAACCCTGCGAGTCTGACATTTAAAGACTTTCTGTTGAAATCCATCTACCGCCTACATTAGCTGGCAGATGGTATGTTCCATTCCATCGATTTTAAACGTAACGTGACTTTGCGGACATCACACCGCTTGAAGCAGGGAGGGATGCGATGCTGTTGACCAAATAGACACTGGCGGGATACTGCGGCCTTTGTTTTGCATGAACCTAGCAATCACTGTAAATGTATGCCAGAACCGCATTCCTGCAGCCCCATTTTTTCACTACTCTGTCATTTCCATTGACTCGGAGCAGTCCCCTTCATCATAATTTTAGTCGCCATTTAGTGCGGTTCGTGCTTAATAGCTTTTCAAGTAAATGCCGGCCTGGGTTATTTATTAACAAGATTGCATGTACCCTGTCAAAGAGAATGCTGAGTTCGCTCAAAGGGCCCATGTGTTGACAACAGCGAGTGACCAGCAATGCCACCACGTCTTTCAGAAGAAACACTAACCTAGTTAGCCGGAGGCTGAAGGCGGTTTCCAGTCACAACGATTAAGTCGAACGGGGTTAATTAGAAGCTGTGTGGGTGAATGCGGCAGCTAACGTGCGTATCCGGGTTCGCGGGAGATTGTGTTTTCATATGCATGTGTTTCAAGGAAAACCTGCAACGCACGCAGAAGATTTGGGGTGAATGACACGCAATTCAGAGGGAATAAAATACAGCACGGCAGTATCCTGTTCGCAAGCCATTCTCATTACTGAATCATCAGGTCGCTTAAGTGGAAATGTGTTCTACCTCCAAATTCAGAATGATGTTATTTTTTTCAGAAAAGTAACAGCTCCTGAGAGGCTTCTTGTCAAGCGATTGAAGGTTTATTTTTCTTCATTTTCTTTTTACTTGCAATAGCCGAACTTTCTGCTCCAATGACCATCTGTTTATTGGCCCTTCGCTTGGTCACGGGCTAGTTGCTCTCAGCAATGCTTTGTAAAACTAAAACACGCAGGAAGTGGGTCCGAAGGCACTTACCTTATCAGCCTCACGAGCCCTCAGTTTTATTGAGCCTCGTCCCACGGTTGGATAGATTTGAGGAGCAAAATGTCCTTGAGTGTTGCTAGAAATAAAAGAATGAAAAAAAATCTATTTTTAAGTTATCTAAATATATCGTGCAAATTACATTCTGAGCCATAGCTTCAACGTGCTAAATAATAGAGCTGTTTTATTGGTACATCTTTCGCCCCCCCAAACAGAAATTTACCTCACTGAGCTTTTTCCATCTTACCTCACTGTATCTCCCCTCCATAAATTTCACTTCTCACATAACCTTGTTTCTCTCTCCATGTCTCTGCTACCTTATCTCTCTCCACCTCTCACTCAGCTGGTTTTCTGCATCACCACTCCGCCTCACCTCTTCCCCTCATTTCTCTCTACCACACATCTCCCTCACCATCTCAATTGTCTACCACACATCTCCCTCTCAATACCTAACCTTTAAATTTAGTTCACCATTAGTTCACTTCCTCACCTTTCTGCCTCCTCTTTCTCTCATTCTACCTCGGTTCCTTTTCTTTCATCTTTGTAAATATCATGCACCTTTCTGGCTACCTCTGTTCCTCTACTTCTTTTTCTCTATCATCAACTCCTTTGCCTCTCCCTCTCACACACCAACAAATATCTCTCTCTACAGACCTCCTTCTCCATTTCATTTCACCTAATCAACCTCAACTATCCTTCTCAACCTCTTTCTTTATAAATCTCATTACCTCAACATCACTTCCTCTTTTTCTATCTCATAACTCTCTACCTCTGTGTAAGCCTCACCTCTTTCTCTATTTCATGTTGTCTTTCAATGTCCTATTGTCGCTCTACACCACATTTCCCTTTCTACCCATCAACCCTCTACTATTCTCTCTTCCCCGCTACTCTCTTTACCTGACCCATTTTTCTATACCTCTCTGTCTTCCTTTCAATCTCTTTGTTTGTCCACAAGTCTCTCTGTCTGCATCCTCCTCTTATTCACCTCTCTATAATTGACCCTTTTCATCACTAACTCTCTCTCTCTCTCTCTCTCTCTTTCTCATCATTTGGAGTAATGCACTCATTTACCTCTCTCTACATTTCCTTCTCCCCACTCTTTCTCTCTCTACTATATTCTAAAACCGTACCTATTTTTCTGCTTCTCTTTCTCTAGCGAGATCGTCCTCTTTCTACCTCTCCTTATGTTTCCACCTGTCTGCCTCACCTTTCTATATTTACTTTACTTCTAGCCCTGCCTCATATATCTTTCTACACCGTCTCTATCACTTCCAATTCTCCCTCTACTTTACATCTCTCGCTGTACTGCTCTACTTATGTCCTTGCACATCTCTTGTATCTTGCCCTGTTCCATTTCTCTTACTCAGCAGAGACAAGTAATTGTCTAGCCTGAGAAGTGAAGACATATTAAAGAGAACAGGGATAAGGCAGGGGAGGAGAAAGCAACAGAAAGGTATTACATTTTTACCAATGGAATGGTGAAGATCCTCAGAGCAGTGCTTTGATTTTAACTGCTGCAGTAAGAAATTCAGTAGAAAAGGGGGATATATTTGTGCTTACAAATATTCAGCAATTAAAGCTAAAATCTTTAAGCACTATGTGTGTATGTCTTACTTTAATATTATTCCGTACTCTACTAATCATCTAACAAGTCCCCTTAGCGTGTTTTTTCTACAATTGGAGAAACAAGCAGATTTGGCAACACAAGTGTTTGAATGAGCGAAAAAGGGATAATAAATTGAAAGTTGCTGCAAACAGAGGGCCCTAAAATATATCTTGAGCAGGGCCCCACAAATCCTTAAGATGTCCCTGACCTGTGGAATATCAGAGGAGGACTGAACCTGCTGTGTGAGACCTGAGATGACCCTAGAAGACTGGACCTGTTCTCCCTCTTGTACCCAGGACAACCATGTGGACTCCAAGGGTCATAAGACTGACCTCCTGTTAAAGCTACAGGGACTTAAGAGTTACAAGAGGCCTTTTCGTGCAACTGCCCAGCTGACCAGTGGCAAGTGGACCTTGACTAGGCCCTCCTGTTGGCCTCTGCCTGCTACCCTGGGAGTCTATAAGTGCCTCCCCTGAGGTCCTGCGGGCTTTAGAAATGTACTCCTGTGGTGGATTCGGAATTAAAGGACCAAAGTCAGAAGGTTAAATCTTTGGCTAGGATGAAGCTGGTTATTGTAGCTGATCTGCAGTCCATCACGGTCAGCCTCTATTCTACCAAGAACATTGATTATGATTGGCACTTTGTGCTTCTTGTTGTCAATTCTACTTAAACATTCAAAATTCATATCTTTGGTTCTTCTTATTGGATGTTTTTCATTTCGGTATTATTTTGTTTATTACATTTCACAAATTTTCTAATTTGACTTGGAATTTACATTGTTTTGCATTTCCACTTTATCACTGTTTTAGTACTGTTAAATACTTTACACAATGCCTCTAAGTTAAACCAGTCTGCTCTGTGCAACAGCTACCAGGCGGTTGAGCTGATGTCTATTTAATGCGTCCAGTAGGCTCACTCTGAAAAGGTTTGTGATTATTACTTCAGGTGGGTACATACCTCCCTCAACTAATAACCCAATTTCTTACATAGAATTTAAACCAGGTTAAAAAAACACAAGGTTAAAAAGAGACAGCATATGAACATAAAAAGAGTACAAAAAGGCCGACATGCCAGATTCTGTTACAATCATAGAGGGAGACAAGAGTTTCAACATACAGCATTATGAGCATCATTTAAGAAACAAGCATTTGCAATGCAATAGGTCTCGCATTGACGCGAGTTTGAGCTATTGACATTGCAAATAACAATGCCTTTTATTTTTGTTTTCTTTTTAAAAACATAATTAAAAGGCATTGTTATTTACAATGCCAATAGCTTAAACTCGCGTAACTGCGAGACCTATTGCATTGCAAATGCTTGTTGTCCTGTGTATCTGCCTCCCTCAGCACCATGCTTACCATTGCTCAATGGCTTAACTCAAAAAATGCTTCATGTAGCTCTTCGCACCGCACTTTTGTTTAATATGAACGCTGTAAATGAAATTTGCTACTATTAAGCAATGGAATGATATTCAGGTAGCATAACCCCAGAGTACAGAACAGCAGCAGGAGGCGCGCACGCACCTACATACAGTGCTGCAAATGTTTTCACATCTGCGCCAGAAACCGTTACTTCCACTCTCGACCCCATCTCTCTTCTAGGCGCCCCCATTGTCAAATGCTAGTGTCAGCAAAGAGCTCCACTCGTGAACTACTACCACATGTCAACATCCTCTTTAGATGTGTAATACTCCCCCCCCACACACACACTCACACACACACACGCGTCTGTGGCTGCAGGCGGGGTTGGGTTCCCCCAGCACTTCACCTGTGCAATGACTGGACACAGACCATAGAGATGGAACACCACCCAGAGTCCATTGCACCCCACGATGGGCACTCCAGGCCGGGGACGGATGGTAGTAGAGCGCTGTGGGGCCGGGGCCAGGTCAGGCCTCGCGCCCTTATTATCCGAAATCTCAGAACGTGTATCCACCTTTGTACACCCAGAGGCTGTCCCATTCCCGCCTCTTCTACGCTCTTCACTCCCTTCAGTTCAAGCCACAGATGAGCTGGTGAGAGTCTGTGACATTCTGGGGGTAGGAAGAGGCCATGGTTCCGTGCTCACGGACCCCATAGGACTAACCACTGCCAATGCACCGAATGATGCTTCATTACAGGGAACAAGTTAAGTTCTGTCCCGGCATCCCTTTGCGCCCCTTGTTTTATACTATTGTTGTAGGGTTCGTGACACGGTTTCTGTTGTTGCTTGATTGGCGCTCGATGGATAGAGGCCAGTTGATCCTGGGCAGAAACTCACAAACCCCACAGGCCCAGCAAGGCCCCACACAGGCACTGAATGAATGTGTAACTGCAGGTTCAAGCAGGGAGAACAGGTGGCTAGTATCTTCACAGTTAGTGATGTGTGGCCTTATGTACCACCCTCACACCACACAGGGTACTCAGATACCATCCGGCCCAAGATTTAAAGACACTCTTCACCGGGTAATGTAGTGCAGCCTTATGTAAAACCCTCACACAACACAAGCACTCAGATGCCAGTCGGCCCACGATCTGACACTCTTCACCGGGTAGTGTGATGTGGCAGTGCCATACCAACAACCCTCAAACCACACTCTAGACAGCCCAAGATTTGACACTTCACCAGGTAGGGGGTGCGGACTTATATACAACCCTCACACCACACACTGTACTCAGGTGCCATCCAGCCCAAGATCTGACACTCTTCACACAGTAGTGTGGTGTTGCCTTATGTTCAACCCTCACACCACACACGGCACTCAGGTGCTAGACGGCCCAAGGTCTGACACTCTTCACCCGATTGTGCTGATGCATTATGTACAACCCTCACACCTGAATGTGTCCGGCCCAAGTTCTGACACTTGTGAAAGCACCGGCAAAGGCGCCGAGATCCCGCTGAGTGTGAAGAGCCGTGGATAAAATAATGTATTAGACATACTATTATTTATTACACAGGACAGGGACATTTGGAGTATTCCTGGAACAGTCCATCTAGTGACGGTGTCAGCCCACTTTGCATTTACAGTAATAAAAAAAACATCGTCTCCAGCCAGAGATTGTTGTTTATGCCTCGAGACACTTTGCGTGTTTGAGGTGCTGTACTACAGACAAACACAAACAACACACAAGGAGCTGGAACAGAAGGCGTTGTGGAGGCCGGCAGGACTGTGCAGTCCGCTCCCCGTACCCTGCACACACAGATGACCACTACAAACACTGCACACACAAACATACACACACACTACCTCCCGGTACACGCTCATGCACTGCACACCATCACACACCCTACACCTCCCACAAACGCCACACATTAAACGCACGGGGCAGTAAATGAATAGAAGGGTATTAGTACCCAGGCCCTTTAAACTGCCCCATTCCCTCTCACTCCTCTGCGTGCTCTGAACCGGTGTTCTCCCTGGTGGCGATTCCAGCTGCCCGGCTGCAGTTTCTGTCTACAGGCGACGTGTGGAATTTGGGACATTTGTATGTGTGTGTCAGCCGGGTCAAGCAGGGAGCATCATCTGGTAAAAAAGCAACACCGTCCTAAACAAATAGCGATGACAGGCTAGGTTAAATTCGGGGTTCCCCAAAGCCTACTAACTAATGGTTGAGAAAGTCACGCGTCGCCATGGATTCAGTAGGAACCATAGGGAAGGGAACCTGACAGTGCAGGCAGGGCTAACAAGGGGCGCCGACATCATGAGAAATCTAGGCGCCCGTTGACTCGAAAACACCAGCGACAGCCTTCGTCAGCGAATCATGTTTTGGATTCAGAAATGACGAAGTTTATTTGTGACAAAAATGGTTATTTGCGTGACAGGAGAATTGAGTGTGAAGTCCTGACTATTGAGTTCAAAGGATTAAAATACTTTCCTCCCCCAAGAAACACACGCCCACCAACTCATTTAATAAGTCTGTTAAAGGGGCACATTGTTAATTCACGTGTACGAATGCAAATGTTTAAATAACTATGCCTTAATTCATATTTACAAATTAAAACTTTTAAAGGACTTTGCCACCCTGGCGCTGACATGCGGTGTGCTCGAGTCCTTCTTCCTGCATTTTTTTTCATGTGTCACGAAACCGTTACTTTGGCGGCTCGACAAAATACCATGTACTCATCCCACGCACGCACCGGGCCCAGCTCCCTTGATGAGGACGCAGAGCAGGACACTCCGGGGCTCCGGGACACGCCAGGTGACCGAGGGGGCTGTTGTGGGAGCATTTAAATGAAGAACGCGGGCGATCGGTCTATATTTTTTTTATAAAAAAAAATGTACTTTTGCATGCAAGCATTCCACACAGCCATGCCTACCAAAAAGCCACTCGAGAAATAGAAATAAAAAAAACAAGCATTGATCTCTTGTCTTTATGGGGCCATGTGTTTCTAATTAGAAACACATGGCCCATAAAGATAAGAAAGTCCGGATCGGAGGCGAAAGGGCGTCAACAAAAACCCCTCATTTCCAATGGCAGGCCACCGTTTAGCATAAACGGTGACGCAAGCCAATGGAAATGAGGGGCGGGGCTTCGAGCCCCTTACTGAAAACCCCTCATCCACAAAATCTCTCGCCGAGTGAGCAGCGCTTTGCGCTGCAACGCTAGGCGAGACCTATAAAATAAATGATGTTCACTTTCCTTCTTTGAGACAGGGCTGGCCAACAACAAACTATTGACTGTGATCTTTTTTGGAGACCCTATGAAAATAATGCATTTTTATATAGCCCTACTGCTTTTTCTAAGCACTGTAAACAACAGACCTTACTATTACACAATTTATTGTGCTCAATTTACTGACTCCCAAGGAGGAGTCTACCTTGCTGGGATTTGAACGTTTGACCTTTATGACTTCAACCATCTATGATGCACGCTAATTAATGCAAGATCCCTGAGCATAATTAGAAATCATATATATAACCAACTGGTAGATTTCAAACTTGAACTCGCCTTCACAGTGAAACCTGGCTTGGCGAAGATGCAGTTTCCATAATACACAAATCATTACCTGACGGATACCTAACCCTCTTCAAAAACTCACGCCATATAAAGACTGGAGGAGGGCAAGCAGTGGTCCACAAAAAACCCTGCCTACATCTGACTCAATCATCTTGGAAAGTAAATCATTGCTAGTTTGATGCTCCCCTTCTGCAGTCTTCTCTGCCTCATTACCCCAAATGTATTGACCATCCCTAAATAGCACTGGTTTTGTGGATGACCTTCTGGACCAAATAGCCACCATTATTATGTAACACAAGAACCTGACTATACTCGAGGACCTAAACATCTGGTCTACAAATCAATGCTTTGCCAGACCTTCTGCCTTCTCTCCGACATTGAAGCAGTTGGCTTCAAACAATTGTTTACTAGTCCAACTCTTGTGACTGGTCACATTCTCAGCACTATATTTGTCCCAATAAACGTTATCTTGCTCACTTAGAATAGCTCTATTAAATAGGGGGGGCGACCACATTATTCATGTTTTGCTCAACATCCCAATGGCAACTAAACCTTCCACAGACTTGAATTAAAATCATAGTTGGCAGAAGTTGGGAAAAAATTGATGCAAAGTCATTCAAAAAATCCTTCTTTACCTCCAAAAACACTGGTATCGAAATGTCCATACAATCGTTCCACCAATGGTAGGGGACTTTTCACATGGTGGTCCATCCAGAAGTCATACGTCTGCAACCTAGCAGAAGGAGAGCTAGTTGGTTGAACTTGGATGCACAACTACGAATAAGAGAAACTAGATCCCTTTTGGAGATAAATAATAAAAAAAGTGACTCCAAAGGCAATACAAAAATCTCTAGAATCTCCATGAAAGTATTATGAAAAATGCATCTCATAGGTTACATGCCCAACCAAAGAGCTCTGCAGATCAGTCAACTAATTCCGTATCACTGCCAGCGTTTCAATAAAGGTAAGCATTCTAATGAAATGTGCAATACTTTAGCGAACCACTTTATCAAAGACACGACCAACCTCAAAGCCTATTTTCTTGCTAAACCAAGTAATGTTCTCTGAGAGCCTCCCCCACCAAATTGGGCTATCCGTAGCCCTCAACCTACACTAAGCTCATTCAACTTCTGTATACACAAATATATCTCTGTCCTAATGAAAGCCACCCACCAATATGTTTAGTTCCTCAGGAGATCCTTCCGAGCCAAACATCTTCAAATCAATCCTACTTAATTCCTTTGTTGCCATATCAGCAAGAACAAATCATCAACCGTTCTCTGTAAATTGGTAAATTTCCAAGTAAACCTAAAACAGCATATTTAAAAAGAAAATTCTAAAGAAATATGAACTTGACCAGTATGACTCAACTAATTTCAAACAGTAGCCTATGGTCCATTTTTAGCCAAATTCATTGAAGAGGCACAGGCTTTGGACCAACATCAAATTTCCTAGATGGCACTCTACTGTCAGGCATACACAATGGATTCCGACAGAAGAAATACAGAATCAGTACCAATCAACATTTTAGAAGACCTCTAGGACTCTGTCGACTTTAAGGGGTTGCTGTTCTAATTCTACTTGACCTGTCATCAGCTTTCAACACATTTGACCACCAACTACTAGCCCAAAGGCTAAATGTTACTGGATACAATGTACACACCTCACCTGAAGAAAATCCTTCCTTGTAGATCAAATTGTCTTGTTAGTGTCTTTCTGTTCATAAACCTACATTAGTTTAATAGGTGCTCCCCAGTGATCCATTACAGGGGCCCAATTTTTCCCCTGATCAGTATAATCTTGTTTTTTAGGACATTAAAGGTTTCACATGCTTTGGGTTTGAGGACATTGATAAGGATAATGGTGAGTAAGTTCCATTTATTTTTGGGTACTATCCATAAAACACAAAAAGATAAAAAAAGATAAAACCTATACAAATCCTGTGGCGTCAGGAGGTACCTCCATCCTGGAATGCCTGGTGGAACTCTGTGAGATATTTCAGAGTTCTAGATCAGAGGGTAAATATCCATAGAGAGAGGCCGGACACTGGGTTATTTTGGAATTTACTGGACGAGTCACCAACTGTATAGATTATAGTACGGGACTGGTTAAATTCCAATGATTAAAACCTCTGAGTCAGCTCAGGATGTGTATCCCGGGTGGTTCCCGAAAGAATAACAGCTGAGACTGAAACTACCTAGTTATCAGCACCAGAGGTGGTTCAGGTCGAGAGGTTGCTATAGCTACGGAGGTCATATGAGGAATAAATAAAAATTTTTTTTTTAAAAACCAAATATAAAAATATACATAGAAAATGTAAAACAATAATCAGTATCGCAAACCATCAGTCTGGCTCCAAATGACCAATGCAGTAAAAATGTAATAAGATACATCACCCACCGTTTACTTTGGATAAAAATCCTTTATATCCCAAAGTGCAAAATAAAGAAAACACAACAGTTGGAAGAGCACATAGAAGCTAACATGCGTTTAATGTAAAATAGCCAGCAGACATTCGAAAATAAAGCAAGGCCACTTCAGTGGACCTTCACCTGTGATCAGTTGGAGCATGTAATGCTAAAATCCATACGTTTGTATGTTATATTCATACAGTTTTTCTAATACAATGAATGTAAGTAGGAACACGTGACAGAATAGAAGCTTGTAGATAGCTACTGATGAGCAGGTCCCAAGATCTTATCATGGGAATGAATGCGAGAAGACTATGGGTGAGAGATAAAGTTAACACTAGCAAGTGCTGAGTCTACTGTCTTCTAAAATCTTCACTTTCTTGTGTCAGCTTCAGAACAAGACTACATTTTGATAACATGGTTTACAGAAATGTGCAGTGTACATCATGGAAGAGCAAAACTATAGTTAATTTGAAATGCATGTAAATGTGCAATAAGTCTAAGGCTCTAGTGGTCTTTAAGCCAGCGTAAAAAGGAAAATGCAGATGATTAATAAAATGTGACTGTGCACGTTTTAGACATACATGAGCACTGGCATTTTCAAAGTAAACTTATAAGCATTAATGCACACATGCAGCTAAATTAACTTTCTCACCAAGGCAGATTTCAAATTTTGGACATTGATAGTTCTTAATAAGGGCAACACCCATTTACACTTGGGGCAAAGTACGTTGGACAGAAGAATAACATGTCTCTCATCTTCAATGCAATTAGTACAAATTGGGCAAAAGAGTGTGAGTGGATTAATTGCCCCAATTAAAAATGAAATAGTTCAGTGGCAAAGTACCCATTCTGAATTTAAGGTACAAAGATTTTGCAAACACTGGGGTGACATTTGCGCAGCAGGAATGCCTTTGTAAAAATGCCATGATGAGGTTTAAGGAGTAGACTTTCCTCTGACCAGAACTTATATGTTGACTTTTCATCTAAGGTGATGTGAAGTGTCATCATTATAGGGCATTATTAGAGACCAGTTTGCCCCAACATGTCTGTAAGATACTAAACCATCCCAAGGCTCTACTGTTGGTGTAACCCAAGGCATTACCGGTGCCGTCCTTGAGATGGCTAATCTCATATATCCCCCAGACTCTTGTTCAATATAAATGGAGTTTTATTTTGGCACAAGAAATGATATCAATAATGCCCAGGTACAGGGGGAGTGTCAGTGTGCCAGAAGGAAGTCTCAGCAATCTTTCTAAGATCTCTCTTTTGTAGGTTGACAGATGTGCAAGCTTCAAATTGACTCAGAGTTCCGTTCTGTAACACAAAGCATTCTGGCACTATGCTTTGTATAGTTCTAAGGTGAGGGACACAAAGCGACCACCATTTTCTATTACAAAGCGGGCACTGCACCTGCCCTTTGTGCCAAAACATTTGCACCTAAATTGTGCTTTAAAACTGTGTGGATATTATGGTATTCCACATTTTATATTAAATTTACTGAAGAAATCTATAACATTTAATTCGTATTCATAACAAACATAACAACTTGCAAAATAAAATAAACTTTTATAATATATTTGTTAAATCACTCTTATGAACATTTAGGCTACAGAATTTTCAAAAAATTATTCTCAGAAGAAAGGTCATTGGCATCTAAATAATTTAAGTTTGTTACAGGACCCAGTTATTCAGAAACAATTTATCAAATTCCATTAAGGAATTCTGTTCTACTTCTGGTATTGAGAGTTTTACTATCCAATGTGATTACTTTAGAAAGTTTCAAAACATAATTGAGCCATTCAACTATGTCAGCAATAGCATAACTAGAACCTTTCATTTTGTAGTATCACATTTTTAGCTGGCATCACTGCCATCTAGATACATAACTTTGTTCATCCAACCAGCAAGTACGACTTTTTGAAAAAATGACCACGGTTGTTTTCCCCAGTTCACTACATAACAAGCATTGGCAAAGCCAATAGCTCTGACTTTTTGTTAGGGGTAAGTGTCTGGTAACAGTTCGGTGACTTTGTGTGTGTTGCCCCTAGATGCCTTCAAAAAATATCATAATGAGGGAACATCTTCCTAAGGAAGATAAAAGTATGTCCCCTTTGCCAAAGAGACTCCATTAGCGGGGTTAACCTGTACCCTGAAAAGCAGTGAGTAGATGAAGTTTCCTTTTGAAGTGATGAACATAAAATGCATATGCAGCAAAATGTTATATTGTAGGTGCATTTCAGAAAGGACCACTATTTTGTTGCAGGAAGCTATGTTATCATGAGAGCCTAGTAAATCAGACTAATGCACAGAGAAGCTAGTGATTAGTACTATATCTTTATGACGGGCAAAAGCTTCCAAAGAGCAAGCACTTTCTAAATTAAAAAACATAAACCGGCAATTAAAATGTAATCATGTCCACAAAGTAATATCGAAGAACACACTCTAGTCTAACAAAAAGTTTACTTGATTTGCTACCATCAAAACCCAATGGGAACAAAACAGCACAATGCAAACATCCACAAAATGACATTGCCGTGATGGAGAGACCATCCAAGCAATGGAAAATCATGAAAGATACACGCAGGCAAATGCCTGAAGGGAGCTAACCTAAAGCCCACTTTCATCTTGTACTTCTTATTGTACTTTTTTGAAGAATTGGTGACATGACGTCTGCCAGACAACTTTTGCTGTCTGTACCCAGACCTAAAAGCACACTGTGCACAGCCATACCGATCTGTTGAATATTTTCCTCAGAAGTGGACCAAAAATTCCTTTATAGTCAACCTTAATTGTCTATAAATTCCCAATTCTGTTAAAACCAGACCATAAGTTTTACAAAGGTCACTAAAAGTTGGAATCTGATTCCACATCAGCAGTTAGCTTACTATTGCTAAACTTTTCTTATTAGAGGTTTTTCAAAAGAACTTTAAGTCAACAGGAAAATTCTTGACATGATTCTTCTCCGCAGTGACCCAATTTAGAATCTCCTCTTCCTCATTCATAAAAGTCGGGCTATTGTACTGTAAAATTAAACTATCAATAACATTCTTGACAGTTGGACAGCCATGTCCCCTTTTTGCTAGCATTTGCAAACATCAAATTGAGACCGCGGCTTTTACCTCTTCACATACAATATCTAAAATTATCCTGTCAATAGCAAAGAAGGGTTTTCCTGTTCACCTAACACACAAATTGTTACACACATATGTGATTTTCAAAAGGAGTATGACTTTAACTTTGCCCATAGACTCTGGTGTAATTTTCCAGTTATCAGCTTCATCCTTCAGTTATCCTATTAAGGAGTCCAAATTCTCCTACGTTGTTTTTCATGTATTTTTCCATATGACGATGCCAAGATAAGCTGTGCCCACTAGCCATTTCAAATGCCACTAAATCACTCTCATCTCTCTGCTCTTTTTCAGAATGTCTAACTGGATATTTTGTTCCAATTCACCCAATAGAAATAACCTTCAAAATGGCTGCTACTGGTTTAAGTTGCTATCAGGCCAATTATAATATATTGTCTGCGTTGAACAATGTCTTGATCTATCAACCTCAGTTTTCTATCCCCTAAAGTGCAAGAAAAGGGGTGGGAATGTGAGCGTCTCTGGGGGGCACCCTTGCAGAAGTATATAAATGCCCACATCATCATTTGCTTATGAGGATTTGCATATCTCTTCCTTTTTTAAGTTTCTTTATTAGGTTATTTGTTTGGTCTTTAATACAAAAACAACATAAAGCAAGTGTTTGCCATTGGCATCTGTCCGGTAACAATTAATATCAGGAATGAACGTTAAGGACGCTTAAGGATAAATATGCACATAGAAATCTTTCCTAAATCAGGTGTTTGGTCCATACTTTACGTCTTTATATCACACATTTAAGACTGACACATCTCAAATAATTAGGCAACATGGCAAAGACTTTAGTTTGTGAATGACCATTGCAAATGGGGATCTGTCTAGAGTGTGTGGGGTACCCTACTTCAAAGTACTTAAGCACCCTTCATGAAAACATGGTCTTATCACACCAAAAATCTCAATAATATCACGTGGGGAGTTGGATCATGGATTGAATAAGAAATTAAAACATTCACTTTATTATGTTCATTTCAAACAATAGTTCAGCTGGAATTCGACTAAGATCTGAAAGGGCCTTGTCCAAATAATCAGCATTTCTATGATAAATAAGAATAGAGTCTATGTATAAAGAAATTAAAGTATACAGCCTTGAAGTCATATTCCTGTTTTTTGCCTCTCTACACATCAGCAGGGCCACTGGCACCACTGCCAAGGTAAAGAGTAGGGAGGAAAGTGGACACCCTTGATGATTTCTCCTCTGCTCTGACCAAGATTTGGAGATATCATGTCTTCTTCTGACTCGAGCTGTGGATATTATGTATAAGAATGTAATTCAAGTAATTATCACATTTCCAAATCCCATTTTTGGCAAAACCTATAAACAGACAATCTAGCCTAAAGTGCCACAGGTATTTCCATATCAACTGGACTGACTATAAAGTCTGACAGTATGCTAAACAGATGGAACAACCTCTTAATGTTTGGGAATGTAGTTCTGTTTGATACAAGCCTGGATTTAGCCACATGCTAAGTATGTTATAAATAGGATAGACAAAAGACTATAAGCCCTTACAAAGTATCCCACCTGGCTTTTCAGAGTTACCATATTGGTCACACTATTGGTAGTAAATAAGCCTCCTGATTTGCCCAAATACACTCAACACACCTCTAGCAGTTGCGGCAGCAACTGTACTTGAGATACGGTGTAAAATTTGGCCGAAGTCTATTAGTGCTCCCTGTCTTACCACTAGCCAGGTTTCTAATCGCCTATCTAAGTGCTGATATCATTGGAAGGCATCCAATTCCTCTGCCTGTTTCCTTGTCAACTTTTTCAGGCATATCAACTGAAAATTTCCTTTCAATAAAGCCTATGTCTGTCTTAGTGCAGAGGAATATAGCTGGGTATAGTAACTTGTTAGTGTATTTTCTTTAACTGCGAGCATGCCACCAATCCATCAGTGTTTTGCAGTGCCACAATTGGAGACTGAGGGCCTTATTACGAGTACAGTGCTCCACGTACTGGCGGTCTGACCACCGCCACACTGCGGGCCCGCCCACAGTATTACAAGTGTGGCGGTTGGACTGCCACAGGACCGCTACATCCGCTGGGGATCCAAGATCCCACGGCGATCACGCAAAAGTCAGGAGCAACAATATGCTGGCGGTGCCGCTGCGGCTCCGCTGAGCATATTATGAGTTGGCTTTCCACTGCCCTGTTCATGGTGGCGAGCCTGCCTTGATAAGGGTGGTGGAGAGGCAATCCCCTGCCGCTCTTGGGCCTAGGGGTGCAAGCCACACCGTAGAGGAACATGCAGTCGGTGCTCTCATGGCGGCGTTCTGCATGTTAGGCTCTCCCATGAGCCTAACAGACCACCGCCATCAGACAGTCGCTGCACCCCCCACCTGTCATGGATTACAATCGTAATCCAGCGGGCGGGCGCACCACAGCCTTGGCTGTCCTCCAGTGGATGGCACGTGGCGGCACAGCTGGAGGACCACCAAAGTCGTAATAAGGCCCTGAGTGTATCTGCCTCTTCCAGACTTGATCAAAGATGATCAAAGATGACTGACTCTGTCACTCTCGCCATGCTGTCAGGCCATGACTTTGTGATAATCAAAAAACCTATGTTGTTACAGTGTCTTGGAGTGTATCGGTCATATCTGTATCAAGGTCCCTGCACTTTTTTTTACTAGAAAGCCATTGCTTCCTAACTTAGCAAAATACATGTGTATTCAGGCTTAACCTGAATTTAACGTAGATAGGTGTGACGAATAATGCGGCAGACAATGTGTTTCATAGTTTGTCTCCAAGTATGGAGAAGACCATGACCTGTATTTAGCATTTGGTATATGGGGTAACTCGCCACACATGTGACAAGTGTCCTGTCCACTGTATTACAGATGCATTGCAGCCTATGGCACTTGAAATACGGCTGATGGGCTATCTGTCACGTTTGAAGGAGTATCCCATCCACTAAACTCTAATTAAGGCCCTTGTGCCACCTTAAGAAACATTTCTATATTTTCTAAGGGCTGGATGCTTGGTGTTGTCTGAGCCTACAGCTTGGCACAATTTGCTTATTTTTGAATCTAGAAACCTGGTATTCTGTGTCAATTCAGAGGAGGGCTTTATGTGTGAAGTAAACTGCCCTGTGTTGGACTTAGGCAGTTATGGGAAGTCAGAAAGGTGCAGGCAAGGCTGCTGTGATTTCTTCACTCTGGCCAGTTCACCCTAGATGTCTTGCAGATGAGGTTTGGATTTGCTGGAGTTGGCAGGCTTGTACACGTTGAGGCAAAAGGAGTTAAAGTCTAGTACTTTGCCAAGAAAGTTGAGAAAAATAAAGGTACTTGTAAATGTTTTGAGGTGGAAAACGATGATATTTACAGCACTGCTCACTTGTGGTTGAGTGTGAGGGACTGTCTGATATTTAAACCGAGAATTATCAGCAGTCTAGCAGGGACAGCAAAAACCACAGGTGTTCACTGCAGATGTTGGAGACAGCACTCTGCTTAATTTGAGCTGGTGGTTGCAGGTGGGGCACACCAGCACTCATTTTTGGGGAGTGACAATACATTTTCCTCAACAGGCAAGAGCAAGAGATGTAAAAACTCTTAAGGGGAAGGAAGAAGGAAGAGAGAAGAAAGTAGGAACCGGCAAGAGGGAGGTAAAGTGGCAGGGAATGTCTGGTGGGGGATGAAAGAGTCATGAGGTGGAATCAAGACGTGTCCTTCTGATTGAACATGTTGGGTGTGGGGAGTAGGGGAGGTCTACATCAGGGTTTTCTTAACTTCTATACTTGTTGTAATTTCTTTCATAAAAATTGAACTGTTTGCCTAATGATTGAGAAATATATGTCTGGACCCTTAATAGAGTCACTATGGTAGTATTATGCCTTTTTCCCACAATGCGGCTTTCAACCCAACAGAACATTTAGAAGGTGATGTGTGGCTTCTTGCTCTCAGCCCTATCTACTTATGTCAAAAACAATCTGTAATCCAAAATGCCGCTCGGCAACTAATGCATAACACTGCAAAAACTAATAAACAGATTCAAACAAAAAAAAATGAGCTGGAATCAAGACTACATCCAATTGTCAAGCAGAAATTCAGTAGCTCCGGCTGCGGGCTTCTGAGAAAAACGTTAGGCACCAGCACTTATTCTATTACAAAGTAAGCACAGACAGCACCCAGGAATACGATCTCTGGCATGGATGGACTTGGCTTCAATATTTTGACAGACATCTGGGTTTTTTTCCTGTAAAGAGAAATTGAGTGGGAGCCTCTCTTGGCAGTTGCGGTCTAGGGTGTCCTTGGTGTACATGTACTAGAGTGATCTAAAAGGTGGGCTGATGTCTTCTAAAGCTTGTCATTTATCTTTAAATTGTTCCAGTGTTTGCCTTTGGTCTGGAGTTAACATTCTCAAACGGTGATTTTTTTTATCTTATATGCGTCTCTCCAGCCTCTATATTGGCAAACTTTTCTGATATTTATTCTGAAAAGAGTATTGGGCAACAGTTTGAACAGCGACAGATTAATGCCAGTTTGTGGAAAAGTATATGCAGAAATATTTTTATATCAAAGCTGATATAACTTCTATTAGCACATTTAGACAAACAACAACCATGATAGGTTAAGAATAAATCAGTTTTAAAAATTGAGTTATCTCTGTGGGCCGATCGATGGTCCTTATAGTTTTCTTATTATTTTGCTTCCATTAGATATCTTTTTGGGTGTGACTGAGTCCACTAGGCACTGCCGACGTTTTGGAACCCACTTAATTTATTAAACATAATGTTTTGTTATTCGTGGGCTTCTTTGGGAAATGAGAGTTAATACTGCCCTTTGTTTTTAGAAGAAAATATCCACACTCAGCATTAAGCTTGCATATTTTTAAGGGTAAATTAAATCTGATTTGGTAAACTGCAGCCTGGTTTTTGATCCTGACCATACAGAAATTATGTAGAATACAAGTGAATAAAGATCGCCTAGAATTTTTCTTTTACAAAAGATGCACAGCTACCTTATTGATGTGTTCCCTGTGACAAATGTACTTCTTGGAAACATCACGCATCTCTCGCAGATAAAACATTAAAGTCGGGGGCTTGATTAACACTAAATTTAGTTTTTGCTGTTAAACGGGGTGGGTCTGCCCCAAGCACCAGGGAACCAAGAATGTGCTTGCCCGGTTAACTGTTTAACACTGTATAGTGATTAAGTAACGCCATTGTTATGCGTACAAAATGATGTTAAAAGATACCTAAAATGTGGTAAAACACGCTGGGAGGCAACTATGCAAATTTCTATGGCTTTTAGTCTGAGTGAATGGTTGATTAGCAATGCTTTAACTGATTAATAATGTTTTAACTTTTGTACGCAGCGGGCTTCTTCTCTTCCTTTGACACATTCTGTTTGCGTTTTTCCATTTTTAATGAACACGCATTAGTCAATAATGTAATTTCAAACAAGGTTTCTTGAAATTGAACTTTAATACAGATTATAGTTAATTAAAAAATCGGAAAATTATTGTGAACTTTGCAAATGCATAGAAGCTTCCACGATATGTATCTCTTCCCCTTTCTAGGATTATGCTTTGAGTCCTCTACATAAAAAAGAATGAAGAGTCATCATAATAATAACTGATTTTTTCATGTCACTTTATACTTCTGTCATTTCGAAGAGTTATAAAGAACATATGTTATTACTACCCATCATACTAGTACTCAATTTACCCACTTTGGGCGGTGCCAAGATTCAAACTCGTAACCTTCAGATCACCACTCAGCAGAATGCAGGAGTCTTCCTGTTAGTTTACATGTGCATTATCAACTTCTTTGGTCTTTAGGACCAATTATGAGTTTTGGGATAAATATCAGCAGTCCATCAAGCCTGCAGATATTGAGGGGTGAAAACCCAGAATTTACTGGAACATATGGCTTTTGGTGCAGTACGCATGTTATTCACCTGAAACTCAAATTTTGGCTGTTATTTATTTCACTCTATAAATTCTGACTCAGCGGAATTGGATTTTATCAGATGCGATAAACATCACTCCAACATATTGGGCCTCATAATGAGGACCAAAGTCTATATAGTACAGAGAGCTATTGACTCTATTTTATTAGGGTATGCCATGCTGTCTCCGTATTTGTCTCTAATCCTCTCCTCTGTTCTCTCTTACCTACTACTCTCTTTCGCTCTCAATTCAGTTTAATTCAGTAATGCGTTGTTGGCATGTTTTATAGTACACAGTCGTAAATGCTTTGCAAATGTATAGGCACTGCAATGATTTTACACATGGATTTTCGAGTCTTTGATGGCGTCACAAGCTGACAAGAAACCTGCTGCCTTTTTTGCTGAGCAGACTGTGGATCTCGAGTTCATTGTTGGAGATTTTTGTATAATCATACTTGTGGCACTAAATGCTACAGTAAATTATATTTTATAAGAGACCCATGTCACTTTGCTGAAATATCTGCACTCGTTTTGCTTTCCAAGCAAATGTCTCCAGCCAACATTTGAACTTGTCTATGGTTTCCTATCCTTGATCGAGAAACTAGTTGCAGGATTTGGGGAATTTTCATTGTGAACATAAAATATGCTAACATGAATTTCTTGCATACTAGTTTGTTCCATTCCATTCGGATTTGTATCCATATCGATTCTTATTTTGGGGTTTACATCTCTATTTGCTTTCTTTCAATATCACATATTACAGATAGCGCTTTTTTGAATTATACTTGCCGCTTTAGGAGACTGGTTTCTCAGTTTCTGTTATTTAGAGACTTTGGGATAAGAGAGAATTGGTTGTCTTAATGTTTTGGATCCTGTAGGACTTTGTTTGAGCTAAGGATATTGGTAGCTACTCTTCATTAGATCTATCTAAAATTTGACAGTTTTAATATTCTCGTTTTTTTCTTTCGCTTTCACTCTCTTCTTCATTTTCCCTCTTTCTCCTCCTTCTTCCTTTTTCTCTTACTTATTCTCATTCTATTTGTTGCTTGTCTTTCTGTCTCTCTTCCTCATTCTTTCTCTTTCTCCTCCTCCTCCTCGTTCTTCCTCTTCCTCTTTTTCTCTTTCTCTTTCTCCTTCTGCTCCTCCATCATGTTTATCTTTCTTTTCACTTTCCCTTGCTCTCTGACTCCTTCCTTTTCTCCTCCTCCCTTGCTCTCATTGTGTCTTTTAAGCTCTATCAGTGTCTCTCTTTTGTCCTCCATTTGCTTTTTCTCATGGTTTAATATTTCCTTTCTATATTTCTCTACTTTTCTCTTGGTCTCAACTCAATTTTGTATTCAATAATGCTTTATTGGCATGACTCATTGGTTTACAATAGCCCTTACGGTTTGCAGGTTAATAAGACCTGCAGTATTTGTATTTGTATTTATGTTTTATAGAGCACATTATGCCCTTAGGTGTCAAAGAGCTAAAACATCTAAAAGAAGCAACCCCCAAGAAGGGGTAGGTCAAGAGTGGGAAAACAGCCATGTCTTGAATTGCTTCCGGAAGGGCATGTGAGATTCTAAATTGGCTATCTGAGGAGGCAGTGGATTCCAAAGTTTACCCTCTGTTATTGAGAAGGCTCAGCCTCTCTATCTAGCCTACCGATACCTGGAAAAGACCACCATCCTCATATTAGAGGATCTTAGGTGTCTTGTAGAGCAATACCAGTTAAATGTCAACCTCAGAGCAAACAATCCTTGTTGATGTAGGGCCTTATGTACCATGCAGAGGGCTTTAAAATATATTCTCTGTGGGATAGGCAACCATTGCAGAGAACGCAGGTCTTCTCTTCCTGAGAGCCGCTTTGGTATATTTAAGACCAAACTGGCTGCTACATTCTGGATCACCTGAAGTTCCTTGAGGAGAGATTTATTGATGGTGAGGGAAAGTGCATTGCAGTAGTCAAGCCTGGATGTCAAATTGCTACTGCAGTTTTAAGTTTGGAAGGAATGAAGGAAAACATTTTCCTCAACACCTTGATGATGTAGACACAGGTACTGGTCGTTCTGTTGACTTGTTGTTCAAAGGCCAGCCTGTTGTCAAAAATGACTCCCAAGTTCTTTGCAGTGTTGACTGGAGTGGAGAGATGACCACAACTCTCTGGCCACCACATCCCTGACCACACAAAATTTTGGGCACCAAAGATCAGAATCTCTGTCTTTTCTGCATTAAGTTTTAATTGATTCTCCTTCATCCAGCTACTGATGCTTACCATACATGGCTTGAACCTCTCAGCCACATCACATTTATCCTCAGACCCTGAGACAATAATCTGAGTATCATTCACATAAGATTGAACCTGGGAGCCAAAAGACCTCAACAGGGTTGCAAGTGGAGCCACATACAGATTGAACAGCAGAGGGCTAAGTGAAGACCCCTGTGGGACGCCACATGGTAGTTAAAAAGGGGGAGCCCTCTAAATTACTGCAGTTGACTATATGAGTTCTAGAGGTAAGAAAAGAGTTCAGTAAAGCCAATGAGGTGTCTCTTATCCCCTCTTCGTGCAGGTGGGTTGGAGACACCGTGTCAAATGCTGCGGATAAATCTAACATCACCAGGATGGCAGCATTACCCTCGTCCACTGGTGTCCGAATGAGATCTGCCACTACCACCAAGGCTGATCCATGCTATATCCATTGCGGAAACCATTTTGAGAAGGATCTAAAAGGTTTTGTGTGGTAATGAATTCCATCAGAATCTGATTCATATGTTTCTCTAACATTTTGGCTGGAGCAGGCAAAAATGAGATGGGGCGCAGATTTTTAAGATCATCCGATGCTCCATTTGACTTTTTCTTTAAAGGGATTGCCTCCTTCTGTAATTGAGGGAAAATTCCTGAACTATTAACTTTATTCTAGACCGTTTCTAAATGGGTAATTACAATATCTGGTGCCACTTGGAGAACTTTAGGGGGACGTGGTTCCTCCAGGGATCCTGACGTCAATGGCATTAAAATAAAATAATTTGAGTATAGGTTATATGGGGAAAGGAAGCCTACAAACCAGAGGGTTGACTGGTTCTAGGATTCTCCATCTCCCCCATGAGATGGACCCTACCTTCCACCGAATTCATTTCAGAAAAAATATTAATGATTTTGTCTGTAACGTAGTTTGCTATACTATTGCAGAAACTTTGAGAGTTTTCAAGAGATTACTAAATAGGGAGGTTAGATAACCCTTTCACTGTCTTAAAATGCTCATTTGGAACATTCAAGGCTGCACATATTTTACCTGTGTAGTAAGCAGATTTGATCTCTGCAATAGCCCTTTTATAGATGGAGATTGCATTTTTATGTTTATTCCCTCCTCCTGAGACGGAGTGGTCCTCCATCTATGTTCTAGTCTACGACAGTGTTTTCTTTGGGCTCTTGATTCCTCCGAAAACCAGGGTGCAGATGCTTGTAATATCAAACATATCTTATGTTTTAATGGGGCATTCTCTTCTATTGCTGTTCTAATCCATATACTCCAGTATAGTTTTATATACAAATCTTTGGGTCTCTGATGGTGTCACAGGCTGACAGGTATTATGTGACTTTTTATGCCATCTCTTTTTCTTCTGTAAAAGGACATAGATCTTCAGTCTATCTTTCAACTTTGTAAATTTAGTAACCTCGAGACAAAAATCATTATAGTATTAGTTTCTTTTTCCTCAGTTTGGGTCAGTATATGAGAACGATAACAAGTGTCACCTATTTTTATGAGGCCCAGATCGTCTCATTGACGTATTCAGACTTGCTTTATTTTTTACACCTGTCTTTCTCACCCTTTTAGAACTCTAGCATGTGATGACAGACTATGGGGCCGATTCCGATCTCGGCCGGTAGTGCTCCGAATCGGATTCGGATTCACCGGATCCGATTCGGAGCCCTGTTTCCCGACCGAATCGTACGCGGGTCCGGCCGAGCGAGTACGATGCAAGCACCCACGAAATCGCCGACCGACTCGAACGCGGCTTCAACACGCTCCGACCGACTCGCATGGACACGACTCGCACCGCGCTATGGAGACGTTTCCCGGCCGGGTAAGTACGATGCGCGCCGCGAGCAATCCGACCGACTCGCGCCGTCCGGCTCGAAAAAGCTGTCGGATCCGGACTTTGGGGGTCCGCGTCGGACCACCCTGTATGCGTAGGCGCGCGAGTCGCACACAGGGGGGACCCATGGGTCCCCCCTACCTGTGCATATACGCCGCGATGCGCATGGACGCGTACATGCTGTAGGGGCGCCCTTGTCCGCCTCGCACCCATTGAGTCAATGGGAGCCCGCGTACGCGTTGTACGACAGGCTCCCATTGACTTCAATGGGAGTCGGACCGACTCGAGTCCGATGGCATGCGTGCGCATCGTACTCGTTCGGTCGGACTGCTAGGGTCCGATTCGGTCGGAATTCTCTCCGGGTCCGGCTCGGTCGGAGAGATTTCCGGCCAGAATCGGAATCGACCCCTATATGTTTGATCTGTAGTTTGCATGTGTGGTTCTTAACAGATGCTCTGCTAGGGAATAGCTTCCCTTTATTATTTTGTAGGATTTAATTTTGATCTGTTTTCTAGTGGGTTGCACGTGGTTGTTTCTTTTCTTTCAAATACTCTGCTTCTTAGATTTTCTTAAGTCTTTGAGAGCCTTGCATGCTTCTTATGTGTAGTTTCCCTCCCACAATCAGGAGAGTAGTTGTCCTATTGTGCATTGTTCGTATGACTTTGTAGTTGAAATATTTCTTTTTGCTTCTCTCAAGGTGTATCCAGAATTCCACAATCCATTTTTGTACGTCAAGTAGTAATTGATGTCCTACTTTTGCTAAAGTAACTGCTGAGCACATTTGTTCAATTTTTGAAGAAAAACAGGAGAATGGTTTCTTTTGGCTGGAGTCCCATTTGAAGTCATCATTGATGTATGAAGAGCCCCAGACTGTATAGAAGAATTGGACTGATCAAATTATTTTTTTGGGAGCTTCACACAAGGAGCTTTGCTTTTATAGTGCGGAACGCTTGCTGAAAATGCTTTGCTTGGGCATATTTTGTAGAACAGAAAAATATTATTCCTGGATGGGAGTATTTGGTTGTTAGTTGGGTATTACATTGGATTTGTTCTGGAAGATTATGATTTTTTTAATGTATTTAAGTAACCACAAGCTACACTAATTTTGCAGTATTTTAATTAATTATTTTAGGCTTTGTTTGTTGGCGAAAGGGAAACCAAATCATCTGCTACAGGAGCCAGCTATTCTTTGCATTTTCTAGTAGTAATCCCAGCCTCAGTAACTCGCTGAGATGACTGCTAGGTTGTGCATGTACATAGAATTGGGCTATGTCAACATCCCTGTCTCACCCCTCGTCTCACCTCGTGTCAAGCAGGCTGACGTTGAGTAGATTACTTTAACTCTGCATTTTGTTTAGGAACACATTGCTTTCATTGCATCTTACGCATTCGTCTTATATAACATTCGAAGAGTTTTGAAAGGAGTCCTAAGTGGCAGGTTCTAAAAATACCTTTCAGAAATCTATATAGTTTGCACATATTTGCATTTTCAGTATTTTGTAGACATGTGCTTATTAGTGCTTGTTATGTTTGTGATTGGTTAATTGTAGTGTGACTCTCAAGGAAACCTGTTTCTTTGTGTTTGAATTGTCTAAAGTTCATACATATAGAATTTCTAAGAGGTAATGTATGAAAAATAAACAGGAGAAGTGGGAAAAAGTGAGCAGAGATTGTATCTCTCTGTTTCCAACTTCTTTTATAAAAAGTTCATGCATTAATTCTGAGAAAAGCAAAAAACAGAGGCACTTGGCTCTGCACATGAAACAGCGCAAGTCTTCATGATACGACCCTTGATGTTTGGGGGCCTTTCTTATGGTTGGCAAACGTGTCCCAGTAGGTGCTATTTTGGTTCTAGTCACATAGGTAGGTCTGTAGGTTGATGGTGAATATAGTGGTGATCAGTGGTGTTACAATAGCCCCCGCAGCCCCCACGGTGCGGGGAGGCCACACACTCCAGGGGGCCCCTTCCAGCACTGTGCACGGGCAGCGGCCCACTGGCGTGAGAGCTCCCGGAGCGTGGGAAGCCCCCTCCATGGACTTTGAAGGGGGGCCCCTCAAGTTTCATTACGGCACTGGTGGTGATACTTCTAGTCCCTAGCTACAGCATTGAGCTAATAATCTGTCCCACTGCTGCCAAACTGGGAAGAGTTTGCAAATTCCCACAATGAGGCTCCTCTAGTTCTGCCATTGAGAATGAAGAGTTCCAGTGATTGCCTAAACTTAGTTGTTTTTATTACCATGATTTTGAGGATCAGGACTGATTCTTTGTTTGTTGGTGGTATATAGATAGTAATATTCTACTAAATGTGGTCATAGTCTAATTCTATGCCTGATCTCATTATAAGGCCCCTGAAGATTAGGATATTGCCCAGATTTTAAAAACATTTTTACAGACTCTACAGTTTGGACTGTCTCTTTGTTATAGAATGACTGAGTCACCCAATGAGATGTCAAATGCACATGCTGGGTGAGTACAAAGACACTTTGCCCCATGCATGTCTGCAGCTTACTTTCCCGCTAGTTTACTTTTGTCCTGCTTTTATGATACCCATTTATTTTCCTCTTTTTGGTGGTTTTTCAGGGTATATTCCTCCATTTCTCATGTATTTGTTGAGTTACTGTACCATGTCTTATTCGTACTGGATGATTTTTGGAGATTTTATGTTCAACAAAGTCTGTTGTTGCACTTTGTTCACCAAAGGATAATCTTAGGGCCTAATTATGAGTAAGGTGGTCCTTGGACCGCCATACCCGTGGATGCCAGTCCAACTGCCGACATCATGTTGGGCCTCCCGCCCGATTACGATGGTGGCGGTGGGACCGCCATAAGACTGCCACCACCGCCAGGATACAGGATCCCACGGCGGCTGAGGTGGGGAAAGCAGGCGGGAATCGCAGGGGTATCGATGCCGGCACTGCCGAGTAGATTATGACCTGCCTTTCCACCAAGCATTTCATGGTGGGGACCCGCCATGAAATGCTTGTCAGAAAGGAATGGAAAGGGGCCCCCTACAGGGCCCCAAGGCAAATCTTCAGAAGGAGGTGTGTGCGGGGGGCATGCACTGTGCAATTCCTGCACTGTCATGGGTACACTGTGTGGCATGCACAACATGGTGCATGCCACACAGTCTACTCGACGTGCACAAGGCACTGTACTGCAGTGAAATGTCGTGCAGGCTCTGTCTATGGGCCGCAACATGCCGCTGCAGTAACTCAGCTGCCACCTCACCGCCAGCCCTGGTTTACTGTTGTATTCCGGCAGGCGGGAATACCGATGGCTTGGCGGTCTTCCTCGGACCGCCATGGCGGCGGTCCAGAGGGAAGACCACCAAAGTTGGAATCAGGGCCTTATTCTTTGTATGTTCTAGTAACTAAATGTAAAATATGACCTACAGATATGATTATTTCATTCTAGTTCTTGGTAAGGAAACAGGGGCATAGCTGCCATACCTCTTGTTAAAATGTGGCAGTCTCTAGGAAGCTAGCAAGACTCTTTTGCACAAGAAGATAGACATGATTTTCCCTTCAAATTATGGACAAGATAACTTCTAGACAGACATATCTCATACATATATTTAGGCATACGAATGATCTAAAATTAACTTACTTCTCTTCCAAATCCCATTGCTTCTGTCTAGTCCATTCCAGACAATATTGTCATTATATGTAAAGAAGGAGTTATAAAGCCAAGGCAATTTGATGGGTGTACAGAGCACTAAGATGATCCGGCTATCTCTTACAAATACATATGCAGGAGCACTGGTATACCATCCTGGACATATCATATGCCTCTCTAGCCTTTATCTACCCGTTCGGCTGCTGGATAAGTTTAAATCCAGATAGAAAGCTCCCTTTTAAACTGAGTCAGTGTTTAATCCATTTACTGCTCATCTGTTTCTGCCCCGTCTATGTGCCTCCAAGGTAGCTTACTTGTCTCCTATCTCTTAAAAAATAAAAATTCTGTCTTATGTGGGTGCATGATGGTCAAGCAGTATATGGGAGTCTGTTTGAACTTCAATAGGCGGCTGGGCCGCTGTGCATTATGGTATTGGTGTTAGTGAAGGCCAGGAGGATAATATAGTAATTGACATTACTATATAACATCCGGACTGGATATAGATCAGCCCTTCATACCTTACCTGGAAAGTTGTGTGCTGTTCCGGCTAGTTGATATATTTGAACTGTAAACTGTAGATTGTACTTGAAGGAGCAATAATTGTTCTGGGTTTTATCCCAGGGGCATGGGATGATGTAATTATCTTGGAAATAGCCATGTTTTTATCTCTTTTCTAAAGTGTAAATTCTCCTAAATGCTTTGAAACTTGACTGGTAGTGAGTGTCAGAGCTTGGTGGCTACTACTGAGAACGCGATACTCCTGTGAATTTCTTATAGTAAGGCCATATGATGACCCATGGAGCAGGTCTGATGTGCAGTGTCCTTTTAGATTTCTATTACTTGAATTTAACTTATAGGGATAGTGGTTTGTTTCCTTGGGAGGCTCTGTGGACAACACAGAGTGCCTTGAACATTGCTTGTCTAGCTTCTAGTAGCCTGTAGAGTGTTTTCAGGAATGGAATCATGCATTCTCTTGGGAGGAGTCAGAGAAGGAGTTTTGCAGCAGCATTTTGGATTAGTTGTATTTTGTATATGATGAAACTGGGGACAGCAAGTTATAGGTTGTTGGCATAGTCAAGCTTGGAGATTACGAGTGTAAAGATAACTTGTAGCTTTTGTCAGCATCCAAGGTATGGGAAGATGCACTTCATTGTTTTCATTGTGTAGAAGCTGACCTTTGTGTCCTTGTTGACTTGTAGCATCAAGAATAGGTCTGAATCCATGGTTGCTCCTAGGTTTTTTACCTCTCTTGATGTTGTTGGAGAGGCCTCGAGTTTCTTGGGAAATATGGTGGCAAGCTGGAGTTTTGCCATTTTCCACAGGTCATGATCTCTGTCTTTGTGATGTTTAGCTTTAGATGGTTAATCATCATCTATGCATTTCTGGCACGAAGGCAGTTATCAAATTTTGATTTGCAGAGGGTTTCCGGGCAATCGGTTTTTAGAATGATTTGTGTATCATCCACATAGTTGCAACAGGTGAGGTTGAATGATGTAATCAGGCCCAGTAAGGCAGTCCCTCTGAGGGACGTTGCACTGTTAGGTGTAAGGGGCTGATGAAAAAGGTGGTAGGTATACCAAGCTTTTTCTGTCTTTGAGATAGGAGGCAATCCATTCTAGAGGATTTTCATGTATTCAGAGATCATAGAGTCTTTGTAGAAGCATGTGGTGGTGGAGGGTGTCAAATACTGCTGATAGGTCTAGAAGAATAGGGCGCCCTCTCCATTCTTGTCTACTGTGAGTTTTAGGTCATCCCAAATGGATATGAGGGCTGACTCTGTGCTTCTACCTCATCTGAATCTGGATGGTCAGTCTGACCATAACTCATATATACTGGGAAAATGAAGTAAAAACTGTTCATTCAATTATTTTACATAAGAACAGGCAATTATATATTGGTCTGTAGTTCACTGTATTGGATGGGTTGAGGTTTTTCTTTTTGAGGAGTTGTCTAATGTAGGAGGTTTTCACCTCAGTGGGAAAGAGCCTACTTCCAATGACGTGTTGAGTAAGCTTCCACCTACCTCTCCTGAGCAGGTTAAGTGAAGGTTATCTTTAAAGATTTTTGGAGGTGCTAATTCTGAAGGTAATCCTGATCTTCTTCTTGTGATGGTAATTTTGTGGAATTCTTTTTCTGCAAGTGTATTGGTAGTATTAATTGTTGGAAAGTGCTTTTGACCCTATTTATGGTGATTGAAACGTGTCAGAGGAAGCTGTACTCTCCTTAAAGTAATTATCTATCGTTTTAATTTCTGACATCAATTCAAGCTTCGAGTTTGTGTTTTTTTGTGTTTTGGCACTCTAACTTGCAAACTTCTGCTAGAAACATGTGGACTTTCGTATAAGGGCAGTCAGCTTCAATTTTGGGCTGGTGTGCAACGACTAATGTTCTGAAAAGATGGTTGCCTGATTAGCCATTTTGCATGTGGCATCTATTCATTTTGGAATCGGTCAATGCACTGTAATTGCACAGTCTGCGCACTATGTTATTCCAGGGAGGCTAGAAATGACATGACCTCCTCAAATGCCTTACGGCATTCAAAAAAATATGAATGAACCTTTGAGCACAGTTATGCGTTGGACAAGTGTTGAACATTTTAGATGAAATTGGAAGCTAAAAAAGTCTTATTCCTGCTATATTGATGATTTTATTTGCAAAAATGAATTTTTCTTCCACTTTAAAATCACAGTAGGAAAATACCTTATTCAATTTTGTTTGCCTAGGCTTCATGATTAAATGTGTTTCAGTGTCTTCCTGAACAACTTTGAAATGAGATCTTAAACGCTCACGGTGATTAAGTCATCGGTATGTCTGATGCATTCATCACTGTAACTCTTTATAATTTATGAGTGCTGAACATGCATTTTTAATGAATACAAGTTCTAATCACACTTTTAAATACTTCCGTGTTTGTACTGTCTAGGTCTCAGGAAGAGCTGGAGTGCATTGGCATTGATGCCCTGCGCACAGCATGCGGTTAGTGCCTCAGTGAGTGGGTAAGTGATGGATTGCTATCAGTTAAATGAAAGACAAGCCTCAGTGACCCTGAAATTGGACAAAACGTCATGTTTAATAATCAGAGAATGACAATCATATTCTTTCTGCCATATTGAAATGATTGTAATCTGAAAAAAGATGGCTCCTCTTTAAGAGAGAACCAGGAGCGGCCTGTGCAAGTAAGAATGGTGGGTGGGGTGGGGGGGGGACTTGACAGACGACGACGAGGGAAAATTAAATAAATATTTAATTTTCCCTCGTCATCGTCTGTTGACCCCCCCACCCAGCCCCACCGCTCTTACCTGCATGGCCGCTCCTGGAGAGAACACAGGCTATTTGGTATTGATCGTTCCATCACCACCCCTTTTCAAAGACATGACTCCTGCACACGATCAAAAACAATATTAAGCTCTAAATTATTGCGATCAGTTTTCCTAAAAGGCTGTATAATTACGGAATTATATCAGGTATTGAGCTCTGGAACCATCAGGGCAGCGATTGAAGTAATACAATCTATGATCACTTTATGCCCAATGCCAATTATTAAAGTTGTGGTTTGCAATGCTACATTGACATAGCGGGAGATCATTTGGCTGTACAGCACTGCCACCTGAAATAAATCAAGACTTGTATATTTGTGGTACACCTTTATTTACAGTTGTCTCCTTTCTAAGTGACCCAGTGCTTACTGAGGCATGCTGATCACTTCTCACTCAACCTCTTACTTCCTTGAGACCTAAGATAGGTGACATTAATAAATTAATTCACTAGCACTTGAAGAAAGAGTTGTCTGAGAATATGACATCAGATATGCTCGATTTCCTATCCTTGGCCTGTATTTTCCCAACAAGGACTCATAGGTAAGAATTTGCCCGGGTAAATTTTAATCTTGCATAATTTCTGACATTTTGCATTACATTTGTTACACAAAATGTTTCAGATTCTGTCATTATACCACGTAATTGCGATTTTGCTCAGGTAAAAATCCTATTGTGGGAGCATGGGAACAATGTGAATGAACAGAACTGGGGCGGCTGTTGATCACATGCCACACAGTTTTCACATTTTTTTGTGCAAAATGCATCCTCATGTTCATAATCGATGCGAGAATTAATTTTGTGTTCATAAAAACACAAAATGCTAGACTGGCCTTTCACATAACAATTTGTAATTTTGCCTTATTTCTTTGGCCATTTTACATAATTTCGGAGAAGGAATTAATGCAAATTTCACTCGGGCCTAGTTAGGATGAACCTTAAATGTGTTTCTTTGTAGAACACCACTCAGGAGAAGCATGAAGAAGTCATAGGACGTCTGCACACGTTTTCATTTCCCATGACATTCCATAGTCCACATAAGATAGCGCTACTGTGTCTCTTTGTGAGGATATTGATGTAAACAACATGAGGCTACAGATCATGTGCAAAGATGGAAAGACAGGGAGAATTTTTGTAACAGAACCGACCCAGTATTGTACCTATTAGATCCCTCCTCTAATTGCAGCATGCTGTGGTGATTTCCAACACGGGTTGTGATTCCTATTTCATACAATGGTCTCCTCTACTCCATAAGTGTCTGTATCTTCCTCTCTCTCACTTACAACTTCTTGGTTCACAGGTCCCCACCTTATCTCAACTCAGTGGGGTAAAGCAAGATGATGGGGCCCATCTGCAGAATGTGATGAAGGGCACCTGAGTTTCGCAGTTATTCATTGGTCTTGGGCTCAATGAGGCCCCCATGAAGGGTTTTGGGCTTCCAAAAGGATTGTGGGCCCCCCTGCGTGGCAGCGGATGCAGTGGCCTGCGCTATGCCCCGTTTCAACTGATTCTACCTTCTTGTCATGACACCGGAATGCCTATGTTTGGCTACCCATAATGCATTATCACGTTGTCATCTGTTGTGGTACAAAGGTTTTGGCACTTCGATGTGCACCTACCAGCCTGAAAGAACCTCAGTCCAATGGCAACCATGCACAATCAACTGAAGCAGGAATCGGATATTTATCTGCCGCCTCATAAAAGTAATGCACACAGCATACCTTAAGTGCATTCGATTCCCAAAGCAGCCTTGTAATGGAGAAATGAGGGAAACAAATGGAAAAAAGAACAGCCGTGGACTGTGCAGGTAAGAGCGGTGGGGCCGGGTGTGCGGGGATTTCGACAGACGACGACGAGGGAAAATTAATTATTTATTTAATTTTCTCTTGTGGTCGTCTGTCGAATTTGCCCCCAACCCGGCCTCACTGCTCCACCGCTCTTACCTGCACGGACCGCGGCTGAAAAAGAACAATTGAAGAAAATAGACATGAACAACAAAGGCAATGGCTGCTCATTGCCACATCCCATACCTCCTGTTACCACAGTAAATAAGGTGACCCAAGATGGTCGTTTTTTTTAAGAGCAAAGACTACTGGAGTACGTTTGTGGTTGGAGACTGCTTTCTAAGCAAGAAGGAACTCAGACGTCACCAGAACTTCCCCTTCAGACTTACATATTTCCTGACTGCTGCTGCAAAAGCTAAATGTTTCCCACACTACTGACAGGAGAGAGTTACCCACTGCAAATACACTATCGCATGACTCACCGCAGATGTGAAGTGCTTGGTTCAGTCGAAAAGGTTTCCTAAGTGACTAAACGACTCCTCAATTTCACTCAACAAGTCACAGAGCAATTTGATTTAGCCTACTTAAAAGAACATGCCACAGCTATGCCTGGCGTGCCACTTTAAATAAATAAAGCCCTTACCTCATGTCTGGTCGCGGGGCTGCTGCTTGTTTCCATAGCTAAGTGAGACATTAATCCCCTTGAATGCGGGTACTGTATGTAGTTTTTTAGGGCCCGTGTGTTTCCTCGTCGCCGTCAGCTTTATAACTACATTGAGCTGTCAGTCATGTTTCTAGAGGAGCAACTTCTGCAATGCAGTCTAGGCTGTTGCAGGACTTTAAGGGGGACTGCATTACAGGGCATTACATTGAATCCCCCTTTGTTTTTGGGTTCTGAGATTTATGTACTACAATTCCAGGGCGAAACCCTCACAACTTTAATAAACAAAAGCACCCACAATCTTCTGTTATCTACGCCTGCCACTAATTTGCATCTCACCCCCCCCCCTCCCTTGAAAACCCCGTAGAGTTGCTGTCTCAGTTCCTTACTACTTTTAACCAGTATGTTATTTGTATTACTTTTATCACCTTTGGATAGCAGCACTGCTTTTCCTACAGCATGACTAGGGGTCTAAAATACAAATTATAAAAGGTACAATCAAGTTAAAGACTTTAATTTGCAAAGCAAGCCAATAAAATGCTTACTACTATTCCTTGCACCAACAAAATACCCTTAATTTATGTATCATGCTAATGAAATGCATACTTCCACTGCCTGCACCAGCACTCCCTCTATTGTTCGAGGGCCTGTGTACATAAACAGAAGGCTTCCAGTCTTCTTATTGTCTGCTCTTCCTGTGCTCATCAAAACTTTTCTAAGGAATCTCTTAAGTCTAGTTCCATTTTTAGCTTCTGTTTGTATCCACAAAACAATAACATCCTTGTTGTTTCCCTTCTGCCAGGTCTTCCTGCTTTATTTATCACTCAAATCTCACAATGTTTGTCTTTCTGTGTGGTTTCCTCTCCTGCCTTTCCTTCTGGTTTTGTTCTTATAGCACATGCCCTAAACCTGCTTTAGAAGTACTGCATTAAAACACACTGTGGCTTCATAAATGTTTTTAAGCATTTCTCTTTGACTAAAATACCTCTGCAAACACTTCTATTATTCCCACCAGCCAGACGTGGGTCCAGTTTTATCAAATGTTTCTGTTTTTCATTTTGGAAACAGCAATGCAGCTCTTTCATAAGCTGCTAATTCGATTAAACACGTTTACACCCAACTTCGAAAGTCAACAAATTAGTAACATCCGCATCCCCTCTAATTGTTGTGACAAAATATTGCACCAGCTGAACACAGACTATTCCAGAGGCAAAGCTAAAGTCTTTTTTTTTTCTTTCAATAACACTTCTGGGTGTGTTGAGTTGAATTTATGCTGTGAGGTCTGGGAGCAACAAGCGAGGAGGCGTGATAAACCTGTGACGAAGATGACAACAGAGAACAACAAATGCGATGGAAATGCTTTCGCAAACATTTCTAAAACACGAGCAATATGCAGAGAGAAATTTTAGCAGATGCTGGTAGCTTTGGTGAAAAGCTAATGGGAGTGGAGGCATGAGCATTTCTGAAACATATCAGCTATAATAAGCGCCAAACAAAATGTGCTTTGCTGGAGTCGATGTTCCTTGCGTTTCTACGAAATCCTGTTTTTTTTAACAGATTCAGTTCAGCACACCTTACTCCACTCCCTAGAACGACAGTCTTATCAAGGATGTATAGTTGCTAAGATATAATATAATTCAACCGTTTCTCGAGTAAATACCTCTGAACCATCTGTTATGAACAGCAATTATCAATGCCAGCAGTGCTTTCCATGAGATAAGAGTGCAGGTACTCACCTGGGCTGAGAGTGATTTAGCCAGCTACTCACAGTCATTGTGACACTGCATTTTCTGTTTCTAGTTAGGTAAATGGGGCAGCACTTTTACGTAGTATTGTGGAATATCTTTTTTTAAAATATATATATATATTTTTTATATTATAATATTGACCCCATCAGGCATAGTTATCCAATCACCACTCCAGAATGGGATAGTAGCCAGGTATTCTAAGCCCATCAGGGACAATAAGTTCCCTCAGACATCAGTGTGCAATAATTATCCACAGTGCCACCATAAGATGTGTCTATCTAAGGAAGAGCTACAATGTGCATATTGCAGCTACACCTGTACTCCGGATTAAGGGGAGTCAGACGATATCAGGGTTGTTCCAGGTACATCTCCTAGTTAGGGCTTGTTTTGCCTGATGAGCCTCAACTGCTCTTCCTTGGCTAAACATAATCTTGAGATATTTAACCTTATTCTTGATTACAATCTAGATGCTGTCTTCCTTACGGAGACTTAACTCACTGAGATCTCTACGCCTGATGTTGCTCAAGCCCTCCGAGTCGGCTATGGAATAACCTCCTATAACCAGCAAGGTAAAGCAGGGGGAGGTCTTGCAATCATTTTTAAGCAACAATTCACCTGTGTTATAGTAAAACGATATCCCTGACTGTGAAGCCATACTTTTTTCGATTAAAGTAGCTAATAATTTTACTTTTGCAGGATCCCGGGTTTACCAGCCTCCGGGTTTGGCTGTGAAATAGAGATCCTTATTCACAGATGCCATCACCTCAAACGTTCTTAGATTTTCAAATTTTAACGTACTTGGGGATCTCAATATTCATCTTGATGATCTTACTAGTACTACAACCTCCCATTTATTGGATGGTTTAAAAGTGCTTGGTTTAGTCCAACTAGTTAATGGTTCTACACATCTAGCGGATCACACTTTGACCCTATCTTTTCCACTCTGTCCCTGCTTGAGGTTACACCACCTATTCCGCTGCCTTGGACGGATCACATAGATGTTTTTGCAGTGATACGGTTAAGATCACAGTAACTCCTTTAAAGACCATGGACTCTTTAAAGCGGCGTTGGTCTAATCTTGAACTTTCTGTTTTTAATAATCTCCTTTCTAATAATACTTTGAATTTGGAGGGCTCAATTGACAGCAGGGTTCTGCAAGTTATTAGTTGGGTGGAGTCTACGCGAAATGCGCTTCTCCCAAAGAACACGCTTAACAAAAGCAGGACCAGCCTACCGGCGCCATGGTTACCTAATCATCTCCTTGCTCTCAAGAAAAACTGTAAGCACCTAGAGCAGTTTTGGTGTAGAAATTTTAACATCGCTGATAAATTAAAGTATTAGGAAGCACTGAAAATGTATCACAGGGCCTGTCGTAAAGTTTGCACTACTTACGTTAAAGCCAAAATTAACCACAGTAAGAATCCAGCATGAGAGCTGTTTCCATTAGTTAAATCTCTATCAGATCCTGCTTGCATGGTCCCACCTGAACCTTTATCCATAGACAGGTGCAATGAATGGGCTGACTTTTTTTTTGATAAGGTAGCAGAAATTTACGCTTCTCTCGGTGCCCCCACAGGAGTGAGGTTGCCCTTTGTGGCTTTGGAAGAAGGAAGTTCTGCTGCTATCTTGGAGACTTTTAATCTAGTTGACCCACAAAGTTTTTAGTTTTTATTGTATTCCACCATATAGGGGGTCACCATCTGACCTTGCACCCTTGTGGATATTAAAACACGGCCAGAAAGTTCTTTCTCTTTTTTGGATGGAGCTTCCTAATATGTCCATGTCCATGTCTCAAGTCTTGGTTCCTGCTTCTTGGAAGCACACCATGGTTCTCCTGCTTCTGAAAAAAACCCACTCTAGATGGGTTGAAATCAGAAAATTATTGGCCTATGTCACTTTTTCCAACTCTAACAAAACTGCTGGAAAAACATATTAACTCTCAGGTTTCTTCTCACCTGGAACTCAATAATGTTCTCCATGGTTCTGAACCTGGCTTTCGTTCCAGCCATAGTACAGAGTCAGCTCTGCTGGGGGTCACTGAACATCTCAGAATGATCCTTGATATGAGAGTAACTGCAGCACTGATCCCCCTGGATTTAAGTGCAGCTTTTGACACTGTGTCGCATTCCATTCTTCTCAGCCATTTGGCTGACAGTAGTATCAGGGGTTCCGCCCTACATTGGTTTTGTCCTTGCTCTATTCTACAGGATCGTACTTTTCAGGTGACCTCCAATTACTTCTCCTCTTCTGTTCATCACATGACATTTGGGGATCCTCAGGCCTCTTCCCTGAGTCCTGCGCTTTTCAATATGTATGTTCAACCATTAGCATATATTGTAGAGGCATTCGGCATCAGCTTGTTTTTCCTATGCTGATGATACCCAAATTATTTTCTCTTTATCCTCGTCTGAGGGTAAGATGTGGCACTGAGTTAAGACCCTGTTTTTCGGCCTTGGCCAAGAGAATGAAAGACAACTGTTTAAAACTAAATGGTAACAAAACAAAGGTTTTGGTAGTAGAATATCAACCCCAGCTATGAGGACCATCGGGCTGGCCTGAGGAATTAGGCTCTGTCCCTGACCTGGGAAACAGGTCAAATTTAAAGTGCTGTGCTTCATATACAGAGCTTTGCATCAGAATGCCCCTAACCCTCTAAACATCTTGGTCACTCAATATGTTCACAACCACCCTCTACGATCCTGTAGTTAGAGCCTTGCAGTTATTTTACGGGTGAATTTGGTGAGGTGGGGGTGTCATTATTTTAAATATTTAGGCCCTAAATAATGCAACAAGTTACCTCCCGGGGTAAGATCCACTAATTCAATACAGCTTTTTTGAAGGAAGATGAAGACTTGGTTACTTTAGTCTGCTGACATGCCTTTTATGATCTTCCCGTATTAGTGCCGGGAAGCCCTGTTTGGGCAGCCATGCACTTTATAAATTCATAAGATAAAAAATAAATAAAATAAACAGTCATCACATCAGAGAGATTCTGATAGAATAGAAAACATTCATAGTCAAAGCACAAAAAAATCCTTCTTCCAATGTTGTACTGCTGAAGCCAACAACTCCTCAAAATAACACTTCCAGATTTGCCAAGTTACGATCACAGCCCCTTCACCTAGCCCTCATGCACAATGTTCGGAGCATTTCTGCAAGAACCTTATGACCCTCTTCAATGATAACACTGCCAAACTCCAGGGTAACATAATATTTTCCTACGCCTCACTGGAAAACATCAATTCCTCCACAAGTCTAAACACAACCTGGAATTTGTCTGCTCTAATACCCAGAAGCACCATCAACAAGATCTTCAATAAACTCAAACCTGTCACCACCCATTTAACCCCATGCACCCCAAAACTCATTAAAACTGGTCAATCTGCCATTGTCCCAAACATCAAGAGTCATCAATGCAGATCCACTCGCAAATGTAATGTTGAAAACAATTAAACAATCTCTCGACATTACACTCCTTATGAAACACAGTGCTGACCCAAATATCCTGATAAACTACTGCGTGATATCTGGCCTCCCTAATAACTCCAAAATTCTGGAAGCTGTAGTCACTATCTGCTATTAAGTGTGCGAAATTGGGTTGTTGGTTGAGGGGGGGTGAACCCTACTCAAGCAACAGCCACAATTCTTGTCAGGGTGAACCACAAAAATCAAGTCACTAAATTAACCTATATTTACGCAGTATGCAAACAGTAATAAAGTGAATACACAACACACAAAAAACTCCCACACAAATTCAGAAAAATAGAGTAAAATTGAATAAATGATTTGCCACCAAAACAACAAAAATCCAATCAGTAGAACCTGAGGTATTCAATTTTAAAGAATTTAGGTGAGTATAGCGCCTGAAAGCACAAAGCACCACCCGTGGTTATCTGTTTGTGCAAGACCAGGTGAAAGTCGCAAGTTCAGGCCAACCTCGATGGAGCGGGTGCCAAATACAGGGACCAGTTTAGCCCCAGTGAAAGAGTTACCTTCTCAAAGTTCTGTGCAAAGGGTCCAGTTCGATGTGGAGAAGGCCGTGAGGTGCAAGGAGAGCATCACAGATGGTCGCCACTGTAGCGTGAAGACCAGGCCTGGCATTGTGGACAGTCGTCGCTGTAGCGCGAAGATTCTGTTGGGCGTCGGAGACGGTCTTTGCTGGAGCTTCGAGTGACAGTCACCATGGGCTGTTGATGCTGTAGAGCGTAGTGCAGATCTCACGTTGCCCGTCATCTCCGGCGGTCGCTGTTGAGCAAAGAGTCCAGTCCACTGGAGATTCGCATTGGCGGTCATCGCAGGTGGTGAGATCTAGGCATGAAAGGGCCCGTTCGCAGTCCCGAAGAGCCCAAAACATCAGGATTTCTCCTTTGTGTTCAGAGGAGTGCACTCTGATGCCAGCCAAGGGATGAGAACCTGGGGAGGCAACTCTTGGGGATTAAAGTCTCACTCTTGCAGAGGCCAGCATGGCTCAAGCAGGTCCAGTTGCAGGTCTAGTCATGTCCAGCTTCAGCAGGTCAGATGGTCAGTTGCAAGGAGGCCTCTAAAGTTTGTTATGTCCCTCTAACTCTGAACAGGAGGCCAGTCAGCTGACGTTTGGAGTCACTTCAGGTAGCCTGGGATGAGGGGAGTCTTTCTTCTCATACAGCAGTGCAGGCGTCAGGCAGCAGGGCAGTCTCTCTTCTGTAGGATCAACAGGTGCAAGTATTGGTCTGAGGGTCCAATATTTAAATCTGGTGCCAGCTGTGAAGTGGGAGAAACTTCTAGTCTTCCCCCCACATCTGTTTTTGGAATTTCCTTCTTCCCTACCCTGGTCCCAGGATATCTGGCGTCACACAAGCTAGTGTGTAGTTCTTTGTGTGTGTGTCGAGGCAACTCCTTTGAAGTGCAAGTGTGGTAGGTGACAGCTCTGCCCCTTCCATCAGGTCACGATGGCCTATCCTACCAACACTCAGTCCCCCTTTGTGATACTGTCTGGGAAGAATACACAAAGGCCAACTGCCAACTATACCCAGTCATGTGACACAGGATAGAGGCACCAAATGATTAGCACAATAAAATGTCAACTTTTTAAAAGCATTTTCAGGATTGTGACTTGAAACCCGACTTTACCATTAAAGAAGGTTTTAAATTACAATTCCTTGGACATCAAACATGATATTTCTACCTGTTCCCAAACAAACGTTATCACTTATTAAATGCAATAAGGTAACCCAATGGTATCCTATGGGAGAGGCAGGCCTGGCAGTAGTGAAAATCGAATTTCAGAGTTTTTCGCTATCAGGACAGTTAAAACTTAAAAGTACATGTCCAACTTTTTAAATAGAATGTACCCTGCCCTATGGACTGTTTAGGGCCTACCCTAGGGGTGACCTATACGTATTAAAATGGAAGGTTTAGGACTGGAAAAGAGGTTTGTTTTGCCAGGTCGAAATCGCATTTTAAAGCTGCACACAGGCTGCAATGACAGACCTGAGATATGCTTAAAAAGGCTACTTAATTGAGTGGCACAACAAGTGCTGCAGGCCCATGAGTAGCATCTAATTTACAGACCCTGGGCACAGCTAATACTACTTTACTAGGGACTAATAAGTAAATTAAATGTGCCAATTGGGTGTAAGCTAATTTTACCATGTTGAGAGGAGTGAGCATAAGCACTTTAGCACTGGTTAGCAGTGGTAACGTGTGCAAAGTCCTACAGCAAAAAAAAAAAAAATTCATCAGAACCAGAGGAGTGAAGGCAAACTTTTGGGAGAAAACCATGCCATGGATGTCAGGACTAACACTATCCATCTCTCTGTGCAGTTTGAAACAAAGTCTCCTCAATGACTGCAGTTTGGGCATCTTACTTTGACGAGGTACCAACATAATGAACATTATGGTGTTGTATTCCTCTTAGGGTGTCCATAACGGGCTTTCCAGTATCATGTCCTTATATAGGCACAATTCGCCCTGCCCTTATATAGGCATAAAATCCCAGCCCTTATTTAGGCATTAAACTGTGCACTCCAAATACAGGCATGGTCTCCGACATCCGTCCACCCTAACGTCACAACGAGTTCATGAAGAACAGACCCTTAGGCTTCGGGAGTTTCCCTAGCCCAGGACTATTGATTTCTTCAAGGACTCATATATTATGCATGAACCATTATTCCTTAGGGGTTCATTCATGACGTCTTTCGTTGTCCGACTCATGTCAATACTAATATTCTTAGGTACTCTCAGGTATAAATATACCTTCCCTAGCCCTTGTAAACTAGAGGAGACCTCGACTTCAGAGGAGCCCGTTTCCCGGCCTGACGCACTGAGAAGACGCTGTCATCCCTGCACGCAGAGAGTCCAGCTTCCAGTGATCTGACTTCCCTTGCGGGGTGTTGGAGTTCGAGTCTGGCAAAGAGATTCCTACCTCTCTCATTCTTCAGGTATGGAGCTGACAAGAACCTAGAGGGACTCTTGGCATACTAGGCATACTAGGCTTAACATACTCTTAGTATACCATAGTAAGGAATACTTCACCTACTTCATACCTCTCCCTACACCTAGGTTAGGTTAGGTACATTGGGGTAGAACTAGCTTAGAAACGCATCGTATGAGTACTCGCATTTTTAGTCTGTGTTATTTATGTAAAGGCATATGTACTAAAAGATAATGCTATTGCAGTATTATTTATTTCTACTGCTCACACTGTACATTATTTATCTCGCATACTGTCTTGTGGTCGTAACAGCACATTTTACCTACACCAGAAACAAGACTGTTCAATAAATCTTTTATTGAAACGCCCGTCTATTCTTTCTGTGTAACTTTGAGGAAAACTAAGCATGCACGATTGAGCTGAGTGAAATAGTTATCTATTGTTTCCACGACTCTGGGACACGTTCTGATTCTAAAGGGAAACAAAGTGGTCATGTTTTGCGGCTGCCAGAAACGACTCCCTTCTTGTTTGTCAAGGAGTTTCTAGTGGCCTCTGAGCTAGCTGGCACAAGTAATTAAGTTTAATATACTCGATAGGGACATACTGACCTTAGTCCTATGTCAAACCTATAGGATATATTATTCCAATGCGCAGAGCCTATTAGGGAAATAGGAGCTACACTACATGGCGCCCAACGGTTTGGTAAGGCGGTAATTCAACGTTAGATACTGAGTAACTCAGCTGTGCTTTTTTCTCTCAGAGACCCCTACCCATATACTCCGAAAGACGTCTGGAGTGGGCAGGGTTAAGTATCCACCACAGCTATATAGGGAAACATCCTATATATTAGCTGTTTGGTTTGCTCAACGTTGAAGGATACAGTGTTCCAAAATATTGTGCACCTTATCTTTGTTTCCTTGAAACTTGTTCTACATTTTTCAAAAAACAAAATGCCTGACTTCGACATTGAAGCCGGAAACGGTGGAGCTGCGGCTGATCCAGCCCAAGCAGCAGTTTTTAACTTTACAGGTTTAAATGAAACCGAGGAGGGTGTTATAGACATCCCTCAAAACTTAAGAAGAGCCATCACTCTAAAACTTATAAAACATGGCCTACCGCCAAGAGGAGGTAGAGCAGTTTTCGTGATAGAGGCACATGAATCCTTTCAGACAGAGGTATTCTATTCATGGGTAATATTTCCTGAATGCAATCCAGTATCACACACGTTTCACTTCTACAAAGAAGATGATACACCAGAGGAATACATTCCTTTCGAGGATATTGAAATTCCATTAACATACCAGGAGCATCAGCTCTGGTTTAAAGGCGCCCTAAAACATCACAAAAACATTACTAGGCTCGGTCCACTAGGTAGACCAGGAGCAACATGGCCGATTCTAGCCGGCTACACACCTCATCCTGACATTGAAGAGATGTCAGACGAGGAATTACTTACTCAACTCACAGAGTTAATAAAAATTTACAGACAATTGTTCCAATATGTCATGCAGACTTTTACAGTCCAGCAACCATTAACAATTCCAAATCAAACTCCCCAACAGGGGAATACATTAAAAATTACACCACAGACTCTATATGCAGTCATGGGTAAAATGCCCACAAAACGTGAGCAAATTCCATTCTGGATAGCTCAAAAAATTACTCAAATCGAAGCAGTATTTCCAAATACTAGCCCGTATGAGAAACACAGAATCCTAACAATCAGTTTACCAATGGGGATCACACCACAACTGGAAGACTGCACCACTTGGGGCTCAGTCTTTTCTGCCATCTATACTAAAACACATGGCATTCCGTCAATTGCGGTAATACCTGATGTCCTGAAACAAATTCAAAATGAATACGGGGCAGAGCCTGCTCTAAATTTAGGCATGAAGTTACTGAAAAATTTCGACCAGGTCTCAACAATAATATTATCTAATATTAAAGGGGAGGCAGCAGCAGTGGCAATCCGCCAAAAATTAAGGGAATTTGATGTTACAGAACATCAAACTGAGCTACCCAGAATAATTGAACAATCTTATGCAGAATTAGGCAGAGATAGTTTGGGTGGAAGACCAGTGAAGCCGAAGCTATCTGAAAGTCCTGAGAAGGACTCAATTAAACAAACTCCTACATCTTCTAAAAAGAAGTGGGAAACTAATAAACAAAATTCAAACGAGAAACGTTCTCAATCCCGAGGTAGGTCTCCTCAAAAGGAGCCCTCTGAAAGGAGGTGTAACCTCAGGAATAGGGATAATTTGAGAAAGCCTGACAGGTATCAAGATACTGATACACGTTCCTCTCATCCCTTAGGGAAATAGGAGCTACACTACAATGGAATAATGCCTTTCCACCAAGTACAATGGTCAAAACTATGTCTTAATTCTTTTAGACCTGTCTGCTGCCTTCATCATGGCTGACCGCAAAGTTTTTCTTTCCAGACTGGAGATCACATTTGGGCTGACAGGTGTTGTACTCTAATTTCTTTAAAGCCTTATCCATGAGGTAAAATTTTACTCTTTCCCATTAAAAACCTCTTCTGTAACTTGTAGGGTGACTCAAGGAATCTACCTCTCGCTGGCTCTCTTTAACACCTCAAATGCAAAGAGAGGGGCCCCACCAACCAAAGGGGCAGGGCACCGGGTGAGACTTAACAGTCAAAAATGTTATTCCCTTCTGGTTCACTTAGTCACTCAAAGCAATTACTCTGCATGCAATCTGAACACAAACAGACTTAGAAAGGCGAGAGCTCACCGGAATACCGAAATACTTATATCTCCAATTTTAATACAAATATTCAGTTTTACAATATATCCATTACAATTAAGCACAAAAATCAATAAAAACTGAATGCATAAAATCTTATGAAAATACAATATAAAAAGGGGGAGAGACAACACATAAGAGACTCACATTTGTCATAAAATCAAGTTAATTTGTGAAAGTACATAGGAACATCACATTACAGAAACCAATTTCAAATTAGAATGTGATTCAATGTAACACAAATGTAACAAAATTTAACAAACACAAAGTGTCAACGCGTTTCGGTGGGTTCAATAGGATAAAACCACCTTCTTCAAGACAATAATAAAATATATTCCCCTCCTACTGATCTAATAAAAAGCATAAATGTATAAAAAAAGAGAGACATTGCTAATCTTGGTTTTCATACAAATATCAGATCTTCATGTTTTGCTAAGATATGTAACATATGCAGAGTGTTTATTCGTTAATTCTAGCCATGGAGATAAGTATTTCTCTATCCCAAAGCACTCATAGCTCCTAAAAGTCCCCAAAATTTCGATGTAACACTATAAACCACATTCTTATAGTTCAATCAATCTGCATACACCCATGAATTAATCTGAATATAACTGACTCACCGGTGAGGACCACTCGTTTATGAAGCCACTCTATCTGAATAGTCACCAATGATAAAAACAGCAACGTATATATAGATAAATAAATAGATAAAGGGGAGATGGTCGAACAATATAATTAATCCATCTCATTTGTCCAAAAGAATCTTCCAATGTTAGAATGGAAGATCCTCGTGGGCAAATGAGATATAAGAATAAGAATTGGAGATATAAGTATTTTGGTTCTCGGCCTTTCTAAGTCTGTTTGTGTTCAGATTGCATGCAGAGTGATTGATTTGAGTGACTAAGTGAACCCGAAGGGAAATACATGTTTGACTGTTAAGTCTCTTTAACAGCTACATGACTCCCCATCCAGCACTCCTCAACAGGCCTGTTGATTATCATAAATTTAGTAATGACACATAAACATTAGGATTCGAAAGAACTGGGAAATAGATGTACTAGAAAACCTAGAAGTACTAGAAAACACATGATTGCATCAAACACATACAAAAATTGAGAACAGGCAGTTAGCTCTCCATGATGGTACAACAATCAAGATCATACTCACTGGCATTAAAAAACCTGAGACTCTGGTTGTCACAATATTGACTACAAAACATTGTGTTAAAGACATACCTTTGCATAAATATTGACTACATTAATATTTAATAAGGGTTTTACGACAAGCTATGTAAAATACAATATTGACAAAAAATATTGACTACAAAAATATCGTAAAAACAATAATATTAAATAAAAGAAATACAGAATACTGAAATATTGTTTTAAAAGAACATAATGCAATGAGATAAATATCATCCACATCGGAAATATTCAGAGCAATAATATCGATAAAATATATTACAAAATAATAAAAACAACATGAATAAATGCATTATCCCAAAACATTAATAAATTGCGAGTAGTTACTTTAAAACATATATTAATCAAAGAGTAACATTTGGCTATTTAAAAAAGGCCAAACAAATTCAAATTAATTACTGAACCAATCGCATTCAAAACTGCAATGAATAACAAATAGACAATTTCAATTAATCCGGGAGGGCTATAAATAGAAGACGCCACAAACGAACAAATCTGGTGCCAAACCTGCCTGAGGAGAACAGAGCACAATTATCTGCACCACAGAAGCCTCTACAAGTCACACTTAACAAACAGATCTCATGTGACTATTTAAAAATATTCAAGTTGGGGTACATTCCAATGTATTTTTTATCTATTGAATGAATACAATTCCAAGACAAACTTTATATTGAACTAAGAGTCAATTGTATTAAGATTCCACATCCGATCGAAAAGTCTGATCAGTTCAATAATCATTTTATCCTTTATTTTTCATTTTCAAATAATCATATGTAGTCTGTTGTACTCCAGATCACAATCTTTTGACAAACGTTTATATTACATCATATCTCATTACTATGGGATAAAAATCCACACTTCTCCCATGTCCTTTGCCAACACCTGTTTTGTGACACATGGATGACGAAAGACAGGGGAGTTTATCATGCCAGATTACAGCCAATTGGATAAACTACACAGCAACATTGCGATTTCAAGAATACTACTTATTGATTAAAACATGATGCAGCCCACTTGGTCTTGAGAAAGTGTCAGATGTCACTCAAAATGTATTGGCAAAAGGCATATGAGAAAATTGTATGAGATATAAAAGCTGAAGAGGAGAGTTTTCTGATTGTCTTGCTGCATGTCCGCTTAGGGACACCGTAGCTCCTGTGCGGTCTCGAGTCATCAGCTGTGCCAGTTGACAGCTGATGACCGAGCCCAGCAGACTGTGATAACCTTCCCGCGACCTGGCCTTCTTTAATTGTGTTAGAACTTACATAAAGACCTAACTCCACTTTACTTTAGTGTGGATCGTCTTTACAAAGTGGCGATGTTTTCCAGCACTTCGCTACAAACCCGCTTGCGTGAAAGATTTTCGTTTCAGCAATCTAGGTCACTGCTACTGCGCAAGATTTTCACCTCCAAGAAGCCTTTGTGTGTAACAGTTTTTGTGTATATTCACACGTGGAAGGCCAGGTCAGTGCTGTTGTTTCGTGTATGCCTGGCGGGCAACGCGCGCCGCTGAGGTGAAGTTCGTTTTGTCAGTTAAACTGCCTTTCTGCACGCTACCTGCCTGCTAACGTATCCTGAGAACTCCTGCTCTGTCATCGGTGTGGTGTCTGCCTTTGAGACATGTCTGGCGGAATCCTGTGGGCTGTGCACCTCCTTTCATGCCAGCATGCTGATTTTCCCTGCGTACTCCGCCATCTTGTGGTAGGCATTTAATTCACCTATGCTACGTGTGCAGGGAGCATGTTGACTTTGGCTTAAGCACTGTCAGGGTACGGAAGTGCTTCCCATCACGCATCCTCGTATAGTGCCGAATAGTAGCGTTGCTTACAAGATCGATTTGATCTTCTTGCCATCCTCGGCTGCTTCGGAGCTTTCGCTGATTGGCACAGCATTTCCTTGGTTGCCAATCCTGTGGTACGTTTGCAGCAATAATTGAAATTTTGGTTTCTCCTATGCAGTTCTTCACGGGCCTGTTTATTCTTAGGCTCCTACGCTTACAGGCATGAGCTGGTAATTACTTGCTAGTCAGGATTTTCACACTGACAGGCACACCTTTTATAGTTTGCGAGTCCACTTTTCAGTTTCCTCTATTGCCTCATCTCTCCTTCACTTTTTCTTGTCATTTTGTTTCTGTGTTCTATAATTATTCTTTTTTTTTATTGTGTTCTCTGTGTAACTTCAAATCCTCTCTCACAGCTTCTGGGTACTTGAGGAATCTGTCTCCTCCTCAGTCTTTCCTTCCTGCGGGTGGAGAGCCTTTGCTTAAGTGGGAAGAATGGAGAGAGCATTTCTCAAATTATATTGCAACTTTTGAGGATGATGAAGATTTTACTCCGGAGAAGAAGCTAAAAATCCTTCTGCATTGTCTAGGTGCCGGTTACCTTAGGATTTATAATAGGATTAAAAAGAAACCTAGAGTTGCGAGTCAAGGTGACTGCTATACAAACGCTCGGGAGGAGTTAAATGCATATTATAAGCCCACCGTTTGTGTAGCCGTAGACAGATACAAATTCTTCCACAGGAAACAAGGAAAGGAGGAGCCGATTGAAGATTACGTTTTGGCCCTTAAGAACCTTGCTCTCACCTGCCGTTTTGGTGATCTTCACGATGAATTCATTAGGGACCAAATTGTAATGCAGGCTTCTAATTCTAGCATTCAGGAGCATTTGTGGGCTAAAGGGGAAAGTCCTTTGCAAAATGTTATTGATATAGTGAAGAGAGCTGAAATGACAGGTTGATGCGCGAAAGATGTTCTTGCAGAAAGCAAAGATAAAAGAGAGGAGGGTGTTGTAGCTGTGGTTGGACATAACAAAGCTCTGGCAAAGCAGAAGAAGTAGGTGCAAATTAGTGCCTCAGCAAGTGAGATAAGCAATGTGGGATCCAAAAAGACATTGTAATAGGTGTGGGAGTCCTAATCATTTAGCTAATGATAAGTCATGTCCTGCGAGGAAACAGAAATGTTCTTTTTGTGGCATTGTGGGGCATTTCCAGAAAATGTGTGAAAAAACCTTCTGGTTCTGCTGTCAAATTGGTTGACGTGGAATGTGATACTGCTCTTAACATGTCAGATGAGGAAGAATTGAACATGTGTATTCTCAGTGTGAAGGATGATATGTTGTTGCAAATTGATGTTTTGCAGACTCCCAAGAAGATGAAACCAGTGTGTGAAATGTCTATGGGAGGTATTGATATTTCTATTGTGGCTGATTCGGTTCATCCTACACCATTGTAAACAAACATGTCTGGGATGTTAAATTTGCACCAGCTTTGGGAGAGCAACTTGAAAACTCAGCTATTTCGTCAAAAGTTTTACTGGTGATCCCATTGATGTGTGCGGTTACAGAAAACTTGTTTTCAATTTCAAGGACAGGCAAACACTGGGGAAATTGTATGTGTCAAAAACGGGTCCTTATGTTTTAGGATGGGTTGATCAGGGCAGTCTTGGCATTATTTTAGACCCTAACAGCCCTGATCCGGTTCTTTTCATTCAACCCAAGGAAGTGTTTGCCAAGCAGGTGTTGAATAAATTTCCCAAAGTATTTTCAGGGATTATTAGCAAGCTAATTGGTTTCCAACACAAAATGTGTGCTAAACAGGGTGCTACACCTACTGTCCATAAAGTCAGAAGCATTCCTTTTGCCATCAAGAATGAAGTCAAAGCACAGTTGGACAATCTGCTGGGGAGGGAGTTATAGAGCAGGTGGAGTCTTCTGAGTGAGTGACTCCCTTGGTCATGGCAAAACGGCCTAACGGCAAATTGAGGCTTTGTATAGACTTACGGGATCTCAACAATAACATTGTTTTAGACCAATTTCCCTTGCCACGTATCAGTGAGATGTTGGACCTCAGTAAGGGCATTAAGTAGTTTACTACCATCGACCTCCGGGCTGCTTACCACCAGGCGCCCTTACATCAATCTAGCAGGAATTTGACCACGTTCATTACACCGTTTGGGTGTTACAGGTTTAAGAGAGTTCCATTCGGCCTTGCTTCGGCTGCTGCCATGTTTCAGAGACTAATGCACGAGACCTTCAAGGGGGTTGAGAATATTCTCTTATTTCAAGATGACATCCTGGTTATGGGCAAAACCAGGGATGATCATGACAAAAAGCTGTTTCAGGTGCTTAGCATACTCGAAGGCAAGGGTCAAACCGCTGAACACAGCAAGTGCAAATTCGCTTGTCAGGAGGTCACTTATTTGGGTCATTAAGTTACTGGCGAGGGCATTTTACCCAAGAAGGAGCTACTTGATGCCATTAGGAATGCACTGAAGCCTACAAACCGGGACGAATTACATTCTTTTATGGGTCTGGTGGAGTTCTTTATTTATTTATTTATTTATATAGCGCCTGAATCGACCCCCGAAGGGGTATCTCTGCGCTGCGGACAAGGCTACAGGGTTAGCTGAGGAGCACAATCAAAACAGAATGGTCTTAAGGCGCTTCCTGAACTGAAGATGATCCGAGCACAGTCTCAGATCAATGGGAAGCTGATTCCAGTAGAGGGGGGCCAGGTGGGAGAAAGCTTTACCACCCAGCCTGGCTCTTCTGACTCGGGGAACTACGAGCAGGGATTTAGTACCCGAGCGCAGGGATCTGGAGAACACATAGGGAATGAATTTCTCTGCAAGGTACGAAGGGCCGATATTATATAGGGCCTTATGCACAGTGCAGCAGATTTTAAATTTTACCCGCTTTCGAACTGGAAGCCAATGCAGTTGGCGAAGGAGGGGAAGGGAAGAAGCTTTTGGGGGGGCATTTAGGACCAGGCGTGCCGCAGTATTCTGGACCACCTGCAATCTACATAACGAGGACTCATTGGCTGAAACCAGTAATGCATTGCAGTAGTCCAGGTGGCTCAGTATAAGGGTTTGCATCAGAGTTTTACGGGTAGAGTCCGGGAGCAAGGGGAAGACCCGGCGCAGGAGACCCAGCATGTGAAAACAGGCGCCAGCAGTCTGTGCAACGTGTCCTTTCAAGGTGAGTGACTGGTCTAAACGTATGCCCAAGTTCTTAACAAGGGACTAAGGGGCAGGAGGGGTGCCAAGGTCAACCGGCCACCAATCGGGAGTCCATAACAACGGGGCCTCACCGAAGTTATGGACTTTGATTTGAGACAGCTACTTAAGGCTAAGAACAAATTTTTCTGGTCTGATACATGCCGCTATGCATTTTGTTGTTTGAAGGATGATTTATGCGTCGCACCTCCTTTGCAAGGTTTTGACCCTGCTTTATCTAACATTGTCACCATGGATGTGAGTGGTAAAGGCCTGGGTGCTGTTATTTCCCAAAAGGATGATCTGGGGAAGGAGCATACCACTGCATTCCCTTCCCGCTCTTTAACACCTATTGAAGAACTTTATTCTGTTATAGAGCGGGAAACCTTAGTGTGCGTTTGGGGACTGGAACATTTCCACCAATTTGTCTGGGGAAAAAAGGTTGTGTTACGCAGCGATCACAAACCTTTAACCAAAGTTTTGACAACTAAGGGGCTTTATGCTGCTTCTCCGAGACTGACACGCATGTCTGTCCATTTGATGATTTTGATTACGAAGTGCAGAATGTACCTGGTGTCAGAAACATGGTTGCTGATTTTCTTAGCCGCATGCCTGTTCTAGTGAACGATACCAGCGACGCCTCTGAGGAGGATTTCTGTGTGGCTAACATACACGAGGAATTGCATGGTATTACCGTGGATAAGTGGAAACTGGAGCAAATCAAGGATGCTTTGTTATGCAGAGTTCTTGAGATGGTTGCAAGTGGTTGGCCCATAAAGAGGTCTATCCCTAAGGATTTATATCCTTTTTGGGAGGTGAAGCATGACTTATCTATTGAAGCAGGCCTGTTGATGAGAAGCGGCAGGGTTATTCCACCTTCTAAGTTGAGACCCAACATTCTGGAGATTTGCCATGAAGTGCATTTGGACATAGGCAAAACCAAAGGCAGGGTAAAATGTTGGTATTGGTGGCCTGGAATGAACATTGAGATTGAGAGGACAGTCAGAGACTGTGTACAGTGCAAGAATGCTGACAAGACTCGTCACTTTCAGACCTCCCCTTCACCCTTTAAAGTCTCACAATATGCCTTGGCAGAGGGTGGATATTGATATCATGGGTCCCATCCAGGAATGTGATGAACAGGTGTTCGTCATAGTTCTTATTGACCATTTTTCAAAGTGGCCTGAGATCAGTATTGTTCAGAAAGCCGATTTAAACAGTGTTGTTAAGTTTTTGGATGACGTGTTCATTAGAGAAGGCTTACCTAAATGTATTGTTAGTGATAACGGTCCCCAGTTCATGTCTGACATTTTCAAATCTTACCTTGGCAGGAATGGCATTATACATAAGACTACGCCCGTCTATCACCCAGCAGGTAACGGAGCTGTGGAATGGTTCAACTGTGTCATTAAGGGTATAGTCCAGCAGCCGTGCAATAACAATCTAGCATGGAAAGCAGAGGTCTTCAAAACCTTGTGGGCATATCGAATCACCCCGTGCAGTAGTACCAGCCTGTGTCCATTTGACCTCATGAGGGGAAAAACTGCTATGTCAAAGGACAACGTGGGGTGGTTAGATGCTGCCAGAAGAGTAAATTGGTCAGCTTCTGGTGTTAACAGTAATCTAGAAAAATCCCAGTGTGTTTCCAAAAATGTTTATGACTTGAAACATTACAGCAGGCCTGTTCTACTAAAGGTTGGAGATGTTGTAAGAGTTAGTTGGAGTGGCCATGTTGGTAAAGGCCAGAACAGATTTTCTCAACCTCTTCCGGTCAGTAAGGTATTTTGCAATTCTGCTTTGCTGAGCGATGGCAAGGTGTGGCATTTCTCTTCTATGGCTTTGTGCAAACACAAAGAGTGTGCAGAATCTTGTGTCAGTGCGAATGGTGATAGACTAACCCCATGCAATAGACGTTTATGGTTGGAGGATGATTTTGGGTATTCCGGTGAGCAGGATTCTGAGGTCAGTCAGCAATCTTTTCAAGAATAAAATGTCAGTTCTCCTGTGGGAGATGGGGCTGCAACGAGCTTCAGAACTAGTAGAGCTGGACGTCCTGTAATGAAGCCTACAAAGCTAACGTATTATATCTGTGAGTAATTTCTTTGGTTCTCTTGCTCACAGTTATCCTTTTGTGAGTTGCCCCTTCCCACAGGTGTCCTATCATATGTGGATAAGATGTTTCTTGTCTCCTTGGTTGAAGCGCAAACTGTTTCCTCACTTGTGGAACATTTTCCACACAGACGTTTTTAGTGTTTATTTTCCAGGGCTGTTTTGTTATTTCACATAGCACAACAGATGTATATATTATAACTTATGTAACAATTACTGTTTCACTGTACATATTATTTTCGTGTTGCATTATTGCCCTCCTTTTATTTTTTGTATTTCTGTCATAAGGGGGAAGATGTGTTGTGATTGTCTTGCTGCGTGTCCGCTTAGGGACACCGTACCTCCTGTGCGGTCTCAATTCAGCAACTGTGCATTCTGGAATGTTGACAGATGGCAGCTGATGACCGAGCCGAGTGGACTGTGCTAGCCTTCCCGCGACCTGGCCTTCTTTACTTGTGTTGGAACTTAAATAAAGACCTTTCTCCCCTTTACTTTAGTGTAGATCATCTTTACAGAGAGATCCATCACCAGCAGGGTGAGTGCTGCTGCTCGGAGACTCATTCACTCCGTACTGAAAATACATTAGGCATAGTCTGTTGAGACCACTTGCAAGGAGGAGTCGGAAGATGGTGCCCTTCCTAACACAGACGTATCATCAATAGTGTCCCAAGAGCAGGCCTCAGTGTCATCGAGACTTGAGGTCACACCACCCATCACTCTAAAGACCCCTACAGCAGAGCCTCCTGCTGCACCCTCAGCTACTCTTCCTGTTCCTAGAAGTACCTGCCAGGAAGATCAGCAGCTGAGGGTGGCATTCACTGCTGACACCCCTGAGCTCTCATGCATTTTCCCAGCTGGGCTCAAGAGCTTGCTACCATAGTTGCTTTCCAGCAGGCCATGGACCAGTTGATTGCTGAGCAGCAGGCACTCTCTTAGGATGTGGAGCAGATGAAGGGAGAGTTGAAGGCATCCAGAAAGCACAAGCTGACCATCATTGGGAACTTTGCAGCCTCCTGACCTCTTGAATTGTAGACTTATTGAGTCATCTGGTGACCCACACCTCCTGACCTCCATTTCTTGTCTCTCACGGTACATCTACCTTAGCTGTTTCCCAGCCAACCCTAGTGTCTCCTTTAACTCAGATGGTGTCGTCTCTTGCCCTGAGGAGGGGTTTGTTCAGGTTGTCAAGACTGAGACAAATGGCAAGGAAAGTTTTCACCAACCCAGAGTAGTTTGTTGGACAGTCTATTTGGGTTGGGGTTGGACTTTAAACTTCTGACTTTAGCAGTTACTTTTCTTTGGATCGTTAAAGTTTTTCTGGACTGTTTTTGTTTGGCATTTACTAGGTCTGGGGGGAAAGTTAAATATGATGGAGTAATCAAAGTAATTTAGGTAATTGTGCTGTACTCTTGTGATGAAAAATTGCAGAAAATTATGCAATTATGTCCGTTCGCATAATTGTGATTAATTTGGGGCAAAACTGCCTAATGCAGGAGCACAGGAACAGAGAATGAGTGGCAGCTCACTCCTACTGTTCGTGTTCTGTTGCGTTTAGCACTATCTTCTTTGCTCAAAATACATCCTCAGGTCGGTTTTGGATACAAGTGTGCATTTTACACTAGGAACATAGCACCTAATGCAGGGTTACACTCCTCACGTGATTCTGAGTAATATATGGTAATTGTGCTGTAATTTGATGTAATTATGCTAGAGCAAATTATGTGAGCTACGCCCACCCCTAGCATTTGCCAGTTTTTTAAATATATTCTGCCCAATTTCCTATAAAAATATGCAAGTTCCTGATATTCCTGACATGATTTTTTGATGCCCACCCCCTTCAAGATCACTTTTCCTTCCTAAGAGTCTTCATATGAGTGGGCTAAGAGTCAGCCAACACCCAGGGAAATCTACCAACCCATTTCTGAAAATTAGACACCAGGGTAGTATGGGATGCTCGGATCCCACTACTTTTTCAACCCAGAATGCACTTATAGCAATAAACGTAGGCAAAAATCACTGAATGTTCTCACTTTTCCATAAGAAATGCACCATAATACAATGTGGAAATATTTATATTTTTATCTTAACTTCAATTATTCTGGTGATATGGGTATCGGTGCACAGACAGAATATCGATGTTGGAATATCGATGTGCCAGAATATCGAGTTTTTAATATCGAGGTGGCACAAGATCGACATGCAAGAATATCGTTGACCAGAATATCGACATTAAGGTAAGTAATATCGTTTTTTTAAATATCGAAGTTAGTAATATCGTTAGTAAAAATATCGTTGTTAATAATATCGACATTTATTTTAGTGTTTTGTATTTTACTATGTGTGTTTAAAGTATGTGATGTAATTATTTTGTATAAGTATAGCTTATTTTTGTAATGTATGTGTGAAATTTTTAGAAGTAATTAATTTTATGTTAATTAGTTTCTGTGTATTTTAGTTCCGTAGCGGGTTGTGGGTTTATAGGGGAATAGGGTGGGAAGTAATTTAATTAGAATACATTTATTAATAAGTTTTAGAAGATATTCATTTTTTAAAAATTACATTTTGCGTTTTAGTTCCGTAGCGGGTTGTGGGTTTATAGGGGAATAGGGTGGGAAGTAATTTAATTATAATTAATTAATTAATATTTTTTACTAATTAATATTTATGTATTTAATATTTCATATTGTTAATTGTGATAATTAGTTATGAATTAGTTATTAATTGGTTATTAATTATTAGTTATTAATTGGTAAATATGTTGATTGTGTTGTTTTTTTAGGAGTGGGTTGTGGGTTTATAGGGGAGCAGGGTGGGAAGTAATTTAATTATAATTAATTAATTAATAATTGTTATTAAATAATATTTATGTATTTAATATTTTATATTGTTAAATGTGGTTATTAATTTGTTATTAATTAGTTATACATTGGTCATTAATAATTATGAATTAATTATTAATTATTTTAATTGTGTCTTTTTTAAGAGCATGTTGTGGGATGATAGAAGAGTAGGGTGGGAAGTAATTACATTTTAATATTTTTTAAATATTTTTTATATATTATTTATTTAATTTTATTTAATAGTGTTAATTCTGTGAATTAATTTATTACTGATTGTTTTTAATTTGCTTGTTAATTGTTATTAGTTAATTAATTAATTATTAATTTATTATGTTAATTGTGTTATGTTTTACAACATTGGTGGGGTTATTTATTGGGGAATATGGTGGGAGGTAAATTATTTTTAATTAGTTAATTATTTGTTAATTAATGTTCATTATTTTGCTGGAGTGGGAATAGTAAATTATTCCCCTCCGCTATCCAACACTTTCCCTACTGTTGCACTTGCTGGAGTGGGAATAGTAATTTTATCCCCGCCGCTATCCAACACTTTCCCTACTGTTGCACTCCCTGGAGTGGGAAAAGTAAATTATTCCCCTCCGCTATTCAACACTTTCCCTACTGTTGCACTTGCTGGAGTGGGAATAGTAAATTATTCCCCTCCGCTATCCAACACTTTCCTACTGTTGCACTTGCTGGAGTGGGAATAGTAAATTATTCCCCTCCGCTATCCAACACTTTCCTACTGTTGCACTTGCTGGAGTGGGAATAGTAATTTTAACCCCTCCGCTATCCAACACTTTCCTTACTGTTGCACTCGCTGGAGTGTGAATAGTAATTTTAACCCCTCCGCTATCCAACACTTTCCCTACTGTTGCACTATCTGTAGTGGGAATAGTAATTTATTCCCCTCCGCTATCCAACACTTTCCCTACTATTGCACTTGCTGGATTGGAAATAGTAATTTTATTCTCTCCGCTATCCAACACTTTCCCTACTGTTGCACTCCCTGGAGTGGGAATAGTAAATTATTCCCCTCCGCTATCCAACACTTTCCCTACTGTTGCACTTGCTGAGTGGGAATAGTAAATTATTCCCCTCCGCTATCCAACACTTTCCTACTGTTGCACTTGCTGGAGTGGGAATAGTAAATTATTCCCCTCCGCTATCCAACACTTTCCTTACTGTTGCACTCGCTGGAGTGTGAATAGTAATTTTATCCCCTTTGCTATCCAACACTTTCCCTACTGTTGCACTATCTGGAGTGGGAATAGTAATTTATTCCCCTCCGCTATCCAACACTTTCCCTACTGTTGCACTTTCTGGAGTGGAAATAGTAATTTTATTCTCTCCGCTATCCAACACTTTCCCTACTGTTGTACTCCCTGGAGTGGGAATAGTAAATTATTCCCCTCCGCTATCCAACACTTTCCCTACTGTTGCACTTGCTGGAGTGGGAATAGTTAATTATTCCCCTCCGCTATCCAACACTTTCATACTGTTGCACTTGCTGGAGTGGGAATAGTAATTTTTACCCCTTCGCTATCCCACACTTTCCCTACTGTTGCACTCGCTGGAGGGGAAATAGTAATTTTATCCCCTACGCTATCCAACACTTTCACTACTGTTGCACTCTCTGCAGTGGGAATAGTAAATTATTCCCCTACGCTATCCAACACTTTCCCTACTGTTGCACTTGCTGGAGTGGGAATAGTAATTTTTACCCCTCCGCTATCCAACACTTTTCCTACTGTTGCACTCGCTGGAGTGGGAATAGTAATTTTATCCCTTCCGCTATCCAACACTTTCCCTACTGTTGCACTCGCTGGAGTGGGAATAGTAATTTTATTCCCTCCGCTATCCAACACTTTCCCTACACTTGCACTTTGTGGTGTGGGAATAGTAATTTTATCCCCTACGCTATCCAACATTTTCCCTACTGTTTCAGTTAATGTAGTGTAAAATGTTGTTTTAAAATTAAAAAATTATTTTAATATTTTAATTTATTATATATATATTTTATTTTTATGTTTATGTTACAGGTGTATGCATATATATATGTATTTATAATTTGTATTATGCTTCTAACATTTTATAATTTATTATAATAATTAGTTATTAATATTATTAAGTAAATATATATATATAATAATTTTCATATATGTATGTTTAATTTATTTTTACATTACATTTATTATTTATAATTTTTAACATTTTTTAATAATTCTAACTATGTTTGATTTATTTAAAAATATTTATTAGAGATTTTTTAAAAACGATATTTTGAACAACGATATTTGTAACAACGATATTTTTGTTTCAATATTTTTGTACTTACCATTGTAAAGATAGGATGTCGATATTCTTGACATCGATATTTTGAACACGATACTTGTGTAGGTCGATATTCCTGTTGTCGATATTCTGTCAGTGATCCATGGGTATCTGCAGCTCTTGGGATAGTGGTTAGTCAGTGCCAAGGGAAGCCTATCAACCGCAGACATTTCTGACAATGGAACACACAGCAAATCTAGGGTGGTGTGGCTTGAGTGGATTGCACCACGTTTTCCTACCCTGAATGCCCTGCAAACATACATTTTTGGCTAAAATCACAGAGGGGTCGATTCCGATTCGGGCCGGAAATTTCTCCGACCGAGCCGGACCCGGAGAGATTTCCGACCGAATCGGACCCGTGCAGTCCGACCGAACGAGTCCGATGCGTCCGTATGTTATCGGACACGAGTCGGTCGGACTCCCATTGAACTCAATGGGAGCCGGTCGTACAACGCGTACGCGGGCTCCCATTGCCTCAATGGGTGCGAGGCGGACAAGGGCGCCCCTACAGCGAGTACGCCGCGGGCGCTTCGCGGCGTACACGCACAGGTAGGGGGACCCATGGGTCCCCCTGTGTGCGCCTCGCACGGGTGCGCGTGACAGGGGGTCCGACACGGACCCCCAAAGTACGGCTCCGACAGCGAGTTCGAGTCGGACGGCGCGAGTCGGTCGGAGCGGTCGAGGTGCGCATCGTACTTACCCGGCCGGAAAACATCTCCATTGCGCGGTGCGGATCGGGTCCGACCGAGTCGGTCGGAGCGGTACGATCCGGGTACGAGTCGGTCGGAGCGGTCGGGTCGCCCGGACGAGTCGGTCGGCGACTCGCATCGTACTCGCTCGGCCGGACTCAGCGTACGGTTCGGTCGGGAAACAGGCTTTCGCATGGCTTTTTTCCCGACCGAATGGTATTGGGTGCGCCTCCGACCGAGATCGGAATCGGCCCCAGAATGTCCAAATATTTCTGTGAGAGAATGTTCGGAAATCTGGAGCAATTGAAAAACATCCTACCACTCTGTGTTCCCATACTTCTGCCTATCAAAACAGTACCTTACTTGTGTGGGTGATCCTATCACTCACTACAGTAACCGGTCAAAACTTGAACTGTAAAGACAATGTAGTGACAATATGATCTTCACATGGTAACAGTTTTAGTCTGTTCCTATGGCCTGTTTTATGTCCAGCCACATATTGCTGGAAGTTGTTTTGGAAATGCATAGCTGTAAGACTTTGGCCATCGGCAGATGAGCCCAAGACTTTGGCCACATAATTATAGGAAAGATAATGTTTTTTTTACACATAGTTTGATGGTCGCAGGGCATTCTGAGTCAGTAACTATTCTGTTATCCACATGAGCCACACCACCCTGGATGCCCCTTGGCCACTCATTTTCAGAAATACCCGGGACTCGTAAGATTACCTGGCTGCAGATTGACCAGTGGGTGCTGAAATGTTGCAACCATCCTCTTAGGAAAGAGAGAGGACATTGGATGATTTAGACATATTTTGCCACTAGCAGACTTTTGCGATTTCACTGGGTCTCCAGGTTTCAGATATGCCTAGGGTTTGGGTGTCTGATGACCAGGAGCCTGAACACAATATGCATTCCCCAAGGCAAGTGAGAGGAAAGTGGGATTTCTTTGGGCACAATTGTCACATATGTGCTGGTTAAGAGAGGCTAAACCTCCCATTCTGCCTTCCCCTGTGGGCAGAAATGCTGTCTGCTGCTTGGACGTGGGTCCCGATGCCAAGATGGTCCTCTCGGGTCGGTCAAACTGTCATGCACACTTTGTATGTTCTCCATGCAGGCTGCATTACAGCCTGCATGGAGAACATGCCCAGCCTCCCATTCTCTGACTGAGCGACGATCCACGGGGCTCAGACCAATCACAACACTGCATTGCAGCATTGTGATTGGCTATCGGAGGCTGGGAGCCGGGTGCTTCCTGCTTCCTGCTATGCGGGCGAAGAGGACCGAGAGAAGGAGGGGGTGGCGGCAGCGGCGAAGGCAGACAGATAAGTGTATTTTTATTTTTATTTTAACTCCATCCCCCCCGTGACCCACCCCTCCCACCTCCAGTAAACACCAGCCACCATTGGGTACAGATCTTGCCCATTCTGGCACTGGATTGCAGCCCCACCTCTGGGCAGCAGACATTTATCTGCCCCCTTAGCGAGAATATTGGAGTGTTCACTTCCCCATTCTTGTATCTTTCTACACTCAAGTTAATGCTGTGATGAAACACAGCACTTAGTCTCATTCACTCACATTTACTTTCTCCAGTTTGCACTTGCATTCACTTTTACTCACTCTGCCTCACTCACTCGCACTGACTGACACAGTTTCACACATTCTCGATCAGAGCCACCCAGTCCCATTTATTGTCACTAATTCTGATTAACTCATTTTCACTCTGACTCACTCAGACTTTCTCAGTCTCACTTGTTCTCACTCAGTCCCACTCATTCTCACTCAATCATACTGTGACTCACTCGTTCTTATACAGTCTCACTCAGTCTCATTCTGACTCGCTGACTCACTCAGTCACACTCTGACTCACTCAGTCTCACTCTAATTTACCCAGTCTTACTCTGATTCACTAAGTCCCACTCATTCTCACTCATTCAGATTCACTCAATCTCACTCTGACTCATTCAATCTCACTCATTCTCCCTCAGTCTCATGCATCAGACTCATTCTCAGTCAGCTGCATTCAGTCTCACTTAGCCTCATTCATGTGATAAAAACGGATCTCATCTTCCATACGGAGAGACCCGATAACTGGCTCACCACACTCAGTACTCAGCTTCCTATCTCCAAAACTACCACCACTCCTCATAGCTGCAAACTGACAACCTCACTCACTAACCGCGGGTTACGGAGCGGGAACACGTCAGTGACCATATACTCGAACGGCACAGTCCTGATTCAATCCAATAATGATAATCTAGAGGCCTTTGACTCCCTCTTCCCCTCGCTGCGAATCGCCCCCCTGCACTCGCCCCTCCCTTCCCCATCCTACTCTTTACCCACGGCCAACCTGCCTCGCCAGGAGAACCGACCACTCACCCCTTCGCCCTTCCCTAGAACTTCCATCCCTCCTCCACGAGTCACCACCTGCACCTCCGCCCCATTAATTCAAGAGCTCCAACTTCCCGCCGATTGCCACCCTCACCATCCTCCACCAGTTAACCCCAACTTGCAACCAAGGAAAGACCCCCACAGGCTCCCACTGACCTCTAGCCAGCTATCTCCAAGCACGAGCATGGTAACGGCGCTATCACAACACCCCCCACTGCGCCCCCTGACGCCGATCCTACCCCCGGTCAGCACACCCACCAACAGGCCTCCTAACACCGACTTGCCCAACGCCTCCAAGGACGTTCCCGCCCAAGACACCTCCACCACCCCATCGGATACCCTGGAGCATCGCCTCGCCTTCTTAGAATCCCAGCTAGAACTAATAACCCTGGGCCTGAGAGAAATCCTATCCAACCTAGACGCGACCTGAAAGTCCAAGCAAACTCTCCCCCGGACTACCACTCTGACTAGCTCCACCCAACGGAGATCTTACAATACGTCACGCCCAACTATGGTCCCAAACGCCCCTGCGACCCTCCCACTGATACCCATAGAAACTGACACAGCGACCCGAACACAGAGACCGAGAAGAACCATAGCTGCTATGTCCTCAAAGGAGACAGCGGAGCTCTCCTCAACTTACGACTCCCCCCCTACAGCCTACCCTAATTCCAAGATCCAAGTGATCACAGGCGTCGGAAGGGATCACCCCACCTGGAATGCCCCAAGACCCCCGGCCTTTCTCACCACCATACCCAGAGCCCTCCCCACAATAAAACACACCATTGAGGGGTCCCCTGCCAACTGCATGCTTATTAATTGCAGATCCGCCTCCAAACATGCAACAGAATTAGCAGAAACCATCCTCTCTCATGACATAGACATCGCGTCCATCACAGAGACTTGGCTGAACGAGTTCTCCACTCCAAACCTAGATATGCTGGTGCCCCCTGGTTTCTCCATCATCAACAAGGACAGAAAAGACCAAAGAGGTGGAGGTTTAGAAATCATACACAAGAACAACATTGCCATCACAGAAATGAACACCTTCAACTACTCCACCATGGAATGCCTTACCACCAAAATTAAGACAGGCAACAACAAAGCAATGCTCTGCAACCTTCTATACTCCCCCCAGGCAACACCCCCGCTTTTGGGGAACACCTCTCTGACCTGATCGCTCACTGCTCACTCGGTGAAGCGCATAACCTCATCCTCGGGGACCTCAACCTACGCTGGAATGATGCTAAAAACCCGCTAATCCAAACACTCACCAATCTTCTTCAGGATAACAATCTCGCCCAACTCTGCTCCGAAGAAACGCATAGGAAAGGATCAACACTAGATGCCATTATCGCTCAACGTGACGCAATTACAATTGACCACACCCTCCCAGTAGACTGGTCGGACCACCACATCATTCTATTCCACATCAATCAAAAGATTCTACTCCAGCCTCCGCAGCAAGACCCCCCCAAATGGTCTAGAAACCTAACTCAGATTCCTAGATCGGTCCTAGAAGAAAAGATAGGCGCGATCCTTCACAACGCCCCTGACCACCTCACCACATCAGAACTCACCTCGCATTATAATTCAAATATGACGTCCATGCTTGACCAAATAGCCCCCCTGAAATTAAAAAAACCTAGGAATACCCCATCGAGATCTTGGTTTAACACTGACATTAACCTCGAAAGGAGACAACTTAGAGCCACAGAGAGACTCTGGAGAAACAATCCTTCGATGACCCATCGGGAACAACTCAAAGTAGCGCGCAGAAAGTACAAAAAACACATCCAGTCCGAAAAATCCTCGTTCTTCTACACCGCGCTGGACAATGCAAAAAACCGGCCCAGAGAGCTCTTTAACATCATTAAACAACAAACCTCCAAACCCGCTACCTTCCCAGTGCAGGCTTCCAAAGAACTATGCGACAACTTCGCCAACTTCTTTGAGGACAAGATCAACAAGATTGAGCTTGCACTGGACTACAACAGCACCCCACCTAACAAGAACGCAGCACCGGGTCCCACGGACAACGCAGATAAGCCCCCTCCAAAATCCTGGAAGTCGTTCATCCCCATTCAGGAAGCAGAGATAGTCAAACTGATCACCACCGCCAACCCCTCTTCCCACGTCCTAGACCCTCTACCTCCTCAACTGTCAAAAATGCTGAAACTCGCCCTTGCTCCTCTCTGGTGCCGGATTATAAACAGCTCCCTGAAAACCGGAGTCGTACCTGACTGCCTCAAAGTCGGCCAAGTCTCGCCACTGATGAAAAAGCCAGGCCTAGACTCAAACGATCTAAACAACTTCAGACCAGTCTCCAACTTACCTCTTCTAGCAAAAACCTTAGAAAGATGCGTACTCCTTCAACTAACGCAACACATAGATAGCATCAACCTTCTCGACTCCCACCAATCGGGTTTCAGAAAAGGATGCAGCACAGAAACCGCGGTCCTCAACGTCATTGATGACATCCACAAATCACTGGATGCAGACCAATGCTGCCTTCTCATTCTCCTAGACCTATCGGCAACCTTCGATACGGTCGACCACAAACTCCTCATCAAAGTTCTCCAAGAAAGAGCGGGGCTAGACGAGGTAGTACTCCATTGGTTCTCCTCCTTCCTTCACAACCGCACCCAAAGAATTAAAATCAAAACTTTGAGTCCGACTTACACCCTGTCACCAGGGGTGTCCCCCAAGGCTCAGTTCTCTCCCCGCAACTCTTCAATATCTATATGGAACCCCTCACCACCCTTCTCAAAAAGCTAACATCCCCTTCCATCTATATGCAGACGACACACAGATATACCTGGAAACCTCCTCCATGTCAGACATCCAGAGACTCAATGACACACTCAGAGATGTCCAAAGCTGGCTTTCAAGTAACCACCTAAAACTCAATCAAGACAAAACAGAAATACTCCTCATCTCTAACAAGGAAGAAAATCCCCAAATTGTGGAATGGATAAAAGCAATCGATGCACTCAACAGTAAACTCTCCCTAGCAGACTCTGTAAAATCACTTGGCATCACTCTAGACCCGAAGCTGGACATGACCAAACACATTAAAAACTCTGCCAAGAGCGCCTTCCTAAACCTGAAGCTACTGAACAAAATTAAACCTTACATCCCTCCCAAGGACTTCAAACAAGCTACTCAAGCATTGGTGCTATCGAGATTAGACTATGGGATTGCAGCCCTCTCTGGTTCATCAAGGACACACCTCGCTCCCCTCAAAACTACTCTGAACGCTGCTGCCAGAATGGTCACAGGAGTGAAGAAATTCGACCACATATCACCCGCAATTAGAGATCCAAAATGGCTCCCAGTGGGTATGCGTGCCAGCTTCAGAACAGCCTGCCTCACTCACAAAGCTCTCCACACAGGCAAACCGGAATACCTAGCCTCTAAACTCAAAAAAGCCAGCCAGACGAGGGCCCTCAGGAGCTCGAACACCCTACTTCTCATCCCACTGAAAGCACGCAAACAAAGAACCGCGGCACAATCCTTCGCGGGCAATGCTCCCAAAATCTGGAACTCGATTCCACCCCATATTAGAACCATCCCCTTGTTTGCAAAGTTCAAAGGTCAGCTTAAAACCCTTTTCCTAGATCGCGCCTGGGGAAGGGACAAGAGCCACTGATTGTAGGAGGACACCAACAACGGATGAGTCGATCGCCCAAGGACCCTGGCACCCAGTGAAGACGTCTCACCATCTCTAATGAGCCTGGACTCTCATCTTTCGGGAATTCTCCCGCCCTGTTCTATACTTGCACTATTCTACGTATTCCTCTGCTTCTCGACTGATGTAAAGCGCTCCGATACCCTCGGGTCTGGCTAGCGCTATATAAAACCTCGAAAAAAATAAAAAATAAATGTGAACCAGCCACATTAATCCTTATTCATTCTAAATCAATTTCACTCTGACTAAACTAGACTCTTCAGTCCCACTCATTTTCACTCATTCTGACTCACTAAGTCTAACTGACTAATCACTAAATCTCACTCTGACTTGCCTAGTCCCACTCAGCTTCATTCATTCTCACTGAGTCTCAGTCATTCTCTCTTAGTCCGTCTCATTGACTCACTCAGGGGCCGATTACGATGGCGGGCGGAAAAGCACCCGGAGCGCCATGGTAGCGGGAATCAACCGTCCGCATGTACCGCGGGAAAACCAGCGGTCCGATTAGGATCAACCGCCAGAAAAATCCGACGTCGCCGGAACGATGCCAGGAAAGACCGCAGGTAGTGTGCGGAGCAGGTGAAAATCCGTCCGCGGCGGTCGGATTCGCGGCGGAAAACGCCCAAACCGCCGCACGGCCAGCGGATTGACCGCACGTGGAATTAGGATACCATTGAGGTGACAGTCGGAACGATCCGCTGTTTCCGACCACCGCGATCGCAACCAGTGATGAATGGGAGAGCCGGCGGAAGGGTGGTCGTATACCCACCGCCGCGGCCGCACCGGAAAAGTCATAGCGGCCGACCCCCAAAAAAACACAACATGCCCACCAAGTGTACCCAGCAACTTGGCTCAGCCCCAAAAAAAAACTAATACACCCCAATGACACATCCCCATGGCAAGTTAAAAAACCACAAATCCCAGGTCAACCCACACAACACACCTGACATCAACACACCATTTTGACACACCCACATAGCTGAGTATAAAACCAGCCCCTTCCCTGACCACAATCCTTTGCAATACTCCACCACTGAAGGAACCAAGCCTACAGCACAAAGGAGAGGCAAACCACCACACAACTCAACAGCACAACAACACACACACACACCACTTACACCACCACCACCACTCTCACACCTGCACCTTCAACCCCTTTGCACAACACACACCATGGCACAGAAGAAAATGCCCAAATTCACTGACAATGAGTTGTCAGTCATGGTAGATGAGGTAATCAGAGTAGAACCACATTTGTTTGGAAGCATGGTCCAACAGACACCATTAGCTACAAAAACACTAATGTGGGAAAGGATAATCCGCAAGGTCAATGCAGTAGGGACTGTCCCACGCACCAAGAATGAGATCGTGAAGCGGTGGCATGACCTCAAGAAAAAGGTGAAAGAGAGGAACAACAAGAACCATGAGCTGGCTCAGCGGACTGGTGGTGGCCCTCCCATTCCACCAAGAACATTCACCGCATGGGAGGAGAAGGTGCTTGCCATACTGCATCCAGAGAGTCTCACAGGAATACCCGGGGGAGTGGAGGCTGGTAAGTAACAACAAATGTCCACCATCACACTGCTATGTACTGTCTTGCACAACCACAAAGCTACACCTCCTAGGCCAAAATGCATCCATGTGCACCACACACTCCCCAACACATGTCTCACAGATCTAACATTCACTGCCTCTGAATCACCCCAAAGGTAGCTAGCAACATTCCCAGGGTTGCATGTGTACAGGCAGCCAGCACTACAACTCCCACCAGGCCCCCTTGTCCCACAGCTGAGCAAGATGGAGCACTCCCCCACACCCAGAAGCATGTGGCAGCCATTGCATTGATCACTTCCACCTAACAGGTAGGTAGCCATCTTAACAGGGAGGGGTGTTTGTGGGCAGAAAGCCAGCACTACAACTCCCACCAGGCCCCCTTGTCCCACAGCTGAGCAAGATGGAGCACTCCCCCACACCCAGAAGCATGTGGCAGCCATTGCATTGATCACCTCCACCTAACAGGTAGGTAGCCATCTTAACAGGGAGGGGTGTTTGTGGGTGGAAAGCCAGCACTACAACTCCCACCAGGTCCCCTTGTCCCACAGCTGAGCAAGATGGAGCACTCCCCCACACCCAGAAGCATGTGGCAGCCATTGCATTGATCACCTCCACCTAACAGGTAGGTAGCCATCTTAACAGGGAGGGGTGCTTGTGGGTGGAAAGCCAGCACTACAACTCCCACCAGGCCCCCTTGTCCCACAGCTGAGCAAGATGGAGCACTCCCCCACACCCAGAAGCATGTGGCAGCCATTGCATTGATCACCTCCACCTAACAGGTAGGTAACCATCTTAGCAGGGAGGGGTGCTTGTGGGTGGAAAGCCAGCACTACAACTCCCACCAGGCCCCCTTGTCCCATAGCTGAGCAAGATGGAACACTCCCCCACACCCAGAAGCATGTGGCAGCCATTGCATTGATCACCTCCACCTAACAGGTAGGTAGCCATCTTAACAGGGAGGGGTGTTTGTGGGTGGAAAGCCAGCACTACAACTCCCACCAGGCCCCCTTGTCCCACAGCTGAGCAAGATGGAGCACTCCCCCACACCCAGAAGTATGTGGCAGCCATTGCATTGATCACCTCCACCTAACAGATAGGTAGCCATCTTAACAGGGAGGGGTGCTTGTGGGTGGAAAGCCAGCACTACAACTCCCACCAGGCCCCCTTGTCCCACAGCTGAGCAAGATGGAGCACTCCCCCACACCCAGAACCATGTGGCAGCCATTGCATTGATCACCACCACCTAACAGGTAGGTAGCCATCTTAACAGGGAGGGGTGTTTGTGGGTGGAAAGCCAGCACTACAACTCCCACCAGGCCCCCTTGTCGCACAGCTCAGCAAGATGGAGCACTCCCCACACCCAGAAGCGTGGCAGCCATTGCATTGATCACCTCCACCTAACAGGTAGGTAGCCATCTTAACAGGGAGGGGTGTTTGTGGGTGGAAAGCCAGCACTAAAACTCCCACCAGGCCCCCTTGTCCCATAGCTGAGCAAGATGGAGCATTCCCCCACACCCAGAAGCATGTGGCAGCCATTGCATTGATCACCTCCACCTAACAGGTAGGTAGCCATCTTAACAGGGAGGGGTGTTTGTGGGTGGAAAGCCAGCACTATAACTCCCACCAGGCCCCCTTGTCCCACAGCTCAGCAAGATAGAGCACTCCCCCACACCCAGAAGCATGTGGCAGCCATTGCATTGATCACCTCCACCTAACAGGTAGGTAGCCATCTTAACAGGGAGGGGTGTTTGTGGGTGGAAAGCAAGCACTACAACTCCCACCAGGCCCCCTTGTCCCACAGCTGAGCAAGATGGAGCACTCCCCCACACCCAGAAGCATGTGGCAGCCATTGCATTGATCACCTCCACCTATCAGGTAGGTAGCCATCTTAACAGGGAGGGGTGTTTGTGGGTGGAAAGCCAGCGCTACAACTCCCACCAGGCCCCCTTGTCCCACAGCTCAGCAAGATGGAGCACTCCCCCACACCCAGAAGCATGTGGCAGCAATTCCCCTCAACTGTGTCACAGAACAGGTAGGTAGACAGTGCATGCACCCTGCCATTCCTCTCAAAAAGCATGGAGCCATATGACCACACCAGCCCTCACATCCCACCCAACTTGGCATAGATCCAATAGACACTTCCAGTGTGCAGACAGCTTAGCGTATGTAACTGTCACAGAAATTAAAGTCTGACTCACCAAATGTTGAAGTAATTCAGGGCACAATCATGCACAGCAGTGAATGCTATGTGTAAGTGCCATGGTGGCAGAGCATCAAGGCCCATATGAAAACAAAACAAGCATGGTCATTTTCAAAAATAAAGTAAAGAACATGATATGACAGAGGGATGCATGAGACAACAATGGCTAGTACATGCCCAGAATGAAGGTCTTCCATGCAGAGCAAACAACAAAGATGCTGCACAAAAAGTTGTCCTTGTAATCACACAATCTGCACGTGGAGCATGGTATCTATTGACATGTCACACCATGGACAAGTAATGTAGGTACCCACACATCATGTCATGATGCTCAGTACCGTGCAGCCATACAAAGTGATCTCAATGTAAACTGTGTGGTGTTTAACATGTAACATCCAAACATCTAACACCAAGCTTGTGGGGTGCACTTCAATGACCATTTCTACTCTGTTCTACAGGTGACCAAGAATTGACTGCTGCAGATGACAACACCAACCTGCAGAGCCAGTCTCCCCCCCGGAACATGGACGCCCGGATGCAGACTCCCTAAATTCCTCGGATGCGGACACAGAAGCTGGCCCATCTGGCCTGCCAGGGCACAGCAGGTCCCAGGCCCCCACTGTCCTCACCACCACCACCTCAGCAACAACAACTGCGTTGACCACTGCTGTAATGACCTGTGCGGCCACCACCACCACCACCAGTGCTGCCTGCAACACTGTCCCTGCCTCAGAGGATACCCACACCACCCCACAATCTGAGGAGGGCAGGGAGAGTCAGCGGGTGTGTCGAGTGGTGATGCCACAGGTCCGGGACAGCAGGGCAGGTGGGAGGGCAACTGGGCGACAAAATCAACAGGACACTGGGACCGAAGCCCTGGCCAACATCGCCAGAGTCCTTGGGGCATACGAACAAGCCCAGGGACACACGTGCCAGGCTCTGGAAGAATCGCGTGAGCTCCGCCTGCTGCTGAGGTCCATAGACACGCGCATGGGCCAAATCGTGGACCTCTTGGGCCAGCTTGTGGGTGTCCTGAAGGACAGGCCTGCGGCCCAAAGGACAGCTCAACCTCCCTCCAGTGGCCCGCAGGATGACAGTCCCACCTCCTCACCTGCGGCCACAGGGACGTGTGAGCTGGAACAGGATGTGTCCTCAGACACCTCTGACCCCGCAGCACAGGCCCCCCCTGCCAAACGCTCAAGGGGCCGTCCGAGGAAAAACAAGGGAGGATCACGTGGCAAAGCACCAGCCAAACGCCAGTCAAAGAGCCAGCCATGATGGCACCTCTCTTCACCTTCCCATTGACTTTGTTGACTATCCTTACCCACACTGCCATGTTGATGGCAGGCGTCTGTTGGACTGTGTCACCACATCAATGTGGTGACTACTCTATTGTCTCGTCTACCATCACTGACAACTCATTGATTCACTTACCACCTATTTACAAATAATCACTTCCCTGTCACATGTACTTATTGTAAATAAACACTCTTTGCACAACTATGTTTTCGTGTCAGCTCCATGTTTATCACAGGATGTACAATCTTGATTCAGATTACAATGCACCAGGTGCACTGATTGTTGCGAGGCATTGAGAGGCTGAAGGGACCTAGGAAAACACAAGAGAACAACATTCACTTGTCAGTTGATGGCATCACACCCATTACACAACACTTGTCATCAAGGTACTCAAACCTGCACACATTACAGTGAGCAACGATATCGACATAGACATCATGTAGCTGTGCATAACTACCCTGTCCCAGAAACATCAGCCCTCAGCACAGACCCAACAACAGGCAGCTGTCACATAGCTCCCCTAGGCATTTCCTACAACTACAAACACAGCATACAATGGCACCGTTGTACAATGTCACTCACCTTCAAGGGAAGTAGCGGTTGATGAGCTGTTGACGCAGGTCGACACCTTCCTCCTCTCCACTATCCTCGTCACTGGGCATGTGTGGGTTTGCAGGCGGGGGCATCTGCTGCTCATCATCATCCAGGATCAGGGGGATCTCTTAGCGCAGGGCAAGGTTGTGGAGCACGCAGCATGCTACCACGATCTGACACACCTTTTGGGGAGAGTACATCAGTGCACCTCCGGTCCTGTCCAGGCACCGAAATCGAGACTGGAGAAGCCCAAAAGTTCACTCCACCACACGACGTGTCCTCCCATGGGCCTCATTGTAGCGGACTTCACCCGGGGTCCTGGGATTCCGCAGTGGGCTCAGCAACCAGGCCCGGTTGGGATATGCAGAGTCACCTAGGTGCCAGATACACAGAACAATTTAGTGAAATGACTGTAGCTGCGGACAGCATGTCACACATACAGCACAATACTTGACTCAGCTAACTCACCTACAAGCCACGCACGGTCAGAATGCAGATTTGCCATCATCTGTGGTACGATGCTGTTATGCAGGATGTAAGAGTCGTGGGCTGAGCCAGGGAATCTGGCACATACATGTGAGATGATCATATCTGCCTGGCATACAACCTGCACATTAATGGAATGGGAATGCTTCCTATTCCTGTAGATGTGCTCCCGTGCCTGTGGCGGAACCAGTCCAACATGGGTGCAGTCAATGGCACCAACTACATTAGGGATGTGGGCAACGTCATAGAAATCAGCCTTCACAGCTGGCAATTCCTGGAAAATGGATGTAAGTGTCCTTGTATACCATCATAGCGGACAGGACATCCCGTAGCACCATGCTGAACATTGCCTGTGACATCCCACCAGCGCTGGCCACCGTGTACTGGAACGAACCAGTTGCGAAGAAATGCAGGGCCGCCATCACCTTAATGTTGGTGACACAGCAGTTGGATATGTCCTGCGAGGCCTTAGATGGGGCTCCAACTGAGCACATAGGTCTTGGAGGTTTTGCCGATCCAACCGGAACTTACGGATGATGTCCACATCCTCCATGTCCGCCAGCAAGGTGAATGGCAGGTGCACATTTGGTCGCCTCCTACATGAGATAAAAGGGGACACTTGTCAATTCAATTCACCCATGAGATGTGTCCAACATCTGACATTTTGACTGACACAGCGCCAACGATGACTGGCCTGACACACCAGCCTACAGCACAAGTCACATGCAGAGACAACTTGACCCCAAGTAGTTGTACACGTGATCAGTATGTACGAACTGAGTGCACCCGAGACAGATTCAGACTATGTGAATGTGAAATGGGACATTCCGACATCTTGTGTCACCAGCCCTAGAGTACTTGACACAGCACATGTCTGAAACACCAGCACCGCTGTCTCCTACGTAGCTGCTGTACCTGCCACACCTTGCGTGAGTCGGACAGGGCACACATGAACGACACAATGAGTACAGTGTGTGCATGAAGATCAAGTATCAACATGAGTTCAGCAATCTACACAGTGAAGTAGGCACATTAAGTAGTCAGTCCATCATCACTGTGTATTGCTTAGCCATCTCACACATTGACATGTCTCCATATTTGAGAGTCCATCACACAACAGATCTGTGTACATGCAGAACAACATCATCAGTGACATGTGAGGGACTACATGCCAATGCATGTACACCAGTGCACTGACATGGCATGTGTAGACATCAGTGAGTAGAATGTCACACTAGCATGCAATTTAACAATCTGGTGGCATGACTCGTAAGTGTGGAGTGTTCAATAATGAGAACTACCCTTTGCCATTGCTACAGCATGATGTGTCCATAGGTGCCCTAAGCGTGCACCGCCACCGCTGGGCCGGTCATTGGATACAATTGTAAGATGCACGATTGCGGTATCGACCACCTGGGCCCCGCGGTGTGACACCGCCACTGCCCATGCCCATTCAGCCAATGGGAACCGCAATCGCGCTAGTGGAATGCACTTTTGAAAATCGCGGTAGGCGTGCTCCGCTACCGTGGGCCGGTTATTGGTTGCATTTGAAAAATAGCTGACCTGGAACACCAATTGCAACAGCTGAGTACCATTGAAACAACCCCAGGGGGCTATATATGTCTGTGAGAGAGCCACACATTTCCACTGCATCCAGACACTGCTGCCTGCCATTCTTCATCCCCAACTGCTGCTGTTCCTGTCTCCTGGACCCAGTCATGGCGAGAACTGAGAACATCAGGGCCCGTCCCTTCACCACAGAGGAGCTGGAGTTCCTGGTGGACGAGGTGCTTACACACTACGGGAGGCTATATGGTGCTCCTGATGTAATGGTAAGTGTCTCAGAGTGAAATCTGGAGAGTGCAAAGAGTGCTCACATGATGTTGCTCTGCAGTAGTATGTGCCTGTGAGTGCAAGCTTGTGTGATACACTGCCTGGCATGCTGACTTCATGGCAATGGGGTGTGTAGCCTTATTACCACAGATCCATGGCTGCATTGAAGGATGGGAGGGACATGCAGTGTCTTTGCAGCCATACAGTGACACTGCTGGTTTGGAAAGTGGAAGTCAGAACAAACATTGCCTGTGCTAATGGATGTCAGAGTCCATTCGCTCTTCACATGCTCATTTGGGACATCACAAATGTGTTACGTCCAGAGGGTACTGAAGGATGTGTGTACACTTTTCATATTGTCACCATGGATATGTGAGCATTATGCACAAGATTGAAATGCCTGAGGGTGACACTCTTGGTGGAAAATCGCATATGACACATCAGAGTGATGTACTTCTGAAACATCCTCCTTCCATTGATTTCATAATGTGTACTGACTTGCATGTGTAGGCACTGTTTGACCTCTCATATTGTACATGCATGTGATTGTTCAGATAGGCCAGGTTTAACCTCAGTGTGAGTCCCCCTGGCCTGCACAGATACTGCCCAATTTGACACGGACCCATCAGTAAATGGACAGAGTGAGATGTATGTGTTGTCTGCCACCCTGTTTCTCAATGAGCTATCTTAGGCCTGATGATTGCACAAGACAGACCTTGTGAGAAGGGTGTGAGAATGTAAGATCATGTCCCTAGATGTGACATCCACGACACAGTGAGCCACTCACAGGCCAAGGACATTGAGAGGTGTGTAGTGTTGGACACAGTGAGTCTTCCCCAAAACATCATTTGTAACATGATGTATGTCTTGCTCCCTCACATGCTGCATCACAGATGGGGGCCTTCTTCACATTGCTTTGTGTGCTGACATTCTGCATGTGTGTGAGATGGCCAGGTCCTGTGTCCACCCTCATACCTAAATGCATTTCAATCCGATTATCTGATGCAAATGTACTACGTGTCATGTTGTATGGCCTCTGATCAAGCTTTCTGTACAGCTGTGCTAAGTGTTTGCATGCACCTGTCGTGAGACACAGTGGAACATGGCCCAGTGTCCCTGAAACTGCCTCTTCTTGTCTCCCATGCCTGCAGCTCAAAGTCCGCCAGCGTAAGGCCTTATGGAGGGCCATTGCACGCAAGGTGCGGGCTCTGGGTGTCTGCAACCGACGGCACACACACTGTCACAAGAGGTGGGATGACATCTGCCGGATGAGCAAAAACGTGGCAGAGATGACGCTGGGGCTACTCCCACGGACTGGAAGGTTGTCGCGCAGGAGCATGACACCACTAATGGCCCGCATCTTGGCTGTGACACAGCCAGAGCTGGATGGACGTTTGAGGGCCCATCAGCAGCAAGTTGGGGGTGAGTATTCTGCGAAGGGTGACTTTGGGTGTGAGTGACTGCATGTATCCCAACCCTGCGCCAGTGTTGAGCTCTGTGATGTTTCCAGAGTGATGCAATGGCTTGTAAGTGGCCTCTGTGTTGAGTGCAGCTGACATGCATTTTTGCTACATGTAGTTTCTCATGTGTTCAAAATAATGGCCTGTGACATTGCAAGATAAGATGTGGCCTCATGCCATCTGCTGCATTATGGGTGTCATAGACATCACCGGGGAGTGAACAGCTGTGTGCCTCATCTGAGTGTGCTTACGTCGATGTGTGCAGTGTCTGTCTTTGGAATTGTGAGAACTACCCATCTGCCGACAATGTGCAAGGCTCGTTGCACTTCAAAGCACAACATGGTGGACATCAGTAGCTCATGGCCATGGTATGGGGACATCCTTGAGTCAGTATCTGTGTTGTCCCCTTAAAGTGACTCCAAATGTGACTGTGACAACATGTTGAGATGTACATCTATCTCACCTATAGGCACGTAGGTATGCTTACAGGAATCAGGATGTCAGGTAACTGGGTGGCACGGGCCAGCTATTTGGCAGTGTGAACGTCACATGGGTCATTGATGCCAACTATGCATGTTTTTCCATGCATCTTCTGACTTTTGCATGAGGCCTGCACATGCAGGCCGCACAGGGTGGTGTGCTACAGGGGGGTATCATATTCGAGTTGTTTGCTTTGGTTGCATATGATGTTTGTGAGTATGGCACTAAACTGAACTTACGTCTCTGTCTCTTGCAGCATCTACAGAGGGCACAGAAGGACAGGGTACGGACACCGGGGATGAGGCATCTTGCTCGACGGCAACACATGAGCTCACTGACACTGACGTGACCAGCGCCTCGGAGGGGGACCGGAGTGCCTTTGAGGAATCACGCCCGGAAACACCAACCTCAACGTCATCTGACGCCAGTGGTGACGCCTCGATGTTGGCAGACACAGGTAGTGGGAAATCTGCCTCTTCTTCCACCACACATTGTCCAGTGCCCACCCTCCCGGCTAGTTCCACTAGTGCTGCCCGTGCCAGCAGCAGTCAGAAGGGTAGAGTGTCCTTCCCCCCAGGCACCGCTGCCCCTGCCCCTGTCTCTCCTGCTGCCCTCAGTGTTGAGGCGGTGGAGCTTTTGCGCCAGCTGTGTGTGGGTCAGACTACTCTACTGAATGCCTTCCTTGATCATGACAAGAAGTTGGCACAGGTAGTTGCCTTCATGGAGGGCATTCATTCTGACATGGGTGGGCTACACAGGACTGTCCAGTCTTTGTCCTCCACAGTGACGGCAGCCATTCAGCTGGCACAGGCTCAGGGTCCAGCTCCAGTCCCTTCGGCAACCACCCTGCCAGTGACCACATCTGACGAGAGTGACCACACACCACAGCCCTCAGGCTCAAAGTACTCCACACGAAGCACAACACATCAGCACTCCAAGCGGGCCAGAGCGCAGACACCATCCCCAAAAACAAAAGAAGTCACACAGGAACGCAAAGCCAAAAGCCCTTTGGGTGACACTCAGGGGCATCAAGCCAAGAAGCAGGCCTCAGGCTCACATGCATCCAAATCAGTCCAATCCAAAGACACTTCCGTCCCAAAACCTGCTCCCACAGACAGGCAAAAAGTTGCAGTGCCTACTGTGAAGCTGGTGCCTGCAAAGAGTCCGCAGAAATGGCTCTCTAAGGCAGCTTCACCCACAACCTCAACTCCCACCCACACCCCTGTGAAGCTGGGACAGGAGGGCACTGTGGGGGGTTCACCTGGTCAACAGGGGATGGAGGGGAAAAGGCAAGGCCAGGCCAAGCGTACCAAAGGACCCAGCAGATCACCAGAGGGAGGGCCACCACCTGCACCTGAAGCACCTTTGGTGGGGAGTGAGACTGTTGTGCCCGCACCACTTCACACTCCTACCAAGACAATTCTTCAGTATTGAATCCCCAAGAAGTGGAAAGGCAGCCCTCCACATTCTCCCTCACACATTGTGTCTCACAGCAGCATTTCTCCGCCTCCCCGTGCGACCTTGCCACCCGGTCCAAGCAGCCCTCCGGCTCACAAAGCCACTGATGCCTCTACATCAGCTGCTCCTCCCTCTCCCAGGTCTGGTCCGCCAACGGTCCCCGACAATCAGCCACCTCCCAGTTCAACTGACAGCCAAGTCTGAGGCAAAGTCCCCCTCCCAAAGTCATCTCTCCCACAGCGGTGCCTGGACTGCCCATCTGTATCCTCAGAGCTGGGGTGATTCCCATGCCAGTGTATGGTGTCACACATTCCCTGTGCAGGTTCAGATGCACACATGTCCCTCATTTGCACTATGGACTGCCCACTGGCCTTGCTGTTTGTAACTTTGGATGCCCATTCCCTGTGCAGGTTCTCATGTTCACATGTCCCTCCTTTGAACTATGGACTGGCCACTGGCCTTGCTGTTTGTAACTTTGGATGCCCATTCCCTGTGCAGGTTCTCAAGTTCACATGTCCCTCCTTTGAACTATGGACTGGCCACTGGCCTTGCTGTTGTCTTCTTTTGATGCCTATCTTGGTGGTATGTAATAAAGACAATTACTCCTGTTGTCTGCTTTGTCAGTGTCCTTGCTAAATGTAAGTGTTTTCGGTATATGTATGGTTGCATGTGACAAATGCTCTGTATGCCACCTTCACATTGCCAATTGCTTCTTTTACTTTTTCTGGGTTTGGCAGTGGTGAGGGGCACTTTAGTTCTTCTTTCTTCTGAGGTTTGAGGGTGAAATGATGGGTGTTTGTGATGATCTACGATTATCATACTCATCATATGGTCAGGGTTGCTAAATTGTCCACATATCATGTTATGATGCAATTCCAGAACAGAGGTGTATTCTATCCACAGGATTACTTTCGGGCTGGCCAGGGTCCTTCATATCTGTGTGATCTTTCTTGATGTGTGAGCAGCAGTGTTGATGTATGGTCATCTTGTGATGGCCTGTCTTCCTAGTCACATGGGTACATTTGGATGTGTGCACTTGTGTGGTCATGAAGTGTGTAGGGGTGGTTTTGTTGTCAATGTTGATGTGTGTGTGCCCCTGCAATGCCAACTGCACACATGTATGACACAGAAGCTGAGTGCCTGTTTGTTTCAATAGTCTGCCATGTGTTTCAGATTGTGGGCACATGTGGGAGTTGTAGGTTGGGCAGTGTGCAGTGTGTTGTTGTGTCCTTGCACTCCTGGGGGACACCTACTTGTTGTTGCTGCCAGTTGTGAGTATGCAGAGTGTGTGACAGGCAAGTCTGTGTTGTGTTTTGTTGATCAGTCATGTGTCTTGTTACTGTTTGTGCACACTGTACAGAACTGCTCAGCCACACTGACAATATTTGTGAGTTTTCTCATGCATTGCTGTCACTTGACCCATTTTTGGCTCCGGTATGGTATGTGGTATGTGGTGTCATGCCATCCCCCATATGTGCTTCTGATGCCTACACATTGTGAGTGACTCCTCGATGTGTTTGTGTACTGTACACTGCTCACCTGTCCACTACTGAAGTACACACCACTTCAGTCTCATGTCTTCGACCCCATGGCTTTGCCAGTGTGTGAGCCTCCCCACCACTTCATAGTGTGACACTATGCTGTGTGAGGCTGATCTGTGTCCAGGATGAATGTGCTACTCAGGACAGTTTGCAAATTAGTTATGTGTTATTTCCTTGTACTTGTTTGCTGTCATGGTTGCTCATGTGCAGTGCAGATGTTTGGGCAGCACAGTCCACTGGTCATGTTGTTTGCACCTGGATGTCCCTGAGTTGTGCATCTGTGGGTGATGGCTAAGCTGTATGTGTGTTTGCTGAGGTAGTGCTACACTTCCTGAGTGTGATGTTATGTTTGTGCTGTGGGAGTTCATGGTGTGGCTCTCAGATGTGTGTGCTACTGATTTGGTTGTTGTGCACACACTGCTTGGTGTGCATGCAGTGTTGTCAGTGTATGTTGCCTTGTACTTGCTTGTTGTGCATCCCCTGATGTGCAGCTGAGTTTGCATTGTGATGGATTGGTCTGTGCATCTGTTGTGTTTTTGTTATGGATGTATGCAGTGTTTGGCCTGTGTTGGCTCTTTGTACTGACTGATGCTATGTGTGTGTGATGTTCTATTTGCATGACGTTGTGTGTGAGTGGTTGTTTTGGCTGTGTGATACATTCAGATGTGTGTTGCAGGTGTGGTGTGCATTACTTGTGTGTCTGTCACATGCAGCAAGGGGATTCTTGTTGCTGGGCTTGTTTTCAGTGCACATTGGTGGTTAGTCCTCCTAATTTTGACCTGTCACTTTTCAGGGTTGTGCATGTGCATGCTTCTGGTACAATCTGGCACCTTGTCCACTTCATGGGTGGTGAGGTGTCTGTGTCTGTGTTAGCTGATTGTCCCATTGATCCCAGTTGGTGTTCATGGTAGATTTTTGAGGATACACCTCTTGTTTGTGTTGAGGTATGGTGTCTGTGCATTGGTCCTGAGTGACAATGTTGTGTATTCCTGTTCTGTCTGGGGTCACATTACCTTTCCACTGTTTTCCTGCACATGTGTGGGCTTGTTGTACCTCTGTGTATGTTGTTTGTGAGCTTTGTGTTTGGCTATTGTTTTGGTGTCTGCATTGGTTCAGGCATCCCTGTGTGTTAGGGTGATGTTTGTGGGTGCACCACAGGGAGTGTGTTTGGTTGTCATTGAACTCACAGGACACCATTTTGGCCTTTATGTGTGCTTCTCACAGGTGTTGAGTGCTGCAGGTATGAGGTGGGTAGAGAATGGGTATGTGTGAAGGTCATAGTTGTGTTTGACAGTCAAGGAGTGTGACAATGGGCCATGTGTGTTGTACTGATGATGTGCACATGTCAAGTCAGTTGAGACAGATGTGTGGCTGCTCACTGTATGACTTCAGACACTTCCTATCATTCCTGTGACTATGCATGGCTTACCTTGATGTGTCCCTGAGTTGTTGCACAGAGGTCAGTTTGGTTTAATTTCACTCACTGTGCCACCCATGTCTGATTTGATGACCTAAGGGTGTTGTGATATGTTCCTTCTCTTGCATGTGATGCACAGATGCTATGTGTCTTGCTCCATGGTTTTCCAGCACTGTCCACTTCACTTTTGGCTGGCCCATTGATTGTCCTACATTGCTGCTGACCTATGGTGTGTGTATGTGGCTGTGTGTCAGTGTGGGGTGTTTGTGAGTGACTTGACAGGCAGTGTGGACAGTTCGGTGGATGTTCTTATGCAGTGTGAGTCTTCATTTTATAGGTATACTCGGTTTGCTTCACATGAGTGGGAGATAGGTGTGAGGAGGAGGGTTGTCCAGCCCCTGAGCTTCTGTGCAGGGTGTTCCTCTTCACCCCCACCTTCCAAGACAGGCGCCCTGGTCCTTTGGTGTGTGAGGTGCAAGGTCTGGCTACACCTGGGAGATGAATTGTGCAGGGGGGGGCACAGGGGGAGCACACTGCATGTGCCCCAAATGGGTGTGGGGAGCGTAGTGTGGGAAGGGTGGAGCCCTGTGAATCTTTGTGGACTGGCCATGCCTGGCGCCGGCCCTGCCTACTACATTTAGCGCATGTTTTCCCGCGTCTTCACCTCTGCAGTGACGTGACCGGGACATTGCAGTGACTTCGCGGTTGATTGGTGACCTGGATGCGGAGGGGTGATTTCCTGACAGGTGGGACATGTGTGGGTACACTTGGGGAGGTGTTCCTGTCCCCACCAGAGTGTCTGATGTGGACAGGAACCGTATATCAGCACAGGAGTTGTTTGTTGTGGTTGTGTGCGGAGTTGTGTCATTGCGTACCTGTGGCGTTGTCCGCGACGGTCCATTATTTGCTGGTAGTGGAGGAGGTACAGCACCGGAATGGCTTGAAGAGCTGGATCCATTGCGGTCCAGACCGGGTAGAGGGGACCGTGAGTCTGGTTTCGCGCTCCGCTGTCGTATTTCCGCCGTCTCTGGGTTGGTGGATTCTCCGCTGCGGTGTGATGGGCTGCTTGCGGCATCGTGATTTGTACGGCGGACGGAACGTCATTCCGCACAGCGGTGAGTCCCTATTGGCTCACTCCGCCGCGGTGGCGGGCGCAAAAATCTGGCGGTTCTCCTGGCTACGCAGCGGACGGGATATGGGCTATGTTTGCCCATCGTAATATGGCGGGCGGGAGGACCGCTGCTTGGAGTGCAGAAAAGGACATTTTCCGCCCCAGCCAGCACCACGGATGTGCTTCCGCCCGCCATCCTAATGACCCCCTCAGTCTATCTATCTCTAATTCACTTTCTCACTGATTCTCACTCTGACTCACTCAGTTTCACTCATTCTCTAACTCACTCAGACTCACTCAGACTGTGACTCACTCAGTCTCAAACACAGTAACACTCAGTTACACGTATTGCCATTCTCCCTCTATCTCTCACTCACTCTCATTCATTCTTAGTTGTCCCTACTCTTCCTGTCATTCATTCTCAATAACTTTGACTCATTCCTTCAATGGCTCTCTGTCACATTCTCTCTCACACACAGACACACACCGGCATGCTCACACATACACATGTTCTGTCTCCTAGATACACACTCTCACTCATACGAACAGAACATTTAAAAGCTTTTTTACTTACACGAATGACTGTGCAGGTTCAGTTTGCACTCCTGCTGTTCTATTTACCTGTGGGGGCTGTCACATAGTTTCTTTCTGCTTCTAACAGTGGAACAGCATGAAACTGAAACCTTGAACCTACTGTCACAGATTCGAGGTTTCAGTCTTTGCTCTTTCACCCCATCCTTTCCAAACTCTGTGACAAGTTGGGAAAGGGTGAAATGATAGGCTGATTGGTGTGTTGCCATCCTTACTGCAGGGCTTAAACCTGCAGTGCTTGTGGCACCCTTTTGTAGTGATGCTTTAGTACATCATAATGGTGAAGGTACAGATGCTTGCCAGGACCCTGAGGCCATGACTGGGATTTCACCAGCCCTGGACAATTTTCCTGATGGTTGGTGCAGACTCCTTGTGCCTGGGCCATCCATTAAAAGTGTCACGAACTGCCTCAAGATGTTGTTGGAACCGACAGTAGGTTGACTTTTTTTAATACAGAGAGTGAATAATAAATTATTATTCACTCTTGGTATAATAAACACGGTCCAGAAAACAAGGAGGATATAGGCCTGAAGCCCATAAGGGAGAGCCGCCACTGCAAAACTGTCCAACCATACGCCTAAGGTCAGCTTCACAGCACAGTTTCATATTGCTCTCATTAAGAATTAAAATCGAACTTTTAATTCTTCCATTGGAATTATTTTCCTCTGCATCTTTGCAATGAAACCAACATATCTCTTCCTCCTGGTGTGTGCTGCCTAATTACTTTAACCCATCAGTTGTCTTTACCTTACTTTCCAGCTTGATGTTTCCTTGTCTCTGTAGTGTCCTTTGGTTTAATGCATGTGTTATAAAAACATTGCAAATAGGTTAAATAAAATCTTGCATATATACAAAAGTCACACCCATCAGGCACAGCAAGCCCTTCAGGTGCATTCTCTCTCCGAAGAACTTTAACAATTACTAGCTGACCAGTTTAAATGTGCCAAACATTACTGTTAGAGGAATACATTGGAAAATATGTGCAGCTGGCAACATATAGCCAAGTGCCCTGGGACTTCGTAGAAAATATATACATACAACAAGAGAAATATGGAATGCTGGACATACCAGTGTAGTGTCATTTCAAACAAGAATACAAAATGGCCATTTTTAATATCCCAATAGGCAATTTTCACCTCAGCAGAAAATAATATGCAACTCTTTAAAATAGTAGAGCACAAAAAACAAACTAAACAGACAGAGCTATAAAGTTCAGGAAAAGTGACATTCTTAGTCTATATTTGTTATATGAAAAATTATCTTTTCAAATGCATTTTGAGATGGATAAGGCTTCATGGTGTCCAAACAAAAATAATCTTACAATCCAGTACGGATATGGAATAACTGGTGATACACCATTTGTTGCCTCACTTATCACACCCTTCTTTAGCAACAACACTCACCTACACCCTCACTTAGTCACATGTATCTATCTCTTGTTCGACCACAGTTTCTCAACAATTGCATGCCCTTAATCTGCAAAATTCTTTCTGTCTGTGCTCATTTTTGCCACTTATCAGTGGTGGATTGCTGAATTTTTGCCATTCATTCATGACAAATCTTTGATATATAAATATTAGAGAGCAGGGAGTGCTATGTAGAAGTTGGTAATGTGGTGAGGGGCGGGCACAGTGGGGGCTTTTGCAATCACAGCAATAAGAGAAATATATAATTTCATGTGTGGAGTTTAGCATTTGCGCCATGCTAACTTGGTATCTGCTGTATTCATTTGTGGTACTGTTAAAAAAGAAGCCCAGGCTTCACAGAATAGATTGAGAAGTCAAACATTTGCGGCAACAGTGTCTGTGTATATCACTGCATTTCTTTAATGAGCTAACTCATGAATTTCAAAGTGGTTTATTATAAAGTGCAATAACACACGAAAAACTCATGGATTATTTACAGACCAGCGGGTACAGATTCCCAAGGAAATAACAAGCACAACAATGTACCTGGGTGTAATAATTGTGATCTAAATCAAAATGTTGAGGGATTTGCTAGCAGTCAATGTTTCTGACAGATAAAAAAAAAAAAGAAATTTCTTAAGGATGAGAACCCTCACTCACATACTTCATTATAGGGTTCCTCCTCACACCGCAACAAGAGGTTGTGCTGTGGGCTGCAACTCCTAAAATAGGAGGAGCTCTTGGATGTTTTTTGTCCTACCCTATGTGAGTAAAAGGTATAGGTGGGCTGGGCAGAGTGTAGAAATGTGAATCGAGTGAGACTAAAACTGTCGCCTGGTCAGACCCTAAAACTTTATTCTTGTCTACTAGGGACAGGATTCAAAACAATAGAGTGACGCGGGGGAAAAAATCATCCCTGACTACATCTTATGGGACAACATATTTCTGCGAAAAATATTAAAATATTTTATTATTAAACAATATTTATTTTATATATATATATTTATATATATATATATATATTTTAACATTAAATTACATGTACATCTATCTTTTCAAAATGTCAAAGTAAATTCATTTATTTGAACATTATGTCATATGGGATTCGATTTCAAGTTCATGCCTATATTATTTTCTATGGGGTTGTGTCACAGGACCAGTGGTCAGCCATGTATGACAGTGGACTTACTCCAAGTCCCAGTTGGATTACACTTACTACTGTTTTGGGTCCTTTTTAGGTCGAGCCTAGAGTCAGCGCGCATGCGCTGCTCTGCAAGACTTGCTGTACTCGAGTATGGAATAGAAGCCCCGCCCACTTTCCGCCCATATTTGTCATTGGCTTGTGTCATTGTCCTTCGTAAATGCAGGCTTCTGATTCGTAAATAGGCTTGTTAGTCCCCCCTTAGTGCCGCCTTGTCTTCATTTGTACCCTCCCATGGCGACTGGTCCTTTTACTTCGGTTGTTACACGTTTCGTGTTATTTAGTCTGTAAGCACTATTTTCTTTATTGAGTTTCTCTTACTGTAGGCATGAAGTGCTTTGCTTACATTCAGCGGGCCATGCACGCTTTCTCTTTTCAAGCACCCGGGAAAATGGTGGCCCCTTCTTTCCAATGCCATAGGTCTCGTATTTAAATGCGAGACCTATTGCATTGCAAATATTTTTTAAGTGATTATCAACATTACTGTATTCCCCAAGGAGGGAGGGGGGCAAGATGCACCCCGTGAGGGAGGACAGACATTACTCTCAGCATCGGTGACCTCGCTGCCCTTCAGCACCGGAGGCTGTGCATGGTTCTCGAATCCCTGGCTGACTTTTGAAGCATTTTACGAGAGGGTTCACTAGGCACTCTGTTTCTGTGATGCGCTTACGCTACTCTGTGCCTTGCAGACTGTCCACGTTCTTTACCGAGCTCAAGTCATATTTGCACAGTGTCCATAAGATAGGGAAACATAATGATTAATTCTGTTCTGGTGCAGAGAGCCAGTGTTATAAAGAAGCAGCCGGGAGGCCGGGGGGGGGAGGGGTGTTTTTGATGTCGTCTGTACGAGTTAAGGGTTGTGAAGTGATTGTATGCAAATATCTCAGCTGCAGCACCTTCTGTCTGGGAGTACAATTGAGACCTAGAGATGGCCGCGGGTGCTGCACGTTGACGCTATTGGGCCACTAACTCTTCCTCTTCGCAGCCCATCCGAGTTTCTCCACCCCATCCACCACCTACTCTACCCTGCACAGACTCCTGTCTCGGGCCGTGCCCGAGTAAATCAGTGCAAATCCGTTTTGCACAATTTTTTGTGATTCTGTAATATCACAAGGACCAAAAATATTCTTCTGACGGGCCATACTGTAAGAGTAATGTTTTTCTACACAAAAATGAAGCAAATGTGTTCTACCTAATGCACTACCAGGGTCTGTGTCCAGGCCGTTACCATCTGCGCAGGAGACAGTGCACGGAAGTGCTGCAGGGTGTTGAGGTGGCCACCCCACAGAGTCACATATGCGAAACTCTGACCTCACAAAATACCCCCACGCACAACCTCCGAAGAGACAGTGCTGCATATATTGATTGTAGTGGGATTATTGCCATGAGTTGAAGGAAGGGATTCTATTGAGTGGGGTAGTAAGTGGGCTGTGTTAGTAATTAGATGAGTGACTGTGCAGGGGTACTAGGAATGAGGCGAAACTTACAAAGCGTGGCACCATGCAAAAAACAGCATTTTTGTAGCCGAGCAAGTCTCTGCAAAACAGTGGAATGTGTACTTTTTGTGTTTTTTTCTGAAGGTGCTCTTGCTGTGCAAACGTCAGAGGCAAGTGCCCACATTGTTCCTGCATTTAATAATAGCTAAGAGCCCGCACTAGACTAGTGTGCGTCCTGTATGAATGACATGTTTGTCAAGTCACAGGAAGTTATAGGCCTCAGGTCAATTCATAAGCAATAATGTGGGCAGCTCACTGCACTAGTGCACCTATAGCAGAGATCTGTGTCTATGGACTTCAAAGGACAAAACCCAAGGTGCAAGCAGCTGTTCATCTTTCCTAGGCTGAAAAATAGAATACCACTGAGTTCGCCCACAACTAACACTGCTTATCAAGCGCCAACAGGTGGTCGCTATTAAATGACCAATATAATCATACAGACAATATTATCATTAATATGTACTTCATATTTCCCAATGCCGGCTTCCTGGTATGCTGTCAGCATCTTCAAAGTGAATGAATGAACGAATAATAATATAAATAAATTGTAGGAAAGTAGGATCTACTTCTATGGTTACCCCCACTTTTTGCCTGGTGCTAAGCTGTATTATGACTAGTCGGACTGGGATCCTGCTAATCAGGACCCCATTCTATCGGTTTTCTCTGTAAATTGTTGTGTTGAGTACCTAGGTACACTCCAGATTGGATACTGGGATACCCTTACCAGTCCCTAGTATATGGTACTAAGGTACACAGGGCATAGGTACCCCAGAGGTCTCCCATGGGCTGAAGCATGCATTATGCCACCCATGAGAGACCATGCAAAATGGAACTACAGGCCTGCCATTGCAGCCTGTGTAAGTTGGTGCATGCACCACTTACTAAAGATATAGGCTTACTATATCTAAGGGTCACTGCACTTAAAACCTATAAGTCACCCCTATAGCAGGCCTTTGCAATCTTGAAGGCAGGGTGCTTGGTTCTAAGTGAGAGGGTGCCCCTGCATGAGCAGGACACCCCTGCAGCCTACGGAGTCCATTCTTCCGGGTTGTCAGTGAAGCAGCCATATACCATATAGTGAGGCACCGCGTAATTACGCAATGACAATCTCGAAAACGGCTGCAACGAATCCTATCATGTTTGGTATCAAACATGTTGGAATCATACCCCCACACTGTAAACGATGTGGGAGGTACGATTCCAAGCACTGGAAGAGCCCTCCGTTAGGCTCTCAGTGTTCCCGGTACCAGTCTTCCAGACCCAGACAGCACAAAATGGTTGCTGCCAACCAGAGACACATTTCTGCCCTCCTGCTGCTGATCCAAGCTCGAGCAGAGGAAGGTGGAACAATAGGCATCCTGTCACAGGGAGGTGTGACCACCTCCCAGACAGGATTTAGTGTATTGGGACCAGGTGGGTGCGCTTGCCAACGCCAGAAAGTCTGCATGAGGGGCACACTTGGTGTCCCCATGCATAGTCCAGTTCAAACCAGTTCTGGGAGCCGTTGGCTCCCGCTCTGGTGTGAAACTGGACAAAGGACATGGGAGTAACCACACCCCTGTCCAGACCCTCCCCTGGGAGAGTCCCCTGAATCTTCCCAATCCTTTCCCTAGGGTACTTAAGGGCTTACCTGGGTGTAGGTCCCTAGATTCGTTGTGGGATAAGATTCAGATCAGATACCACTGCACTTCTACTGTCTGGGCACTCTGGACTTTGCTGAACTTCATTTGGGCCTGACTTCATCTCCCTTCCAGTCTGATGCATCGTCTGTGCCTGTGCATCATACAGGAATCTTCCAAGGCCAGGGAAGCATCAAAGACAACCGAAGTAATCTCCCTTGGAGTGAAGGAGTCACTCCCCTGCATTTGCAGGCACCGTAACTAAGTCAACCCGTCTGCAGATCCTGAGCTCCCCCGGATTCCTTGGGCTCTGCAACACAGGTGGTGGTTTTCTCCAGCTCCCGAGGCCTGCTCTACCCTCTCACCAAGTTTGAGGCCAGTATCCCTCATGGGGGTTGCAATAACCGAACCCCTGTGTTCCACGTCCAACTTGCAGTTGCAAAGGCTTGTTGGCTTCTTTGCAAGAAGATCTTCTGGCTCCAAGTAGTCCCAACCTCGAGCACCTCCAGTGCGGGGGTGGTTCTCCTGTAATGGCTCCAGGGCTACACCCTCCTAGTTTTCTAGACCATTTTAATTTCTATTATACAAAGAGTGAATAATAAATAACTATTATTCACTCTTGGTACAATAAAAAAATGCTGTCCAGCAGCTGCCTGAGGCAGCTTGTTGTAGCACTGGCTAATGGCTGGTGCAGGTGCACAAGAGCGCCTGCACCGTCATCATAGAGATTATCCAGGGCAGGTGAAACACCAGCCCTGGCCTCGGGCCCCTGGCACGCCTCAGTGCCTCCCCCATCTGTGACGTTTATAGCGTCACAGATCAAGGTAGCTACGGGTGCTGCAGACTTAAGCCCTGCAGTGCCCGTGGCTACATGTCAATCAGCCCGTCACCCCACCCTTTCCCCACTAGTCACAGAGTGGGAAAAGGATGGGGTGAAATAGAAGCCATTGAAACTTCAAGTCTGAGACTACACAGGCTCGAACTTTGAAGTTTCAGTTTCATCTTTGTCCCATTGGGAGAAGCTAGCACCATGCATAATTCGTGAAGACCTTGAAACACAAAATTATGGTGAGTGACCGGGTGCCACTAATGCACGCTTGTGTCCGGGGCCGGCAGGGTGAGGGATGTAACTAGAGACCTGGTACTAAAGCTCATGTGCACAACTCACCCTTCTCAGGTCCTGATCTTAGCTAGACAGTGACTTTCTACTAAACTCCCTGGTGCAAATAGTCTGGGAGCAACAAACAAGTGCTTGGCAGTGTCCTGCAGCAAGCAACCGCTCCTCAATAGAATGGCATTGGATAGTTTTTGATTATTTTACCGAACTTCTGTTGTACCCTTTGTAAGCTTGTAACCCGCTTTGTTTTAGCATAAAGCCGTTGCCAGTTGTTTAATATTCAGCCGTTTGCATGAACCCTTCAAAATTGTATGCAAGACTCCTGCTCGTTACTGGGCGGTTGCTTCCTTGAAAGTTGTACTTTAGGAACAAACTCGCAGAAAACAAAGATAGATAATTGCTTAGTGTGCTGGGAGGTCGTATGCATGACCTTTTCTATTCAAAGCCCTCTCGCTGCTCCTGCTTTAAAAAAAACACGAAAAGCGTATTTAAATGGGTATGCAGAACCCCAGTATTCCTGATTCCTGCAAAAATTTGCTCGAGTGTAAAATTTGCTATGTGTGCAAATGGAAGAATGTTGGCTGTGACAGCGATATAGCACAGTAGTGAAATATCTAATTTGCCTTTGACTGTTTACATAATGACACACTTATGAGGTAGGGTGAATGCTAGAGTCATGATGATCGCAAGACACATTTATTCTATATAGCCTGTTGTCTGTTCTGTGGAGCCCGATGGTCTTCAGGTGTATGAAGGGGATAGTACCTTTCGAATTCGGTCAGAAGATGCACTGATGATTGCTGCAACATGTTTATCAGCTGTCTTGTTGCATTTTACGTTGCCACATATTTGCATAATATGTTTATAATATATATGTAGTTTATGTATGGTATAAAATGATTTGTATAAACTGTAGCCCTACTTTATGTATTGAATATACTGCTATAGTAGTTACACATAGAGGTCTTTCAGGGTTGTAAATTATTGCTTGCATTGCATACAGTGGAGCAATGGTGGTGGGGTCAAATTTTAATTATGGGTACTGGGATATGCTTGAATGCTGGTGTGGACATGTGTGTGTGTGAATGTGAGAGAATGGTAGTGAAGGACTGAGTCAGAGTGAGTGAAAATGAGTGATAGGAAGAGTGCATATGAGTGACAATAAATGAGAGTGAGGGAGGATGACAGTGAGCGTAACTGAGTGTTACTGTGTGTGAGACTGAGTGAGTCACAGTCTGAGTGAGTCTTAGTGAGTCAGAGAATGAGTGCGATTGAGTCAGGATGAATGGAAATGAGTGTGAATGGGCATGAATGAGTGACACTGAGTGAATCAGATTGATATTGAGTGAATGAGAATGAGTGGGACTGATTGAATCAGTGAGGAAGAGTGAGACTGACAGAATGACTGACTGTGAATGAGTGCGACTGAGTGAGTGTGAGTCACAGTGAGATTGAGCAATTTAGAATCAGCTGCACTGAGTGAGTCAGGAAGAACAAGTGAGTCAGAGGGAGACTGAATGCAAATAAGTGAGAATGAGTGAGTCAGAATGATTGAGACTGGATGAGACTGAGTGAGTTAGAGTGAGACCGAGCTAATAGAAATGAATAGAATTGAGGTAGAGTAAATTAGAATGAATGAGAAAGAGTGGGTCAGAGTGACAATGAGTGAGACTTAGTTAGTCAGAGTAAGTAAAAGTGAGTGGAAATGCGAATCAGCGTTAGTGAATGAGACTAAATGAGAGAGAAAGAATGAATGCAAGCGAGTGTGAGCGAACCCACAGAGACAACTTCAGGCTCGCTTACTGGAATTCCAGCCAAGGATTATGCCCCACCACTTTTGTAGGTCACCAGCCGCCACTGCTCCAGTGACCAGAATCTTCAGCCACACTGCATTGTGTGCATCGTGGCCTGCAACTTTTAATGAGCCGCTTGAGGTCCTCTCGCAACTCCAGTACCTCCGGCCTGTGGATCCACTTGAGGGTCACACTTGTTTCTTGTGGGCTCCCCTGACTGCTCGGGGCCTGCCCTGACTCCCCTGCCTTTGGTGAGTCCGTTGGACCTTGCTGGTCCCGATGTTGCTCCTTCTTTGATTCCTACGTGGTTTGCCTTTGCCAAGGCTTGTTGGTGCTCCTGCCAGACACCGACCCCTCAACACTCGACATCCTTCGTGGGACAGCTCGTGCACAGCTCCTGGTCTTCCTCAGCATCGCCTGGTCCTCACAGCTACAGAGTCAAGGTCTTCACCATCTTCCCTGAAGCACCCGACATCGGAGGGCATTCGTCTTCCAAGTCTCCTGGTCACTCCTGAGTGGCATAGGCTCCGTCTCCTCTGCTTTCAGGTACTCCTCTTCAAGAATCCACATTTGGATTCCCACGGACACTTTCTCCTCTTCCAGCAGCGGTACTTTCCTGAAGTCCTCCATTGGGTTTGATGGCGGTTTCCGACACCACTTCACACGTATGCACCCGGCTTCCCTGGTGTAGGTAACGTGGGTACTAGGGTATCCACGGGTGGGATTTTTCTCTAACCTTCTGTCTTCCATGGGGTTTCTTCAGGGTCCACTGGGAAGGGTCCTTAATCTTTGAAAATCCAACTGCGACTTGCACATAGAGTTGTACGGAGCACGCAGTCGTGGTTCCACACTGCACACACTCTCTGTGGGGTCCCTATCTACTTACCTTGGGTGGTTCCTTGGGGTCCCAACACTTCTATGTCCTCTAAACACTGTCTTGACTTGAGTTGTGGTTCTTACATTTTTTTAGTATATGGTTTGGTCCCCCCCTGGGGCCACTGTGTATTTCGTGCTATTTACTGTGTTTCTTTGCTAAAGTATTGTGTGCATTGTGTTTATCTCTGTGTTGGAGATGTTGTAACGTACTAGAGAGTATTATATAATAAATACATATTTTTATAAATACTTGGTGTGGTTCTTTTTCACTTAATCTATACTATAAGATTGCATTCTGTTGAAACAAGCTGCTTTACACTCCTTCTGGACTCAGCCTGAAAGCTGATCTCCAAAGCTACCACTTAGAGAGCTTTCTAAGGTTGACTAAGACCTCTTAAATCACCATAAGGGTTGCCTGGACTGGTGCAAGGTGCCCACTTACATTAGTGGACATCATATACCAAGCCAGCTTCTCACATAAATAAACACACATGAAAAATAAAATAGATATAGAATGATTCCCTGTGACCCATAGGGGGAGGAGGTGCCACGGTCAAGTGGGCTGCTCCAGCCCTCCGGCCCCCTCATCCTACTTCTGACACCTCAAAAAGTGACTCCACTCGCACCTGATTGGCTGCTCGTCTGTTTAAAGGAGCCTTCACCCCATTGGCAGCAGATCATGAAGAAGTGCTTAGGGACAATGCGGCCTTCCCACCTGTAGCCTAGGAGCAAGTCTTACAGCGGGAGTCTCAACATCTCAGACAGAGTTTAAGGGCCTCAGGACCCCTCTTTGTGTGAGCTAGCTGTGTATCCTCCCCTACTGGGCCTCCGCTCCTGCCCTTGCACCCTCGGCCCGGTGCCGTGATGAGCAGCCCCAATGCCGGATACTCCAGTGACGATCAGCTGCAGGTAGGGCAAACCGACAACTTTCAGGAAAACAGAATCAGTACCTAACATACATGTGTGATTCTCCATATGCGCGTAAATGTTATTGGTTAATGTGCGTGTTTGATTGTGCTTCTGTGTGTTCATGTGCGTATATGTATATGCATACATGTCTGTACGTGCGCATGTGCGTGAACATGCCTGCATGGGTGCGCGAGCATGCCTACGTGAATGTGATGGTGCTTTGGTGAGTGTATGTGTCTGAGAGTGCATGTGTGGATAACTATGTAGAACTGTGTGGGTGCATGCGTATGTATGTGAGTGTACATATATATATGTCTATGCTTAAGCAAGATGGCAAAGCCACAGCCAGGACAATTCAGGCCTGCTTACAGCAACAGGGCTGCAAGGTTGCTGTCTTCAATTCATCTTCCGCAGACCCTAAAGACTATAAGGAAAGGCCACATACACACTGAAATTGATCTGTGTTTTGCTTTAAAAATAAAAGGTAGTCGCAGAGCTCGCCTGAAAATACAGACTCAACAGTTGGTCTGGTGTCATATCATGACCCAACAAATCATGCCTGCATACATGTGTGTCTGAGTGTGCAGATGTGCGTAGGTATGTAGGAGTGCTTGCATGTGTGTGTGCTTGTATATATATATATATATATAGGCATGCGTGTGTAAGTGTGTAGATATATCTCCCCATGGTAATACTGTATATGTATGTGCATACTTGCTTATGTACATGTCACTGTGCATGTGTGTCGGTGTTTGTATGTATGTGCTCGTGCCTGCATACGTGTGTGTGCCTGAGTGTGTGTGTATGTATGCTTCTGTGTTTGCATGTGTGTGTGTGTGAGTGTACGCGGCTGCAGCTGGCTGTGTTTTCGAATGTGTGCATGTCAGTGTGTATGTTTGTGTCATTGGCATTTACAATACCAATAGCTACAACTCGGACAAATGTGAGACCTATTGCATTTCTAATGCTTGTTGTCTTTAGTAACTTTACACTCATAAAGTTGGCTCCACACCCTGTTTCAGGGGTGGAGACATGTAAGCTTGTACTTTGTAGTAAATTTACACAAAAAAACTGTAAAAAAAGCCAAAAGTAGTACATTTACTACAAAGTGTAAGTATACGTTTACCAATATAAGTTTACTCACATGTAAATTTTCCTTTGTGAATAAGCCCCCTTTATTTTGTTTAAAAACAACTGACTAAAAAGGTTGAAAGAACCTAGCACCAGATTTATGACTCTGATGAACAACAGGAATATAAGCCTTTCCTATCCTTCTAAAATGCAGTTAGAAGTGCCCGGAGACCATTCTATTCTGAGATAACTCCACCAGAACATGCAGAACGAATTCTTTAAAATTGTTGTTTCAAATCTTATTTCTTCCTGCCCTTCTTTCCAGATTTTGTATTAGAAGCTCACAAAGCTTTCAGCGATGTTAAACTCCCTAGGCCATCACATCCTATTAAGAAATCAAAAGATACAAAAAGTATTCTACACAAAATTACAAACTTTTAGTAGAAAATTGTTTTCATTCTCTTACATTGTTGCCTAATAATGCTCATAATTAAAGTATCATCCAGTGGTGACAAGCAGGGCTGGCAGGATATTGGAGTGTTATATTCTACCTGGCTAATATGATGCAGCAGGTCTTTTAGCTCGGGCCTTACTGAAGCCTGGCCACAGGAGTATTGCAATCATGAGCCGAATTCTGTTTAACATCAGTGTGAGCCTTTTGGCTAAGTTAGTTTATAGCTAGTACCTCTGTTTTTACCATGCGTTGACCCAGATACTGCAAACTATCGACTCTTCAACCCTTGTTGCAGTTTATAAACTGTCGTAATCGAGTGTCGTAAGAGGGTAGCAACCTAGATGCGTTCTCAGTTATTTAATTGACAAAAGTTGGTGTCCTAATCTCTAATAATCACTCAATTTGGACTTCAGATTCTGGCGTCAGTCGTTGGCTGCCTTTCTTAAGCCAGTGCCTAGTTTTTGAAACTTAAGAATTCTGCAGGACATGGACCTCTCCTTTACAGTATAGGCAGGTACTGTGGTGAAGCGATGTCACTTGCAACTGGAAATCATGTGGCATATTTTACTGCTCCTGTGAAAATCAAGGCATTGCATCATAGGAAGTTCCATGACTCCACTCGAACACTCAAACAAACAAGCTTTTTGTTCCACAAGAACAAAAAACTAAAGGAAACAGTTAACTTGGACTGACAAAGCCCTAAATGGCATACCTACAATAAATAGCATTTCAATTGAAAAAAACACACACAAAAATATTTGTAAAAGACTTGTCAAATGCAAATGATCCTTCACAAAGCAGCCTCCTACTACTGTCCCCAAATCGTACAAGTTGTATATTAAGAAAAGGATGGGCATGTAACCTTGTGGGAACCTGGGCATAACATATTATACAGGTAACACATTCTCTTAGTTTACATTAAATAATAAAGTATACACCATAAATTAGTATTATTGAATCCATCATTTTAAAATTCCTCATATTTATGTAGCTCGTTATAGAGCTCCTTCACTGTAATATACAACAGTTATAACAAAAACTCTTCAGTGGCATGTCATTATGCTACACACAATTTATTTACAGAGTCGACCTTAATTAATCACAAGAATGGTTAAAAAAAACAATAGTCCATGTTATTTCACATACTTAGTCCTTGTAAATATTTTTACATGTATGACACATTTAATCTGATGTCTTTTACTTGTACCGTGAGGAAGTAACAATACCAGATAAAATTCCCTTTATCCTGGAGTGGTTTCACTTTAGTGAAAAATCATTTACGATGCCAAAAAGTGGCCATAAATCTCCCCCAGTTGAGTTTATATTGCCTGTAATCATTGGTGGCACCCATGAAGGAAACTTAAGGTGGAGACATGCTGCAAACTAGTCCGTACTTGTTGGTATGACATCATTAAAAGTGTTTAAGCGCAAATAACAATATACTGAGCAAAACAATATTTGCAAAACGTTATTGGACCAAGTATTTCCAAAGAATACAAGTGAACTACAGGAGATATGCATATTTTAAACCCTCATCTGGACCTGTACCATGTTAGATTCTAAAATATTTTTGTATATGAGGGCATATGTGACCACCCATGTCAAGTGAGTGTTAACCTCTTTTGTTTTTGACTCTAGTGGAGATCCTCGTGGGGTACTCTATACCTTTTTCAATACGGTTTTTACCAATTTTCTGGGGAAAACTCTTTCAGCATATTTTGTAGAGAGGTGATTGGCAATCTCAAAGTATTGTTCTTAACATGTGCTGTTCCTTCTGGTGTGAAGAAATTGACCGTAAGGCAGATTTCTCTTCATGTTTCTATGGTAGTAACTGCCTAAGTGGCTTAGGGGCCCATTACGATACCCGGCGTAAAAAATTCCGCCAGGCATGGAAGCGGCAAAAATCCGCCCGCACACACCGCCTGAACACCGACCACGCCATTACGATTACACAAACCGAAAACCGCCATCGGCGAAAAATCACACAAAATACCGCCCGCCAACGTCCGAGTCGGAGTCAAACCGCCCGCCACGGACGGAAACACGCACGACAACACAAAACCGCCCGCCCTCACGGCCGACACACCGCACGTGAAATTACGATCGCACCGACATGAGCGCGGAAAACCACAAATATACCGCCCGCCAGCGCAAACAACGCCGATGAGAATCGACACGGCAGAAGCCATGGCGCCCACGTACCTGCACAGAAACCATCCGCACACAAAACCAATAGCACACAACATGGCCAACAAGTCCACACAGCAAGGCACGCACAAATACACAAGCACAGTACACATCCCGAAAACACCCCCGGACAAACAAAAAATACAAAGGCCAGAACCCCAGACACAACACACCTGAAAACAACAGACCATGAGGACACACCCACATAGGTGAGTACAAAAGCAGCACTCCCACAGACCACAACCCCTTGCTACATTGCAAACCAGAGAGGAGAGGAGAGGACACAGTGACACAGCAAGGACAGCAGCACACCACAGAAACGCACACATCACAACCACCACCATCACCCCACCACCATCCATACACCTGCACCACAAACCCCCTGCACATTACACAACACACACCGCACCAGCACCACAAACACCATGGCACCACAAAGGATGCCCAAGTACACGCCCATTGAGCTGACGGTCATGGTCGACGAGATCATCAAGGTGTACCCACAAATCTATGGGAACATGGTCCAGCACACACCACTAGCCACCAGAAACAGAATGTGGAACCGGATCGTAGACCAGGTCAATGCAGTCGGGACCCTGCCCAGGAACAGAGGTGAAATAAACAAACGTTGGAATGACGTAAAGAGCCTGGTCAAGAAGAAGGAGGGCAAAAACAGAGAGCAGGCTGCCGTCACTGGCGGAGGGAATCCCGCGCTCTTTAAGACCTTCAAAGCGTGGGAGGAGAAGGTGCGAGTCGTAATACATCTGGAGATCCTCGCCGGATTAGCAGGGGGAGTGGAGGCTGGTAAGTACAAACTAATGTATACCAGCACACCGCTATGTACTCACATGCGCAACCACCATGCCACAGCTCCCAGGGACAAACACCCCCATGTCCAGCACACAATACACAACACATCACACACACATGCAACAGACACCACCACACACAGCCCAAACCGAACAACTGTAACATACGTGGGGACATGTGTACACTCAGCCAGCCACGTAACCACCAACAGGTCCCCAAATATGCCAGAAGCGCCACAACGAGCACCCACCACACCCATGTGTCCGCCACAGCTGCACTAACCGACAAGTAACAGGTAAGTGGCAGGAACACAAAGTGCAGTGGGTGGGACGGTGGACAGCCCAAGTACAACACACACCAGGCCCCAGTCCCACAGCACAGCAAGGAGGAGCATCCCCCACACCCCACAGCCACGTGTCAGCCACCGCAGTGCACAACGACAGCCGAAAGGCAGACATCACGGTCCACAGCAATCGGTGTCAGTGGGTGTCCAGCCACCCCCACGACCCACAACACCCCCCCACCCCCACAGACCTGCAACATGGAGCACCCCCGCTTAGAGCCATGTGGCATCCAGTACAGTGCACGCACGAACAACTTGCAGGTGGGAAACTGGACAGGGCTGGATTACTGGAGGCATGAGGACCATAACACGACCAACACATGGGACATGTCACGTAGCAGACGAACACGCAGCACCGCCCACCGTCACGAACAAGTGAACAATGTGCACACGGACATGAACAACAGACTCACACCCCACATGACCCATCACAGACATAGCAACACCCAAGGAGCCACGTCTGCATGCACAAGCCACACTGAATATAGTACCACACGGCAGCCACTGTGCAACTCATCACACACAACCGAAACACCATTGAAGTCCTGTCCATGTAGCCCCTACTGCCTGTCAACCACACACCCCACAACTACGCCTATGTAAGACAAACAACACTAGACGCAACAGAGCGGAACAACATAAATGCACACGAACACCACTGAACCCATCAAACACACAGACACACCATGCACATACAACATACCATCCATCCCATCCGTCAGCCCCAGTCTCATGAAAGGCATGTCATCCGCACAGCTGCCACACATACAGCAGTCACGCTAAGATACATGCCCATGACCAACCATGTGCCAGAAGTCAATGAAGCGCACGACACACTGTGAGCAACAACACACAACATGGGCCACACCCCCGAGCACTGCAGTGATGCACATGGCACAGGGCAGCACGCACACCAAGGAGATGGGACAACTGCAATACGTTGGCTGGCACACAACCATCACTCACTCATAACGATGCGTCCAATGCCATGTCCAGTAATCACAACAGACAGCAAATATGCAGGCCATGTCAAGCATGCACACACCTCAAACCATGCACTGTCATGCTGCCACAACACATGTCACGTTCGGCACCCATGGCTCACAGCATGTACCCCAAAAGCATATCCCCTCCCAAATGCGAATCTGGGGCATGGCCCCCATGTTGCCATATGCGTTCCTAAGCGTTCCTTTTGAACCCCAAAAGCATATCCCCTCCCAAATGCGAATCTGGGGCATGGCCCCCATGTTGCCATATGCGTTCCTAAGCGTCCCATCTGAACACCAAAAGCAAAGTACAAACCAGACCCAGGATGGGCCAGGAGCCCGCATACACCAGAGTCACAATAAGTAGGGGCACAGCAACACACCCATCGGCATGGCCAATCCGTCCCATGCCACATGTGCACAGCACACAGTCCCATTGCCAAGCACACACAACTACAGATGCTACAGCCACACACACGCCTCCGGGAAACCCATGTACGAGATTGCACGAACTGTTAATGTCAGACGACAAATACATACTTCGCCAGGTGCAACACAATAACAAATCTCATTCTCTCCACAGGTGACGAACTGCTGGATGCTGGGGATGGAGCCAGCAGCCAGCACAGCCAGCCTACAAGCCCCCAACGAGGACACACGGATCTGGAGGATCTGTCCTCCTCTTCGGACACGGACCACCAAGCAGGCCCAACTGGTGTGGCAGGGCCCAGCCGCTCCCCAGGACCCCTCCTACCCACCAACCCATCATCCAGGGCTGCTGAACATTCCCAGCCCCCTGCTGCCACTGTCGTTGCGGCCACACCCACGGTCATTGTGGCCACTACCACTGCCGCAACCGCCACCATCGCCGCACTGACCACCACCGCCGCCACCACCACCACGTCTTCGCTGGCACCAGCCCCAGCGCAGGTGGTGGCCTGGCCGACTGGATCCACCCTGGGAGCCACAGCGAGGACCGTGGTGAGCAATGTGGCTAGTGGGCAGGCCGGTGGCAGCAGGACTGGTAGGAGGAGCAGGGTCAGGGAAACGCCAGCCTCCCCTGGGAGCCATGCCCTGCCTCAAATGGCCAGAGTCCTTGGGGCCTATGAAGAGGCCCAAGGACAATGGGTCCGGTCTGCTTCAGACACGCGTGAGGTGCTGGGGGTGCTGAGGTCCATGGACGCCCGTATGGGCCAACTCGTGGACCTCATGGGCCAGCTGGTGGTGGCGGTGAGGTCACTGCCAGGGACAGCAGCTCCCCCTCCGCCACAACCTGCCGGGGCGCAGGGTGGAGCAGCAGTGTCCAGTTCCCCTGCGTCCACAGCCAGTGAGCACACCTCAACCACCAGCATGTCGCAAGCAGGCACCCCCCTCGCAAACGTGGAAGGGGCCGTCCGAAGTGGAAACAGATCTCCCGGGAGGACTTCGCACGCTCCAAACGCAAGTGAGGCAGCCAGCCAGCCTTCCGCCAGCCTTCCTTGACCAGCCACTGCATTGACTTGGACTACGATCCCACTCCACACAGCCATCTGGATGGCATGTGTGTGTTGGACTATGGACATAGAACCAGTGGGTACACCCTGATCATCACGCAGCCATGACCGACAGCTCATTGTCACTGCACGCACCACTTCTGTCATCACCTTACACACAATCACATGTCACAGTTTGTAATAAATGCACCTTTTTCACTAACTGCTGTTTGTGCCCTGTGTTTTATTTGTACGGAATACAACGGCCACCTTGGGCGGAAAGGCACCTGATGCGTGGCATGGCAATTGAATCCGGAGGGCCTGTAGGGACCTAGGGGTGGGAGACAGAACAGGAGCACATTCAATGAGTGTGTCACACACCCATCACACAGTACATGTCAACAACTACAAGCAATGTACACACATCGCACAGAGCAATAGGGCACAATGCCACAGCCACCAACAGTGGCATACTACCCTGGCCATGGAGCGTTGACACACAGCACGCAGTGGACAAACGGCCACCCTGACACAGCACACACACACCTGCACAGATACAGCCACATCAGCCGTCGTACATGGACACTCACCGTCAAGTGAAGTAGCGGGCGATGAGCTGCTGCCGCACATTACCAGCTTCCTCCTCTCCGCTGTCCTCCTCACTCGAGCTGTCCTGGTCTGCGGGCTGGGGCCCTGGTTGATCTCCGTCATCCACGATGAGGGGGATCTGCTTCCGAATGGCCAGATTGTGCAGCATGCAGCACGCCACCACTATCCGGCACACCTTCTGTGGGGAGTACGCCAGCGCACCCCCGGTGCGGTCCAGGCACCTGAACCTGGACTTGAGGAGGCCAAAGGTACGCTCGACCACACGTCTGGTCCTCCCATGTGCCTCATTGTAGCGATCGTCTGCTGGGGTGCGAGGATTCCTCAATGGACTGAGCAGCCATGCCCCATTCGGGTACGCAGAGTCACCTGGGTGTGAGGGACACAGAGAACCGTTGCAATTCCAACTGGACAGGGGACAGCATCGCACAACCAGCATGCTACACCACTCCACATACTCACCGACAATACAGGCACGATCCTGTTGCATATTGGACATCAGTCGTGGCAAGATGCTGTTGCGCATTATGTGTGCGTCATGGGCCGAGCCTGGGAACTTTGCACACACGTGGGTGATCACCATGTCCGCAAGGCACACCACTTGCACATTCAGGGAGTGCGTGTGCTTCCTGTTGCGGTACAGGTGCTCAGTGGCCTGTGGTGGAACAAGGCCGACATGTGTGCAGTCAATGGCTCCAACGACGTGTGGGATTCTGCCAAGGGCATAGAATGCACCCTTCACTGCCGCCAATTCACGAGCCCTGGGGAAGCGGATGTACCTGTTTCGGTACAGCATCATGGCTGCCAGTACATCCCTCAGCACCTTGCTGAACATGGGCTGGGACATCCCTCCTCCAATGCCCACTGTGTGCTGGAATGACCCAGTGGCGAAGAAATGCATGGCGGCCATCACCTTAGCCGTGGGGGTGACAGCAGTCGGATACACCCTGCGGGGACGGAGATGGGGTTCTAACATGGCACACAGTCGATGCAGGGTTGGCCTGTCCAGCCGAAACTTCCTAATAACCTCTGTATCGTCCATGTCCGCCAGCAATTGGTATGGGCGGTCAATGTTCGGTCTCCGCCTAGGGACAATGGCAGAGGACACATGTCAAAGCAACACGACACATTGCAATTTCGCATACACATCACTGACATGACTGAGCAAGCACATGAGCCACAGCCCAGCTGTCAAGCTGGGATGGCACGGCCACAATACACTTACACAGGTCTCCCAACAATGGCAATGGCTAGTGATACAAACCACTGCCATGTGCATGCACATGGGGATCTAGGCCCCAATGACTTGCGGGGCGTGCTGATGGGGACTGACTGCATATCCGTCAAGCGGCAACGCCACGGCAACATGAATGTTGCTGAGCATGGAACTGCTTCCGCGGCTGGATGAGTATGGCACACGACGACGACGATGTGGGCACAGGCTGAGCGGCCATAACAAGTGGGACCTGTGGCACGAGGGGATATGAGACAGTAGTAGGTGTCAGCACTGCACCCTATGTACAGCACTGTACGGATCACACCTCCCAAAACATTGACAGGTGTCCACATTGACAGCCCCATGCCAAGACGGCTGTGTGCTTGCAGTCACACGTCACAGGTGAGAGGTTACATTGCACGTGCCAGGTGGCAGACGTACATAGTGGGAGCTGGCATGTGTGTGCATGTGTCTCCTGTTCAGGATCCACCAGATGGGCGCTGACTCTGTACTGACCATTGGACACAGCATGTTCCGTGGAAGGCTTGTGTGTGTGGGATGGTGGCACTGGATGTGCCTCCGTTGGGTGGGGGGCCATGCACAGGGCGGGTACGTCGATGATTGCGCATTGTTGGTCACGGTGGGTGCACCAACTAAGATGTGTTGCCCTGTGTTCAATTCCTATGTCCGCATGATGATGGACTGTAGATGTGGGCAGACTACACATTGGTCGATGTGCTGTCTATATGCATGTGCCTTCACACCAGGCACAGCTGCCCCTGCACATGTGACCCCTGCTGGACTCGCTGCTGGGTCTGTGGAGCTGATGCACCTTCTGCGCGTGGGGCGGACAGCTCTCCTCACTTCCCTCATTGCGCATGTCATGACTTTGCCGCAGGTGACATGGATCATGGAGGGCCCACATGTACGCGTGGGTAGGCTACACATGATTGTACACTGGTCGCCACCCCCAGTCAGTGTTTCGAATGGGAAGGTTGTCGTGCTGGTGGTATGTTCGATGTGGCGGATGGGCGGGCCTAGGTGCGGGCTTACATTCCGGACATGGGGGGTAGTTGGATTGGCGACTAGTTGCAGTACACACGGGACACGTCTCTTCCTTTCCACATCTGGGTCATCCCTTGTACTAACTGACAGTGATACAGTCATCTTCGCCCCAGCCCTCATGTCCTCCCCTCGCTCCCCCAATATGCATGCTCACCTGCGAGGCTAGCGCTTGCACAGGCAGCCCCAAGCTCGCACCAGAGAGGGCAAGGAGTGTATGTGTGGGTCCAGTTGCACGAGTGGGCTGTCTCAGGGTATGATGTGTTGCGGGACGCCGTCCACCTGCGTGGTGCCCCAAATGGAGACCCGGCCTGCATGGACTATGCATCACAGTCTTCGCCTTCCGGATCCGCCACCTGCGACACCCAGTGGCTGTGGCTGCCCTTGCGGCCAGGCCGCGTCCGTCTGTGGCTGATGGCCCACACATTCACTCTTTGGCCTCTCTGGGGAGGGCTCGGGGGTGGTGGCGCACGCGCTTGCACTTAGTCGCAATGGCATGTGGCGTGGTTGGTATGATGGGCAATGGATGGGATGGTGCGAGCCACCTCCCGTGACGTCAGTGCTGCTCGTGCTGTGGTGCGTCCCCCTACACTTCCATCTGACTTGTGCCATGCTAGACGTTGAGGTTCTATTGCCTGCGTGATATGACCAGGAGGAGCGCGAGGAGACCTCTCACACACCATGCTCCACTGCCATCCCGTGCCCTGTATCGCCTGTGCGGATTGACTATGTTGGGGTTACACCTGGTCGACTGGGGCTGTGTGTGCCTTGTCAAGGGGCATGGCGGGCGCACAACAGGATCCAGCTTGTCCACAGAGGGTGGGCTGAGGTGCGCCTGGTACCGCTTTGTACGTGTGCCCGGCTGCTGTGCACACACGTGTTCACTCCCCCCCCGACAGGTGTCCTCTCACAATGCCCAGGGAAGCGGTGGTGTACTGTTCATGGCCCCTCCCGACAACGGCGTGCTCCAACTTGGCATGTGCGCATCTACCCGTCGCACCCACCCACCTGAGCACTGCGTCCATACGACTTCACACGACACATGTGTGTCTTCCACAGTTGTGCTACTCATTTGCGGTGACATCCAATACCAGTGGACTACATGGTCATGTCACGACTGCCGTGTACTTCACATACTCTCATCCTCTCTCATTCTTACTTGTGAAATGAGTCAGCGGAGACAGTTTTGGTTTCAAACATTATATTGAGTCTTCTGTCCTCTGTGATGCAGTATAGTGGACACTACTGGCAGCGGAATACATGTTGAGGATATACTGAGCATGATTGCAAATGGGATAGGGTGTGGGGTTACATGTGATTGGCTGTTGCATGTGGGATGTGGGCTTCAGAGTGACATCTGCTTGGCCAAGGCTGTGCTAATGTACATTTACGTATAGCTGCGGAGCTGCGGACTTTGACACAGACGGTATACATGTAGCCTACCAGACCGCTTGGCATCATGGGCACAGTCCATCTCAGTTCCATGTGACAGGTTTGCTGCGGTTGTTCCTCATGCACGCGTGCATGTGAGATGACATCAGGGCATGTGCTTGCGTGCATGCAGCGGCGTGCCACTTGTTGTTGCACTGTGGTGGTTACTGGACATGTCACAGTCACTGGGGTCGTGTTGTTGTTGTATGCACTTGTCGTCCATGCAAAGGTCCTGGTATGGGATTCCCGGGGCGGGGGTGGGAGGGGTGCAGCACCCACAGACTCCAGGCGACCTATTCATGTCCACTGAGCGGTGTGTGTGTCCATGGGCGCTGGATCCATGTCGTGTCCTGGTTGTTCGTGCAGTTCTGTCCATGTGGGTGCGATACACAGAGCCCATGCCACTGCCTCCCACGATGCATGCGGTTTTCCTGGATGTGATGGGGAACAGTGTGCATGTCCCGGTCATATCCGATGTCATGGCGATGTCGTTGATGGTGTGGTTACAGTTGCCGGTCGTTTGGTATGGCTGTTGTGGTGGTGACTGGCCAGTCCGTGCGGAAGCTAAGCATGGGTGCGGGGTTGGACATCATAGGTCACTCGGGGAACCTGCGTTGTGGTCCGACGAATTGACAGGTTGTCAGGTATGCGATGCCGTCCAGCAGGGCTTCCATGTCATTGGTGGTGTACATGTTTGCCAGCCAATGTAGCGGATGGTGGCTGTCAAGGTTTGTTCGTAAGTTGTCCCTTGGAGGACCATGATGGGGCATGCTGGGTGACATTCGATGTAGCTGTTCTCGATGATCCGTCGTGTGGAGGCACAGTGGTCCCATTTCAGTGCGGGTGCGATGTTGGCCACATACGCCATGCCCCCATAGGCAGAGCAGGCCCTGTCGTGTGCGTCCAGAGGGAGGAGTAGTGGTAGCAGGTCCGCCTTCAGACATGCCGGGTTGGAGAGGCATATCTCGACGGGATGCTGGTATGGACACCTCCGACAGTAGAAGACGGGCATGACGCAGCTGAACAATGTGATGCGGTAAGTCAGTCTGTAACTTACGTTCAGCAGGGACAGGAGATCGCATCCCAATGTATGGAACAGGTTGGTTTTGTACAGCTTGAGCTGTTCGGCGTAGTTGGGTAGGTGTGTTGCGGTTGCCATTTCCCAGCGGTGCGTTGTGGTGGCGTGCTCCGGCTGTGTGTGCAGTCTGCAATGTGCACGCTCCGAGGTTGCTGTGAGCTCTGTGTAGTCGTAGGGAGACAGGACTTGTGTTCTGTTTGCTTGTTTGGAGGACACGGGCCCTCTTCCCACATGCTTCTCAGACAGTTCAAGGTCAGTGATGTGTGACTCCTTCCAATTAACTTGCATGTGGCCGACATGGGGGAGTGTTTTCTTCTTTCTTCCCCGTCCGTTGTGTGCTTCTGTGATATGCGCTATCTGCCCTGTGGTCGGTCTCCTCGGCATGCCTGTGTTGGTCTATTCTTGGACAATGGCTGTATTCACCGGCTTCTGTCGTAGGGCTGTGGTTTCGGAGTTGGAATGGAAGGTCATTCAGTGCTGTCTGCTCTCCCTTGTGTGGGCGGCAGGCTGCCTTTCCGCTCTGCGTTGAGCCTTGTGTGTGAATGTTATTCTTGGGCCACCTGTTGTCGGTCCCCGGGCTCTTTGGTGTTCCGTTTTATATGTCTTGTTCATATGTGCAGGGTGGTATGGGTGTTTCAGTGTGGTACTGGCGTTCCTCTTCCCGAAGGGGCCCTGCTTCTCCTAGTTGGTGTTGACGCCGCTGTGTGCTTCGCCATGTTTGTTACACTGGGGTGTGTCCTGCTGTTGCGTGTCTTCACTGACATGTGTGCGTCGGTTGTGTGGCGTTGGGTGTTGTCCGTGAATTGGGCGTTGGGGACATGTCTGTGGCAGGCCTGTCACGTGTCATGTGCGTTCGGGGTGGGGCTGATGTGTGTGCTGCTTGGTTGTGTCCCTGTGTCTGTGTGCGACGCATGCATGGCGCTGCGGTTGGCCTCTGCGTTGTGCGCATGTGTGGCGGCGTCATCGGCGCTTTGGGGCCGTGACGGGGTGGTTGGTTCCTAGTCCCAGGTGGTGTGTACACATGTGTTCCGCGATGTTACGATTTGGCCTGTGTGTCATATGTGGATGCAATGGTGGATGTGTTGTGTACACGCGCTGGTGGGGGGTTGTCTGCTTTTTCCGCCCTTGCACTGTGTGCGCTGTTTGCGTGCACTTGTTGTGTGTGTGCCTACCTGCGTCTCCGCGGTACGTTGCGTCCTTGGTGGTGCATCAGCAGGAGCATGGGGAGGGCCTGCAGTGCTGGATTCATGCTCGGGGAGCCGCTTCTTCATTGTCCGTGCTCGGCATCCGTGTTACCGCTTCGGTTTGTCGTACGGTATCTCTTGGCCGTGGGAGCCGTTTGTTTGCGGCATCGTAATTTATGCGCCGGGCGGGACGTGTTTCGTCGGACGGTGTGTGTCAGTTGGGCTGCGCCGCTACGTGTACGGGCGCACTTTGATGGCGGACGGTGTTGCTGGCTTGCCGGCGGTGTTTGGCCTACTTTTCGCATCGTAATTGGACGGGCGTGTGGACTGCTGCGTGCCGGCGGTAACTGGTGCTTTTTGCATCCGCCAGCACGGCGGTGGTGCTTCCGCCCGCCATCGTAATGTGCCCCTTAGTGTACAGGCTATCTATTAGTTTGTCCTCTTCACTGCTGACCCATAGATCAAGGAGGTTTATTTTCACTTTATTGTTATGTCTCGTGGACCCCAGGTCTGGTGTCTTATTATTAAGCCAGGTATGACATAATGCCAACTTCTCTAGTGTGCCTCTCCATATCAAGAAGATATTGCTGCTGTATCTCATTGGGTGAACAGACATAATATCGAATTTTTAATATCGAATTGCCAAAATATCGAGTTTTTTATATAGAATGGACAGAATATCGAATTGCCAAAATATAGTGGTGCAGAATATCGAAATTCAGGTAAGAAATATCGATTGTCATAATATCGACAGTCATAATATAGTTGTTAAAAATATCGAATTTTTTTATAGTGTTTTAAGTGTTAGTATATGTGTCAAAAGTATGTATTATTTTTGTAATGTATGTTTTAATTTTTTTAAAGTAATGAATTTTATGTTATTTAATTTTTGCGTAATTTAATTCCGTAGCGGGTTGTGGGTTTATAGGGGAATAGGGTGGGAAGTAATTTAATTATAGTAAATTAAATATTAATTTTTAGGAATTATTAAATATTTTTAATTTAATTTTGCGTTTTAGTTCTGTAGCGGGTTGTGGGTTTATAGGGGAATTAGGTGGGAAGTAATTTAATTGTAATTAAGTAATTATTTAATTTTATTTATTGGTATTGATAAATAATTCATTGTTAATTAATTAATTGGTAATTAATTTTTATTAATTGGTAATTAATTTTTATAAATTTTTTAATTGATAATTATATTAATTGTATTAATGTATTATTCAGAGCGGGTTGTGGGTTTATAGGGGAATAGGGTGGGAGGTAATTTAATTGTAATTCAGTAATTATTAAATTTTATTTATTGGTATTGATTATTAATTTATTGTTAATTAATTTTTATTTGGTAATTGATTTTTATTAATTGGTAATTAATTTTTATTAATTGATTAATTGATAATTATATTAATTGTATTAATTTATTATTCGGAGCGGGTTGTGGGTTTATAGGGGAATAGGGTGGGAAGTAAATTAATTGTAATTAAATAATTATTGAAAATATTTTTGTGTATTGATAATTAATTTACTGTTAATTAATTATTAATTGGTAAACATTTTGTATTACTTATTAATTTTTGGCATTGAAAATTAATTGGTTGTTAATTAATTATTAATAGGTAATTAATTTTTAATAAATAATATTTATTGGTATTTATAATTAATTAATTATTAAATATATTGTAATTGGTAATCAATTTTAATTAATTTTTTATTGGTATTGATAATTAAAAAAAAAAATTTAAATATTAAATCATTACTTTCCCTACTGTTGCACTCACTGGAGTGGGAATAGTAATTTTTACCCTATGCTATCCAACGCTTTCCCTACTGTTGCACTCACTGGAGTGGGAATAGTAATTTTTACCCTCCCGCTATCCAACGCTTTCCCTACTGTTGCACTCTCTGGAGTGGGAATAGTAATTTTTACCCCTACGCTATCCAACTCTTTCCCTACTGTTGCACTCTCTGGAGTGGGAATAGTAATTTTTACCCTCCCGCTATCCAACGCTTTCCCTACTGTTGCACTCTCTGGAGTGGGAATAGTAATTTTACCCCTACGCTATCCAACGCTTTCCCTACTGTTGCACTCTCTGGAGTGGGAATAGTAATTTTTACCCCTACGCTATCCAACGCTTTCCCTACTGTTGCACTCTCTGGAGTGGGAATAGTAATTTTTACCCTCTTGCTATCCAACGCTTTCCCTACTGTTGCACTCACTGGAGTGGAAATAGTAATTTTTACCCTTACGCTATCCAACGCTTTCCCTACTGTTGCACTCTCTGGAGTGGGAATAGTAATTTTTACCCTCCCGCTATCCAACGCTTTCTCTACTGTTGCACTCACTGGAGTGGGAATAGTAATTTTTACCCCTACGCTATCCAACGCTTTCCCTACTGTTGCACTCTCTGGAGTGGGAATAATAATTTTTACCCTCCCGCTATCCAACGCTTTCCCTACTGTTGCACTCACTAGAGTGGGAATAGTAATTTTTACCCCTACGCTATACCAACACTTTCCCTACTGTTGCACTCTCTGGAGTGGGAATAGTAATTTTTATCCCTACGCTATCCAACGCTTTCCCTACTGTTGCACTCTCTGGAGTGGGAATAGTAATTTTTACCACTACGCTATCCAACGCTTTCCCTACTGTTGCACTCACTGGAGTGGGAATAGTAATTTTTACCCTCCCGCTATCCAACGCTTTCCCTACTGTTGCACTCACTGGATTGGGAATAGTAAATTTTACCCTCCCGCTATCCTACGCTAAAAATATTGAATATTTGTTATTAATATTACGTTAATATATATATGTATTAAAAAATAAAAATGCATGTTTATTTTTTTAACTTACATTAAATATTTATTAATATTAAGGTTATTTAAGTATTTTTAAGTATGTTTTAGTTAATTATATGTATTATTTTATTAATTTTACATTACTTTTAAGACATTTAAAAAATTCGATATTTTGACTAACTATATTTTTTACAACGATATTTTGGATTCGATATTTTTGTACTTACCTGTTTGTAGATAGGAATTCGATATTCTGGCATTCTATATTTTTTCCTCGATATTTTGCCAGGTCGATATTTTGCTCCTCGATATTCTGTCAGTGATCCATCTCATTGATAATCTAACACTTTGGGGCCGATTCTGATGCGGGTTGGAAAAGCTTCCCGACCGAATCGGTTGGGAAATGGTGTCCGACCCACACGGATCGGGAAAGTCCGACCGGCGGAGTAGGATGCATCCGGATGCTTCCAGATACGATTTGGTTGAACTCCCATTGACTTCAATGGGAACATTTGTTCCTAACCGCATCAGAATTGGGCCATCGGTCGGGAAGACACATTCCCGATCCGATTTGGAAGGAGCAAATGCCGTTAGGAGGCCTTCCTAACCGCATCAGAATCAGGCCCTCGGTCGGGAAGCTTTTCCAACCCGCATCAGAATCGGGCCCATAGTTTGAAGGGATTGTCTGTTCCATAAATCCATGTAGCCTTAAAATAAGACATAAACAGATTCACTCATTTAGAAGTGAAGGCGCATCCCATAGCCACCATGTTAAATTGCAGGCAAAAGGCACTTTTAAAATAAAATATTTTTTAGGTCTATCATTGCGAAACTAACTAAGGATTCGGTGGGGATGTCTTTCACATTTTCTCTGCCATCCATCACATAATGAGTTCTAGGGATTGTTCCTGGGGTGTTTCAATATATAGTGCCTCCATATCAAAGGACTCCGGATACCTTTGCTGGGGCAAATCAGATACATTCCACTCTGTTAATAAAGTCTATGGAGTTGTGTATGTACACCCGAATGTCTTTAACAAATGACTTCAGAAAAAAGTCAATATATTGGGAGAGTGGTTCCAGTACGGATCGACAACCTGTGATATTATGGCGCCCTGGAGGATTCTCTTTATTCTTGTTGATTTTGGGCAGAATGTACATCCCAAGAGTGTTAGCATCTTTCTTATTCACAAACTCGTGTTCCATGTTGATGATCTAGTTATTTCTCAGTGCTTCCTCAGCTATGCTTCCTCAGTTATGTTTGCCCTAGTGTTTAGTATTAGGTTGTTGTCTTTCAACTTCTGCGTCATATTTATCCATTATCATATTCATCCATTATCATGATGCCCCCACTTTTATCGGCTTCCTGAATGTCAGTGGCCAAAAGGTCTATTGTATGCCTTTCCTCAGTTTCACCTAATCAGGCCCTTTCTTGTAAGAGTTTGGAAGTTGAGGGCCAAGGTGATTCTGGTGGCCCTCGGAGGCTGTGAGCCAATTGGTTTCCGCTGTTATTGATGATGCAGTGGAATTCGGTATGGCCTCTTCTGCTGGTTCTGTCTCCTCTGGACTTCCTGATATTGAGGGTAGAGAGTCTACGGAAACTCTGCTTGATGTCCTGGAGGTTGAGAGGAGTGGAGTGAGAGATCATGGAGTTTCATATGCCTTAGTGGCTACATTACAGGCCTCTAAGAAATGGTCGACTCATTATTCCGTTCCTATAATGGGGTTATTTTCTAAATGGTGTAGAACAAAGGGTTGGATCCTACTTCTGTGAGTTTGCTCATAGTTATGAAGGTTTTAATAGATGCGTCCAAGTTGGGATGAACAGTTGCCATGCTTAGAGTGCAGTGGGCAGCAATCCAGGGATTCTGGGGCCCCCTGAAGAATTTATTGGATGAGAAAGGTTTGGTGTCATGTCTCCTAAAAGGTCTATCCAATTCCTGTCCAAGGTTGGTTAGATTCTTTCCTCCACTGGATTGGACGTTGGTTTTAGAGTCATTGATGTCAGCTCCATTTGAGCCTCTAGAAGAGGTTGAGCTACAGTTGCTTACACATAAGACAATTTTTTGGGTGGCAATTACTTCAGCCAGGAGGTTAGGGGAGTTGGGAGCATTGCCTCCTAAATTTCCTTTTGGCAAACTTTTTCTTGACAGGATGGTGTTGGTTACAGTTCTAGCTTTCACTCAGAAAGTCAGCTCCTCCTTTCATACATAGCAAGAAGTGATTCTACCAGACTTTTTCCCTTGTTTGGAGGAGAAGATTAGGTTTCATCGCTTTGATGTGAGAAGGGGTCTTATTATCTACTTCCAGAGGGTTCAGCCTTTTCATAAGGTAGAATCTTTGTTTGTGATCTTGGCCAGCAAGGAAGGAGTAAAAACAGCTACGGCCACTTTGAGCAGATGGATCAGGTCTTTGATTTCCAAGGCCTTTGAGGTTACAGGTTAAGTTCCCCCATTATCTGTTCAGGGTAGATTTAACCGTAGTATAGCTTCTACTATGGTGGAGCTGCAAGGGGCTTCTATTGGTGAGATTTGCTGTGCAGCTACATGGACTGATTTCTCAACTTTTGCTAAACCTAATAGGCTTGCAGAAGTTCAATGTATTTAAGGTGTTTTTGGTTACAAGGTCCTATCTTCTATGAAGAAATAGAGGTGGTTATTGTGATATGTTTTCATAATTAATTTGTATGGTTCAGCAGGCATTGTCAGTTGTTCTGGTTTTGTTGCTTGCTAGTTCTCAACTGTAATGGCTGCAAGCGAGGGAAGGTCAAGGAGGTAATGTCTAAATTACTTACCAGTAATTGCATTACACTGAGTCCAATTCCCTCGCTTGCAGCCAAAGTCCCTCCTGCCCTTCCTATATACAACTGAAAGATAAGGTTGGTTGGAGCTTGTTAATGACAGGAGGAGTGGGGGTGGTTTTTATTTAACAACCAGACCACTGGGGGACTGCCCAGTGGAATAAAAGGTCTGCCCGGGACTGTATGCAACCTCAGTATTTGGTACCTGGACCTTTTAGAGGTCCTACTGCTGGCTTCTGAGCAAACTTTGATCCCCAGCCTTTATTCTTTTACAAATTAAGCACTGTTACTGCTGATGGTTGCAATGAGGATTACCTCACTGAGACATTTTCCCAGCTCATTATCCATGGCATTGCAATACAAAAACAGAATTTGTTCTATTCTTAACATGAAATTATCCGTGGAATTCAAGGAAATGCAGCTATTCAACTAGACAAAAACAAATAATGTTTATGTACTTGTTTATGAAATACTATATTATTGTGGCAATTACTTTCAATTACATTTTCTGTATTTCTGAACCTACCGCTGTGTCTCTAGGATATTCTTTGGGCTCATTGCCTATGTAGATTAAGTGTCAAGATATGTGGTCACTATCCTAAAATACCTTAGATTTCTAGATATCCGGATTTCTCTTATACAACTAATGGAATAGTAACTCACAGGGGCATTTGCCCTTTTTAAGACTTTGTTATTATCTGCCCTTCAAGTAGTTTTATTTGTATGACCATGGGAAAGTGTGCTTAGAAATGTTTGAAGGCCCCCATTTTGTGACATATCAAACGATTGGCTGATGCTCTGCATTGTTGCTGTTGAGTCTGGGTGGAGGCGGGGTGGCATTCTGTTTGCCTGCGGATGGGTCTTGGACTAAATGAAGACATTTAATCAGAAAATAAAGAATGACAGTAAGGTAGAAGGCTTGAGACAATTAAGTTAAGCTCAGAACTAGAAAGATATGAATTCTGGAGAAGAATTGTATTTATGGAAAAGTATCAGGCGTATTCATTTACAAAACACATTGCTTTAACTTTCAGTACCATATTAAAATCAATATAAAAAATACCCAAGAAAAGGGAATCTAAAATTGCTATCCAATAAGCAATCTAAATTAAGAAACACATTTTAATATTCAGAGCAACATTTTACTTAACGGCTAAGAAAAAATGATGTTTATGTTGTTTCTGTCTGGCACCACAGCTTATAGCCTGATAGCATGACATCTCTTATCCACCTTCATGTCATATAAAATTGTTTGGCTAAGATGAAAAAATTATAATATTGTGGGCTCTGTCTTGAGCAACCATGATAAGATGCCCTGGTCTGGACCAAATCCCCCTTTTTACTGCATGTACCTCTTGCGTTAGAGGGGGCAGGCAACAGAAACATGTATCTCATGTCCTTTGTCCAAAAACCACCATCGTGAGGCAAAAACTGTTCATACAAAGCCTTAATGTGTAAACTATGAGATACAAAGTTTCCCAAGAGCATTAATAATTAATAATAGCCCCACCAGGAACACTAACACAGGGCACAAAGCTGTGCCTATCCAACTCTGTGTACACATGGCACTCTCCTGCCCTTCACAATTCCTAGTGGAATACCAGACACACCGCTCCCTCGCACTGCTGCTAAAGGTAAAGCTAATTAATCAAGGCCTGACACCCACCCAGAGCATGGAATCCCTGCTCCCCCACCTGTTAAATAATGAAAACAAACATTGGCAATGCCGATGTCTGACTTTAAAGGAAGGTTATATGTTAATGTGAAGCACTGCAAATAAATAGCATGGGGATGAGTATTTATTTGTTTTGAACTGTAGAATAATATTGATGTAGGTTTAAAGTTTAGGTGGCAGTTTCATTATCAAGCCAGACTGACTTTAATAGCGTTACAATGTCATGTGTGTGCTCCTGAAAGTTCAAGCTCAGGAAGCTGGATAAATACACAAAATAATCACAGCAGTGAGTGGAGACAGCACATGTAGAAGCACACAATTTCTGTCTGGTCAAAACATCTACTCCTGGCTCCAATCATGTGGGCAGATCCAAAGCCCCTCTCTAACGATGTTCATATAATTGTCTGGCAACACCTGTGCTGTCAAGCCAGACCATAATAAATGCAGCTGGTCAAGGCTGGTAGCAGTCAACCACAGGAAACTTCCCCAAAAATATCTGCTGACAGCTGACATTGAACCAACTGGAGACAGAAGGAAGACTGATGAGGCAATGACAGGTGACTTCAATCACTCTCATGAGGACATGGATGTCAAGTGGCATTGCAGTGTCACAAAGGCTACTGTCAGGTAAAGGAGGCATCCAAGTGCCAAATAGGGTGTGCACCCCAAACACATGGGCTTTATTCCCTCTGGCTCCTGCAGTTAAAATCACTGATTCAGGTCAATAGCATGCTTAACCCTTGTGACACCCCACTGCTCCAATCCTAGGCTCACAAGTGGAAAACTAGTACGATGTGAGCACAGGCACAACTGGAAGCACCAATGACGCGAATCACTGCATTTCAAAGCCAGACTTATGGTGAAGTGGGGTTCCCATGCCTGCACAGACTAATTGCCACAGCCTCCATGGTTTTTGGTAGAGGGTGCGCTGACAACTGAGATAAGTGTCAAAGATCTTGTAAATTTAGGTAACCAAGCACTTGAATAATGACTGCTTAAGTGAGCAGCACATCGAGTGGCTCCATTCTGAATCCCCATTGTCCAATGCTTTAATATTTTAATTTGATTTCACCCAGGATCAATTGCCCTTTGGAATTTCTACTACTCTCCACAAACTCTGGAGAGACAACAACAAATATATTTCTTGTGGGCCAGAGAATATGACCACAAAAAAACAACACAAAACTGTGATATTCAAAGAATTAATGTGCATGTCTTTTGGTGCACCAATATGAATCCCACAAGAACATGAGCTATAGGTAATTGATTGGTTGTAGAGAATAGGGTCTTAGATGTCCAGATCTCTGCAAAATTGTCCAACATTAGAGGCATCTGTACCGAACCAAGCTAATGCAGGATGCCAACAGTCCAGCTCTTTGCTCAGAAGACGATGTGGGTCAAGGGACAGTTTTCAATTTCCAGGAAAATCAGATGAATCTGCTCAAAGCCGATTATTAGCCAGCAGAAGGTGAGGCAAATGGGCATGCTAGGAAGCCTCCAGCAGGCTGCCTGCACATCTGAACCCTGGCACTGTGAACAAGAGCTGTGCAGATGTGGTGTGAGGAGCATGAATCTGTTAACTAGGCCCAGGCGTAAATTCAATTACGCCAGAGTAATTTTGGTAATTCCATGTTACTCGTTCCTTGGTAATTACTAATAATTATGCAATTACTCCTGCTTGTGTAATGATGAGTAATGTGGGAGGGGGGGAATCCTTCTGCAAGAGCACATTTAGTGAGCGCACGTGGCTGCTCATGCTTGTTGTGTTTTACTGCATTTAGCACTATTTTGTTGCGCAAAATGTATCTTTCTGTCCATTTTGGACTCAAGCATGCATTTTGCACTAAGCAAATTGTGTTAAATGCTGGGAGTAAGTTGGGGAAAAATCTGACCTCAAGAGCACATTTAGTGATGCTTCTTAGAGCAAAATGTATTCTGACACCCATTTTGGATGCAAGGGGGCATTCTGCGCTAAGAAAAGAGTGCTATATGCCGGGAGTAGGTTGGAGGAAAATTCTACCCCAAGAGCACATTTAGCGAGCGTGAGCGGTTGCTCTCACTCGCTATTCGTATTCTGTTGCATTTAACACTATTTTTGTGCCCATTTTAGAAGTGAGGAGGCATTTTTGCCAGAAGAAATAGTGCTAAATGCAGAATACGCTTCTTGCATGATTATGTGTAATCTCACACAACTCACAGATAATTCCACGTAATTACGCTATGATGAATTGCGTTAGTTACACCCACCCCTAGTGTTAACATGATAACAGAGAGCTGCAGCCAGAAGGTATCCTGCATAATGTTTTTTTACCCAAAGGTTTTCCTTTTGTTTATGCTAATATAGGGGAACGTGAACACCCACAGTGAAGTAGTTTAATCTGCAGGGAAGTACCCCTAAACCACCAGTGGAATGCCTGAAGCCTTCACAATATCCAGATTGTGATAATGGTGATAAGGTGACAGACGCACAGGGAGAACATAGCATGCCCAAGATCAAACAATTTGGTTAAGTAGACGAATGAAAACTAAAGCAGGACTGCCCATAACTTTCACACAATACAATATTTTAATGAGTTGATCTTAACACTAGGCACGGTCTGACTGAGCAAGTGTGATACTCAATTAATATCGGTTTGTAGTCCGGCTTCTCTAGCACACACTTACTGCCAGCACTCAGCCTAAACCTGACATATGTCCACTCTATAGAAATAACAGGAGCAGAGCAAAAAGATTGCCCAAAAGCACACAATTTGGTTGCATTAGGAAGCTGAGATTAAAAAACACTTCTGTCTGGCTAGTTTCCATCTGGCTCACTACACCACAACAGTGGTGATTCTTTTTAAGAGGTCCATGAACTGCCCTCTGTATAAAATGATTTTTTTTTGCGTAAAGTGGAAAGGCTTGGATTGGATGTACAGTGGCATTTTCTGTGTTGCTACTTGTTCATCCGAATCCACTGCCCACACTTTTGCTAGGTCCTGTTAATGCTTTTTAATAGTATTCAGTAACCAAATTAAGCCTATTTCGAATTGCTCCTCCTCGTGTTTGCTGATAAAGGAATAAAGGCAAAAGGAGATAACAAGGCCTTTTCTCTGAATCCGGGGCTCAATACGTGGTCATTGGCCAGTATCCATACTAGATACTTTTGTTTATCATTGGTGTACCCGGGCTGAAATTGCTCTTTAATCCCAGTTCAATAACCAGGTAAATCCTTTTGTACACTGGATACTCAAAGGGCAGCGATGTTAATGAGTCAAGGCTAACCCCAGCAGGCGGCAGACATCCTGCAAATTGCATACAGTATGACAAAGTAGCCACACATGATAAAAACTCAGGGGCATATTTACGTTCCCTGGCGCATCCCTGCATATCAGCAGGGATGCGCCAGGGAAAATGCGTCACGCAAGTTTACCCTTGCGCCACGTCCGATGCGCCGCATTTACAATGCGGCGCATCGTGGCGCAAGGATAAGCAGATGCGTGACGCATCTGCCGGCGGAAGGTTGGCGCAGTGCTGAAGTTGTGTCGCAAGCGCGACGCAACTCCAGCACTGTTCCAACCTTCCCTATCCCTAACATGGTGCGTCAATCCTTACGCCTGCTTGAAGCAGGCGTAAGGATTTGACGCACCAGCGTCGAAAAAGTGACTGCGTGAAATCTTGTAGATTTCACTGCGTCACCTTCGAGGCGTTCCTGCGCCGGAACGCCCCCTGCGCCGGTACGCCCACATGAAACCTGACGCAGGTTTCATGTGGCGCAGGGGTTTACTACGTGACGCATCTCCCTAGATGCGTCACGTTGTAAATATAGCGCAACGCGGCGCATGGTTTGCGTCGCCGCTGCGTCACATGCGTGACGCAACGGCGGCGCAAAAGTGGCGCAAGGGGCTTGTAAATATGCCCCTCAGTGTCTGGCCAGATGTATATCTTTAGAAGAAACTATGGGCCTGATTAAGAGCAGAACATTATGGAATGAAGTCCTAAAAATGCGCTCAGCGTCTCTTAGCACAGCTAAAGTTCTTCTGGTGGCTCCCCGCATGCAAAGAGTCCTGCAAAGAATAATGTAAAGAGGAATGGACCAATGAACGACTCACACTTTAAACAATCTCCTATCGATCAAGATGAGGAGCTCATGCTCCCACATCCATCCGCTCAAATTAGCAAAATGGCTACAAATAGCAAAGAAAATTGTGGATAGGCTGAGGGGCCTGGAAGAGGAGGGCGAGAGATCAATCTATGCTTCTCAGATGGAAGACCTCCAACTTCGAAGCACTCTGGCTCGAGAGCAGCAGGTGAACAATGAAGAAGTAATTTCAGGATTGGTAGAAAGAAAAAGACTGCAGGTCAAGGGAACCACACAGAGAGAGGGCAAACCGAGGAGTTGTTATCATCAAACTGAAAAAGCATGGTTTTTAATAGCACAAGGCGACTGCGGGGAACTGGATAACTGGGGTGTCTTCAAAGTCGTAATAAAGGGGGCGAGGGGGTAAGGAGGGGAAAGCAAAGACAAACTAGCTAGAAAAGCACTAAGCCCAAAATGAAATGGCATGACTTCCCTGTAATGGGACAACAAGAACTGAATACAAAACAAGCCAATCCAAGTCTGTTAGAAAGGCATCGAAAACAAGCGCTGTCAGGAGAAGGCCTACTTTTCATTGCGAACCCAATTGTAAACTCGTAGAGGACTCCTGCTGACATAATAACAAACCAGAAAAAATAAGTCGCTAACAAGAGCTGCGAGCACCAACCGAGAACAGCGACTGCGTGCCGAGGGATTTGAGGCAGCCTTGAAGCAAAAAACACATACCCTGCCGAGACCAGAGGCGTGAGGTCAAATCCAGGGAAAGTGTTTGAGGCCAGGAGGACGGGCGTGTGCAGTTAAGAAAGGAAAATCTCAAAATGAAATACGAAGCTGTTGACCGCACGACCAATAAATAAAAAAGGGATGAGCGGATAGTTGTTTGTTTTGTATTTATTAGAATTTTTTTTTAAAAAATAAGCAGATTTATAACTTCATAGGTAGCACTCTATGCCACATAAAAAAGATGTTGCTGATCTTAAAATATATATAAAAAAGCAGTAAAGGACAAAAAGGGCATCGGAAGCAAGATTTATTTGGTATACTTTGAAGCAGGAGAAGGATCTGGTAAGGACAAAGCATTTATAGACATAAACCAGTGGGGAGCATCTTGCAAAAAGGTGTTTAACCGTTTTTGTTAAAGTACACTTAAAGGGTTCTTCTGGTTTTCTAAAAATAACACATTTCCCATACTACAGCAGTGTCATCTCTTTAGGGCACCAGGCAAAACACAGAGCCATCTTGCTTTGGAGGTGGGTAGGATTGGCAGGCCATCCCATCACGCGGCAGAACCTATCCACCCTCGGTCATGATGAGCCCACCCACACTCATGTTTGGGGACCGGCTCTCATTTTAGCTCAGAAGACCCAGAGCAAGAGGGAAAAATGCGAAAAGGGGAAAGAAGGAGGCAGAGAAAAATGCAAAAACTGTGACAAGGTGGGAAGGCAGGGAAAAAAAAGAACCTGAAAAAGTGAAGTAAAGGGGCTCTGAATGTCTAGTGGTAGAAGAAAGATGTATAAGGCATATCGGGTCTAGTGGCTTTGTGGATTAATGTGTCTACTGTAGGGGCCTGTGTTTGACCTCATGGTCACAGGTTTAAATCTCAGAGGTCTACTCAGCCTTTAATCCTTCTGAGCTCGATAAAACGAATACCATTGAGTTGAGTAACGATGAACAACTATTATTCAGCCCCAAGATCCCCTTTTGGGTGAACGTGTGTGTTGTAATAGTGCTTTACAAATACACATGTTATGTTATATGTTATGTTATGTTATATGTTATGTTATATGGTAGAATCAAGACTATGCAGCCTTGGTATTCAGTAACCACGACATTCGGCAGCACCAGCCACTGGATTCTGCTACATTTTTGTGCCCTGACACCTATTATTTCAGACATTAAGCCCTAGTAGTCATCCTTCCATCCAAATGGAACTGACAATAACAGGAATACATTTTACACTGATTTAATTCTGAATTTGCATTCTGTCAAATAGGAAAATATGCACAAACTGACGTTTAGGCATATAAATCACAGAAATGTGGCAACATGTGTGCAAAGTCATGTACGCAGCCTTATCGCACAGGCGCTTAGTGCTCACAGCCCTATTATCAATTCACCCAAATCAATTCACCCAGCGACATCCGACACCTAAATGTCACTCTAACCGAGATCCAAACTTGGTTCAACGCTAACCACTTAAAGCTCAACCCGGATAAAACGGAATTAATACTATTCTCTCCAAAAAGTAACCACCAACCAATCCAAGAGTGGCTCAAGAATCTGGATGCCCTAAACTACCCCCTCGTCCTATCCAACTCAGTTAAGTCTCTAGGCATTACCCTTGACAAGAACTTATCAATGGAGGCCCACATCAAAAACTCTGCAAAAGGTGCGATTTTCTCACTAAAACACCTCAAGAAATTGAAACCTTTTCTTCCCCAAGATGATCTCATGACAATAGTTCAATCCCTAGTTCTCTCTAAAATTGACTACGGGAACGCCATCCTAACAGGGACTCCAAAAGCTCACCTAGCCCCACTAAGGGCAGTGCTGAACATGGCAGCTCGACTCATATCTGGGGTAAAAAGATTTGAACACATCACACCTACCCTCAACTCCCTCAACTGGCTTCCCATGGAAGGGAGATGTATTTACAAGCTTGCCTGCATCACACACAAAACCCTTCACTATCCGTCCCCCAACTATCTGAACAACAAACTGGTAACAGCAGGAAAATCCAGAACTCTGAGAAGCTCCAACTCACTCCTTCTTATCCCTCCGAAACTGAAAAAGAAAACCACTCAGTGCCGATCCTTTTCTGGCAACGCTCCCAGGATGTGGAACGCTCTCCCTAGAGACCTCAGATGCAATCCCTCCTTCTCCTGTTTCAAAAGGGACCTGAAACTCCATCTCCTCAACAAATACTTTCCCGACCAACGTCAACGAACCTAGACTTCAATATCCGAGTTGACTCCTCCCTCACCTGACATTCAAGGTTAGATGGTGACCGGATTATGTTAGCCACCTTCGTTTTCTTTTTTCTCTCCCTCTCCTGCACTGTTTACCTAACTTTTATGTTGTACTTATATCTCTGTTTGCTTCCTTACCGCCTGCCTACTATGTAATGCAATTTTTCTTCTGTCCCTACGGTGTGTATGTAAAGCGCTCTGATACCCACGGGTCAAGCAAGCGCTATATAAAACTTTTTAAATAAAAATAAATAAATAAATTACCTGCTATTCAAGCGGCAAAGGTGGAGCAAAAGAGCATTTGCTGAATTCGTCCAGCACATGTGAAATTACAAATCGGTTCCTAGAAGCAAATAAGGTGTGATTCTCGTGAGAATTCTGGACCGTATAGAAGTTTCTCTTGGACCTTGATCTGAGTGAAAAACTGCGTGCGATGTATGCTGTTGTCTAAGCAAGTTAATCTGACAGCAGCGGAATTATGATGTGCGTTGCTGGCTTAGGGCATAGCTGAGTATCGGATTTTATGATCCTGCAGTGTGTATCATCCAGTGCTTAATTTGAGGTGATGGCTGCAGGTGGGGCCCACCATCACTCACCTTCTGGGACCCAGGCTTATATTTCATTATCAGACTTTGACCCAGAAGAAGAGAGAAAAAGAGAGAAAAGGGAGAAAAAAAGGGGAAGAGAAAGAATGAAAAAGAGAGCGATAGAGAGAAAGCGATAATTAAAAAACACCTGCAAGGGGGGCGTGGTTTCGGCGCCGCGAAAGATGGCCGCCTGAGCTTCGTGCTCCACCACACCGGGACGTGTTTAGAGCCGCGAGTGCGTTTTTTCACACTCCTTGTCAACGGACTGCATCGCAGCTTGCACCGGAACATGCCGTGAGTCGAGTGAGGGGTTTCAGAGAGTAAGTCACATCACGCTTCTCGTCATTCCCTTCACCCGCGACTTTTCCTCACGCGGCCGCCATTTTGAAGTCGCGCTGCCGCTTCCAATTAACCCCGTATGAAGCAGATGTAAACCTCCTTTCTCTCTCGCATCAGTTATGCTATGGACACGCTAACACCTGCAGTATGGTTCTCCTCAGGACACTAATAACGCCGTAAGCTGTCTTTTTTCTCTGAATAACTTGTTTACTATAACCTCCGTGGTCAGCATATTCTCCTCAGAGTTTCTACCAACACTCTGCTTTACTGACCTATTTTTGGACTTCTAACTTATTACAATGCCTGCTCAAATCACCCACCCTCCCACAATGTTGCCTTGATATTGGGTGTTTTCCTCTTCCTGACTAACTTCTCACCGTTCATTACCTAACTGGATGTATTAAGTACAGTTTTGCCATTGCTGTTTTCCAACGCCATTTTGTCAATGTATGCTCAGGTCATTTCTCATTTTTCTTTGGAATCATTGCCTAAGCTTACTGTGGTTTGCCATTCTCTTTTGTGACAACTTTTACTCAGCACGAGGCTCCTTTTTTATTGTTCTGTCACCCGCATATGGGCAGGCTACGCAAGCCACAGTTTGTTTTTGTTCCTAAAACTTTCTGCACATCGTCATCTACGCAGTCTTCGGCTTCTTCAACGGCGACTCCTTCTTCCACAGCAGGTATGGCTGGAGTATCTTCTGTTCGTTCCCAAGCATCGCAATCGACGCCTCATAAATCGTCTCCTCCTACTTCCACTCCTAAAAGACTGAAACAAGACCCTCCATCTCCTGATAAATCGTCTCCTACTATTTCTATGGAACTGTTATTGGAGGAAATCCGCGCCTTACGCCCGTTTGTGGAAGAAACAAACAGTAAGATGCAATATCTGGAAGAAAAATGGTCTTCAATGGAGAACAGAGTTTCTACAATGGAGCAACAACTATCATCGATCCAGGATGATTCTCAAAGACTTTCCTCTCTTGAAAAGGAAGTCCGCAAGCTTCAACAACACACCGAGGACTTGGAAATCGTAACAGAAGAAATAATTTGCGTATCTATGGTTTGCCGGAATGTTTGGAAGGAGAAGATCCTGTCACCTTTTTCTCTTCCTTTCTGCCAAAATTACTTGAGATGCCTCCTTCAACAATGCTGAACATTCAGAGAGCCCATAGGCTTGGTCCACGTCCTTCACTCTCTTCTCCCTCGGTCAAACCCCGGGGTGTCATTATTCTCTTCCTGAAATTCACTGACCTGCTCTCTGTTCTTTCTGCAGCTAGAGCCAAACGGCAAATTTCTTGGCTAGGTCAGAGAGTCTTTCTTTCTCAGGATGTTTCCAATGTTACAGCCGCCAGGCGAAAAGAGTTTCTTAATCTTCGTCCTCCTCTTCGCTCAATGGGTGCTCGCTATGGACTTTTTCACCCCTGCATCTTTAAAGTTACTTTTCAAAATCGAACCTTGTCCTTTGAAGAACCTGCAGAACTCAAGAAGTTTATCCATTCTCATTCTTCGACCAACATGGATACCTCTAATCCTCCTACGGGATGATATGTTCTACTCATACTATCAGGACTCGCATTGTTATCGCAATGTTAATATATGAGTCATCTTTGCCCATGTCTATATTTGTTCCCTGTTCAGCTTTCCCTGTTTGTTATTTGGATTGACATGTTTATATTCTTATTCCTATTATTTATCTCTGTTGTTATATTATATGTATCACATTCAAATTTGTTTATATCCTCGTTTCCTTTTCTCATGTTATATTGGCTGTCCTTCTTCTCCTATTGTTTCACATGACTTATTATTTTCTGTTATTTTCTTCTCCACTATTATTCTTCTATTCTACTTGCCATTTCTATAGTTCATATTTATTATTTGTGTTCTCAGTTTGCTTTGACATATGTTCTCCATTTATTCTTTATTATTTTCATGCCCTCTTAACTCCCTTTTTTATCTTCATACAGGTTCGTTTTGTCATGTTTATAGTTGTTTGATCCGTCTGCACTTTCTTATGTGTTCTGGTGTGGTTTGGACTCCCTGATTCGGGTGTCCCATCTTCCGTTCGTCGCCATTGCCCCTGCCTTCTTTTGTTCCCGTTCCCCTCAGGTATGTTCTTCTCAGTCGTCCTTTATGGATATGTACTGTCTCTTCTTATCTCTCTCCTTTGCTTCCTATCTTCCCTTTTTCTTCCCTAATTTTCATTCCCTATTCTCTATCTATTTCTTCTTTCATTTTTCTATTAATGCATATTTGGTTCTGCATAAAGCTTTACTGTTTTTACATTCAGAGTTATTTCCTGGAATGTGAAAGGTTTTAATAACCCTATTAAGAGACAGAGAATCCTTTCGCACCTCGCCTCTTATAACCCTGATCTAGTACTTTTGCAAGAGACCCACCTCACTGAAACTGAAGCGTTAAAATTAAAAAGAGGCTGGGTGGGTACAGTATTATTCTCCCCTTCTACTAATAAAAAAAAAGGTGTCATTACTCTATGTCATAAGAAACTGAACTGCAAGGTCTTATCTCAAGAAATTGATACTGAAGGTAGATGGTTACTAGTTAAATTGTTAATTAATAATGTTCCTTTAACAGTTTTTAATGTTTATGGTCCTACACATCCTGACTGTTCCTTTTGGCCTGTTGTCACGCAAAAATGTGTCCAATTTCAGGATGATTTTTTCATATTAGGAGGCGACTGCAACCAAGTTATAGACCCATTTCTTGATCGTCAATCTCAAGTTCGTTTTATTTCCACTAAGACCCACAAACATTTTCTCGACACTATTTCTCAAGCACATCTCATTGATTCTTGGAGACTCTCCCACCCTGACTCTTTGGACTTCTCTTTCTCTCTCCCCCCCACGCTTCTCTTTCCCGCTTGGACTATATCTTTCTTTCTCAACCCTTATCCCAAAATCTCCTCTCTTCCTCTATAGAACCTATTGTTATCTCTGACCATGCCCCAATAGTAACTGATCTAGATTTGCTCCCTCCACATCCCAAATCATCTCGTTGGCGTTTTAATAACTCTCTCCTCTTAGATCCTCTCTTCTCCTCTTCCTTTCGCTCATTTGCAACTGAATTCTTTGATCTTAATTGTGCACCCAACTCATCTCCACATATCATATGGGACTCCTTTAAAGCTACTGCAAGAGGTTTTATCATTGATTTCGTCTAAAAAAGAAGAAACGCTTTCTTCAGCAACGTAAAACTACCTTGGCGCATATCAAGCTTTTAGAACACAAATTTTACACTTCCCCGAAACATTCTGTTCTACCAGAACTCATCCGAGCTAAACTCGCTTTTAATAAAACTACTACTGATAATGCGTCCTCTGTGCTTTTGCGTAGTAGCGCTCGCTATTATGGTGGTCGTAACAAAGCAGGGAAGCTTTTGGCAAATTATCTCAAAACGCGTAAAGATCGCACCCTCATAGATGCTATATTTTCCTCCAACGACTCTCTTTTACACAAAGATCAAGAAATTCTTAATGAATTCAAACTCTTCTATCAAAATCTTTACACTCCTGAATCTCCTCCTTCTTCTTCTAGCATTCAGGAATATCTTGAGAAAATTCCTCCCCCCCTTCATCCCATCTTAATCTTCTTACTCTTGAATCAGACTTGTCCCTTACAGAACTATCCAACGCCCTAAATTCTCTCACTAAAGGGAAGACTCCTGGCCCAGATGGCTTTTCTGTTGAATTTTATTTACACTTTTCAGATCTTTTACTGCCAAAACTTCTTGCACTTTTTCATTCCTTTTTTTTAGCTGGTAGGACGGAAGGTACCTTTCAGGAGGCAACAATTTGTTTAATTCATAAAGAGGGTCGAGATCCTAAATATTGCAAGAATTATCGCCCGATATCTTTGGTAAATGTTGATTATAAGTTGTTTGCTAAACTGCTTGCTCTACGTCTAGATCCTCTCATGCCCCACCTTATTGGGAAAGAACAGTGTGGGTTTGTCAAAGGTAGGCACACTTCTGATAACTCTCGACTTTTTCTTAATATCCTAAACAAACTTCCCTCTATCTCTACTTCTCTAGCGGCTATATCAGTTGATGCTGAGAAGGCTTTTGATAGAGTGGACTGGTCCTTCTTATTTGCCTCATTACAGTGGCATGGGTTTGGTCCCAAATTAATTTCACTTATCTCTCTTTTATATTCTGCTCCTAGGGCCTCAGTATTAGTTAATGGTTCTATTTCATCCTATTTCCCTCTTCAACGCGGAGTTCGTCAAGGTTGCCCTTTATCCCCTCTTCTTTTTGTCCTAGCTCTTGAACCATTTTTGTCTTCTATCCGTAACAATGACTCCATTTCTGGTTTTTCTTTTGGGGACCAGCAACTTAAACTTTCCGCATATGCGGATGATATCCTTTTATTTATTTCTGAACCTGACACCTCTGTCTCTCCTTTGCTTCATGAATTTGACTCCTTTTCCAATGTCTCTGGTTACAAGATTAACTCGGACAAAACAGAAATCCTTCCCCTTACTAAATTTTGTCTTCCCCATTCTTTTTCGTCCACCGGTTTTGCCTGGAATGCTTCAAAAATTAAATATTTAGGTATATGGTTTTCCAACTCTATTGCTTCTTCGATTAAGTTAAACATGACTGCTGTTCTGTCTCGTATTGATAAATTACTCTCTTCCTGGAATCCCCTTTTTCTTTCTTGGTGGGGTCGATTAGATTCAATTAAAATGATGATTGCCCCTATTTTAATTTATATACTCTCTAGGCTTCCCGTCCACATTCCCGCCATATAAATGAAACGTATTGATTCTTGTCTTTCAAAATTTCTTTGGAAGAATTAAAAAGCTAGAATTGCCCTTTTTTCTCTTCGTAAGACCAAATCTAATGGTGGCGTGAATTTTCCAGATTTTCGCCTTTATCATAAATCCTTTTCTCTTCGTCAAGCCTCGAAATGGCTCGTAACTGAGCATTCTCCTTTTACTCCTCTTTGGCTATCCATTGAGCAAACTTTATTATTACCATTCTCTCTCAAGGAAGTAATAGCTTTTTCCGTTAAAACTTCTCATACATCCTTCCCCCTGTTTAGACATACTTGTTCCCTTCTGAAGCCTTTAGTTTTACCTAATCCCCTTTCTCGTGATGACTTCTTGGATTCTCCTATTTGGCATAATTCTCTTATTCTTCTCAATAACAGGCCCATTTTCTGGAATTCTTGGAGGGCAAAGAACATCATTTGGGTTAAACACCTTTTCAATGGCCTTTCGCCATGCTCTTTTCCCGAATTTCAAGCCTTATTCCACTGTCCCCGTTCCTTCTTACAGAAGTTTACCACTCTTATGGCAATTATTCTAGATGTATACTATTCTCTTCCCCCCTCATCTCCTACTGAAGCCCACAACTCGCTTCTTAAACTTCTTCTCTCCTTACCCAAAGCTTCTCTTATATATAAATATTACTTAGCCCCCAATCCATATCGAGTTAAATCCAAATTGGAACTTTCCTGGGAGTCTGATCTGGGATGTGAATGTACTATCTGCTTCTGGGACAAACTTTGGTCTAGATCTTTAAAAATCTCTCGCTCTGCCTCTCTTACTCAATCTATATTTTTTCTCTATCATAGGCTTTATCTTACCCCTGTCTCTATTGCCCGTTTTTCTCCTGATTCAGATTCTAACTGTTGGACCTGTGGTTCTTCTGACGCTAACCTTATGCATCTTCTTTTTCTCTGTTCCTCGGTTTCCAACTTTTGGAGATCCGTTTGGTCCTATATCTCTCGTATCTTTAACCTCTCTATCTCTTACTCAATACCCCTATTGTTTACTGGAAGCCTCTCTGACTCTTTATCTATACCCTCTCATAATCATGTTTTTTTTGATCTCATGCTCGCTCTAGCCTTTCAACACAATACCCTCAATTGGAAAACTCTCAATAATCTTTCTACACATCACTGGTGGAATAGCCTTTGCCACTTTCATAGACTTGATGTTGCCTTCGCCTCCTCTTGTAAACCAACACTTAATAGAGAGCTTTTTTGGTTGCCCCTTACAACTTATTTAGATCAGATTGTTTTTAAACATAACTCCTCCCTCAATTCTGAAAATGTTAAACCTCCTTGAATACCTTCTCTCTGTTATCTTTCCATATCATCCAAGATAAGTTGATATATGTTGTTAATTGACCAATGGCTTGTTCACATTTCGTTGTGTTATGCAAAGTATTATGCATTCTTTTTTTTATATTAATATGTTAATATTTCTCCCCCCTCCTCTTTCCTTCCCTTCACTTCTTCCCATCCCTTTTCCATATAAAACCTTAAAATAGCTTTTATTTCTTTTATTGTACTAGCCATATATCTTCTTATAACTATGTTTCAATATTCGAATCTGTTGCTTGTATTTTTGCCTACTTCTCTGTTTATTCAATAAAGCTTTTTCAAACATGAAAAAACACCTGCAAGAGTGAGATAAAGGGGTAAGGAATGTAGAGTGGTGGATGAAAGAAGCATGAGGTGGAATCAAGACTGAAAATCTTTGGTATTCCGCATCTCTGACGTTCGTGAGCACCGTCCATGTGCGTCTAACCAAAACTGTGGGCCCGGGGCCTTATTCTTTTACATATTAAGCACTGGTATCATGACTTAATTCTAACCCGGTATTTATCGGAATTAATGCTTTATCTTCAAACAATACAGCTCGGAACCATGAGCATGGTTTGTCTCTTTCTGTTTCTGAGCCGCGCTGTCTGAAAATAAAGCACTAACTCAGAGAAATATCGGGTTAAATGAATTCATTTTACACACTGCAGGCGCATGAGCTCCTCCCTGCTCTGAGGTTACTTCAGAGCACTGAAAGAAATTTTAATGTAAGATTTGCATTTCCTTACATTTAGTGGAGTTACGGGTAATTTGTCTTAAATTTCAGGCAATGGCACAAAAGGGAAATTACACAAATGTAGCACATCCCAAATTCTGATGACATGTTTCATTGAGCGGGGCTCCAGAACCACTCACAATTGCAGGGAGACATTAGTTCTGTCTGATGTGAGATCGGGTGGAATTGTTTGAAGCAAGTGGCTCAGTAGGACATCATCGGTGAGTCTGAACACCATCAACTTTGCTGTCTCCAACAATTTTAATGAAGTGAAGGTAGAATGCAGCAGCGGTGGGTAGATGATTGGGAAAATAGGTAAACCTACAGTGTTATAAATACTGTAATTCATAAGAAGGACGAGAAATGTATTAGGCATATATTATCAGGTGGCATTTAACTTAGGCTGTTTATATGCTTGACGATCAGAATAGTTACTGAATGCTATTTTTGCCTTGTTACCAGTGCTTAATTTGAGCCAGTGGTTTCCGGTGCTGAGGGCACTTAATCATCAACACCGGCAATTTTCATGAGCACCAGTTAAGGACACATTCATTTATGGTAGGCACTGGGAGATTAAGTGATTTGCTCAGAATCACAGGATGTTGAGCCGACGCCAAGACTCAAACCTGGTTCCCCAGGTCCGAAGTCGGCAGCTCTGGCCATTATGCCACATCATCTCCCCACTTTCATGGCTAGTAGTTGGTTCTGTTTTAGGTGATGCTAACAGGAGAATTGGGCTGGTGCCAGCTGCCTCCTGATGAGAGCCCCAGCACTTATTTTTTTACAAATTAACCTCTGCTTGTTACTTTAATAATGTGATTTCAAGAGAGGCCAGAATAATTCTCAGAGCTATTTCGACACTGGAAAAAAACTTGGTTGAGGGACAGCCTGCAGCACTTGAGAACCTAGGTTCAAATGTGTGTCTGCTAAGAAACGGGTTCAAGAGTGGTTTTAGATTTTGGGAATGGCAGTCATAATCCTGCTGCAGTCGCCTAGGCCTTACCAGTTTACCGAACATTAATGTGCACAGGCGCACTCTGAAGCTGTTTGCTGCTGATGTATGGTTTCTGGTGTTGACACAGCTGATGTCCTTGAATTTTTGTAGGTGTGTCTTTCACAGAATACATTTGCACAATCTTTGCTTGTCCCATTCATGTGTTCCTGACCTTCAGCACTTAGTAAAGGGTCATGTATATTGACTTGGCAGCTGGAGCAAAAGGTGCAAACACATGTGATCTTGCACTAGCAAATAAATGTAGCATGGACTTTCTCATTTGGTACCAAAGCAGCCCTGGAAAAAAATGTTCAAACCAGCCCCATTCCCTTCATCTCTTTGCTCAATCTCTCACTTTCAATCTATCCATTCTGTCTTAACTCCTTCTCTTCTCTCTGTTCTCCCTTTGATCAGTGCCCCCCTGCACCCCCTCCCCAGTCTCACTTGAAGCCTCCTCGTGGCTGCTGCAATTAATCTCAGGTACTCGGGAAGCTGGGAAAATTGACAGAGACACCAGGCCCCTTCCCCTAAAAAACATCCTCCAGTGACTCCAGCCCTTCCAGGAAATGCCTGGTGGAATTAAAGGCCTGTCCGGCACTGATTCTCACAGGATCCTGACTAATTCTGAAAAAAACATGTCAACGTTTCATAGCCACTTTAACTCACCAAGTACATCGCTTGACCAGACTGGTTTACAGTCAGCACTGTAAGGTGTTAGCTCAGTTTCAATATCACCAACTGTATGCCCATAGAATCCAAAGTCTGCAGGACCCCTCTCGAAGTTTGCCACATCTGTGCAGCTGGCACAAGTGCTTGCTGCAAGGGACAAAGTGATCGGCCTTCATTGTGCCAGCCAGAAGCGCAAATACCAGTAGTGTTGACTCTTCCAGCATTGCCAGCATGCCTCGAATGACTCACCCGCGCATACTTTTCCATGGCCTACAACTGCTTTTAGGAAATGCAGCTGTTCAAATGACCTCACAGACACCAGCAAATGGAAGATGCTGAGGCTGAAGGCGACTGCAAAGGAGGTAATGACAGACTAGAGGAAGGCTAGCACTTCGAATGTTTGATGTACGGCCGAAAGCAAACATTTATTGAAAACCGCATAGACGCAGGGCAAATAAATCACTTATTCAAGCTGTTCAAACAACGTCATCGGCAGGGTTAGTTGCGGCCTAATCAAACGACTTTAAAACACGACACAACTTAACTCCTGAGGGTTCATAAGAACAAGGAGGGCAATAAAATATTCTGATAACACTGGTGTTAAAGGAAACGCGTAGGAAGGACATCTGGGAGTGCTTTTGGGATTTCTGCAGTTGTGTAAAAAGAAATTAAGGGTTCAAACACACACTGCAATGTCCAAACTCATGGTTTTGTTAGGAAGTTATAGTTAACAGCACTACACATCTGTAGGCAGTTTAACATGACGAAAGTTCGGGTAGAATTTAACTTCAAATCATGTACTGCAACATTGCTGGGCTAAATATACAGAAATATCCTAGACTTTAATACTATTCTTACTTTTTATTTTTTTAACTGATTTTCAATATCAAGGCGAGAGCAGTATGTTAGGGTTCTGTTTGTCTAACCATCAGAGAATACTGTGCTGCTTAAATTTTTATTAGTCGGATAGCTTTTACCATACTGTACTAAGAAAATTATTCCCCTCAAATAACTTTTAATGTGACATCAGAGAATAATTAGAAATTAGCTAAATCATGGCCTCCTTCAAATATACTCAGAGGTAGATTATGATATGCTATTACTGAATTTTTATTTTCTCCTAGATATTAGCTCATGACAGATTCAAATGTGAAACATATAAATGGTATCTAATAAGGTACTAATGGAAGGTTAGACATCTTCAGATAATTAACCCTCACAATAAGAGATATCCAGACATTCACTATGCAAGATTGTTCATTTTGCACATCTTCTTCTCCTACAAATTAAGGGCAGATTCACTAAATCAGATGTTTTGCAACTGTAAAAATACATTTTTGTGTTCACTAAACACATTTACCTCTTCAGAAAAATGTTTCCGAAGCGGTAAATGGGTTTAGCGATAGATTACGAATCGCTGTTTGGAAGGGGTGTGTTGTAAATGTCCCTTGTAAATTGTGATTCGTACCCTGATGTATCAATGGTTTGTGCCGATCAGGTAAAGACTCCCTAGTTGGGGTTGTAACTGATTTGCAAATGGAAAGGGCTCCCAATTTTACCCCTTCTCCTTTGTGTCCTCTAGACCACTGCCAACACTCAGTAAAACGTTTCAAAACAAGCATTGGCAAAGCCAATGGGCCTCTCATTTGAGGCCTGTTGGCTCTCGGCTCTGCCAGCGCCTTTTGTTCATACTGTGCACCATACAATATAAGCAAAAGAAAAATGGCATGATGACACAGCAAATGATGGCTGCATCATTTTGTATATACGCACATGCATTTTTACAGAGGCATGCATGTGTGACCATGCATGTCCACTTCCAAAATGATGAGCTTGCCTCTTTTACTTTTTTAGTCCCCAATCTGAAACAGATCAGTAATTAAAGAAAAAAAGTCGCACAAAATCCTTTACTTTTTTAGTATAATTTTTTTTTTTTTTAAATATAGGACCACGAGGGTGAGAGGCAATGCAGGAGCAGGTAGGGGCGGGTAGCAATGAAGAGCGGGTGGTGAAAAAAGCACATGAGAGAGAGCAACACTGAGCACAGTGGGAGGGATAGAAGCACATGTGAGAGGGAGCATGTGAGGAAGGGAACCACATGGATGAGAGAGAACAACAAGGAGCGTGGTGGGGCGAAGCACACAAGGGAGTCAACTAGAAAACTCATGCACTCTCGTGGAGTGCTTAAACAAAAAGTAAAAAGTAGTTCTCTAAAAGGAGCAGTGAAAGAACACAAATAAAGAAGCTCTTCTCAATGGGTGGGTCAGAAACATAATGGACAAGGTAAGCCATTGAATAAGAAGGAAGCAAATGGCAAGCAATGGGCAGGCTTTAAGCCTATTGTAAAGTCTACTGTACGTTCTTGGTAAGCTGATAACAGGTTTTTTCAACAAGACAGCAGCACTATCTGGTACACTTCTCCTAAAAAAAGCTTTTTTTAAACACAGACCCAGTTCCTTTAAGGAAAATGGACTGCATTTAAAAAAGTGTTCTTTATATGATCCAAGTCACAGCTATGGTGGTCTTCTGAGCCATTCAGGCCACCATTCCTAATTGTGGTCAAGCACAGGGGGTCACAAATTGTGACCTGCCTAATGAAGATTAATTAGGCAGCTCATTTCACAACCTTTTATTATTCAATATTTGTGAAGCGACTTATTTTTACATAGGCCTGTTCTCAAAATAAGACTGCATTTACAAAAAGTTGGTGTGAAATTTGTACATTAAACTGCTAAAAATCGGTCGCAAGATGGCCGCCGGGTAGGAGCTCTTCTCAGGAGCTCCCGGGTTGGGGATCTCCAAATCGGGAGATATCCCCCTATTTACTCGACCATCCACCCCCAAACCTACCTACATCTTTCACCACTTGAGACCGGATCTACTATTTCTTAGTGGCTTATCTGCCTGAATCGAACTCCTGAGCTCCGACGTCCCCTACCTCGACTGCCTCTCCGCTCTTCAGCAGCACCGAGCCCTCCGACTCAGATGATCGGCGACTTCACCACCTCCAGGCGGATTGAAACTACTGTCCTTGCACCATCGGACATACTTCTCCCATGCGGGACTGTTCTCTCCCCGAGGTATGCGTGCGTCGCCCGGCCTCCCTCCTCTGCAACGAAGACACCTTTTGGTCCGGGAAGTGGTGACGCCCGGGTTCCCCCCCCTGGTGGGGCCACTCGAGCTGCCGCCGGAGCTCTGGGGCCCGATTCCTCCACAACGCCGACGCATGGAGCGCTGCCGCAATGGGATTATCATAGCTTGATGGAAGGTGCTGATTCAAGCTAAATCACCGCTGCATTCCCGTCGGACGAAGAAACGCGAAGCTTCAAAATGGCGGATGAAAAGAGACCTCAATTAAACCCGCTCAGAAGGCACAGAATAAACAACCGGATTGCCCTCCTTGAGCGCCCGTTTTGTAAGGTTTTTACCGGCCTTATCTTCTGACAATGCAAGATAACTTTTGTTGCCATGATCAGTGTTCTTAGCCTTGCGACGATCGTTTACTAATAGTCGCCTGACCCTAAGATGGCAGCTGAAGTGAGTGGTAGGCACTCTTACACCAAATCAGCTGCAAATCGTCTGCGGTGACCCACTAGGATCTGCCAGTAGGTACGGTCCCCCCGCTGTACGATTTCATTAACTTATTCTAGACGAATGCAGCAGTTTCCCCCACTCAACCAGCAGCGTGTTGCCTGACCCTAAGATGGCGGCTCTTCGTCTAGTTTGTATTGCAGTAGTTCGTTCCCCCCTCATGCTGACCTAACATCCCCTTGCACAAGCGGCCCTCACTATTGCTCTACCGCTATCAAGGGAAGCCCACACAATTCCACCATCTCTGAGTGGATCAAGCTTTTGCAATTGCCTGACAGCATATTAGTGACTGCTTATCTGGTTCCCGGAAGCTTTGCCACCGAGTGCACAACAACCCACCAGCAAGGCTCCGCCTGCGTCCATTTTACACAAATCGGAATGAGAGCTGCGCACTTAGCAGGACAGATTCGCGCAGCAACCCCTATGACACTAAAAAGTATCCAACAAGGTCGCAAATTGACTTTGCGTCAGCTGAGTAGGGCCCAGCTCAAGATGAAGGGGAGCAATATACTCAAATGGCGCTTACCGGAGATGACCTAGTGGCAACGCTGCGAGACTCTTAAAAAGAAACTGTGCTCGGAGACTGAGCAATATGGCCGAAGCCCGGTGGAGCTTCCTAGACAGCTATAGAGGAGATCAGCCCTGGTTCACCCCCTTGGCCATCATCTACCCAGCCGAACTTTGGTCACTGTTTCTCCCCGTCTCCCTGCTGTGTCCCCTTCCTCCCCCTCCCTCTGACTACTTACCGTAACATTGCTTCTTTTTTACTTATGTCTTACTATGCTCTTGTCACGTATGTAATTTGTAACTTGTAACTCGCATATCCTCATGTAAAGCGCTCTGATACCTCCGGGTCGAGCCAACGCTATATAAAACTCTTCAAATGAATAAAATAAATAAATAAATAAATAAAATGTATACGGCTCTTAGTCACTGCCAATCAAATCCTGAGAGAATTTACTTTAATCTTCACCAGGGACGTCAATCCGGTTATATGGCCCATGTGTAATTTTCATTATGTCAGCATAATTTGGCGTAATCTCAGGAATTTCGCATTGTGAAAATTTATGTGTAACGGTAGAGAATATGCCATTATGCCGACTTGCACAAATGAGATTACTGTTCAAGGAAAAAAAACATTCCAGAAGCACGGGAACAATCGACTTTTTTTAACTGAGTAGACTGTTTGGGTAAATTTTGGGGAGAAATGCATCTTTAGTATTTATATATTTTTTGATTTAAACAGGGAAAGTGCTATTGAGAGTGAGGCTTCTGTATGCCCAGTATCAACTTTCTCTCCCTATCCTGAAGACTCTATTGCTGTGTCCTGCCCTTGGTCAGTTTGGATTTGGATTTTGGAGGGAAAACATCACTCTTCCTTTGTCTGCAATCTCTGGTGCATCAGCCACCCTTGATTTTTTTTTTTTTTTGGAAAGTTAAGTAAGTTCAGTGCAGTTTTTTACAAAATGTTTGACTTGTCAGGCACCAATATTTGTGTTCCTTTTTTTCTCATTTTGTTTGTTTGTTGCTGATGGCCTGGATTTTAAATTAGGAATGCAAAACACACAAGATGATGGACGGAATGCTGCACATTGGCAAACATTCACCCCCAGTCACAGATCTGGGTTTAATCCATCGTTATTTTGCTTCACCACGCCACCCCAGTTCAGACATAGCCATATGCAAATCAGTCTTGACCCTGTGCCTCATGGGAACAGTCCAGACCGAACTGCCAAGCCATGTCTTCCTGGAACGGAATCAAGCATCCTAGGACCGGTTTCAGGCTATCAGCCTTCATCAGCCAGGATAGCTTGACTCCAGTGGCGTAGTGAGCACGGGACCCACGTCTGGGCATACCCTTCCCACTTAGGGCGAAATGCAAAACACACAAGATGATGGACGGAATGCTGCACATTGGCAAACATTCACCCCCAGTCACAGATCTGGGTTTAATCCATCGTTATTTTGCTTCACCACGCCACCCCAGTTCAGACATAGCCATATGCAAATCAGTCTTGACCCTGTGCCTCATGGGAACAGTCCAGACCGAACTGCCAAGCCATGTCTTCCCTGGACCGGAATCAAGCATCCTAGGACTGGTTTCAGGCTATCAGCCTTCATCAGCCAGGATAGCTTGACTCCAGTGGCATAGTGAGCACGGGACACACGTCTGGGCATACCCTTCCCACTTAGGGCGAAATGCAAAACACACAAGATGATGGACGGAATGCTGCACATTGGCAAACATTCACCCCCAGTCACAGATCTGGGTTTAATCCATCGTTATTTTGCTTCACCACGCCACCCCAGTTCAGACATAGCCATATGCAAATCAGTCTTGACCCTGTGCCTCATGGGAATAGTCCAGACCGAACTGCCAAGCCATGTCTTCCCTGGACCGGAATCAAGCATCCTAGGACCGGTTTCAGGCTATCAGCCTTCATCAGCAGGATAGCTTGACTCCAGTGGCGTAGTGAGCACGGGACCCACGTCTGGGCATACCCTTCCCACTTAGGGCGAAATGCAAAACACACAAGATGATGGACGGAATGCTGCACATTGGCAAACATTCACCCCCAGTCACAGATCTGGGTTTAATCCATCGTTATTTTGCTTCACCACGCCACCCCAGTTCAGACATAGCCATATGCAAATCAGTCTTGACCCTGTGCCTCATGGGAACAGTCCAGACCGAACTGCCAAGCCATGTCTTCCCTGGACCGGAATCAAGCATCCTAGGACCGGTTTCAGGCTATCAGCCTTCATCAGCCAGGATAGCTTGACTCCAGTGGCATAGTGAGCACGGGACCCACGTCTGGGCATACCCTTCCCACTTAGGGCGAAATGCAAAACACACAAGATGATGGACGGAATGCTGCACATTGGCAAACATTCACCCCCAGTCACAGATCTGGGTTTAATCCATCGTTATTTTGCTTCACCACGCCACCCCAGTTCAGACATAGCCATATGCAAATCAGTCTTGACCCTGTGCCTCATGGGAACAGTCCAGACCGAACTGCCAAGCCATGTCTTCCCTGGACCGGAATCAAGCATCCTAGGACCGGTTTCAGGCTATCAGCCTTCATCAGCCAGGATAGCTTGACTCCAGTGGCGTAGTGAGCACGGGACCCACGTCTGGGCATACCCTTCCCACTTAGGGCGAAATGCAAAACACACAAGATGATGGACGGAATGCTGCACATTGGCAAACATTCACCCCCAGTCACAGATCTGGGTTTAATCCATCGTTATTTTGCTTCACCACGCCACCCCAGTTCAGACATAGCCATATGCAAATCAGTCTTGACCCTGTGCCTCATGGGAACAGTCCAGACCGAACTGCCAAGCCATGTCTTCCCTGGACCGGAATAAAGCATCCTAGGACCGGTTTCAGGCTATCAGCCTTCATCAGCCAGGATAGCTTGACTCCAGTGGCGTAGTGAGCACGGGACCCAAGTCTGGGCATACCCTTCCCACTTAGGGCGAAATGCAAAACACACAAGATGATGGACGGAATGCTGCACATTGGCAAACATTCACCCCCAGTCACAGATCTGGGTTTAATCCATCGTTATTTTGCTTCACCACGCCACCCCAGTTCAGACATAGCCATATGCAAATCAGTCTTGACCCTGTGCCTCATGGGAACAGTCCAGACCGAACTGCCAAGCCATGTCTTCCCTGGACCGGAATCAAGCATCCTAGGACCGGTTTCAGGCTATCAGCCTTCATCAGCCAGGATAGCTTGACTCCAGTGGCGTAGTGAGCACGGGACCCATGTCTGGGCATACCCTTCCCACTTAGGGCGAAATGCAAAACACACAAGATGATGGACGGGATGCTGCACATTGGCAAACATTCACCCCCAGTCACAGATCTGGGTTTAATCCATCGTTATTTTGCTTCACCACGCCACCCCAGTTCAGACATAGCCATATGCAAATCAGTCTTGACCCTGTGCCTCATGGGAACAGTCCAGACCGAACTGCCAAGCCATGTCTTCCCTGGACCGGAATCAAGCACCCTAGGACCGGTTTCAGGCTATCAGCCTTCCTCAGCCAGGATAGCTTGACTCCAGTGGCGTAGTGAGCACGGGACCCACGTCTGGGCATACCCTTCCCACTTAGGGCGAAATGCAAAACACACAAGATGATGGACGGAATGCTGCACATTGGCAAACATTCACCCCCAGTCACAGATCTGGGTTTAATCCATCGTTATTTTGCTTCACCACGCCACCCCAGTTCAGACATAGCCATATGCAAATCAGTCTTGACCCTGTGCCTCATGGGAACAGTCCAGACCGAACTGCCAAGCCATGTCTTCCCTGGACCGGAATCAAGCATCCTAGGACCGGTTTCAGGCTATCAGCCTTTATCAGCCAGGATAGCTTGACTCCAGTGGCGTAGTGAGCACGGGACCCACGTCTGGGCATACCCTTCCCACTTAGGGCGAAATGCAAAACACACAAGATGATGGACGGAATGCTGCACATTGGCAAACATTCACCCCCAGTCACAGATCTGGGTTTAATCCATCGTTATTTTGCTTCACCACGCCACCCCAGTTCAGACATAGCCATATGCAAATCAGTCTTGACCCTGTGCCTCATGGGAACAGTCCAGACCGAACTGCCAAGCCATGTCTTACCTGGACCGGAATCAAGCACCCTAGGACCGGTTTCAGGCTATCAGCCAGGATAGCTTGACTCCAGTGGCGTAGTGAGCACGGGACCCACGTCTGGGCATACCCTTTCCACTTAGGGCGAAATGCAAAACACACAAGATGATGGACGGAATGCTGCACATTGGCAAACATTCACCCCCAGTCACAGATCTGGGTTTAATCCATCGTTATTTTGCTTCACCACGCCACCGCAGTTCAGACATAGCCATATGCAAATCAGTCTTGACCCTGTGCCTCATGGGAACAGTCCAGACCGAACTGCCAAGCCATGTCTTCCCTGGACCGGAATCAAGCATCCTAGGACCGGTTTCAGGCTATCAGCCTTCATCAGCCAGGATAGCTTGACTCCAGTGGCGTAGTGAGCACGGGACCCACGTCTGGGCATACCCTTCCCACTTAGGGCGTAATGCAAAACACACAAGATGATGGACGGAATGCTGCACATTGGCAAACATTCACCCCCAGTCACAGATCTGGGTTTAATCCATCGTTATTTTGCTTCACCACGCCACCCCAGTTCAGACATAGCCATATGCAAATCAGTCTTGACCCTGTGCCTCATGGGAACAGTCCAGACCGAACTGCCAAGCCATGTCTTCCCTGGACCGGAATCAAGCATCCTAGGACCGGTTTCAGGCTATCAGCCTTCATCAGCCAGGATAGCTTGACTCCAGTGGCGTAGTGAGCACGGGACCCACGTCTGGGCATACCCTTCCCACTTAGGGCGAAATGCAAAACACACAAGATGATGGACGGAATGCTGCACATTGGCAAACATTCACCCCCAGTCACAGATCTGGGTTTAATCCATCGTTATTTTGCTTCTCCACGCCACCCCAGTTCAGACATAGCCATATGCAAATCAGTCTTGACCTTGTGCCTCATGGGAACAGTCCAGACCGAACTGCCAAGCCATGTCTTCCCTGGACCGGAATCAAGCATCCTAGGATCGGTGTCAGGCTATCAGCCTTCATCAGCCAGGATAGCTTGACTCCAGTGGCGTAGTGAGCACGGGACCCACGTCTGGGCATACCCTTCCCACTTAGGGCGAAATGCAAAACACACAAGATGATGGACGGAATGCTGCACATTGGCAAACATTCAGCCCCAGTCACAGATCTGGGTTTAATCCATCGTTATTTTGCTTCACCACGCCACCCCAGTTCAGACATAGCCATATGCAAATCAGTCTTGACCCTGTGCCTCATGGGAACAGTCCAGACCGAACTGCCAAGCCATGTCTTCCCAGGACCGGAATCAAGCATCCTAGGACCGGTTTCAGGCTATCAGCCTTCATCAGCCAGGATAGCTTGACTCCAGTGGCGTAGTGAGCACGGGACCCACGTCTGGGCATACCCTTCCCACTTAGGGCGAAATGCAAAACACACAAGATGATGGACGGAATGCTGCACATTGGCAAACATTCACCCCCAGTCACAGATCTGGGTTTAATCCATCGTTATTTTGCTTCACCACGCCACATTAAATTAGGAATACCAGACTCTTTGAAGGGGACTACGAGAGCCAGCAATTCTTTGAGCAAGGTGGCGGAGGAGCTGGGCCCCTCCCTTTTGATTAATCGAGCATTAGAAAAGCCCCAACGTTCTCCCGCAGCATGGAATACTGAACTCTCTGAGGGGGACTATGAGTCCCAGCAGCTCCTTGAGCAAGCTGGCGGAGGTGGCAGGCTCCTCCATTTTGTTTCATTAAGAGCTATAAATGTGTCAATGCTCTCCCCCAGCACAGGATCCTGGACTCTGAAGGGAGCTACGAGGCCCAGCTCTATTTTTTAAAACAAAATGTGTTTTAATGAATTTTTTTTGTGTGTGAGAGGCAGGGAACTCCATTGTGCATAATTAGGTATAATTTGGTGTTTTTTTTGTGAACTTTGCATAATTACACTAGCAGTAATTATGCGGATTTTATACACCCTCTGTAATGACCTGGAAGGAGGTGCCTCCGGGTAGCAGGCCGACGGGATGTAGTTACCGGCGGCTCCCATCCCAACCGACCTAATCCTGCATAATCCTGCCACTGTGTTGCTCCCCAACAGCAGGGACAAGTAGAATCTAGTGCTCTGGGGCCCCTGCCAGCTGTGGGCTGGACAAACTGCGGAAGGGGAGACTGGAATCTTGGATGGCGGCAAGTAAAGCTGGGCTAACCATGCTGCAGGAGCTGGGAGCGAGAGTCTCATTGACCACTGCAGTGTGGGTACCGGGGGCCTACACCAGAGAACATGCAGCAGGTGGTGGTCATCCACCTGCTTAAAGGCAGAGCTGTTTTGACCCAGAGGGAGTGGCTTCTGGCTCCTGCCTCATTGGGTGAATAGAGCGGGGGCAACCCGCGGAGGACTTGTGCCAGGCATTAGCCTGCAGAATAAATAGCGGACAGCATGTGCATCAGCCCTGGTAGTGCCTCTGTAGATCATGACACCTGAAAGGGGGTGAAGGGCAGTGTGCCCCCCCGGAGGAGCATCAGCCAGGTCCCTGCCGGGCGCAGCTGCTACAGGCTTGCTGCCACCAGGCTCCCAGTGGAAGGAGGAAGGCCCAGCCGTGAGCACAGGGGTGGCGGTGCCTTGGATCCAGGGGGGCCTGAGGATAGAGGCCTCGGACTGCAGATGTGAATCCGAAAGGGACTCCCCCAATGGTATCCTGAGACTGGAACAGATGGGTTCGAAGGTGGGGTTCTGAGGCCTGAGTGTTGGGAGTATTGTTGACCCAGCAGTGGAGACTGGCGAGCCTCAGAGAGTTGTCGCCCACCACAGGTAGGATCCCTGGGTGGCAGAAGCGGGGGCACCTGGGTGTTCCACCTGGGGGAGCAATGGAGAGCTGTGCTCTCGTGCATCAGTAGGGGGGAGCACCCGGGTGACTGACTCTGTCTCCTGTGGCATGTGCCTCTGACAGTGCTGCATTTGGCCTTGTGGATGGTGGGTGAGGGCCCGGACTGGTGTGGCCCACACGACGGCAGTAGTCCTTGAGCCTTCTTGCACTGCCTGTGATCCTGGGGGCTCCTGCTGTGTCCTCATCATACCCTGGAAGACCCTGATACTGACCTGAGGAGTGCTACTGGGACACCTGTTGACAGCCAGGCCCAATCCTAGTGGACTTGGGGAAACTTGTAGCACTGTGGGAGCTGAACACTTGTTGGGTCTGTGCTATAGCTCTCAGGGATGTGAGCCATGGGGAAGGAGAAGCCTGCACGTTCGCACTCCGGCAAGACCATCATGCTGTACACCATGTCTAGGCAGCCATCCCAGAGGATCACCTGGCAGGGTGCCACGGACTCTAGCAGTGCGTCCCTGGAGCATGAGGAGGGACCTTTGTGAGCTGAATTGCTGGGGGTTATCTAAGGTTCCTCGAAGGACTTGAACAAAAAGTTGAGACTGTCTCTATAGAAGTCAACTTACTTAGGGCCGATCTGCGGAAAGTGGCTGATAATGTGACGGCAACAGAGAAAAGCATTGAGAGTCTGCAGGGGGATGTTTCCGCCATCAAAGAACAAATGACAAAGGTGACTATTGTTACACAGGAGCTGGAGTTTAAGGTGGAAGACGCAGAAGGCTGCTCCTGCCGCAATAGCATTTGAGTGGTGGAATTCCCAGAGAGGGTGAGACAACAGCTCTGGCCACATAGCCTTTCTAATTTATTTGTGATGGAGAGGGCTCACAGAGCTCTGGTGCTGCCCTCCGACTGGCGCCCCTCCGAGGGTCATAATCGCAAAAATCCTGAACTACCGAGAATTGTATATTGCAAGCTGCCAGAGAACAGGAGGTGCCTGTGTTTGACAACAATAAAATAGTCATGTATCCTTACTATACTAGAAAGGTACAGGAGCAGCGTAAATCATTCCTTCCTGTAAAACCAAAGCTGCATGCTCTATAGTTGATATATATATCTGTTGTATCCTTCAAAACTGAAAGTCATTTCACAGGGAAAAGTGAATTTTTTGAACATCCAGATGAGGTCTGGGAGTGGCTGAAACTGTGGGACAAAATCCAGGCTCTCCGGCTGGGGATAGGCGGGTGTGCAGGATCGGGTACTGGCTCCATCCGTGGTTCCTGGAGGGCCCGGTTCCGCTGGGGCCATCAGAGGATTACAGACTGGTTTGACCCTGAGTCATGAACCAGGAGGATGGCACTATGCAGGTGTCAGTTACTGATACCCCACAGCCACTTGAGGGGGTGCCTTCGGTTCTCCCACTTGACCAGTCTTATCCCCGAAACCCCATATGTCACTTCAGCCATTGTACCGGAAACAATGTTAACTGATATGATGCAGGCCTAATCCCAATAGCGTTTTTATGCTTAACTTTACTATATGGTATTTGCCTAGAGGACGGAGGATCTATTGTCTTGGGCCCAATTGCATGTACATTGTACAGCTAACTGTGGTTGACATGATGGGAGGCGTATGGTTGCATAACTTAGCTCTCTGCTGTGCGTATGAATGTACATGAGGGGTTATTGCTGGGTTTACGCTCATCTATGGGCCTCACTGTATTGACTGGCAGGGCAGTGTCAGTGCTGCCCACGGGGGACCCAGGTGGTCTAAGTGCACTGGACAGTTAGGATGGGAGCCATATGTTCGGGGTCCTGTCCCTGTTGGAAGGTAGGGGATGCTGTGTTGGTCCTTGCACGTGATCAGGGTGAGTATACGTTGGTTCAGTGTTTCACTATGTTTTTCCGTGGGTTAGGGGGGTGTTCAATTTTATGGTTACACTGTTACAGAGAGCTTTGTTGCAGCCAAATCAGGTTTTCGCAGTACTGCAGGGCATGGGATTGGATCCTGCACTCTTGAACCTCACATATGGGAGATGAGTACAGAATTATAACATGGAACATCCGCAGGTTGGGGCTGTACAATAAACAATATAGGGTGCTCTCTTTCCTGAAGCGTCACAAAATTAGCATAGCCTATCTACAAGAGACACATTTAGATGATGCTGATGTTGAGAAGGTGGCAAAGAAGTGAAGGGGACAGGTATGTCACGCATCATACTCTACATATGCCAGGGGAGTGCTGGTTTTGGGTGGCTCCAGGAACACTGTTTTACCCACGTAGAAGCTAATGTTGAGGGTATACATGTTCCTTCAAGTCTGCTGGATGGGAAGGCCATATCTCTGATCAACACATATGCTCTGAATATGAACGATCCTTACTTTTTATTTTTAACAACATTATTTAATATTTTGATAAAGAGAATCATGACACACATTGCAGCATCATCATAAGTGTCAGAGAAGATATGTTACAGGAGGATTCAGCACACGCCACGCCCCAAAACGTGTACAAGATGGTCAGATAAGGGAAGTTTAGTAGCACTCCCAAATGCCTAATATTCCCTACACCCCCACCTCCCACAAGATGCCCCCTTAGTAAGGAGAACAGATGTTATTCAGGAAAATCAAGGAGAAATATTCCACTAAAGCATACTATTGTTTCGTGTGAAGGAAGACCAAGAATTAGTCAGGTCAGGTTGGGTCACTATTTGATTCTGAGGGGAAAGGACCGACATATCGGAAACTTTTAGTGTCTTAGACATAGTAAGGTGTAGTACCCCTATTTTATTTTGTCATCATATATGCATATTGAAAGGGCTCCATATCGTGTCAAATTTGGCCACTCTGTCTCAAAGTATGGCAGTAAGCTTTTCCATGGTACACAGATTCCATATCTTACCCACCAAAGGTTTAGAGTCCGTGCTTGGGATTGTTTCCACATTTGCGCAATGCTCAGCCGTGCCGCTAATAATAAATGGGAGCGGCATCAACCTTGCAGGGTCGACAAAGGAAGAGTTTCATCCGTGCCTGGATCACCCAAAAGAATCATTAATGGATCGCGGGGTAGAGTGGTGTTGGCAATGGTGTGGATCATGAGGAGGACCTCGTCCCAGAATGCTTGCAACCTCGAACACGCCTACCATGTATGCAAGAACATGCCCTGTTCCCCACAGTCCTTCCAGCAGGAGTCGAAGGCCCCAAACATTTTGTGCAGTCGTACTGATGTCAAATACCACTGCATAAGGAGTTTGTAGGAGTTTTCCTTGTAGAGGGGACAGATGGAGGATTTGGAGGCTCGTTGCCATATCTCCCCTGGTGTCTTCTATGATATCTGTATTCAATTCTCTCTCCCATTGTTTCATATAGGCATGTTTCTTTCTAGAGCTCCAGTGGCGCAATCGGTTAGCGCGCGGTACTTATACATATAGGCATGTTTCTATGGTGGGGCAAGATTGAGTGTGTAACAATATAGTAACGATATGCCTTTGCTCCTGACATTTTCAAGGTATAATGATTCTATGGGTGACTCTGCTCTTTGCATGACAATGCGAGCCGAGGGTTGCCCGGCTCAATGTAGTGCTTGACCTATCCTGACTGTGTCTCGCCCGGTCAGGGCAAACTTCTCCCTCAATTTCTCATTAGATCCCAGATCACCATCTTCGTAGAAATCTCTCAACTTGGAGGATCGCCCATGATCCCAACAATAGGAGCCAGGCGATCCACACCTGATGGTAAATCCAGATTAGGCACAAGAGGAGTAAGAGCAAAAGGATAAAACGGGAATTATCACATTTTTTTTTTTTTTACAAAATACAAAATACAAAATCTTGTCAGCCAGGATGTGGATGTGGTGCCCCTACTATGGTTAGGGGACTTCAACTGTGTATTAGATGGGGAACTAGGCATGCTGCCCCCTCGCCCAAGCACAACACCTTGAATGACGACAGCCTTGTGGGAAATGATGCACAATCTGGGGCTATTAGATGCTTGGCATTCTCTTTGACCACTGCACAAGGCCTACACATGCCACTTCCTTACACATAATACCTTCAGTAGATTGAATAAAGTGTTGGTAGCTGGGATCCCTCTAAGCAAGCAAGTGACTGTGTTGCATTTGGCCAAGTACTTGTTTGAACACACCCCTGTTTGTTGCATGTTGAAGTGGGGTGGAGTTGCAGCTTCGGGCCCGGTGTGTAGATTCCCTGTGAATGTCCTGTTGGATGGAGTGAGTAAGGAAGTGCTGTCTCAGGCGCTGACTGACTACATGGAGCATAATTGGGGCAGAACACAATCTAGGGCCACTGAATGGGAAGCCATGAAGGCCGTATTGTGGGAGCAATGCATGAGACTGATGTGTGGGGTGCAAAAGGAACCACATATAGATGAGGCTGAATTGGATGCTTTGCAGGTGCAGAATTTATCCAATCCAGAGCTCCGGCAAGAAGAGACTTGTGTGCACCGTCGGACTACGGGCACGTAGGACAGGCTGAATAGGTACACTCTGAAGCAGTACTGTCAGAGGTTGCATCGTGAGGGCGATAAGTCAGGCAGACTTTTCGCCTGGATCTTGTGTAGAGAGACGGCCATTACTCCTATATCTCATTAAATTACTGTGGATGGCGTGATGGTGACTTCTCAGGCTGCCGTTGTGACCACCTTTCAGCATCATTTATAGGTTGAGCTCACATATCACGGTAGACCAGATTCAGGGTTTCCTTGGGCATATTGATCACTCCCTGGTTGATGGGGATGTAGTTGTAGGCTTGCACTCGGACACAACCCTAGACGAGTTACGTGCTGGGCTGCAGATGCTTCCTAAGAATAAGGCTCCTGGGGGGGACTGATTCCCAGTATATTTCTATTAGGAGGTCTCGGCTGCTCCCACTCAGGGGCTTCTTCAGGTGTTCCTGGAAGTCTAGGAGATGGGTGTTCTACCTCTGACCATGAGGGAAGGGGATATATGCAGGTTGCCAAAGCCAGGTGGAGATAGGTCAGACAAGACATACGCATGTATTACATGAGGTAGAAAAGTTGGGCTAGGAAATGGCACTGGTCTCGATTGACGTAGAAAAAGCTTTTAATACTGGTACCTGCTTGAAGTCTTACGATTAATGCGTTTTGGGCTGCCTATTCGGGCATGGATCTGATTACTCTACACATGTCCCAGTGCCAGGGTCCGGGTGGGGCATAGTCGGTCAGACAGCTGGGAATTGGGGAGAGTGACTTGACAGGGTTGCCCCGGGTCAACCCTATTGTTTGCCTTGGCTTTAGAGGCCATGGCAATTAGGGCCTGACGGGTGATGTACGACTGGGGGATAGAGCTGGGGGAGACGCGGCTCATTTTGTCGCTATATGTGGATGATGCTCTGTTCTATCTCAGGGCCCCCAGAGAATTCATTGGTGTCTTGATGTGACTTTTGGATGAATTTGGAGAAGGTCCGGTCTGAGAATTAATTGAAAAAAATTGTTGCTGTTTCTGTTGGCGGCATTGGTGAGGACCCCATTGGATCATCTCCCTAATATTGGGCAGAGGTGGGAGGTTGACCGTTTTCGATATTTGGGCATTACGGTAACACATACAAAAGAAAAGCAGTTGCAGCACAACATTGGGAGGGTGCTGGACTCGTTGCGCTCTCAGTGGCATTTTGGAACACTTTGCTACAATTGCTTATGGGAAGAATAGCCGTTTCTAAGATGGTGCAGTAACTAGGAAAAGTGGTTGCTGGCAGGATTAGTTGAGGGGACTGAGCCTCCGGCGTTGCTGATGGAGGGGTCTGGTATATCGATGGAACTATTTTATGTGGTTCGACAGACTGCATGCGTGCGGCAGAGGCTAGTGACAGTGGTGCTTAAGAGGGCGCTCTTTCACCGGGCACTACACTTCTCCTTTTAGGTGTATGGAAGCCAATATGTCCTTTCAGGCATGGCATGATTGGTGCTGTGAAATGCTTGGGGATCTATATGCCAACAAGCACTTTATCTCCTTCGAGGATGCACAGGCTGAATTTGGGGTGGGATCTGGTCACTTCCTCATCATGCAGGCCTGGCAGAGATCACTAGGCAAACCTGGACTGCGTTCCCTACGGCGCCAATGGTGTCCAGCATGCTGAGGGCCATGCTGACCTATGGCTTGGCAAGGCACTTAGTGTCATTGCTGTATAAAGCCATTACGGCGGATGTCAGCCATTGACCTCTGCAGGCCCGGCAGGCATGGGATACTGATCTGAGCAACCTGCTCTTAGATGCGTACTAGGCACCTGTCTGCACCCTGCAATGGCCAGTTTCCAGCAACGCTCGTTTTAAATTGATACATTTTAACTTTCTCCACCGTACCTAAGTGACACCAAAGTTTTAAGCCAGATATCCTGGGATCGATCATCTGCCTGTCATCGATGCAGCTTTTTGGAGGCAGACTATGTGCATATGGCCTGGAATTGCCTCCCGGTGTAAACCTTTTTGACCCGGGTGGTTGATAAACTTACTTTCACCACAGCGTTAAGGGGCACTCTAACACCACAGTTCTGTGTTCTGGGGAACATATGCAGGCCCAAGGAAAGAAAAATAGCTTGCAAGTTGCTGCAGCTGGCCTTGGTGTTGGCCAGAAGATGGGTAGCTATCCCTTGGATGGGGCAGAGAGACCCGTCGGAGGAGCTCTTGAACAGGGATGTGGCTGAGTGGTTGTTGGCAGAGGAACTACATATGAAGCGTGGTAGGAGGGATGGCAAACTGGCTCTTGGGTGGCCTTGTGTAACAAATTTTTGAACCTTGACGATATGCAATTAAGTGATGAGAGTACTGATACTGAATTTTAAATGTGCCACTGATTCGACTGTATCTGGCTACAAATGGTTGTATCCATTTGCTGAGTTACTGTTATGGTACAAGGTTCCTGTGAAATGCTTTTGATATAACAACGGAATGTCTTATATGATGATTATATTGTACTGTGTCAAACAAAAACAGGAACCCAGTTATACTGTGAAAAGGGGCTAACCCTCCATTCGGAAAACCAAAAGGTTTTTTTGTAAAACCCTTGCGCACCAGGGTTACCCCTTGGTGGCATACTTCATCATCTGGTCCATCCCATTCCGCTGCAAAGCGGGGTATGCTACAACCTGCGGTCTATGTGAGAGCACTTTTAGTTATGTATACAATGATAAAGATGGTGGTGGTTGGGAGAGGAGTGGGGAGTAAAGTGAAACTTAAAAATACCTGGCTAGTAGGTATATCCTAGTTATTCTGACCTCTAGTCGGCAGGATTAAAAAGGGGAAACATTAGGGAACCAAGTTTTAATGTACCTAGTCCCTTAACAGGTCAACATGCTTCAAGCCGTGCCCCTACTGTCTTTTCATCAGGACCTAGGGAGAAAAACTCCCCGGTACGCCTCCTGTTAAATTACAATAGACGCATGCTTATTGCATGCATATAGAAAGGTGTGTATAATTACCACCTTGTAGGAGATCACTGTCTTTGTTTATGTAATAAGTTCCGATATCGCATCATGGTTCCTCCGGGGGAGAGGGAAACCTGTAGTCACATTCACTTCAAGGTTCCTCCTCTGCGCTCCGACCTACTGGGTCTGTCGCCGGGGACCACATATTGAATATGGTGGGTGAGGGTTTTACAAAAAACCTATTGGTTTTCCGAAGGATAGCTGGGTTCCCGTTTTTGTTTGACATAATTCTCTCTGGAGGACTGAACACAGTGCATCCTCTGTCTCCCCCTCTTTTTAATATATATATTGTACTGTGACCATTGTTAAAAGTGCTACACGGTTGGATGTAGTTGATGACCTGAACATGAATTTAAAAAAGTAAAAATAAAAAAAAAGATATCTCTCATTCCTGTTCTCTCCTTGCGCTGACGCACTTGCAGCTGCCTAGAGCCGACACAGGCACCTTTGCATCACGCAGGATTGTTTTTTGTGCAGGAAGGAACACCTTAGAGGCATTTTCCCCTTTCTAAATGTGCTACAGAATGCAGCACACTTAGAAATAGGAAACAACAAGGAGAAGTTAAGATATTTCTCTTCACTGTGCCTCAATTGGGAAGGCGTACAATTTTTGTTGCATTCCCAGGTTTACCAGTCTTGATAAATCTGGGAATGTGCCAAAATACAGGGGTGGATGCGTGGGAACACCCACGCTTCACCCATGTAATGCCTTCCTGGCGCAGACTAACACTAGGCAGAGACTTGCGCTGCCATGCCTTACTCCAGATTTTCCAACGTGGCCTTGCATGGCTTGGTAAATCTGACTTAAGGATAGCGTTGCCTTTGCATCACTTTGCATGACGCAAGGGAAACGCAATCCTATGATAAATCTGGGCCCATTGGTCTTAATATTTTTGTACATTCAAAAAGGCGGAAATAAATGATTCTATTCCCCAGAAGCAATTATTCATTGTAGAAGATTATTTAATTGATCAGCGACATTTCTTAGTGGGAAACGGTCAGAACAACACGAGCTCAGCCACACGAGTTCCGACTAAGCAAGTGCTACCACGCTTGCCTTAACCACGCATATGCCTTAACCATGCGTAGGCGTGGTTAAGGCAGTGCGCGGTCTAGCTGCTGCTGGGCGGAAGCAGGAAGGATCGGGAGAGCCAGAGAACGCGGGTGAGGTAAGTGTTCAGGGCTAGGGGGGTTTTGGTGCTTTTCAGGGCTGGGGGGATTGGGTAGTTTTCAGGGCTGGGGGAGTTGAAGTTGTTTTCAGGACTAGGGGGTCGGGGTAGTTTTCAGAGCTGGCGGGGTCGGGGTAGTTTACAGGGCTGGAGGGGTCGGGTTTTCAGGGCTGGGGCATGGGGTTGTTTTCAGGGCTGGGGTGGGGATGATTTTAGGGCTTGGGGAGTTGGGGAAGATTTTAGGGCTGGGGGTAGGGGTAGTTTTTAGGGTTTAGGGGAGGGCGGGTAGTTTTTAGAGCTTGGGGGCAAGGACGTTTTTAGGGCTGGAGAAGACGGGGTTGGAATTTTTTAGCAGGGAGGGGTTAGTTTTAGGTGTCAGGGTGGGAGCTGGGGGCCGTTTTAGGGCTCAGGGTGGAGGGCAGGGATCGGGGTAGTTTATAGGGCTTAGGGGAGTGCAGGGTAGTTTTTAGGATGGGGCAGGAAAGTTTTTAGGGCTCAGAGGTGAGGGGGTTGGTTTTCAGAAGGAAGGGGGTAGTTTTAGGACTCAGGGCGGGGGCAAGGGTCGGGGTAACACTTACCTGACAAGTCTTAACCAGGGATATGTCTTTGCCATACATGCCTTAACAACGCATATTTGGTTGTAAAGGCATGTATGGTAAAGGCATATGCTTGGTTAAGACTTGGTGGTTGAGACCGCGTGGAACCGGCGTGCATGGTAAACGCATTTGTGGTTCCATCACACAACCTTTCTTAGTAGGTGTACAACATTGTGTAATTGTTCACACCCAACAACCAAAATTTTCAAGTCTGACCGAAACTTACAAGTCCTACAACAAGCAGAATATAGGAATAGTCGTCTGACCAGCAGTATGATTGCCTATCTTTATGGTAGTCTAATTGCCTGTCTTGGCAATAACTAAAAAGCCAATTCTGCCTTCAGAAAGAAAAACTCCTTCCAAAAGAAGTTTTCTTTTTTTAGATCAAATATGCGAAAAGACCTTAAATCCTCATTTTTATTCCTTAAATCAGAATAAAAGAACCAAAGAAAATATACTTATTCAAGATTGACTATTTTTTTTTAACAGAAAGCTTTTAATTCCTGCTAAAGATCTTCAAATATCCATAATGAAATTGAGTCATAACTCCTTATCTACTGGCTAGAGATGTCAAAAGACTACTGAAGATCCTATATCTTGACATTTTTGGTGAACTTTATTTCATATAGACATTAAAAATATATTGAATCCTGTAATTTCGGACTAATGGACCGACGGAAAGACTAAATCAGACCTTGAAAACATTCTTGCATTGTTTTGTTAATGCTAGTCTAACATCTACTGCAGGATACACCTACAAGAAAGCAAATCACTCTTATACATGCTACAGTTCTTTGTTTTCTATTTTTGGATATCACCCTCAAAATACTCCTATCAGTTAGCCTATGGATGACTCTCTCCCAGAAGTTTAAGAAATACATCAGTAATTGGAAAGGAACATAAATAACTTACAGCAACAATACTTAACAACATGAGACACCAGAGTGCTACAGAAACTGGAAATGGTGAGGCTTAAATTCCAGTAGGAATCTACTATGCCATAAGAGAGGCATAGGTGGCTTCCAAGCATAAAGACTTTGACATTGTGTACAAGAAAGGTAAATTATTATATTGGGTGGCGACCACAAACCTGGAGCTTAGAATACTCCTGACTATAAATGATCCTGTAAGGGGCCAGGCAATAGTCTCTCTTGCTTTAGTCAATACATTGGCAGGAAGGAGTGAGTAGGGAATGGACTGCTTCAGATGTGGTACAAGGATAGGCACATGTATATACATAATTTGGAAAAGCCTGATTATAAGGACCTATTGGTCCCGACTTCATAAGATACTGGGCAAAGTGGTCTTGAAACCTGTTGATATGGATGCCAACTACCACTTCTAGGACTAATGACTAGGTAGGGACACGCATCATAAGAATATCGGTGGGAATTAGCTATATCTGGGTTAACTGAAAGCTGTGGCCCTGTGCTGCTACCACCCACTTAGGCAGAAACCTCACTAGCTTAAACTTTAACACTATATATAAAATTGCAGTGGGGAGCACTATTGAATAATTAATCATGCATTAACAATTATTATAAGTTTTGCTTCTTTCTATTTATTTGATTCTATTATATACAACTTTACTTACAAAAACCTTCTCCGTGTTTTGTTGTACTAAAATCAATCTCTCATTGTATACATTATCACTTAGATCTTAAAGCAGATTCAATTTTGAGACGCTCCCAATTCAGGGAGACATCCTTATCTCACAGTATGTATGTATATATTTGTATATATATAGTCACTGAAAAAACCAAAGGTTACAGAGACGCTATAGTTAGGCTCAGGTGCCACTCGTACAAAACCAGAGAAATTCAGCTGTTATAGTTAGTGAGCTAACTATAACTCATGCCCCCGCAATGCACTGCTTATGACCTCACATATTACATCACTCATGACATGGTGGTCAGTGACATCACTGATGACATCTCAAATTACATCACTGATGGCATCACTGATGACATCACTTTTGACATGATCTGGTGACTGTGAGTGTTTTTAAAAAGTTCGAGTGTTAAATTATATACCAAGTTGTATTGGTGAATCAGTCGGTGTATGAGTGCCTGATTGGGTGATTCAGTGGGTGCGTGACTAACTGTATAATTGAGTGATTAGGTGTCTCAGTGAATATATGGATGTGTGACTGGTTGTGTGAATGTCTGTATCTGTCTGTCAGTTGGTGTCTAAGTGGCTGTATGAGTGTGTGTGCATGAGTTTCTGTATGGGTGAGTGATTGGTTGTCTGAGTACCTCTATGGGTGTCTGAGTGTCTGTGTGGGTAGGTGATGAGTGAGTGGGTGAGTGAGTCAGTGGCTGTATAGGTTAGTGAGTGTATGCGTGTGAGCTGTATGAGTGAGTGAGTGTGTATATGGCTGTGTCAGTGAGTGAGTGCATGTCAGTGGTATATGGATGAGTAACTGGGTATGTGAAATGCTGTATAGGTGAGTGATGGGGTATATGAGTGACTGTATGGGTGAGTGAGTGAATGTGAGAGTGGCTGCATGGGTGAGTGTGTGCTTGTGTCAGTTACTGTTTAGGTGAGTGAGTACGCGTTAGTATCTGTATGAGTAAGTGAGTGAGTGTGTGTGTAACTGTATGGGTGAGTAAGTGGCTATGTTGTTGACTGTTTGGGTGAGTGAGTAGGTGTGTGAGTAGCTCTATGGGTGAATTACTCAGTGTGTGAGTGGGTGTATGAGTGGATATGTCAGTGGCTGTATTAGTGAGTGAGTGGGTGTATGAGTGGCTGTATGGGTGAGTGAGTGGATGTGTGTGTTGATCAATGAATCAGAGAGTGGCTGTGTAAGTACTGGTATGTGTGTGTGAATGGGTTTGAGAATGGTAGTGTGGTAGTTGGAGTGGGTGTATGAAAGGTTATATGAGGGTGTGAGTGGGTGCATCAGAGATTCTGAAGATGATGTCATTAGTGATGTCATGTGAGATGCCATCAGTGATGTCATCAGTGACGTCACTGACCATGTCATGAATGATGTAATATGTGAGGTCATAAGCAGGGCATTGCAGGGGCGCGAGCTATAGTTAGCTCATTAACTATTAACGGCTGAATTTCTCCTGGTTTTGTACGAGTGACACCTGAGCATAACTATAACATCTCTATGACCTTTGGTTTTTAATTCCATTTCCTAACTATAACGTCCCTGTAACCTTTGGTTTTTTCAGTGAATGCCTATGGTTTTTTAACTAATAGTTGTGTTTTCAGAGTGGTGGAGAAAGGGGTCTGGGCCTCTGACCAGCTCTCAAGAATCCCGCTGTGTACCCCCAAGGTCCCTCAGGAGTAAAGTGGACTTCGTCTCCTGACCAGTAGTGCACCTTGAGCCATGTTTGCAGAGTGGTGGAGAAAGGGGGCGTGGCCTCTGAAGACCTCTTAGCAATCCCGCTGTGTGGGACGTTTTGGAGATAACAGGAGGGGTAGTTGGCCACGTCCTTGTGGGCCAACTACCCCACCTGTTACCTCCAGTAAGTCCCACGCTGCAGGATTACTGAGACCTGGTGGGAGGCCACACCCCCTTTCTCTACCTCTCTACAAATGTGCCTCCTGGTGCACTAGTAGTAGGGGGATGACGTCCCCTTGGCTATTGAGGGTCCTTGGCAGCCAACTACCCCTCCCGTTACCTCCAGTAAGCCCCATGCAGTGGGATTGCTGAGAGGTTGTCAGAGGCCACGCCCCCTTTCTCCACCACTCTGCAAATGCCCCTCCTGGCGTACTACTAGTTGGGGGAATGAAGTCCCTGTTGCTCTTGAGGGTCCTTGGGGGCCAACTAGCCCTCTTGTTACCTCCAGTAAGACCAACACAGCTGTATTGCTGAGAGGTGGTCAGAGGCCACACCCCCTTTCTCCACCACTCCGCAAACGCACCTTCTGGTGCACTGCTGCTTGGGGGATGAAGTCCACTTTAGTCCTGAGGCCCCCAGTATATATATATATATATATATATATATATATATATATATATATATATCCACAGCAAAAGAAAATGTTGCGCGCTCTCAGGAACCACACAGAGATGTCAGAAACTGTCGATTTATTACATCATAAATTGCAACGTCACGCGTTTCGGCCGTCAATTGGGCATTTCTGCATGCATGAAATACCTCTCCAAAAGACCAGTGAATCACCTTGAACATACCAACATGATCATTGAAATGATCAGGTATTGTCTCAACAACAACTTTTTTCTATTTAATGGCAAAATTTACAAACAGATTCTCGGCACTGCAATGGGGACATGTTTCGCTCCCAGCTTTGCGAACCTGTTCCTAGGAGCCTGGGAAGAGGAGATAAGAAGAGACACCAAGCATAGTGAAGACTTTGGGAGGGTGATCATATGGCTGAGGTACATTGATGACCTCTTTCTGATATGGAAGGGGACAACTGCTGAAGCGACTGACTTTGTACGGAGATTGAACCTTAACAAGCTCAATCTGGTACTTACCAGCAATATCAGCGACAAAGCAGTTGAGTTTCTCGATATCAAGGTGGAAATTAAGAACAATCCCATCCACACGAGTCTGTTTAGAAAAACCACAGCAGGCAATAGCCTGCTCCACGCCATGAGTAGTCATCCGGATAAACTCAAGTGGAGCATCCCCTACGGGGAACTCCTTAGAGCGAAGCGGAACTGTAGCTCAGGGGAGTCCTTCCTGTCCGAGCAAGATATTATGCTCACTAGATTTGCCGAAAGAGGATACCCCAGGTGGGTACTTCGCAGGGCAGTGGAAAAAGTCAAAACTGTGAACAGGTTAACCACCCTGGAAGAAAAAGATGACACTGTATCCCCGGAGGACACCAATGACATAACTCGGGTCATTTTAACCTACAGTCGCAGTTCCAATGAAATCCAAAAAATCTTAGTTAGAAATTGGGAAATGTTGAGGAAAGATCCTGTCATTGGTACCACCATCCCTGATAGACCACGCATTACTTACAGAAAGGGACGCAGTCTGAGAGACATATTGGTACATAGCAATATCACCACAGTGGAGGACAATGGTATCGACTTGCAAGGTTTCTTCCTAAGCGGACACTGCAAAGCCTGCCGCAGCAGCCGCATGAGAAAAGAATTTCTCAATACCAACAACAACATCACAACACATATCCGTCAATTTCTCACATGCAGCTCTTCCTTCGTTGTTTATGCACTGGAATGCCCGTGTAATCTCCTCTACGTTGGGAGTACCACACACATGGCTAAAAAGCGGTCCTAGAACACATGAGGGCCATTACCAACAGGGATCACCATTATCCCATAGCCAGACACTTCGAGACATACCATTACTCTGATAGTGCCAAATTACAATATTTCATCATTGAGCAAGTAGAAATCCAACACAGGGGAGGCAACCGTGAATTACAACTGAGGAAGTGGGAATCCAGGTACATTATAGACCTAGGAACACGCTACCCAGGAGGGCACAATCTGGATGAGGAAATTGCCATACACTTGCATGAAGAGTAGTTTCCCATATCTGATCCGCAATACCTTTCTTGATTGGGTTATGTATCTTGTGTACTGTATTGAGAGACTTTTTCTTGTATTTTCACTGTCTGTCGCGATTACAGTAATTGATTTTTCATGAAGATATATTTCTCTATCTTTTTCAGGAGGAAAGGAAGGGACTGACTGGATTGGACCAGTTATTCTTCATGGGTCTCTACCCTTTTCTTCATGGCACCATTCTCCTGATGTTCCGGTCACCACAGCTAAGAATTCACTTCTTTTCTTTTCTTTACATATTTGTGCACTAGAGTGTATCACATTTTCACATTGAACTGTACACTAGAGCCTTTTGTTAATGCAGAGTTACCATTTTGCCATTTACCCACTTGGGGAAGGTATATTTTGTTTGTGTTTATGATACTGCCGCATACTGAATCGCTGCCACATAATGAGCATTGAGTAAGGTACTACTGGTATAATGCATTCTGGGCAATGTATTTTGTGTATTAAGCTGGATAGTATTGACACTAGGTCGTGATTAACACAGTGCCTATACCTGGCAGTCAGGTCGCTCCATACTTCCGCGTTATCTGACACTATGTTGTAATCGATCACGAGATGCAGCCATGACTTGTTTTTGGTGTATCAATGAAATCGACATCAGGTCGTAACGTATATAATAAATTGTATATATAAACATTTGTATGTAAATAAGTACATATAAATAATTGCATATGTTATATATTCACCTTGCAATCAGGCTATTCCATACGCCAGCAAGGAATGACATTATGTCACAACAATTCACGACAGTGTTTATTTTGTTTATTTTGGACCGCTGTCGGACTTGAATTGCGCCGTACCACACACACTACAAGATGGCGACTACATTGAGTTGGTAATCTTCTGTCCATGTCACCAATGACATTTAGTCCTATTACAATGTTTACATCCTGTATGTAATGAGGCTCCATTTGTTTTACACTTTGTGTGATCAAGGCCGCTTGACGGCCCGAAACGCGTCACGTTTATGATGTAATAAATCGACAGTTTCTGACATCTCTGTGTGGTTCCTGAGAGCGCGCAACATTTTCTCTTGCTGTGGATTTAATTACCGGTTGATCCGCCGGTCTACACGCCACCTCCCCAGGGTCTCCGGTTTCCAGTAGGAGCACTTCAGATTTGGGATATATATATATTAGCATTTTAGTCTAAACACTTTTGCAAATTGCAGCTGAGCACTAAGGACTAAGCTATAAATGTTGTCTTGTCAGTCGATGGCTGTGTGGTACCCCAAAATAAAGTTCATGCAAAACTAATTCTGAAAAGAGTAATCCATTTCAGTTTGTAAGTAGACTGTGTTCTTGTATTCATGGTAGTGTATGTCATATTGCTGGCACTGGCTTCAGGCCTTGTAACACCAGAGTGAAATAAAGAGATAACGTCAAGTTCTTCTTACAGGTGAGTAGTAAAGTCATAACTAACCAGGAAATCATACATAGGGTTAATATATATAGTAAAGGACTCATGTGTAATGCAGCTATCCAAAGACATCATACAAAAGCCGTTATCTTAGGTCATCAGTGGCAGCACAGGCAGCAACCAGAGAGAATCGCAGCAACACATACTGATTACGTGGAGTAATATTTTGGCCTACTTCTCTTTGCCTTCAGTTAGCAATGTCTGAATCCAAGAAATGAATGGAGTAACATGTTTAGAGGTCCTTCGATGGCTCTTGGTGGTAGAAAGGGCAACAAAATGTGCAAACATCTGTGAGAAGAAAGAAACTCCCTCATTGGGAAAAGCAGTCCTGCTTATCAAAAATGTCCTTGCTGCTAAGGAGTATATTCTTGAGATGCTTATTTCAGTTAGTGATAAACCCTCTATTGCCTAGAGTTGCTCCTTAATGCTTAGCATAAATAGTTCAGTTGTCAGCTAATGGATGGACTGGCAAGATAGCCCTCTGGATAGGTCCATTGCAGACATCTGCATGCAGCCTGGGGTTTTCCAACGTAGCCTCTTCGTTTGCATTTAATAAAATGAGAAATAGTGAGTTTGGAAGCTCTGGGAGATGTTATTGAAGTGTTTGGGGGTCTTTTCAGTGCTTCAAGGTGTTTTAAGGTGTTTAATGTTATTGTGACCTACTCTTCTTCTGTTAGCCTCTTTACAGTAGCTCAAAGCACCAAACGATTGCATGTGTCCACCGATGAAAATGTTTTTTCACTTCAGTAATAGTAGTATTGAGCCTCCCTTTAGCGTTTACATAGGTAAATATTCACACAACCCACCGTGCGCTTCTCAGTAGTCCCTAATTCACCAGAATATTAGGTTTTTACTCAGAAGGATAGACAGAAACTTGTCGAAAGCAGTTAGAGCTCTATTGCCATGTTGGTGCAAACAGGGCAGCCAGATCAAAAGCCATCAATTTTATCTATATTAAGTCTAGCATTAATTAAAAACATTGACACCGAAACATTTAAAAAAAGCTAGAGTGACAATGTAAAGTAAAATATTTAAAATAGACACTACCTGGGCCATGTAGGGCCTCCCAAATAATGCTTCAGAGTGTAAACAAGTCCAGTATTCATGTTTCCACTCCCTCCCTATCTGACAGAAGGGGCGAGAGTAGGACTGCATACTCACCATAACCGTCAGCATTTACAGTGGTGTTTGCTGACAAAGGAGACCGTAAAAAATAAGCACTGACAAAGCCAATCTGTCTGGTTTTAATGTGCTAACACATGTACACACAGGCATTCAGAGACGCTGTTCATTTATTTAGCATGCATAATTTCTATTGATTACATTTAAGCCTGCCCTATTGCCTTCACCAATCCTGGTTAAAAGTAGCAATAAAGGATTGCTTTCAGTCCAGAATCTATTTGGGAAATGAAGAATTACACGTGATGAACAGTGTGATAATTGTGCGTACTTTTCAGACGTAAATAATTCCACATGCAATTCCAATGAAAGCACTTCCTTGGAAGTGGAATGGTACACCAAACAGCCAACAGGATGAGAAGAGAGAGAGAAATCCTCTTTTTGGTGGAACCAAAGCCCATTCTATGTATATTTTTGAAGAATTTGTAAAAATATGTCTGGCAGACAGCTGCGCGGTCAAGCCATACCTTATAAACGGCTACTGGAATGAGTCCACTCTATGGCTTTGAACAGTTATGCTGCCTTGTACTTGCATTTCAGACCAGCCCCATGCTTCCCACACTCAGCTTGTCAATCAAGTGACCTCACTGGCGGGAATCCCGTTTTACCAGTTGTGAGACACTTTGAAGTAAAAAAAGATCTTGAGTATCTAGATTATCCCTGCACCCCTAAGCACTTCCAATTCCCCTCTAGCAACACTATAGGTATGTTAATTTGTACCCTTCCTTCTTTACTAAATTGCTCTGTAGTAACAGCACAATATTGTACACTGCAGGAAACAAAAGTGAACCAAACGTGAAATTCAACACATTTTGCGACAGACATTGTCGTTCTGTTTTGTATTTTATTGCACTATCTACATAGTGCTTAGCACCCCGATGGCATGAGATTGACAGTTTATATTCAATGCTACCAAGCGCTAATAAAACTTAGGGCCTCATTTAGCGCCTGATTCACAAAGGCCCTCTGCACTTGTGGCGGAGGCCCAGCAGTCATAGGAGTGTCTCCGCACTCGGGGCAGAATATCGCAATGGGAATTCTTATTGCAGAGGTTACACCCTGAGTGCGGAGACTGCCCCACTACTGCGGGGCCTTCGCCACGAGTGCAGCAGCTCTTTGTGAATCAGGCCCTTAGAGTTTCGGGGATGGGTTACTACTTCACATCGTGAGGGATAGCCCTCCCGTCCTATTACAAGTGTCATAGGATTCAAGGCACTTGTGATAAGGCAGACAGGAAATGCCCTAGGCTGTGATAGACTAATACATCCGCCAGCCTCAAAATCAGGCCTGTACTCAGTGCTTAATTTGAGTCGGTGGTTTCCGGTGCTCGGCACCGGCACATAATTGTTAGCACCGGTGCTTGTGACAGTCTGTCACAAAGAGGCACTGTCTGGCTCATTTAGAGATAACCACAACAACATGTAATTATTAGTTCAATATACATTAAGAATGACTATTACCTGCCTCCCACGCCATTCTTTTAGCTTTGGAGGCCTGAAATAGTCCGAATTGTCACACTTGTAGGAGTGTGATGGTTGGCAGCTGCGTTGTTACGATCATTGGCAGCGGTGGCATGGGCAATGTGTGGTGCAAGCCGCAGTTGCCTACTGACGAGAGCCCAGGCATTTTTTTTTTTTTTTTACAAATTAAGCACTGCCTGTACTCCATTCACAAATTGTAGTGAGAGATGACTTGGAGTTACGGCCAACACTGCTGACTTCAGAACTGAGAGAACCAGATTTGAGTCTCAGCTCAACATCCTGTGATTCTGGGCAAATCACTTAATATTCTCGTGCTAAAAAACAAGGGCATGCTCCCTTGCATAAAGTAACCGGTGCTCATGTAAAGGGCTCCAATACCTTCCGGTTGAGTCTGACATATCTACAGCATTGTCCAGGAAATATGTGTTGGGCCTTCTGGTATTGTAAAGGGCATGTCTCCATGGAATTCTAGCTTGTCCTGATTAGGTTGTCCTTCATTTGCCTTGTGTCATCACTGCGTGAACCCGAGTGACAGGTTGTTTTCATAGAGGCCAGCAAGAGATAAGGGATCAATCAATAGGCGCAGGGAACCCATTTCTCACTTTGACGGCCGTTAAGTGAGCAGCTGACTATCTTCCCATAAGTCTTTATTTTTTATTTTTTAAACAGATCGGCAAGTCAAAGTACATCTTACACTAGATTGCCAGTGTTTATTTTGGACATTTATATTAATATTACATTTTTTATTTCCTTTTTCTGGGTTCTCTTCGTTTTCATTTGAATGGTGCCTGGACGAAATATTTAAAATGAAAGAAAAAAAAATGAATCAATTTGCAAGAATCAAAAATATGTCATTAAGGTCGAAAATGCTAACTTTGGAAGAAATAAATGAGATAGGAACGGGCAAATGTTGTCCTTCAACTATAAATATATTTGTAAGCATTAGTATTATTTCTGACCAAATGTGTGGGACAAAACAGCGACTAAACATTAGAATACTTGTGTAATATTAATATTTGAGCGCTATGACTCACTGTGGCTCAGAATGAACATTGCTGAGTGAGAAAGGTGACAGAAGAGTTAATTTAAGATTGTAAACTTAGGGATGTAGGGGCATATTATCAAGAAACGGCGTTAAAATTATCGCCGCTTTAGCGGCAGAAAACTGCCGCTAAAGCGGCGATAATGGGCTTGATAATATGCCCTTGAGAATTCCAATAGAAGCCCATGTTCTGGTGTCAACATGGGCTTCTATTGGAATTCTCCAGGGCATATTATCAAGCCCATTATCGCCGCTTTAGCGGCAGTTTTCTGCCGCTAAAGCGGCGATAATTTGAACGCCGTTCTTGATAATATGCCCCGTAGTATCTTCACAAATCGACTAACATGGAGGACCTTTTAACTTGATTGGCATATTTTCGAAATGGCCATTTTTCAGCACATAATAAATGAACCATCTGGGCTCTTCAGGGCATGTCACCACTAGCAACATCAGTAAGTGACAATCTTGGAAAGTTTACTCTGAATTTATGTTCGTGTATTAAGAGAGAATGGTGATGCTTTCGATAATATACATTAGTTCAAATGTATAGTAGGATGTTTTACCACTGTACTCAGAGTAGCAAATGGCGGCAGATATTTCGATTGGTAGGGTGGGCATCTCAATCTTATTACAATTGGCCTCTTAATTCCGACGGGACAGGTTACAGGAGTGACTAGGAAATAGGAAGTCTGTGGAAACAATTCAGACCTGTTTTATTTCTCAACAAGAACTTTCTACTGTCCAATGCGGTGGTAAACTGGGTAGGTAACTGCAGAGAAGGAATGGGGGATTATTAGGTGATTTAGACATGGAATTACTAATTCACTAATTTATTCCTCATTACTCGGTACAATTTCAAGGTTGCCCTTAGATTATTTTAACCTGCACTCTGGAGTTAATGGGACGCTGGCTAATTTTAACTCAAGGGGTTCAGACTTACAGGGGGCGGGTCCAGGGCGCTCATAATTTGGCTTTTATTATGGAGGGATCTGGCTAACCTTGTAGCAGAAAATAGGTTCAGGTGCTTAGCTCTAAGATGGCTGCTTAGAGCAGAAGCCTCTTTTCTCTGTCTTCTAGAGGCTACTGACCTCATCTAGGAAGGCATACCAAAATTGTCTGCAACAATTTCTTCTAGTTGCTGTAAACCACCTTGTCAGTTCATAGTCAGACCACATAAGAGCGCTTGCTCATCTCTTAGAGAGCACCCCCTCTAATGCAGGAAGGCAGCCCTCTCCATTCTGATGCTTTCCTGTTGTATTCTTGGTTTCTGACCACACCTTTTTCTCCTCACCACCTGAGCACACCTTTGAAATGGGCTTTCAGCTCCACTCCTCTTCATGCTACAGCTCTTTTGTAGATGGCATCTCAAGCCCCTTTATTCAGTGACATACTTGAAATAATTGAGTACGTGCATGGTTTTAAATGTATCTCATTTAGGCAGGACCTTAGTTAAATATGCATATCATTGTAATATTGGTGGAGGGTGGTGTCTTGTTCAATTGTCAGCCTTCTTAGCATGTCCATGCATCTGATGTATATCAATGGAGCTAGCATGGAACATTTGAAGAATCCATATTTCACTGAAAGTGAGAAAGATTTGGAGGAGTTAGTCTGGAAGTACTGTTGTCTTTTTGTAAGGAATGAGGCAAATTACTTGAGTCAGTTGTAAGAAACGTCTATTAGTGTAGAGTGGATGTGAAGTAGTCTTGGTGGATGATAGTATTAAAGGCTACTGTCACGTGCTACGTGACACCTGTGCTGATCCATCAGAAATGGCAGGTATGTTTGTAATACATTTTGTATCGCCCTAAATGAATGCAGAGCCAACAACTGATCCTAATAATGCTCAGCACTATTTAAATGGCCTGCTCTTTGTCTTCAGCTTCCTATTATTTCCTTTCAGCTCTGACCTTTCCCCTTGTCCTTGAGTCCCTGTAAATGAGGCTATAGGCCAGGGTCTCACCTGCTCCACTGGTGGTACCGTTGAGGTCGAGCTATGACATCCATCAAGGGTTCAAGAAGGATGCAGAGAAAAGGACTACCTTCAAGATAATTTAGCAGTTGATATTCTAGCTATGAGATTTTTGTAGGAAATTCTTACAAATCCAATATTCCTGTAGAATACCATCTGGCGGGTATCACCTACGGTTTATTAGATTGCTGCCTCAGTGATGCAGAAAGGACAGAGAGCTGATTGATAGGTTTGCAGTATATTGTGTTGTGTTGTACTTCTACTGCTCTTTCAAACACCTTCTCCAGGAAAGGAAAGTAGATCAGGGTTTGGGAATTTACATAGTCATCAAGGATGTAGTTTTTAAGCCAATGCAGTATTTCATCAGTTTCTGAGGTGGAAGGGAACGTATTGGTGGAGTGGGAGGTGCTAACAATATAGCTTAGTACTGGAGGCAATGGCATTGGAGAGTAATTTGATGATGGATGGGGGATCATATAATTGTCGTGCAATGTTGTCTTAAGCCATCAAAGAATGACAGTTGCATTGCCAATGGTGAGATACAGAAAGGAATTTTAATGAACAATGTCTGGAGGTGGAATACAACAGGGTCATAGTTTGTTTGGTAATCTGGTGATGCATATGTTACTGTGAATGTTTTACATTTTATTATGGAAATGTTGTTGCTGGTGGCCTTCTGGATAGACTCGAAGATGAGTTTATGTTGGAGGATTTGCACAATGTGTGACTGCTAAAATCATCAATGAATCTCTTTCCCCCTTTGCCTATTCATTTTTCCAATCCAATCACTGTTTCCTCAGTTAATGCCTCTGTTCATCATGCACTCTGCTTCTGACCACTGTTTGTTCCCTATCTTTCCATTTAACAAATGCTCTTTCTCTCTCATTTCTTCTCTGTCCCCATTCATCCACCACAGGCTATCTATCTCATCTCTCCCACTCAACAAAGGGAGGAGAGGTACTCGAGCCCTACCCTACCTTCCTCCCATATTAATAAAAAATGCACTGTAGGTAGGTAGAGCTAACATATGTCGTGTCTGTCTACTTGCTTCTATTTGTCAGTTCTCCTGGGCCAAGCAAGGCCCTCACGCATATATTGTGGCATGCTTCATCATCAAACTTCCCACACCCGGTTCATTATATAAACTTGGGTGGGTTCTACCAATAATGTAGGAGTAAGGAATTCTTTTCATATTATGGCAGAGAAAAAGAAATTAAAACAGTCTGATCCTAATATGGAATCGTATAAACACTCTAGTGACAATTGTGCAAGTGCTTATAAAACCCAATGCAAATGTTTGTTATTGTTTTATGGTTTGGTGTGTTTTTGGCTTTTTCCCTTTGGTTGGGCTATTTGCTCCTAACCTGGTGTACGTGGGAGAGTGTTGCCCTGTAGTCACGCTTGCCTCACGAGTCAGATACTACTGAGAGTTTCCAGAAGGAGTCGTCTGTGACACACTCTGTGTCTTGGACCTTTGAGGCAAATTACATAGTTGTTACTAGAGTGTTTATAGGATTCCATAATAAGTTAACCAGTCCAATAGTAGGACCATCGTAGACAGAGACCAACACTTGTCTTGCTGAAGGCTGTTGACCCTATGGGCATCAAAAAAACATCCGAAACATGTCGACCCAATAGGATGGATGGGCATTAATACACACTTTTCTATACACTTAGCCAGTAGACAATTTTTAATTCAGCCAAGACGTCCAAGAATAAAAAATAACATAGATGATACCCATAGACTGTTTTAACTTCCACTTTCTCTAGCAGTATATTGAAAATTGCCTTGCCCCCACATTAGTAGTAGAGCCCACCCATGTTTACAACCATGAACTGGGTGTGGGAAGTCCGACGATGAAGCATGCCACAATATGTGGGTTCTCCTAGGAGAACTGTTCCATTGAAGTAAGTAGGCACATATGACATACGTTAGCCCTACCTACCTACAGTCTGTTTAGTATCTCATCATTTCTCCTCCTTTTCATGGCTTTCCATTCACTACCACATCCATTCTGTCCCATCTTCTTTCAGCCTGTCCTGCAATTCACCACCACCTCCATTATGCCCATTCTCCCTTTCGTCTTTCTCTCAGTGCACCTCCATTTTTTTGCCTCTTCTCTCCTTCTTTCTATGTGAAACAAATTAGGAGAGGCTCTTTGTTGGTGGTCTTCTCCTTCCACCTTTTCGCTCCATTGTCCTTTACAAGTTTACTGTCTCACCTTTCCTTTTCTAATTTTTCGATTTATTAGAGGATCTCATGCCTCTTTCTCATCTTAAACCTTCATTCATCATATTCTCCCAGAGACTTCTTTACTCACTGTATTTCTGCGTTTATCTAAGGCTTCCCAGCCTCATCCCCTCACCCGCTAGAGGAATTCCATCTAGTCTCTGCTCTTCCATTCATCAACAGATCCAGGTGTCTCTTTTGATACTCTCCACGGATCACAATGCCAATCAAATCCAATCAAAACCATATACCACAGACTCTCTATCTTTCTTTCTCATTCTGTACCTTCAGTTATTGCTAACATTTTACATACACTGACTTCAATGGCCCTACTGGCTGTACTATAGAAGGACAGCGATTTATCTGGGGTTTAAACTCACATAAATACTTATAGTGCACAAAAAGAAAGGGAGGATAGAGGAGGACGTTAGTTAATTTGTTTTGTCACCTGAATTGTAGACCTTAGCAGCTGGAGACTTGGATCCTGTCACTGGCCACACATTCCTAAGGAAACATATGGGGCCTAGGAGTCTCACGCCTTGATTTTCATTAAGTAAAACTAAAATTTACAAAGATTTATTGGACATAGTGGAAGGGCTCTAACATAACTATCCCCGCTAGAGACAGAGAAGCGTACCCAGAAGATAAGGTTTAACAAGTCGCTTTTCTGCATTACTAAAAACATATTTTTAAACCACTCTGCTTAGAAATATTTTAATACCAAATTTTAAAATAAAACAACAATACAATTGTTTTCTTTTCCGGTTAATTTATATTGATGCAGAATGTTAGTTCAGAAATTGTAAACCGTATTTTTTAAACATAACACCTATTACATAATGAACATTGAAATAAAACATGATATTTAAAATAACAAAATGTCTACAGGGTATGTTATAAATGATACATATGTGTTTGTGTGTGTGCTGCGAGTGTGATGAGAGTTTGTTTATATGATTAGGGGCATGCACTGCTAGAGTCCTGCCATTTGGCATGTGCTGAAAGTATGTTTGTGTTCCGAAAGTGTGTCTGATCTGATGGATCATTGTACACTGTGAATTCTAGCAAGAGAGAGGGTTGCAGTAGTACAAACGATGATTAATTACCTAAAAAGCATGCTATGGCTCAACCAAGGTGATTCTGACAGCTCTGGTATCAGAGACATACTGGAAGGAGGGGCGATGAGTCAACTTGGTGAATCCTGCATAATACAAAAGTTTTGAAGGATGACAATGTATCAACCAGTAGGATTGGGATTCAAAAAGTTTGTATGAGAATAGCTTTGGTAAGTCAGCAAGGTTATCTTGACAGCAGTAGGGCGGGATGGTGCGGATTGGAGGATTGCCACTCAAAAAATAACAACATTATTTTGTACTTATGCTCACAGTTCTTTGTTCTTGACAGCATCACCGCTAAATATTCACAAAGAACTTTATATGTGCAAAGTCAGGGAATGGCAGCCAATATCACTTACACTTAGAAGTTTGGCAGAAAAAGCTCAGTCTGCAATGAAGTGTGTCTCACAATTATTTGCAACATTCTGTGAACTCTAAATGTTGAAACAATTGACACCTCCTACCGTTTTCAAATGAACATTTGACCTTCAGCTTATTTAGATGTTTGTTGTTTTCAGAATGGATAAAACTAGCTGAGTTTAAGATTGCACACCTGCCTAAAGATTTGGCAAGCTATGGGTAGTTTAGTTATTTTTTCAGGAGAGGGGAGGCAGGATAAAATTATGCTACCACTAGGGCACAACAATTTAGGGTTGTCATCAGTTTAAAATTGTGTGTGAGATTCTACCACACAAGTGTTTTCCACTAGAAGTGTAATAAATTAATGTTTGAAGAGGAAGCAAAGAGGTGTGTTAAAGGCAAGGCTCTCAAGGTTCCCAAGTCCATGTGTTATTAGCTTATCTAGTCTAGATTTGTACCTTGCATTCTGGGAAGTGTAGTCTTGATTTGGTAATTGGATAATCATAAATACAGATCCCTGACTGCAAGTTAAAAACATGGATTGGATGAGCTGCTTATGTGAGAACTCAGGGGTCTTGAGAGCGCTCTAAAGTGTAGGGGTTGGATCTGAAAAGGAAAAGATATACTGCAGCTATGATGACCAATCTCACTTAATACCCTTAAAGCGATGTAGAAGTACTCTCACAATGCTTGCTAGTAAACACCTATCTTTGAATGCCCATAGCACTGTGGTGGTCAGCCTTGTGTCAAGAATCAAGTTCAACTCAACCTGGATTCCAGGTGAGTCCTTCACAGAATCTCCTCATAAGCCACAGCAAACCATCACCAGTGGTTCCTCCATGGGGCGCTGTGAAAGGCGCCGCCCCTCTCCCTACACAGCTGCAGAAAGCTAGAAAAATAAAATGGTAATAAAAGGATTTTATTATCATTTTATTTTTCCGGCTTTCTGCCGAACGGAGAGGGCAGGGCAGGGCCAGAGCGCCATTGCTACTGATAGGCAGCAATGATGAGTGGCCTCTTCAGTATGAATTGCGCATGTCGGTTTGGCCTGCTACCTTGCTACGGCCAAACAGACATGCGCAATTCAACCTCTCCAACCCACCTGAATTAGACAGCTAGGTTGGAGAGCAGGCACAGGTCTTCAGTGCTCTTCAGAGCGCTGAAGCAGCCTGCTCCAGCCAATCCAGACACTTCTCTCATGCAGCATGAGAGCAGTGTCTGGATTGGATAAGGAGCTACGAGACCTCGCGCTGGAGGAGTCTGGTGCCGGTGAACACCGAGGATGTGCTACAGGCTAAGAAGGTAAGTGAAACATTTTTTTCCGTGTTTAAATGTAAATGTTTATTTGTATGTTGTTTAATTTGTTTTCTGTCGACGCACCATTTTTGTGGGTCACAAACCGCCACTGAAAACCATGAGCAAGACTATAAGCAAAAGGGTAGAGGTATGAAACAGAACTCCCCCCCTCACGTTAAGTCGCAAATGCTTACCTCCTGCATAAGCAGCAGATGCTGTAACTGGTTCTAGATAGAGGGCAGGTGCCCAGGCCCTCCGAAGGAGTGCCGCGGCCTGCCAAAGGTACATTACCAGGTGGAAAGCAACCTTCTGTTCTCTTTTTTAATGCTTGATCTGGGGCCTATTCTTTGGGTGGAAATGTTTAACTTTCATGACAGCAAACAGAGTGTCTATATGCAAGTGTATATGTAACAGAATTGTGAATTCTGCAGTGAAGTGAAGTGTTGTGAAGTGTTGGAGGACGCTGGTTTGAAACTGTGCAAGGGAATCTCAGCATTTCATCCTTCTGAGAATAATAAAATGGGTATCACTGAGTCAACTAGCATGAACACTTCTATAGTAGTTTAAAACAGAAAAATACACTGTGGCTGCTACATAAATAATGGGTGTATGTCACTGCACATAATAAAACAACTCTCAGAATGACTGAAACACATCAAATAAAGTGCTTTTTAAAACGAAAACACATCATAGAGCTATGCAAATATCTTAAAGATTGCTGGAAAATCATGCAATATTGGTGATCATTCAGATTTAGGCAAGGATTTTGTATAGCACTATTAAGCATGGCTTTTTCAAAGCACCTTAGCTTTTTCATTTTAGTAACTTTGAGCTATATTTTTAAGCACTATTGTCCGCTTGCACTGTACTGTTGGCTGAATAATTGTGCTTAAGCAGAGTGCTGTACCTATGTTTTCCTGAATAAATAAGGTTTCTTTCATTGTTGGTTAACTTATTTATGTTAAGTTGAATCCTTTAAATGTGTAAGGCTGCAGATACTATAAAGAATGTGCACTTGTTTTTGTGAATGTATATCCATTGATCTAACCACACATTCTTTGGTACACGTGCACAATCGTAGGCTCAGATGCACTCGGTTAGATGAAATATACATTGCAATGTATCTGAACTTGTTTGTTCGAATGTACTACTTTTTTCAAAGAATGCCCAATACTTTGAACTAGACAGTTACCAAACTTTCAAGTCTTGATCTGGTACTGGAGGCTATGGTATACTGCTCAACAAATGATTTTAAGATACTTATCGACACACATTTTTTTACTAGTTTGCTTTCCAGCTGAAAATCACTTTAAAGTAGCACAAAGCGGTTCATAGCGCTGCTTTGCATTAATTAGTGCCAAGGGGGTGATTCAGGGGTGGTGCATGGGCGCTCTCATGCAATCACCCAAGGTTTCTGATGCAAAACCCTGGGGCATATTAGCAAGAAGAGGCGATAATCATCGCTAACCCTGCTTAGCGTGATTTTTTTTATCGCCGGCTATTGCTGGAATATATCGCCATGCTAACGCTGTATTAGCAACGATTAGCGCTATGGCGATGAATATTCCAGCGATAGCGGGGGTAATGGGCCAACATCGCTGAAAAACCAGCGATGTTGCATGGAGAAGGGAGAACACCTTGCTGATACGACCCTGTGGTCGTATCAGCATAATCCACCCCCATGTTAGGTATGGCTAACACCTGCTAATTGCAGGTGTTAAATAAATGGCGATGACCCCGGTTAGCGTGACTTTTCACGTCGCTAACTGGGGCCATGGCCACCTTGCTAATAGGCGATAGGCCTGTTAGCGAGTGTTTCCCAGGTTTGTTCGTCGGGAACGCCCACTTTGCATGTCATTAGCGATAAATATCGCTGACATGCAAAGCGGTAAAAAAACGGGCGCTAATGCCCGCAAACTGTCGCTAACTGCTGTTAGAGACAGTTTGCTGATAGGGCGATATAAATATCGCCGCTTTAGCGGCAAAAAGTGCCGCTAAAGCGGCGATAGTGCCCTTGCTAATATGCCCCCCTATTTACTAAAGAAAGTGGACAGGGTTCTTGCATAACAAAATTGCACCCACTTCAACCAGGCGCTAATATAAAGAAATGCTTTTATTTCTCTTTTCTTTTCCAACTTTGCATGTGTGCTGCACTGTACAGCACGCATAGAAGCTGGGAAAAGTTTTAAAGTGAGTCTAAGCATAGTATTTTGTACTGGAAGGGTACACCCACATTAAGCACAAGTCTTGAGCACATTTAAAGTGTTTTTCTTAAACAGAAGGGACAGATTCCACCATTTATTAAGGTGCACATGGGCCAAGTATATTATACTCACATGTCAAATTTTCTGAAAACAACTTTGAGAAATTTGTGCTTTAAGATGATCTACCCCAGGAATTTAATTTCCATTTGAATTAGCATACCAATGGTGTCCTAGCACTGGAATTCACTATTAATAATCCTTTAAATTCTAAAAATATTGGTTTTAAGTGCCTTGCAAAATGAGGGCAGATCTTGATTTTGGTGCAAAAACACAAAATCACTCCTTTATAAGTTAATGCACGCCCACCTAAACAAGGACATCTCAAAATGATTTCTTATAAAGAGTCTTTTGTCCAGATGCAGCGATGCCTTTGTGAATTATTCATAAGGCTCTAAAAGAAAATATCTTGGCTACTGAGAGCCAATCCAGCTTTGCCAGATGATAAGATATTGGTTCAGGTGTTCCCAAGTCCAACAGTAGTCGAGCAGCCATATTCTTTTCTATCTGAAGCCTAGTGATCAGAAACAGATGCTTTAAAACAAACCTTTTGAAGCCCATGGGACAAAATGGGGGAATCGTTCTCAATATTCTAAGGATGAGACAACAGGTACAGGTCAGTTTACTTATCTGGTGATTGAAACTTAAACCTGAATCAAACATAATATGCAGATTGTGTTCTATGTTCACCAGCAAGGGTACAAGTCAGAGGTTGGGGTTCACTATGAAGAGGTCCTGATTGAGGGGGAGTCCCTGTATTATTATCACCTACATCTTCAAAATGTTTAATTTTAACATGTTAACTGTCATCCAGTCTGCTACACCTGTTAGGTACTCTTTGCAGTGAGAGTCAGTGTTTGCCACAGAATCATCTAGATGCACCAAGATTTGTGTTCTGCCTATACATGCATAGAACAGAAGGCCAAACTGCCTGATGTTGGAACAGAAACGTCCTCCACATGGTAATGGATGTGTACCCCTGCCCTGAGTCCCCAAATGTACTGATGTCTGTATCCTTAATGCTGATTTTTGTTGTCATAGGCAAACATGGATCTTGCGCTGGAACAGGCACCATGACATAGGCCTGTCTCATGGATTGCGGTCTTGTTTAACTGGGTGAGACACCCAAAGTGCTACCCTCATAGTGGAGGAAGGCTAATGTTAGTTTGAAGTTAAGCAGCACTAGCGCGGTGGTGGCAGCATATTGTGTAGTAATTAGTAGGAGTGAACAGGTCCTCTTTAACCTGTGTCACTGGAGTGAGGCCTACAGATTCACACATATTAGTTTTGCTGCTGTGTGCTTAACTCACTCCTGGCCTACATCGGTTTGTGTGGTGTGCTGTGCAGTGAATGAGTGGTGTACCTCCGTTGGGTGTTTGTGTGCCTGGGGAAGGGTAAAATACAGGGATAATGGAGAACTGTGCAGTGTGTGCATGCTAAATGTATGTGCTGAGTGTGTATGTGGATCTTTTTTGAGGTAAAAATAGTCCCGGCAGAGGCGGCCATTTTGGGTAGGTTGCCACTCTAGTCTTCTTCTGGCAAACACTTTACGCGTGAAAACGCGGAAGTTTCACCACACTTAACCGGGTTCCCAACACCTACTCCTCGTTCAACGGAGCCACGGCGAGGCAGTATCTTGGGCGAGTGAGCGACCTTGACGAAGTGAGTACAGCACAGCCGTTTGTTACCCCCTGAGACTACGAGCATTTTCCTAGTTTTTTAAGAAACGCATGGCGTTCTTATATTAACTACCTCTCTTTTTCAACAGTGTGTGACTACAGGCGCTCCTCCCCTCCTGTGAAATTGCTCATGGGGCTATAGCTTGGTATTATAAATGTACGTTAAATTCTGTTACTCATTATTTGTAGAGGCATCATGATACATCACGCCACAAATATATGACCATGACGATATCTCCCAATTTTCAAGGAGACAGATCCAAATTACGCTTGATTGCAATAGAGTGTGTGTTTTATGTTTTTTGTTGTGACGTCTGGTATTGTTTTGTTTGTTATTCATGGGCAGCACAGCACCCACTTAATATAATAACTGCGCTGCATATAGAGAAAAATATATCACTTCTCTTACAGATTTCCACTAAAGGGGTGGTGCGATCCAGAGACTGTTCTCAAGTATTGTAATATATTGATGTTTTTTATCCTTCCAGACTTATTTAAGGAACCATACCTATCAGAGTATAGTATCAAGTGCATGCCATTTTTTATATGCATTATTCCTGCTTGATTTAGTAGCAGACCACATTGTTGTTTTCATATAAGAGTGGTATAGGGATCTTCTAGGGTCCTGATGAGAAGCCATGGGGATGGCTTCGAAACATGTCGACTAAGGAGGTGGTAGCTCATTGTAGCACAGTACCTCCACTCCCCACTTTTAATAATACCAGCTAGAAGGAACATTAAAATTTACTTTTCCACATAGCCAGGTATTTTTTAACATACTCCACCATCTACACGTTTGACCCTTCCACTCTCACTCCTCCATCACACATAGTATATTCACTACTAAGTGCTCCACGTCTTCGTGGGTCGTAGCACGCCCCGTCCCGCAGCCGGGCGGGAAGAACCCGATGATGAAGCATGCCATCAAGGGTCCTTTTGGTGGGTGAGGGTTATTTTAACAAAGCATTGTGCTCCCCTATACGTCAGTAGGGACACACAATTCACAAACAGTGATAAAACACATTGGAAGGATATCTTCATTTCGCTTTATCTAAGGTGGATTCCTTATGGTTTCTTTATGGTTTATTGAGGAGGACGAGTCCACCTCGTATTTTCTTTACCTCTTCACTCCCTCCTTTGTTTTTGAGTGTGTATGTGCCTGTGAGTAGTACTGTACATGAAGGATGAAGTGTTGTGCAGTGCGTGCATGTTAAATACATGTGCTGGGTGTATGTGTACCTGTGAGTGGTATGGTACAGGAAGGATATAATGCTGTGCAGTGCGTGCATGTTAAAAGCAAGTGATGGGTGTATGAGTGCTTATTAGCGTACAGTACATGAAAAATACAGTGCTGTGCAGTGTTTGTATATTAAATGCATGTACATGATGTATGAGTGCCTGTGGATGGTGCAATACATGGCAGACTATGGGTTTCATTTTGGGAGACCCACACTCACATGGTGAAACATCAGAAGGTAGAGGAATTCTACCCGGATAGAGCTGTGTTTTGATGCATTCATGTAAGGGGGTTGGGACACACACTTGAGAGGGGAGAGCCAGGCTTCCCCCGTACACCTCTAAGGGTGCTCTTTGATTCAGTGAAAGGTCACAAGGAGGGGGCTTGGGCACTACTCAGGAAGGAGATGGGGCTGATAAGAGAATCATAAAGCATAGGGCTGAGGCCCAGGGATACCCTTTTCATACAAGTGTCACCATGGCTGACATCCAGAAATGAACTCTAGTCACTCCCATGGCCTGTGTTATGGGCTATAAGCTTTGGAGCCACTCTTGCTGTGACAGACTGCTTTCAAGAGGAAGAGAGAGCAGAGAAGTGGGCATTTCAAAAGGAAGCAGACCCCAAAAATAAACTTCAAGGACTCAGACTCTACATCACATTTGGTGTCTGTAAATGGACAATAAGGGGGGAGCTTGAGACCCCCAAAATTGTCATCTTCCATGCAACCAGATGAACTGTGTGAGGGAGGGGAAGCTCTGCTAGACTTCTACCTATGATCAGGACTGGGGGCCTAGGCCTACTAGTCTCACTGCTGGGTGACGGGAGATCGCCCAGGGAATCCAAGACCACCTGCCCTGGAGCACCAGCTCCTGCCTGCTTGCCAATACCAGTGTACACTCTGGAGAAGAGGAGAGCTTTGGAGGGAGCAAAGTCAAGTGGGGAGCCCTGTCAAGTGGACTCCCTTTGCCGGAGGAGTGCCGCCATGGATTAAAACTGCCATGTGGTGAGGGCCATAGCCTTGTGCAGTAGTGGGCCGCGACCCCATATATCATGAGGGGGTGTCTCCTAGTGCTTCACTGTGCCGAATAGCCCCGAGCCAATGTACCGCAAAGGTACAGTGACTCAGTATGTCGGAGGGGGTCAACGGGACCAGCAAGACGTGTGACCTGGTTAGAGTTGGACTTACCCTGCAAGGAGAAGCCGGATAGGACCTCTGGTCGATGTGGAGGTGCGACTGCATTTGAGGAACTCCGCGACCACTGAGTGCAGCCTGCCTGGGCTGCGTGCAACAAACTCACCTGTGAATAGCTGCTGCCGCATTAACACCCGTGGACGAGGCGCACCCAGGAACTCTGGTCGCACTGATCCTGCGAGGTGTGGGTAGGACTGATTTGGGGCCAATCGGCCCTGTGGGAATTTGCTGCTAGATAGCACTGTGGCGCTAGGACACTGTTGACTTAAAAATAGAGTGAGAGAGGACTCTTGAAACTCGGACTACTAGTGGGTCTCACCTGAATGTTGCCTGTGGTGAATGGGAAATAACCACTATCACTGGGAGTGAGAAGGGAGTGGGACCCGGGGAACTGTCTAAAGAAACACTAGAGCCCTGACCTCAGGGGGACTGTATAGTTGTTTGTGATTGTTGTATTTTCCTTTTCAGGATATACTGTAAAATAAAAATACTTTTATCACAAAAGTAAGTATTTGACATTTGACAATCATTTATTGCTGCTGCAAGCATGTTGAGTTGTGAGCCCGTATTCACCCCCCTGTATCAATGTACAAAGAGAACCTTGGACTGCTCAAACCTCGCTAACCCTGAGAGTCAAGTGTTGAAGGAGTACTTGGCCCAGTTGCTCAGGATCAATAGTAGGTCGTGCCCCGGGACATCAGGAATAAAAGGCCCCAGCCCCCACGGTTCGGCCCAGTAACCCCTGCTTGCCCAGCGGCCCTCTGAACAGGGTTCTGACACCTGATCAGTGTATTAATTTAGCTGTGTATGTATTAAATAAAGTAGTGCTCATTGAAGACTCTTGTGGCACTCCATACGTCAGAGAAGTAAAGTCCTATGCATATAGCATCTATAAATAAACCCCACGTTAGAATAATGCGCAATAACAGACTTCAAAAATTCATCTTTTAAATCATGAAATCCTTGTTTAACGTTCACCAAACTTTGTATGTGTCACCACACATCCATCTAAGCAGGCTTTTCCATATTTGGTTAACTTTAGTCAAAGATGGCAAAAGGTTAGCAAAAAGTGGATTTTGAAATACCTTTGGAGAGTGTAACTTAACTTAACTTTAGTGTCACCACTGTACTATATTATTGTACCACTATATCTACATGTCTGTATGTATATAGGATAGGCAACTGTGAATCATGTTTCTATATAAAGTGGTGAAGCCTGGCACTTTGTATATTTGTTTTTAGTCTTATCGAGTTGCAAAGTTAAAAAATGAACAGGTGTGAAAAAGGGAACATTTCCACTGCTGCACACAGTCACAAGAATGCTGCGTGCCTGCCATTTCCTATGGGTTTTGAGGAGCTGCGTACCTGCCTTTCATCTGGTGGTCCTAAAGGTGGCCTTCTGGCAGATGTGAAGAGGAAGTATGCATATTTGTCAGGTGGAGCTATTGAGATTCACTGCTGTCACTCCACTGAGTGATAATAGGTAACACAGTTTGTAAATATGAGCAGAACACCATAACATATTATCTGTTATGCATTTTTTAACAGTTTTAACAATTACGAAAGTAAATAACTCAATTCAATTCTATAAATCTTTATTCGGCTTAACCAGCCATAAAAGAGTGCAAAAAGGGCATTCAGTGCATCAATAACAGCAGCATCGATTTCCAGCCTAGGACAGATGGCCGTACAGTAACATTACATACTTAATTAAAATTCAGTTGCTAGGTCAAACGTGATGGCTTCGAGTGCCAACCTACAATAGCTGAACAGACACTTAAGAACATTATGAAAGGAAACTATGAGCTATGTCAATTCCTAAATTAAGGTGCTTTTCTAGTGGCCTTTATAGCCGCTAAGCAGACCTCCAGGATTTCCCAATTGATTAAAATCTATAACCTTTAAAAGTGCAAATTATTTAAAATTAAATAAAAACAACCTAATATCAATTCATAATACCACTAGGGTTTACAAAAACATTATCACAACATATTACAGTTCTGAACAATGTGTTAAAAACAATTCATAAAATACCAGGTACATGTGACGCTTTGCATACGTAATTACGGTGAGACAGCTCATGGAGTTCTTATACATAATGTTTCCTAATAGCCAAAGATACTTTTATTTAATTGGCTACCGCAATACAGATATCAGGAGTGGCCAGTGAGTACAAACATTTAAAACCATCAATATATGTACAAGGGCGAATTTTCTTTAACAGTGGGATTTCAAATTTACTCCTTGCCGTTTTATATAAAGTGCAGAATAAGATAAAGTGCAAAGTGCTTTGGCTTGTGAGATTATCACAAGGACAAGGTGAGAGATCATCCGCCCATCCACTCTGGCGTGGAAACGCCAACAAAAAATGCACAGTACCTAAGCGAAATCTAGTTAAATAAAATCTAATCTACAGATTAGTAGTGACCTTGACTGGTAGGTCGCTCCCCCACCACACAGCTCCGTCTGTGTACCCTGCTGCTGCCCCTGATTGTGCTCGTTTTTTCCTTTCTGTGCCCCCTTGCTGCCCCTGATTGTGCTCGTTTTTTCCTTTCTGTGCCCCCTTGCTGCCCCTGATTGTGAGCGTTTTTTCCTTTCTGTGCCCCCTTGCTGCCCCTGATTGTGCTCGTTTTTTCCTTTCTGTGCCCCCTTGCTGCCCCTGATTGTGCTCGTTTTTTCCTTTCAGTGCCCCCTTGCTGCCCCTGATTGTGCTCTGCTTTTTCCTTTCTGTGCCCCCTTGCTGCCCCTGATTGTGATCGTTTTTTCCTTTCTGTGCCCCCTTGCTGCCCCTGATTGTGATCGTTTTTTTTCCTTTCTGTGCCCCCTTGCTGCCCCTGATTGTGATCGTTTTTCCTTTCTGTGCCCCCTTGCTGCCCCTGATTGTGATCGTTTTTCCTTTCTGTGCCCCCTTGCTGCCCCTGATTGTGATCGTTTTTTCCTTTCTGTGCCCCCTTGCTGCCCCTGATTGTGATCGTTTTTTTCCTTTCTGTGCCCCCTTGCTGCCCCTGATTGTGATCGTTTTTTCCTTTCTGTGCCCCCTTGCTGCCCCTGATTGTGATCGTTTTTTCCTTTCTGTGCCCCCTTGCTGCCCCTGATTGTGATCGTTTTTCCTTTCTGTGCCTGTTTCCCGCCGCTGCGCCCCTGCGGCCCCGCCCCTCACTGCCCATTCGCTGCCCCATTCCCTGCTCCTCCCTCCCACCTCCCCATTTATGGCGGCCGCTGCGCGGCCGCGCCGCTGGCGCGCCTAAGGCGAGCCCGTCTGCGCCCGTCCGCGCCGTGGCTGCGCCCAGCGCCAGACCCCCTGGTCCGGGCATCCCCCGCGCCCGCCACATCAACAGACGCCGATACGACGCCAGCACCCTCCACGCACTCAACCCCGGATAAGATCACGCCTGCTACCAGGCCACCCCGAAGCGCACCCAAGGGCCCTTCACCTGCCGGAACTGCAGCTTCGCCAGCACCCGCCCCGCCAAACCACCGCCCAGGAAAGAACCCAACTACCTCAGATGCATCCTCCTCAACACCCGCTCCGCCCGCAAACACGCCATCGAACTCTGGGACCTTCTCGACTCAACCTCCCCAGACGTCGCATTCCTGACGGAGACCTGGCTGAATCCCGCTTCAGCCCCCGACATCGCCATTGCCATCCCGGACGGATACAAGATCACCCGCAGGGACCGCACCAACGGAGTCGGAGGAGGCATCGCCATCGTCCACAGGAACACCCTCAGAGTCTTAACCAACACCGACGACACCCTCAGCACCGCCGAACACATGCACTTCCAGATCCACACCGATCCCAACACCACCCTCAGAGGCACCCTCATCTACAGACCCCCCGGACCCCGACCACAGTTCAGCGATTCCATCGCTGACTTCGTCAGCACACACGCCATCGCCTCCACGGACTACATCCTCCTCGGGGACCTGAACTTACACCTCGAGAACAACAAGGACACCAACTCCACCACCCTGATCGACAACCTCGCCACCCTCGGACTCAGACAGCTCGTGACTACACCCACCCACGCCGCCGGCCACACGCTAGACTCCATCTTTTCCGCAAGCCCACACGTCTCCTTCAACCACACCTCCGAACCCCACTGGACTGACCACCACTGCATCCACTTCACCTACAAGAAGCTCACCACGCACCACCGCACCGAACAAATGCCTCGCCGCTGCTGGAGCAGAGTCACGGAAGACCAGCTAACCACAACCCTCGCCCTGAGCCCACCCGCCAAACCCTCCGACCCCGACACCGCCGCCCGCAACCTCAGACAGTGGATCGACGACTGCGCCAACACCCTCGCCCCGCTCAAGAATCCGCCCAACAGCCACACCAGCAAGAAAGCCACCTGGTTCACCGAAGACCTCCAGGCCTCCAAACGAACGGACAGCGGAGAAGATCTGGCTCCACGAACGGACAGCGGACAGCTACGCCGCCCACAAGAGCGCCACCCGCAATCACCATCACCTCATCAGATCCGCCAAAAGGGCCTCACTCAAAGACCGCCTAGACAACAACGCACACAACAGCAAAGAGCTCTTCAACATCGTGAAGGAACTCTCCAACCCCAGCTCCAACACCAACGACATCCAGCCGTCGCAAGACCTGTGCGACTCACTGGCCACCTCCTTCCACCGCAAAATCGCCGACATCCATGACAGCTTCAACACCACGACCGCCCCGGCAACCACCGAGACCACTGCCCCCACAACCACCAACCGCCTGCTCTCCTGGACCAACATCAACGACGAGGACACCAGCGAGATCATGAACACCATCCACTCCGGTTCACCGCTAGACCCGTGCCCTCACCACATCTTCAACAAAGCCAGTACAGCCATTGCGCCCCATTTCCGGAAAATAATCAACATCTCCTTCAAGACAGCAACCTTCCCGGAAAGCTGGAAGCACGCCGAGATCACCGCCTTACTCAAGAAACCCAAGGCAGACCCCAAGGACCTCAAGAACTTCCGACCCATCTCTCTTCTCCCGTTCCCCGCGAAGGTCACCGAGAAAATCGTCAACAAACAACTGACCCGCTACCTCGAGGAGAACAACATCCTGGACCCTTCCCAGTCCGGCTTCCGCAGCAACCACAGCACCGAAACCGCTCTCATCGCCGCCACCGATGACATCAGGACCCTGCTAGACAACGGAGAAACAGCAGCCCTCATCCTCCTGGACCTATCAGCCGCCTTCGACACGGTCTGCCACCACACACTACGAACACGCCTTCACGACGCCGGGATCCAAGAGAAGGCCCTGGACTGGACCACATCCTTCCTTTCCGGCAGAACACAAAGCGTCCGCCTCGCCCCTTCCGATCCAAGGCCACCAAGATCATCTGCGGCGTACCCCAAGGCTCCTCCCTCAGCCCAACGCTGTTCAACATCTACATGGCACCGCTCGCCCACGTCGCCCGACAGCACAACCTTAACATCATCTCCTACGCCGACGACACCCAGCTGATCCTCTCCCTCACCAAAGACCCTCACACCGCCAAAGCCCACCTCCACGAAGGAATGAAGGCCGTCACCGAATGGATGAGGACCAGCCGCCTGAAGCTGAACTCGGACAAGACGGAGGTCCTCATCCTTGGTTCCAACCCTTCAGCCTGGGACGACTCCTGGTGGCCAACATCACTGGGAACAGCCCCGCCACCCACCGACCACGTACGCAACCTAGGGGTCATCCTCGACCCCACCCTCTCCATGACTAAGCAGGTCAACGCCGTTTCCTCATCCTGCTTCAACATCCTCCGAATGCTCCGCAGGATCTTCAAGTGGATCCCCACCGAAACAAGAAAAACAGTCACCCAGGCCCTCGTCACCAGCAGGCTGGACTACGGAAACGCCCTCTACGCAGGAACGACGGCTAAGCTCCTGAGACGGCTGCAACGCATCCAGAACGCCTCTGCACGTCTTATCCTCGACATCCCCCGACGCAGCCACATCACACCCCACCTGAGAGACCTGCACTGGCTCCCTGTCAACAAGAGGATAACCTTCAAGCTCCTCACCCACGCACACAAAGCACTCCACAACTCCGGACCAGCCTACCTCAACAGACGACTCAGCTTCTACAACCCCACCCGCCAGCTCCGCTCGACCAGCCTCGCCTCGCCACAGTCCCCGCATCCGGAAAACGACCGCCGGCGGCAGATCCTTCTCCCACCTCGCCGCCAAGACCTGGAACACCCTCCCCACCAACCTCCGACAGACCCAAGACCTACTGGCCTTCAGAAGACTCCTCAAGACCTGGCTCTTCGATCAGTAGCAGCACCACCCCCCTCTTCCCCCAGTGCCTTGAGACCCTCGCGGGTATGTAGTGCGCTTTATAAGTGACATGATTGATTGATTGATTGATTGAATGTTAAATAATATTGCAATGGGGCAGGGGACAAGTGCTAGGACCCATCTCGGCTTGGTGAGGATAACGCATATTTCCCCTGAAGTGTAACGTCTCCTTGATAATGACTTTGGCCTTCAGTGGAATGCTTTCAGGATTATCATAGAAGTGCCCCAATCCTATTTCATAATATTTGTATTTCAAAAAATGAAGCCATGGTATTTTTAGGGGATTGGCTAAGTTTTGACAATCTTTAATTATTTCTCGTGAGAACATAAAAAAGTTCTTCAGATAACCAGATTTTCGTCCATAGGAGTAGGGGGGCACAAGTTATCCGTTCCTCTATATACTCTAATCCCAATTCGGCATGACATAGGCGGTTAGGGGCACTATTAGGCGGCATATAAGCCTTTTAGTGAATTTATTTTCCACTATTTGTAGCTGGCGGTTTTTTGTGATGTCACCACACCCCTGCGCCATATGTTGCAATAGAAAGGCATTTGGCTTTGTAAAGGGTAATTATTTCCCTAACGGGTTTATGGCCTAATTTGCATGCAAAGCGAAATAGCCCATCCACAGCCCTAGTTGTATGGTGGGCTCTTGCTGTCACAAGTGGATCCCAACTTAGCTTATTGTTAAATAAATTCCCCAGGTACATAAAATTCTCAACCTTTTCTATTCTCTTGTCCCGCGCTACGAAAATCTTAGTTTTTGTACTCTTTGGGCCGCATACCATAATATATGATTTAATAAAAATTACTTTAAGACCCAGTGACGACATAAAATCAATAAATAACTCATAGGTATGGCATTTTTCTGTGACACTATAATTATAACTTAAAACTTTCAAACATTGATTTTCAAAAACAGTAATTCACAGCTCATACATTGCAGTATATCCATACCTAGTGTGCACTGGGCACAGGTAATGCCAGGAGCCCAGGCACTGTGCCTGGTTCTCTGCCAACACCACATATTACCCATGGCCTGCGGCTGTGCCCAGTGGGCACAAGGCCTGGTCTGCACCCATGCCACACGGCCAAATACCCCTGCTCCTAGCACAAATTTGCCCAAGTTACCCACGGCACAGTGTACGGCTAATAGTCCTATCCATTAAACCCAACATTACTATAATATCCCGAAATTGAATGTTTCTTTTACCATTTTGTCAAGTATCTTCATGGCCCACCCAATCTTTTTCATGGCCAGGTCCAGACTTCTGGAGAAAGGCCTGTACTGAAGGAAGCTTGTTAACAGACTAGCAGTTTCTACAAATTCAGCCAAAGAATCTAGGTCCAGAACAAGAAACCGACTGCCACAATCATTCAAACAATGGGATAAAATGAGCAATGAGGGAAACTGAGGGGCATATTTACAAGCCCCTATCGCTACGGAAACGTCACTTTTTACGATGTTCCTGTGGCGATAGGGGCTTCGCCTTATTTACAAGGCAGCGTTAAGCCACTTAACGTGGCTTAACGCTGCCTTGTAAATAAGGGCCCCTTTCATGCTGTATTCAGCCAGGGTGAAAGGGGAGGGCAATGGGTGTTGTGGTGGGCTTTCCACTGCAACACCCATTGATTCTGACACTGCCTCCTATTTACAAGGGAGGCGTAAATAGGAGGCAGTGCCAGAATTAAGACCAGGGAAAACCTGGTCTTAACCTGGCGCAACGAGGAGAAATGTTTCATTTCTCCTCGGTTTTGATGTTGTCATGTGTGCTGCGTTGTGCAGCACACATGGAAACAGCAAAAGGACAATGATTGTTTATGTACAGGAAAGTCCCCCTTCCTGCACATAAACAATCATTTGTAAAAAATGCAGTTTTGGAACTTCTATGTGTGCTGCATTAAGCAGCACACATAGAAGTTACAAAACGGCATTTAAAGATTGTTTATGTGAGGAAGGGGGACCTTCCTGCACATAAACAATCTTCCCCTGCACGCTGACACCCTTGCATTATGGTGGAATGGTGCCTGTGTTGGCGCTAGGCTGCTAAGTATAGCGCCAGCCCAGGGGAAAACGCAGGGATGCACCATATTCTTGTAAATATGGTGCAGCCCTGCGTTTCTGAAGTGGCTGAGTGAGGCGTTAATCCAGGAAGGCTAACGCCTCACTCTGCCACTTCCCTTGTAAATATGCCCCTGAATTGGGGAAATCGGGACTAAAAAGAACGGCAGCAAATTTGCCAGTAGTAACACAGAAAGTACCCTTGTCTATTTGCTGGCACCTAGCTTAAATACACAGTAGGGAGATCCTCTGTGGAACTCCTTGCTGCGTACATTAGTTTGAGGCCTTCTTACATCTGTCACCCCATTGCCTCCTTCTCCATAGATCTCCTCTTAGACTCCACATGCATACCGAAGCTACCCAAACAGTATCCCAAAAATTAAACCAATGAGGACACTAGAATAGGTCTACGGCCGAAGTTCAGTTAACATGCTATGGTGGTACACTGGGTGGTAATCTTAATGTGTGTCAGGGCAGGACCCAGCATGGCATTCTGCGTACTAGGCATGGGTGTAGGCCACGGCAGGACCTTGGAAGTCGGTCTGGGTGACACGCAGGTCCGAGTATCAGGAGTCATTCTGGGGATGGGACATATCACTACTCTACCGGTTATTCTAGGTGCACTGAGTGACATTTAATTGACAAACTCCATTTTTTGATCCATTTGACGAAACATATAGATGGGAAGACTCAGGCTAGTTCAGTTACACTTGGGGCCAGATGAATCTACAGATAGGTTCCAAATAGTAGTCGTGAATGGCGTACTCTCTTTTGTGACTTGTCTGTAATTTTGAGATGTGATTGTGTACTAATGGGTTGCGTCACAAAATGTCCAGAGGCATTGAGCTGCAAAAACTCTACTAATTCCCATACTACGGTAATATAAATGCAGCATTAAGGTGAGAAGGATGACGAACTGGTTAAATGAATAATAGCAAGAGTCTCTTATTCCTAAAAATTGGTGTAAATTACTCCATATGTAATTTATACATAGACATGTTAATGATTTTTAACATTTTGACCAATTCACAAACATTTACAAATGAAGATGTGTCATTTATGCATACTGTAAATCGTTCATTTAATTGCATGAATTTATAAAAAAGCCGGCCTATTATACTCTTTCTGAAAATGTAATCTGCAAGTTGCTTATGATATGCAAAACCAGGCATAGCAGTTAGAAGGCCTGAAGAATTTCACAATTATCCTTTGATCCCTTTTTTCTAAGAACATTACATTCCAACTAAATATCTCTCTTAAAAGCAATTGGGGGCCCAATCTACCTGTAATTTCCCCGCAGCAAGTCTCACTTACATGCGAAATTGACATTTACTAATGCAATTTCATATTTGTTATTCACAAAATCTTACTTGGTATCGGTAAAGTGATTTCACACATGTATTAGAACGCCTCGATGTTGTAAAAGTGTGCATGTCTAAAACCTACTCTAGAACAGAGAAAAATGGCGTTCTAGGCCAGGATTCCACAGAAAGTTTAGAAACACCCATAAACTGGGGAGTTTGTGGGTGTTAATATTATTTTCTTATATTCCCGCCCTGCAAATAGAGTTTTAATCCTGTCAATGGCTCCAGTTAGATGAAAATACATCCCTTACCAAGGTAGGCATGGGAAGGGAAGGAAACCAAAAAGGGACGGAAGAGAAGCAGTTCCTTAACTGGTAAAATACTTTCCATGAGGAGAAGACAAAGGAAAAAACCCGTGCACTTACACCAATGGAAAGGCATTTACTCACCCACTATTCTACTCTTCAAACAAACGCAGATGCCGAAAGTCCTTTGCATCAGCATGCATAGGCATTCCAAATGTTTTACCAGGAATACCCCTGAAACCATCACAGGATTTCAGGAGGACTCTTCCAAACCTTTCTGCATCCTTAAAATTCGTAAATGGTACCCGTATTAGATAGTAAGACTGTGGATGCAGAATATTATTATTTTTGTGAATTGGGCCCAGAGCATTCATACAATTTACACTTAATTTCCATGGCCCCTCCAATCACACACCTGTGGAAATTTATGCTAATGTAAACTTAAGTTAAAATTGACACAGGAGTTGTCTAAGCATGGGTTGAAGTCTGCACATGAACGTTGTAAACTACAATATATGCCAGGCCTAAACCGTACTCACATATGTAAAAAGCATTGTAAATGGTTCTAAGATGCAGTAACTATTTAATTAAATTACAGGAAGCAAAGAACCCCAGTCCAAGCAAACTATGCTGCAAATGGAATGTTTTCTAACAAAATTTCCAGATAAAGTCGTTATCACTACCTGTGTAAGTATTCATATTGTCCTTTGGACATACAGAAATTTCTTCCACTTTGCCACCATTTCAGCATCGTCTCGGATGTGTCTTGGATACAGGCAGAATGGAGACATCTTTCTTAAATGTCATTTTAAAGCTCAGCCGAAAGTCAAATACATCTTTAAATGGGAATCTCTACAGACCCCCTCCTCACCATGTGACTGTTTCTGAACCCCAACTTTCCCCGAGCAGTGCTTTTTTTCTAATTTCTTAATAGATATGTTCTATTTTGCAGGGGGTTCATAAGACAATGGCCCATTCAGGGCTGTCCCTTTGTAGCATCACAGCTTGCAGTGTACTACAGAGGCCCGCTGTCCTTAACAGCCGCCATTCCGAGCCCCTTGGTGTGCCAGCTGTCAATCAAACCCCTTTCAGATGCGCGAGCGGAGATGCTTCCGCTGTGAATATGCTGCACGAGCGACCCGTGCATAATGCTGAGGTCTTGTTTGCAAATTGCACGTCTCTGCCTGCTGCGGAAACTGCACAAATCTGCATGGCCAAACTGACACGGCTCCAGCCCGTCCAATTAGTTAGGGAGTCTGACCCCAGTATTAATGACAGCGTGGGGCGCAGATGTAGATATTCTAAAGAGAGCCCTGTCAGGCTAACTGCCTTGAACCATGGGTGCTTAATAAACTGACATCCTTTTATACAAATCAATGTATATAACGTATTTGTGCTGCAGAGGAAATGCATGTGGCCTTTGCCGGCAAAAAGAATTACAAATGAAAAACTGCGAAAAGAATGTAATAGCAGCCCACTGCTGATTTTTCAAAGCCACGTTGCACTGCATTTAGTTAATTGTAGTGCTGATTTATTTCCTACTTTTCCAGTCTGCAATTCCCATAATGCTTTTAATTTGCTCTTTTTGCAGTTTTATTTCACAAATGCATTTGACCCGTGGCTTGGCAAGACATGCAAGCGCTATAATTTACTCTGGATTACAAAATCGCGAGACACTGGGGAAGAAGGACCTTCACTAATGCTCTTCAGGTGAAGGGAAACCGACAAGATGATATTGCTTAATGATGCTGGGGCTGTACTTTCGGTTAAGCGGATCATTTATTGTCTAGTTGTTTTTGTTGTAGAGGTCAGGTGGGAGTTTAGGTGGGCCCTGAACCCGAGCGCCTGCCAAAATGAGGCCTCGGTCATGTACAAGGAGAGAGCACTGGCTTCCAACAGTAAATAAGGCTCTGAGTGTTCTTGCTTATTGAGGGGAAGTTTTCTCTTCAAATAGATGGGGGTCCAGGTTTGGATGGTGGTTAGGACTACAAAATGAAATTGAAGCAAATGAAATAAAGAAGGTGTGGGTACCCCTTAACACGTATGCATCCAGTGGGTCTCACATATCAATACCAATGCAGACCTACTCGCTTGCTGATGCTTTTTTTGCTGATGCTGTTCTGCTTTGGCAAAAAAGAGAAAAAAATGCTTCTTTGTCAATGCTTAGCCAACACTGGCAAAAAAAGAAAAAAGTGTGATGAGTACACACAAATGTGTAGTGACCCATCTGTGCATGGGGCCATTATGCTGTGGTGGTCCAGTATGATGAGGTATACACGTCCTTGCATCTCTATGCAGGCATGCTCATGTGGCGTGATGTGGCCACCATTTTTTAAATTTGCCATTCCAAGATGGTGGATGCCTTTCTTGGAATTGTAAATATAACAATTGAATAAAATGTGCACGTAAGAGTGAATTAAGAAAGGAGCGTCCTTGCAACAAATTGCAGCTGCTGGGCCCAGCAAAAAAATAAATAATAATAATAAGAAAGAATGGGAGGGCTGGGGGGCCAACAGAGGAGTGGTTGGGATTGGGTAGTCAGTGTTGCTGAGGGCCATGAGCAGCAGGGAGTGAGGGCTTAGAAGAGGAGCAATGGAGGTTCAGGGGAGAGTTAAATCTTTTTAAAAAGCTGGTGGGGGAGCAGAACAGAGAGCATGTATACTCCATTTAGCCACATGTTTAAAAAATCAATCAATCAATCAGCCGTGAGGGTTTCAAGGCGCTGGGGGGGGGGGGAGTAACAGCAGTTCTGTCAGTCGAAAAGCCAGGTCTTGAGATCCTTCCTGAAGGTGTTCAGGGAGGGGGCACGTCTGACGTCGATTGGGAGCTCGTTCCAGGTCTAGGCCGCGATGTAGGAGAATGCTCTTCCCACTGTTCTGGCTCTGCGGATGCGAGGGGTTTCGGCGAGGGCGAGGTTGGTGGATCAGAGGTTTCTTTTGGGTATGTGGAAGGCGATTCTCTCGTTGAGGTATTGGGGTCCTGTGTTGTGGAGGCATTTGTAGGCGTGGGTGAGTATCTTGAAAGTGACTCTCTTCTCGACGGTGAGCCAGTGGATGTTCCGTAGGTGTTGGCTGATGTGCTTGTGTCGGGGGATGCCGAGGACGAGTCTGGCTGCGGTGTTCTGTATCATCTGGAGCTTGCGGAGTAGAGTCTTGTTGATGCCGGCGTAGAGGGCGTTTCCGCAGTCCAGTCTGCTGGTTATGAGTGCGTGGGTGACTGTCTTCCTTGACTCGGGGGGGGGGATCCATTTGAAGGTCTTACGGAGGATGCGGAGGGTGTTGAAGCAGCTGGAGACGACGGCGTTGACCTGCCTGTTCATGGAGAGGGAGGAGTCGAGTGCGATGCCGAGATTTCTGGCGTGGTCCGTGGGGGTTGGAGGGCTGCAGAGGGTGGTGATCCACCAGGTGTTGTTCCATGCTGAGGGGGTGGCTCCGAGCACGAGGACTTCTGTCTTCTCCGAGTTGAGCTTCAGGCAGCTATTGCTCATCCAGGATGCAACGTCCTGCATTCCTTCCTGGAAGTTGAGTCTGGTGGTGGTGGAGTCCTTGGTGAGGGAGAGGATGAGCTGGGTGTCGTCGGCGTAGGATACTATGCTGAGGCCGTGCTGTCTGACGATGGCGGCGAGGGGAGCCATGTAGATGTTGAAGAGGGTTGGGCTGAGCGATGATCCCTGGGGTACTCCGCAGTTGATTTCCGTGGGTTCGGAGAGGAAGGGTGGCAGTCTAATTCTTTGGCTTCTGCCGGTGAGGAACAAGCGGATCCAGTCGAGGGCAGTTCCTTGTATGCCGGTGTCGTGTAGTCTGGCGGCGAGTGTGTGGTGGGAGACGGTGTAGAATGCTGCTGACAGGTCGAGTAGGATCAGGGCTGCAGTGTTGCCTTGGTTGAGGAGGGTGCGGATGTCGTCTGTGGCAGCGAGTAGGGCGGTCTCAGTGCTGTGGTTGCTATGGAATCCGGATTGAGAGGGGTCGAGGATGGAGTTGTCTTCGATGAACCTTGTTAGCTGTGCGTTGATGGTCTTCTCAGGGACTTTTGCTGTGAAGGGGAGGAGAGAGATGGGCAGGTAGTTCTTGAGGCCCGTGGGATCCGCTACGGGCTTCTTAAGCAGGGGTCTGACTTCTGCGCATTTCCAGTCGTCGGTGAAGGTGCCGGTCTTAAAGGTGGTGTTGATGGTGCGTCGTAGTTCTGGTGCGATGGCGGTGGCGACTCTGTGGTAGATTTATGGTGGGCAGGGGTCTGTGGGGGCCCCTGAGTGCTTGCCTTTCATGGTCACGGCGGTCTCTTCGGTCGTGACTGGTGTCCAGGATGAGATGGTGGGCTGGCTGGCATTGCAGGAGGGCGCGGTGGTTGCAGAGTCAGGTGTTTGGTCATTGAAGTTGTCGTAGAGATTCTTGATTTTCAGATGGAAGTAAGATCCAAGCTTGTTGCAGAGGTCCTGGGAAGGGGTGATATCCGTGGTTTCGCTGGGGGGTTTGGTGAATTCCTGGATGACGCTGAAGAGTTCCTTCGAGTTGCTGGAGTTGGCGAGGATTTTGTTGTGGATGAAGGTTCTTTTGGTGGTTCTGATGCGTTGGTGGTATTCCGTCATGGCGTTCTTGTAGGTGGTGTGGTTTTCAGGCGTCTTGTTATTTCTCCAGTTCTTCTCGAGGCGTCTGCAGGTGCGTCTGGCTTTTTGGAGGTCGGCGGTGAACCAGGTGGCTTTCCTGGGGCGCCGTCTATCGGGGTTGCGTAGCGGGTCGAGCTTGTCTGCGCAGTTGGAGATCCAAGTGTGAAGTTCCATGGCTGAGAGGTTGGCATCGGTTGCAGTGGTGGGGGTGTTGCGGTTGAGGGTGAAGTTGAGCTGCTCCTCAGTGACTCTGCTCCAGTTCCTTCATGGAGGGCGCGGGCTGGTTTGGGCGGCTTGGGTTTGTTGACGAGGAAGTGTACGCAGTGGTGGTCAGTCCAAGGGGGTTACGTGGTGTGGCTGAAGTGGATTCTGTTTCCTCCTGCGAAGATGGGGTCAAGGGTGTGTCCTGCCTTGTGGGTGGGCGTGGTGACGAGTTGTTTCAGTCCGATGTTGGCGAGGTTGTCTAGGAGGGTGATGGAGTTGTGGTCACTGGGGTTGTTGAGGTGGCAGCTCAGGTCTCTGATGAGTATGTAGTCCATGGAGGCAATGGCGTGGGGTGTGATGAGGTCGGCGATGATGGAGGCGAAGAGGGCTCGGGGGCCGGGGGGTCTGTAGGGGAGGGTGCCGCAGAGTGTGGAGTTGGGGCTGGTCTGGACCTGGAAGTGCAGGTGTTCGACGGCGGAGAAGGCGTCGCTCGAGGTGGAGAGGCGGAGGGAGTTTTTGTGTGCGATGGCGAGTCCTCCTCCTTGGTGGTTGGGGCAGTCCTTCCTCTGGATCTTGTATCCGTCCAGGTTGGTGATGGCGATGTTTGGGGGCGGAGGAGGCATTGGTCCAGGTTTCTGTAAAGAATGCAACGTCTGGTGAGAGGATGTCGAGGAGGTTCCAGATCTCTACGGCGTGTCTGTGCATGGAGCGCACGTTGAGGAAAATGCACCTCAGGGCGTCGGCGGTGTTGGCGGCGGGTGCGGTGGTGAAGGTCTGGCGGCAGTGGTGGCAGGAGATCTGGGTGTGGGTTGTGTTTGGCGTGGACTGCTGGCAGTTGTTGTTTCTTCCGGGGTTGAGTGTGTGGAGGGAAGCTGAGTCGTAACGGTGGATGGCCGGTGATCCAGGGTCCCTGGCGGTGGTCGCGGTTGAGTCGTGGATGGGCGCAGATGGGCATGCCTTTGGCGCGCCAGCGGCGCGACCGCACAGCGGCCACCATAAAATAGGGAAGGGGGAGGGACGTGCAGCTGGGAGGCAGGAGTGGGAACCGGCAGGGGGGAGGGGCCGCAGGGGCATCAGCGGCGGGTGAAAAACGGTGCAACAATGAAAACAGGCAACAAAACAATAACAATAACTCAGAAAGCAAAAAACAGAATCAGGCACAAAGTACAGCACAGTAACCACGGTAAATACAATACTAATACAAGAAGCAGAACCTGAAACAGCAGAAGGGGCACAATCACGGACCTGGGCAGCAGCGGCCTCGAACACCTCCCAGGAGGGGGTGAGACGGGATCAGCGGCAGCGTCAGGGACAGCGGAGCTGCTGGGGAGAGAGCGGATCCTAGACCGGAGGTCAGAGGTCAAGCTCGCGCTGCCATGCAGCGGCCGCCATGAAATGGGGAAGGGGGGACGGACGTGCCGCTGGGAGGCGTGGGCAGCAACACGCAAGGGGAAGGGGCCGCAGGGGCGTCAGCGGTGGGAGAAAAATGGCTCAACAATGAAAACAGGCAACAAAACAATAACAATAACTCAGAAAGCAAAAACTGAATCAGGCACAAAGTACAGCACAGTAACCACGGTAAATACAATACTAATACAAGAAGCAGAACCTGAAACAGCAGTAGGGGCACAATCACGGACCTGGGCAGCAGCGGCCTCAAACACCTCCTAGGAGGGGGTGAGGCGGGGTCAGCAGCGGCGTCAGGGACAGCGGAGCTGCTGGGGAGAGAGCGGATCCTAGACCGGAGGTCAGAGGTCCAGCTTGCGCTCCCCCACAGCGGCCACCATGAAATAGGGAAGGGGGAGGGACGTTCAGCTGGGAGGCGGGAGCGGGAACCGGCAGGGGGAGGGGCCGCAGTGTCGCCTGTAGCAGGAGAAAAACGGCGCAACAATGAAAACAGGCAACAAAACAATAACAATAACTCAGAAAGCAAAAAACAGAATCAGGCACAAAGTACAGCACAGTAACCACAGTAAATACAATACTAATACAAGAAGCAGAACCTGAAACTGCAGAAGGGGCAACACTAATACAGGAAAAGTTTAGCAAATAGAAAAAAACATGTAAGTGCAATGAATGAGTTTCTGAATTATCTTTTGAACAACTGATCAAACAAAGCAAAAGATAGAGAAAGCTTTACAAAGCCTAAGTGGTCAAATAAAAACTGTGGCATACGTAGTCCTTGCATCAGAAGAAAAAAAGAGAACACAGGATCAGCTTTTGTCGATTGCTTGTACAAGCCATAACTTATAAAGAACTGAGCATAGTCTAAGGAGCTAAACACACTGTGGCAGCAGATGGCACTCAGTTTATATTGACGGTAATAGAACATTAGGAGCGAAGATGGACACACTGATTTATCCTTGTCAGTCTTTTAAATGATGTGGGTATAATAACAAATCAAGTCAAAGGATGCCCAAAGCCGAATTAGCACACAGGAAGGTAAAAGAACACAAACGGATATGATATATCATAGTTAAAAACCACGTCATAATCTGGTGGCTATGAAACATGGGCCACAGAAAAAAGTAACATATGTTTTCTAGGCCTGGACAAAAATTCTGTCACCGTCTTAAACTATGATTCGTTACAAGATTTGAACCACTGCTGTTCGAGGACAAGATAAACTTCATGGATAGTCATCCGTATGGTGTACCACACTCCAATGTAAAAACCATCACATGGACTGTGATAACAGTGCAGGCCTGAGGATCAGATATCCGCAGCAGACGTGTTAATCTGCTTACAAATGGTGGGCAGGTTGAAGGGCCATTTTTGTTGGTGGGTGGAGTAAGAAGGACACAGTCTTTAATGGATGAGGAGTGGTACAGATGTGCCACGAAGGAAGGAATACCACAGTCAGCACAACTAATATCGCCAACAATACCATCATCAATATCACCAATACCCCCAACATCAATGCGACCATCAATCAAATCAATACCTTTGCCAATACAACCACCACTACCAATACCACCACCACTAATACCACGACCACCACAAATATCAAACCGTTACCTACACCACAATACAATATCATTAATAGCACCACCACAATACCAACACCACCATCAATACCACACCTTCAATACCACCACTAACACCGCTACAATACCATAACCAACAACAGCACCTCCTTCACCGATATCTCACCACCACTAAGCGCTGGCAAAAGACAAAAGGTTTAGCTTTAGAGTGGTATTGCAGAGAAACATTATTTTAGCATTCCTATATTTGCATGCATAGGCCCATTAAACCTACAGCTATGAACTTTATCAATACTTGCTTAATATGGCTGTGGCTACTTTAATCATTGACAAATGTCGACCCTCATTTCAACCTCTTTCACTTTTGGATATCAAGTGTAGTCAAGAAACAAGAATTGAGAAATTGCACTGTGGAAGTACACAGACCTATTTGCGGCTTGTAATGTGTGGCCAACAAATGCTTTAAGCCTTTTAATATATGTAACTTTCAAAGACAGCTGCCTTTTTACAAATACTCCTGCTCTCAAGTGAAAAAAAAATACTAAAAGTGCACTTAATAAAAAAGACCATTCACGTGTCCTTATGAGATAATGGATCCCTTGTTTCAGAGAATGAAGTTATCATCTAAGGAATGTCAAAAAACTCTGACATTTAATTAAGTGCTTAAGCGGCTGTTAGTATGGTGCTAAAAGAGCAGCTTTAACAACGAGCTGAGTTTTGCAGGAGGCAATGTGAAATCATATTTGAACAGCAATACCTTGCTAGAGTAACTTAGTGATGTCATTTACGTATTATAGGTGAGTAATAATGTCACTCACATTTAGACTGAAAAAACAAATTATGCACTGGTATTAGTCTCTCGTATACTGTAAAGGGGCTGCCCAACATTATAAGAGATGCAGAATAAATTAATGGATGTAGAAGTGATATGTACAGGTCCCCATGCAGCAAAAGGCTCTCTGAGAGGTAAGGCTCCTCAGTGGAGCTAGGAGAGTGGATTGGGGGCAATTATTCCAGTCCAGTAATGCATCAAATGAAAAGGGTTCTGTCTAGCCTCCTTGTTTCTTGTGGCCGCCAAACCAATAAGGGCTCCCCTTATTACAGCCTTATACGCATCCCAAACTACCTGGATGGGGGTTTCATTATTGATATTGTTTTCAAAGTATTCCACGGTAGTGATTCTTAAGCTGTCTATAATCTGCTCATTTAAGAGAGGTGTGCGGTCTAGGGTCCATCTTTTCGCCCCCTGGGAAGGATTTTGACTTATCTCTATGTAAACTAAAGAGTGATCAGATAGGTGAGCGGGAATATGTTCTACCTTATTGACATTGTTACTTATTGTTTTTTCTATCAGGAAGAAATCAATTCTTGATGCGTGACCATATTTTTGATTTTTATATGTGAATTTATTACTTTGGTTACCTTTAGTTTTCCACACGTCCACCAATCCCAGGTGTAGGATAGTAGGATCTGCCTCTTATGTTGCCCCCACTTTTTTTCTGATGTTTACACTGGTTTCTGGCTATAGTCAGGCTGGGACCCTGCTAATCAGGGCCCCAGCCTCTCTGTTCTCTCTAAACGATTTGGAGTGCACTCTAGGTGCACTAGTGATTGGATACTGTGGCACCTTATGAGTCCCTAGTATATGGTACCTTAGGTACCAAGGGCATAGGTACTTCACAGGCCTACCAGGGGCTGCAGCATGTATTATGCCACCCCTGGGAAGCAGACTAAATCTGACACCACAGGCCTGTTACTGCAGCCTGAGTGAGGAAGTGCTAGCACTCCTCACTGAGATATAGGTTCCCTATATCTCTCCTACACACACATATAACCCTATCAGTCACCCCTAAGGCAGGCCCTATCAATCCTGAGGGCAGGGTGCTTGGCTTCTATGTGAGGGGGTGCCTCTGCCTGAGCAGGGCCCCTCTGCAGCTCTCAGAGTCCATTCTCTCGTGCTGTTTGTGGATGCGGTTAAACCATATACTTTTAAGTGCATTATATCCTCGCGGTAAAATGGTAACTTTGGAATGGCTGCATCGAAACATGTCGTGTTTGGTGTCAAACATTTTGGAATACTACCCCCCGCCAGTCCTGGCAGCGGGGGTAGCATTCCACCCTTCTAGAGGGATAGACATGTACCTACTGTGGAAACGCGGTAGAATCCTGCAGAGCCCTGGCATCACAAAATGGATGCCACCAGTCACAGACACTGGGCTGCCCTCCTGCTGATGACCAACACTCGCAGTGGAGGAAGCCCAACAATAGATATCCTGTCCCAAGGGGTGTGACCACCTTCCAGACAGGGTTTAGTGTATTGGGGCTGGGTGGGTGCACTCTTAGAGTGCTTTGAAGTCCTGCACTGGGGGAGCAGAAGGCTCCTCTGTGCATATGCCAGTTCAAACCGGCTCAGGGGCTACCTGTCCCTGCTCTGGCGCGAAACTGGACAAAGGGAAGTGGGTGTAGCCACCCACTCCCCTGACCCTCCCATAGGTAGGGTCATAGAGCTAGTCCCTCCCTTTCTTTTAGTATAAGAGGGGGAACCTGTGCATTGCACCCTAGATTTCCCTGGACGACGCTCTACAAGAAGAATCCCGGACCTTCGACGTTCCACTACCTTTGGAAGACTGAAGAATCTCCCTTGGAGTCAAGGAGTGACTCCCCTGCTTGGCAGGCACCAAAACTACAAACGACGGTCGCAAACTACGCCGCTCCCGCCGGAGTCCGAAGTCCCTGCAGCCCAAGAAGTAGATTTCCTGACTTCTCAGAGGCCATCGTGAGTCCCCAGCGAAGCTGAGGCTAGTGGACCCCAAGAGTAACGAGGAACCGCGACCCCTGGGTACCATGCACTATTGTCAAGTGCAACCCCTTCACAACGTTCCACGAACTTGTGCTTTGGACCACGTGTGGTCCCAGCCTCCAGCAGGAATCCCTCCTAAGATCCCGAGTGACCGTGGGCCCCTGTGAGCGAATCCTCCCGAGGCGTCTTTGCAATCCCTTGCCAGCCGGCTTGTGGGTCCCCAGAAGACTTTCTGAAGAAACCAAAGGGCTCCCCTGGTTGCTCCAGGCCTGCCCTGACTTACTCTCGCTGGGTGAGTCCCACAGACCTTGCTGGTCTGTGCCATTGCCTCTTCACACTTTCCCCGAGACTTGCTGTTACCAAGGCTTGTTGGCTCCAATCGAGTCGCCGACACCGCAGTAAGCTGCAGACATCGTGGGACACGCCGAATCCAGCTCCTGGTCATCGTCGACGCCTCCTGGACCTCGTGGCTGAAGAGTCAAGGCAACTGCGAACGACCTGAATCTTGCGACGACGGTGGGCATCCATCTTCCTTGCCCCGAGTCACTGCCAAGTGACTTTGAACACTGTCCCCTCTGCTTTCAGGTCTTCCATCTTCCGAATCCAGGCTTGGATTCCTCCGGACACTTCTCCTGTCGCCGCAAGCAGCAAGTCTTCACTGGCTCCCATTGAAAACGACGCCGCGACCCGACACCAAAGAACACCTATGCACCCGGCTCCCTGGGTGAGGTAACTTCAGCACTACGGTGCTCCTGTGGGTGTGGGCCCTAGAACTACTTACCCTGTAAGTGACTTGCTTGTAGCTTCCCTAGAAGTGTCCTAAAACTCTAACTTTCTAAGTGCGACAATTGCGCTGACTCGTACAGGGTTCGCGTCTGTGTTAGACACACCACGTCCATCTCCTTTGTAACACTATCTAAAACTGATTCCTTCGACTCGTACTGAGTCCGATCGGTGTTCGCCTCGAACACACAAAGGGCCTGTAACTCTGAGATCTCCATTGCACTGACTCGCACACGGTTCGCGTCTGTGTTAGACACAGCGCGTCCATCTCCCTTGCATCTCTATCTGTGACCGCGTCCTTCGACTCGTGCAAGGACCGATCGGTGTGTTCGCCTCGAACACGCAAGGGACCTTTAACATTGAAATCTCAATCGCGTCTGAGCGCATAGACTCGCACAGGACTCGCACCGGTGCCAGGTCACCGCGTCCGTCCCCTGTGGGTCTCCTACAACTACCTGGGGTGGTTCTTGGGGGTCCCTCGATTCTAGATGCCCTAGACCTAGGTCTAGCAAACTAAGATTGTGATATTCGATTGTGCTAAACTTATTGTGATAATATTTGACTTGTACATATGTTCCTGACTTCTAATCTCATAAAGAGATTAGTAGAGAGTGTTTATTAATAAATACATATATATTTGATATATATACCTGTGTGGTGTCTTTTCATTTGGTGATTCAAGAGATTGTGTGGTAAAACAAGCTGCTTTACATTCCTTCAAGACTTAGCCTGAAGGCTGCTCTCCACAGCTACCACTAGGATAGCTTTCTATAAAGGTTGTCTTAAACCTATCTACCATAAGAGTCGAATTGTTCTGGTGCAAGGTGTCCACTTTAATTAGTGAACAGCATATACCAGGCCAACTTCTCACACCAGGTCTTCCCTAAATATACTCAGCCACTCTCTCATTTTTGGGAGATTTAATGCTTTGCCTGGTGGATGTCTATCATTCTTAGGGTCTAGTAACAAATTAAAATCTCCTCCAAGAATAATTGGAGTAGAAACTTCTATTAATTGGGCATATAAGGCTTGAAGCGGGTCCGGATCATCCGTATTTGGGCCATAATACCCAACTATAGTATATGGGTTTCCCTCTAGTTTTATTTTAGCGACTGCCCATCTTCCCTTCGAGTCAGTATGCTCTTCTAAAATTATCACTTTTGACGATTTTTTAAAGATAATTGCTACCCCCTTGACACTGCAAGCTTGGTTTGTACAAACGTAGCTATCAGCCCAATTCTGGTGTTTCATAATATCCCTCCATTCTGTTTTTAAAAGATAAGTTTCTTGCAAGATTATAACATCGCACTTTATTATTTTTAAGTATTCAAAAATTTTCTGGCGTCTCTTCTTAACCCTAAGGCCGTTCACATTTCATGATATAACTTTTATTTTGTTATTACCCAAAATCTTGGCTATTAATTTTTTATTAGTTCTTTCATGTCATCTTCATCTTTTAAGGGCTTTTCTTGATTTATCAGGATCTTATCTACACTCATATTTTGCACGTTGGACACTATTTTTTGTGTTTTTTTCCCTAATGCTCCCCACCTAAACAAAAAGAAAGTGCACATACTTAACAGAATTCTTCCCCCCACCCTCCCCTGGAGAACCCTCCCTGCTGTCATTGGACAAATCTGGTTCGAGCGCCGTCATTACGAGGCTCTAGTTTTACACTGAGGCTGACCTCCTATTTTTGTGACTTAATCTGTTCTATAAGATTGACCACTTCTCTTGGTTCTCTGATGTTATAGGTCTGGTTCTTCCACATGATCCTTAGTGAGGCTGGGAATTTCATTTGAACTGTTGCCCCCAGTGATCTGAGCTCTTGCATATGGTTTCCTAGCTCCCACTGTCTACCTTGTGTGGCACTTGATAGGTTGGAACGAATTTTAAAGTTGTAGTCTCCTTTAGTGAAAGTGCCTGCTTTTAGAGCGTCATTCAATCTTTTCTTTGAAGGTGTAGGTTTTAAAATTCACTAGAATTTTCCTAGCATTTTTCCTCAACTTACCTAGCCTGAAAGGATCTCTGTGCACTCTCTGGATGTCTTCATCCAGTGTTTTCTCATCCATCCCAGGAATATAGACTTTCCATAAATTTACCACAAACTGTTTTATGTTCTATCCTTCCAGCCCCTCCGGAACATTTAATATTCGCAGATTGTTTCTTCTTGCGTTGTTTTCCAATATTTCAATCTTCTCTCTGAGCTCCTTCTCATTCGATTTTAACGTGCCGATTTCCCTTGGCAGGCTCTCACTTCCTTTCCGGTTTGTTCTACTATATTTTCCATAACAAGTACTCGATCCATTAAGGAATTTACTTTTGATTCAAGCGCTTCACAGGTTGCCTGTATATTTTCTTGATTTTTTTCCGATTTAGCAAAGTTTATTCTCATCTCTCCAATTAACATCCCCAACAGATTATCCATCCCAGCTTGTGGAGGTTGTTCTGGACTTTTCCCATGCCTGCATTGAGGTGTACTCTGGCACAGGATGCTACCTGCCTCTGGGCTTTCCTGCGCAGCTATCTGAGAATTCGTCCCTGCCTCTTTGTGGTCATTTAGCGCCAGGGCCTGAAACCGATTATGTGTCTCTACTCCTTCATCCCTGGGGAGTGGTACTGCAGTTTGCATTTCTTTAGCCTTACCAGGTCGGTTCTTTTCTTCAAGGACCGAGATTTTAGGTGGCAGTTTTTCTTGTATCTTAAAGAAGGATCGGAGGGAGGGCGCTACCTTGATTATTGTCCCTTGTCTAGTTTGATCGGCTTTGGCAGCTTTAGCGGCTTTAGTTGATAATACGGTGATGTTTCCCCCCCTTGATTTTTGAACCTTCTGCTTGTCTCCCAGCCTTCTGCTGTTTTTTATTACAATGTTAATGGGAGTTTTTTCTCGATTTTCCCCTGAGGAGCTTTGGCCTGTCCTCTCAGTAACCTCCGAAAGGAGATGTCTGCTCCTTAAAGAGTAGCATAATCCGTAATTTGACTTTTTTTGGGGGATCGTTTATGGGGGGGTTTATTTGCTCTTTAGTGCTGATTAGAGCTGCTGGTTCGGGTTGCGCAGAATGTCCTTCCAGAGGTCTGACAGGGAGTTTAAAGCCACCGAATCCCCTTTTTTACACCTCCCCCTTACCGGTTTTGTGCACACCAGCTCTCCCAGTCCTCTTCTCACTTCTTCTCCTTCTCTGCTGCGGTTGCCGGTCCCTGAGTTTGACGTGGGGCAGGTAAGCCAGTGGCTTATGGGGCCTCGATAGATCACTCTGCCGTAGCTCTTCGACTGCAAAGCAGTCCGCTACAGCTTTCGCCCACACACCTCCTCTGTGCGTGCGCGCTCCCGGGATACTCGGGCACAGCTCCCCGCTGGTTCGAAACCGCACTGGCGAGAGAACCGCTGCTGTGACCCCAGCGTATCTATCATGAGCTATGCCGATGTGGAAATTACACCTTTCAAACTGGTAAGTTCCTTTCTTCTTTGGACATGAAGATTCCTTGTTCTGTTAGGTTGCGGTGGTCGATTTTCGCTTAACTTAATGCCTCGTTTGGACGGAGCTCGCGACTGGACCTCCTAGCCGGCCGCCATGTTCTCCCTTCTACCCAACATTATAAGAGATGCAGAATAAATTAATGGATGTAGAAGTGATATGTACAGGTCCCCATGCAGCAAAAGGCTCTCTAAGAGGTAAGGCTCCTCAGTGGAGCTAGGAGAGTGGATTGGGGGCAACTATTCCAGTCCAGTAATGCATCAAATGAAAAGTGAATAATGATGGAATTACAACTGGACCATATAAATATGATGAGAGCTATAGAAATTCTGGTAACATAACATAACGTAACAATTTTATTATTTTTAAAAAAGAAATAGAAATGACCAAAGCCTTAGCCAAATACATAGTTGATTGAGATGTTATTGCTAGTTACTAAAGTTCAAATATACAAAAATAGGAATTCATTAGATTAATTATACATCAAAACATTCAATATAAGGATATTCATCATTTAGACATATTTAAAAATACATCAGAGGTTCCCAGATCAGTGCTTAATATGTAAAAAAATAATTGGCAGGTTCCTCGTCAGGAGGCCACTGCAGTTTGCACCACCTATTGCCCCTTCCAGCGCTGCCAATGACAGTATCAACACAACTACTAACCATCATACACCTACAAGCGTGTCATTTTAGACTATTCAAGACCACCAAAGCTATAAGAATGGCTTGGGTGGCAGGTTTTGTTATTTTTAATGTACATTAAATTATTAAACTGTTGTTATGTTGATCTCTAAATTAAAGAAACCGTGCCACCATGCGGCGGACTTTCATAAGTGCTGGTGCTGACAAATAAGTCTCAGTGCCCGAACAACGGAACCATCGGCTCAAATTAAACGCTGCCCAAGATAGTTTTCAAACAACGCCGTTTCCAATCCTTTTGACCCAGACTTATCCTCCAATTATCGACCTATGTCTCTGCTGCCGGCCTTTTCCAAAATTCTGGAGAAACACATACATTTCCAACTTACTAAATTTGTTGAAGACCAAAAGCTTCTCCACCATTCCCAATCCGATTTTAGAGCCAGTTTCTCTACCGAGACCACCTTACTAGGAATAACGGAAAGGCTACGCCACCATCTGGATGCTGGCGACACGGTCGCCCTCATCCTGCTTGACCTCAGCGCGGCATTTGATACGGTATGCCATACCACACTAATAAAAACGCTCTGCTCTATAGGCATAGGAGGCTCTGCCCTCAGCTGGCTCATCTCTTTTCTCTCTAACCGCACTTTCCAAATCTTTTCCTCCTCTACCAGCTCTGACACTCATCCTCTACCCCACGGGGTGCCCCAGGGCTCAATCCTCATCCCCCTACTCTTTAACTTATATGTTAGACCCCTAGCCAATGTCGCAGATGAAGCAGGACTGTCCCTGTTCTCCTATGCTGAAGATTCCCAAATCATCTTTTCTCTCTCCACGAACAAAGTAGCCGGGCCATCCCATCTTCAGCTTGGCCTGGGAAAAATTGCATCCTGGATGCAGACCAATTACCTTAAATTAAACAGAGAGAAAACAGATGTACTGGTTCTTGGCAAAAACAAAGATCTCTGGGGCCCACAACACTGGCCTAGTGTGATGGGTGCTCTCCCCCGACCCTCCAGCAAAGTCTGCAACCTTGGTGTTATCATTGACGACCAACTTTCAATGCACCATCAGACAGTCAAGGTAGCAGCCACCTGCTTTACCATCTTGAAGTGGCTAAGAAAGATCATCTGGATGCTGCCAGAGCCCACGCAGAAAACAGTAGTCCACGCCCTCATCACCTCGAGACTGGACTACTGCAATGTTCTCTACCTCGGATCTAACAAGGCGGTGACGCGCAGGCTTCAGCTGGTCCAAAACTCTGCCGCAAGACTACTCTGTAGGGTACCCAGGATGACCTCAGTCTCAGGCCATTTGAGAGACTTGCACTGGCTCAGGGTGGAGAACTGCATTAAGTTCAAAGCCCTGAGCTATATGTTCAAAATCAAAACAGGCGTTGCCCCCAAATATCTCCAAGCCTTGGTCAACCCTTATGTGCCCTCCCGATGTCTCCGTTCATCCACTCAAGGGAATTTTTCGATGCCTAGAATAAAGCTATCTTGGATGGGAGGAAGGTCTTTCTCCTACCTCGGTCCCTTGCTATGGCACTCACTTCCAAAAGCTATCCGAAACGAAACGGCATACATCCAATTTCGGAAATCTCTGAAGACTTGGCTCTTCAACCAGTAATCAACTTTGCCGCCTTATGTTCTTCTGTTCCGTCTCGGCGCCGGGAAACCCTTTTTGGGTAGATGCTGCGCCTTATAAGTTTAATAAATAAATAAATAAATAAATAAATAAATAGAGTGCTCCATACCACATATATGATTCCACCAATCCCTCAAACTGTAGCGACCAAAGCAAAGCCAACGAGCCTCGGAGGGACTTGTTTAGAAAAACTGAGTATGATAAATTTAGATGTAGGGAACATTATAATGCCTGTTAATCTGCCTAATTCACGGAATACATCATACCAAAAACGTTCTATTAATTGACATTTTACAAAAATTTGTGAAATATCAGTTGCTTCATGCAAACAATGGACGCATTTTGAATCCGATGAGCAACCCCAAGAGAACAGCCAATCCGGAGTATAATTTATGTCCTGTATAAACTTGCAATGATGTATTTTCAGTGGAAAAATATTTTTTTAAATGATTGCGGGCACTAGTTTGTTCTATATATGTTTTCTTAACTAATTCAGAGAGTTTTTGCATCCAATGTTTGGCCCAAAGTTGCATATCATGACTAACCTTTTTCTGTAACTAGAGCTATTTATGTTCAATGAAAGTGATCCTGAGCTACTAAGATTATTAGTGTTATAACTGTGACCATGTAAGATAAGATGATGTTAGTAGTCACCCCATGCAATATTACCAACAGTGATCACCTCGGTGCATCATGCAGAGTTGCCAGCATTAATTAAAAACGTTTTTTTTCATTTGGAATTCTTCTAGATGGGTAATACTGGGCAGTAATAGTTACAATGCCTCAGTCACCAGGGTAATATTAGTAATATTCCATGATTTATCACTCAAATGTAAGCTTTAAATATATTTTGGAAATTCGTTTTTCTCCAAACGTCAGCTTATGAGTTCTGAAAACACACCCTTCAATTTTGGGATACATATTTTAATTCAACCCAACAAAAGTTTCTGAATTAGTATGCTGTGCTGCACACAGGAGAGGTACTTCTATGTAGCTGAAGAGCTACCAGTAGCTCACCAGCTACTCGTTGGAGAAGCCTGCAATAGATCCTACCAATGATGCCCTTCTGTTTGGTAGAAGCAAGAGTTTCTATGTATGGAACTGATTCCAAGGTGATAGAAGATTGTCCCATGAAATATGTCCACATCTGTGGACACTTAACTCTTTTACTCAGGGTTGAATATTTGCTAACTGATGTATCAAAAGAGTGGAATACTTGTCCTTCATATAATTGTCCTAAGGTTTGAAACTTCTTCAGAGCCCATAGGTGGATAAATGCATCATTAGAAAAACTTGGGGGGGAATTATGCCACAGAGAGATATGTAAGCATTGATTTTAGTAATTTGTTCTAAATAGAAGACCATAGCCGATTATACACAGATAATGATTTGTATCTTATGTTTTTAAAGTATGCAGGTTAAAAAACAACAGGGACTGGAGATAGATCCTGATACAAACACCTTAATGGCCAAACAACAGATGGTAAGCCAATGAATTGTGAGGGTCTTACAGAAAAGGTGGCCCAGTGATAAAGCTTTATAGAAGGGAAAGCCCAGGTACCCATACGTGAGGGTTGCTGTAGTTCAATGATTGCTCACCTTGGTTTCTTAAATGGCCAAATATAACAAGACCACAAAGTTTGAATTGTTTTGAAAAAACATTCAGGACTGTCACAGGAAGAGCATGAAATAGAAATACACATTTAGGCAAAATAACATTTTGATGATGTTGCAGCGAACTTGCATCACTAGAGAAATAATATTCCATCTTATTAGGGGTCTGCCTCACAGTGTTTAATGTAGTACCATAACTGTTTTCATATACCTTTGTGATGTCAGTGGAGATTTGTATCTCTAAATACGTAGTTGATGTAACATAATGACTATAATCTGTGGGGGATGATTGATTTATAATATTTGGGGTTTAATGGTGTGAGTCAGTACCCAGATGGCATCACTAATTACTTTGCCTCGTATTCTTCCCCAGGGGTAGCTGCGATGGGATAAGTGGTAACGATTGGCACATCATCTGTGTAAGCAGATATTTTCTGTATGATGCCACAGAGATAGGCCAGTGGTATAACTATGGACTTTTGAAGTCTTTCGATATAGGGTTCAACATATAAAATAAGCAGCTGGGTGAAAGAGGGCAGCCCTGCCAAGTCCCCCTTCGTGATTGAGAGTTTTTCGGACAAAGTGCCCTTGGCAACCCCATTTGCCATGAAAAAAAGTTTTATATAGAGTTTGTATTCTTTTCAGAAATACCACTCTGAAACCCATGCTGCTCAGAAGGGGCCATAAGAACTGCTTGTTGACCATGTCAAATGCCTTTTCAGCATCCAACAGGATCAACCCGGCTGGCAGTGCTTAATTTGTAAAAAAAAAATAAGTGCCACAGCTCTTGTCAGGAGGCCACTGCAGGTTGCACCACACATTGCCCCTGCCATGCTGCCAATAATAGCAGCAACACAGCTACTAACCATCATAGTCCTACAAGTGTGACAATTCTGATCATTTCAGGCCCCCAAAGATATACAAATGGCTTCGGCGGCAGGTAATAGCCATTTTCAATGTATGTTGAATTAATAATTTACTGTTGTTGTGGTCATCTCTAAATTAGGCAGACAGCGCCACCTGTGGCAGACTGTCACAAGCGCCCGGTGTTGACATTTAAGTGCCGGTGCCAAGTACCGGAAACCACAGGCTCAAATTAAGCACTGCCGGCTGGCAACCCTGCACAGATGCAATGGAAAAAATTGAGACTGCAAGGTTAGTGTGCAGTATTGTATCTTGTTGTGGAACAAAACCATGCTGCATGGGGCCCACCTATCTATAGATCTAAGAGGAGATTTGGTTGGGAATGATTTTTGAATAAATCTTTGAAACAGAATTAATTAATAAAATGGGCCAGTACGACCCAAAACTCGAGTGATCTTTTTTTTTAAAGAATACTGCTATGTGGCTCTTTTTCCATGAAAATTATATTTGTTCATTATTCTCAATGGAGTTAAACAGCTGTAAAAATAATGGTAATAAAACTGATGTAAATCTTTTATAAAATTTGACAGGTATTCAGTCTGGGCCAGCAGCCTTCCCTAGTGATAGCCCTTTGAGTGTTTCTCATACTTCGCTGGCTAAAATAGGAGTTTCTAAGATTTCATGTTCGATGGAAGGGATAGATTTATATAACTGTTCAGAGTAGTCCTGAAATGCAGATATAATTTTAGCTTTGTCATAAACAAGATTTTCCTGGGTTTCCTGAATACCATGAATGTAATTCTTATTCTGTCTCTCTTTAAATTTCAGGGCAAGGATTTTACCCATAGTCTCATTATTTTCAAAATAATTTAATCGGTTTTGTTGATGCTGAGAGGCAGCTTATTTCATAGTTTTTTTTATAAGCATTTTGGTGGTGTTAAGTCGATTTCAAATTAGTTCCTGTATGACACTATCTCTCTGTAGTATTAATGACAATGCATATTTGATGTCTAATTCCAATTGTGACTTTTTCAATTCCTGGGTCCATACGCCTTCTTTCCTCTCTTTTGTTATATAATATGTGAGGGCAGCTCCTCAGACCGCTGCCTTCAGACAATCACCAAACGATATTCAGAGAGGCAGCTTATAAGTTCCTATAGAGATACTGTCTTTTAATTGGCTTTTGTCCAATGTGGGACGGCACTGGTGATTTATGCAGATGATTCCCAAATTTGTAAAAATAAGAGCACAGATCTATATTCAGGATCCGGCACGCCTCAAAATATTCTATAAATCCCAGACATATATGTGCATGACTGCAGAAAAGTTTGAGAAATAGCAGGATCATGATAATGATCAGCCTGCAAGTAGAAGTTAATTAACCAGTAATTAAGCAGAGAATCATGGTTTGCTGATGACGGCTGTCTAGAACAAGCATTGGCATAGCCAATAGGTCTCGCCTTTGGGACCTTATAAGTGTTTAACCATGCAACAGTTCATGTTGTTGCACCAAGGATATTGTGCTGCATAACTAAATACTTATAAGGTCCCCAAAAGCGAGACCTATTGGCTGTGCCAATGCTTGTTCATTTTCCATCGACAACCCCCCTTGCACAGGAGGCAGATTAAGAGACCCACCAGGATATGGCGGCACCAAAACAGGACTTTTGAGGCACAGAATGGTGATTTTGTCGCATTTTGTCCACACTTATTGAACTCACATTCACTCCATTCAGCCTCTAAGCAGAGCACGTCACTTTGACATAGACATGTTTACAATGTGTGATCTGACTTTGCACTATACATTCCTTTATGACAAGAATATAAAGCATAGGTGAAGCCAAGCAGAGCAGCGCGTGGCTCATGCACACACCTCGTCATCCCCACAGACACTCCCAGCCGGTTGGCACCTGCTGGCAGAGGGCTCCAGGCTCGGGGTGGGCATCCTCGGAGCTGGACAGTAGGCATCAAGCAGGTGGACCTGGAAAGGAGCTGGCAGTAGGCACGGATAACCTTGCAAGTTAACGCCCAGAAACTCGTGCATTTGTGGCTTTCCCAAATGCTGAGCCAACCCTCTCTCACCCAGGAAACTCCCCTCCGGGGTGGAAACAACAGAGTCAGACCCTACATTTGGCGGGGGTGAAGGGGAAGTGCTGCCCACTTGGGGACAAATATTTTACCCATGCAAGAAAAAAAATATTTTACCCGTGCAAGACCACATACTCCTCAGCACTGTGCAACATTTTTTATGTGTTCAACTCAGCATATCTCGGTAGCAATGACAGTATAGTGACAGAATTATAGGCGAGGTGTCAGCACAGGCTTTAAAGATCGCGTTCGCCGGTTAGCAGGAAACGCAACAGCGTTTGGAGGAAAACAGGAAGCGGCTGGGGGGATTAGCAGGAAGCCGGAAATGGTTAGCGGAAGAGGATTTCAGGAAGCGGTTCAGGTTGGCAGAAGTCGCTGAAGGACAAAGCGGCACGTAGTTAGGAGGACATTGGATGGATTTAATTGGAGCAGTGAGAGATTAGGGCTGGGGTTGGCGGGAAGCGCTGTGGTTTGGGAGTTGGAAACTGAATACGCAGCATGTGAGCAGATATATACAGGTGCTCTTTTGAAAAAAGTAGAATTGAGGGGCTATGGAGGCGGATTGAGGTAGCAACACACACTCGTTAAAGTACAGGGCAGACTGGAAAGAGGTGAGGGTATGCTGGTAAGAGGTACAGTGCAGATATGCACCGGAAAGTAATGGGGGCATGGTAGGCTGGTAATAAAGTTGATGCCAATCTGCAGGCAGACTAAAGTGAAAGGGAAAAGTGCAGGGCAAGCTGGCGATGCAGAGGAAAAGAGCAGCGGCGGGAAATAGATACAGGACAGAGCCCAACACTGTATGGCAAGGTCGGGCAGTTTCGCAGTGCAGAGAATGAGGTGCAGGCAGACGGTTTAAGGAAAGGTTGCGGGGCCGACTGACAGCGCTGAGGATAAGCTGCAGAACGGACAGACAGCGCACAGAATGAGTTACAAGACAGGCCAACAGTACAAAGAGGATAAACTGACAGCGCAGAGGATGGCGTGAAGGGCGAGTCGATACTGCAGAGAAGCATGGCCGCCGGGCAGTGCAAGACGCGCAGCGTTTACCTTGCCACTCATGCAAGTTTGGCGTTTCCCTTACGGAAGCGAGCAGCGGCGCCATCTGTTTTGAAAGCGCGATCAAGATAAATAAAAACAGATGGCGCCGCTGCTCGCTCCCGCAAGGGAAATGCCAAACGTGCACGAGTGGCAATACAAACCAATGGAAAACATGCACGCGTTTAGGCAAAAGTCCTGAGCGATGGCTAAAGGTCCCCTCCTAAGCAGCGCTTGCGCGCTGCGTAGGCGAGATCTAAAAAAGATATCCGAAGATGGGAATTTCTTTTTCCTTCTCTCTTACTCTATTCTTCTTTCCATTTTCTATAAATTATTCACTGTGATCTCCCCCTTAGCTATCACGCTGGCGATCAATAGATAGAACAAGGTATGACCTTTGTGGTTGTGGATGTCTCTGCTTTTTTCACTGCAGGGAATAATTTTGGTTCAGGATTTAGGCGTTCATTTGCTCATTGGGGGCGGCTTTAGGTTGGGAGGGATGGGAGATATGGTGCCCCTGGCTTCTGGTGGGCTGGATTGGGTTTTGCAGGAAAAAAATAGAAAATGCTGTAAAATCAGGAATGAAACCGCTATATGGATTTCCAGCTCCATATTTTTCTGCTTGAACTATAATGGCTAGCGTTGGCAGAACAGTGAACACGCGTTGTATAAGGATAACTAGTTGGAATGTGAATGGTCTTAGAGCTGATTCTAGGATGTATGTAGGTAAAGAAGAGCTTCGCTCATATACAGCTGAGATAGTATATCTCCAGGAGACTCATTTGTCTTGTAAGGAGTCATGTAAAGTGGCAGAATTGGATTGTATGTGTTACCAACTGGTAACAAAACAATAAAGACTGGTTCAAACATTCTTCATAAAATTTATTTATTTAGCCATTTGATATGCCTCTTAAATTACCGGCGACTCAAGAATACTGAGTTATTGTGACATGTCATGAACCTAGCTCCAAGAAGCAACAGGGTTCTTCAGTGAACATTTTTATTCCAAGAAAAGCACCTCGTATATGAGGAGCACTCCAGAGAACAGTAGGGTGTTTATAGGAGCCAGGTTAAGATCCGATTATAGAAACCATAGTGTGATGAAAGAGGAGAAATGTTAGGCAGCACACTGCACAGTTTTCTTTTCATATTGCTTTGCATTTTACAATTACATCTATTTCAAACACTGGAAAGTGTTTGCTCTGAGTCATACCACTTTTTAGGTCTGGCCTACAGACAGCTTTTGTTGTCTTTCCAGTCTCATGTTTTCTAGTTATTTTTAAAATACGAATAAAGATATATACGGTGGCTTTCAAGTATTTCTCTTCATCCATTGGTGTGTTCAAGTGCCACTCACGTTTTCCATCTGCCCACCACAACATACGCCATGGAGTAGTTGGCCTGCCCATTTCACCCATCGGCTGTTTTGCACTGTGGCTGAGCGCATACATTTGTTTTAAAAATACATAGAAACATACAGACAGGGGCATTCAGGGATTTTCATTCCATCCATCGGTCTATTCAAGTGCCATTAAAATTTTCATTGTGCTCACCACAGCATGAATAAATACATAAAATATTCCAAGCTTGGCAGGCCTATTGACTTTGGCGATGCTTGTTTGGTCTAGTGCTGAACACAGAATTAGAACTATGGTCTATACCTCTGGTTTACAAATTGAGTAACACAGGCACAAGCAACAGCCGGTAAGGACGAGTCTGAGACTAATTGCTTGCATCAACTAGGTTTTCTCACCCATCACAGCTATAGTGTATAATCAACAAACACATTCACGCAGTACAGATAGAAAACTATGTGCTTGCTCGGTGGGCTTCCAAAAGGTATTTGACTCAAAATAGTAAACAGTATGTTTGCTAAAACGACTTGAAAGTAGTCTCCAGGAGACATGTATTCAAGAAATCAAAATAATGGACTCATAATTCAGTTTAGAAATAAACAGCAGAAATCAGACTTTTTAAAACAGAAAGGAGGAATGAGACAGGGATGCTGCCTTAGCCCGTCCGTCTAAGTTGTCCATGAACAACATAGTAGTCACCTTAGATGTAAATACCAGCATTTAAATTACAACGAGAAGATCGACCTTTTTTAGGCAGATTATCTGGTACTTCTGCCCCCTACACAACAAGGCCAGTCACAAAGCATTAATGTACTACCAAACTGCTGAGACTTGTGGCGCATAAAAATAAACACACAAAATGCCAAAGACAAGGCTAAGGTCTTCTACAAAACAAAACAAAGTGGGAAATAAGTAATATCAAGTTATGGTAATGAAGGAGAATTTCAAACTCACGGGTAAATACACTTGTTGAAGAACTGCACTGAGATCTGTAAAAATCACCCAATTACCTCCAAGAGAATGCCGTGTGAGCATTCTTCGATACAGAGGCCAAGCATCAAGGTAGGAATCCACCAGCGAAGCTCTCAATTACATTATATGATGTAGGATCAAACCAGTACTTGTCTATACAATGGATCTGGAAGCACTACCAAGACAATGATCACTCCTAGGCGCTCATTACAGGATTGGAGGAAACTGCGACTCAACTAGTAATAGGACACAGAGCAAAACCAAACAGCACAAACAACTAAGAAAATCCACAGGAAACTACACGGTGGCAGAAAATAGACACATTGTGAAGAGTCCCAGGCAAAGATAACTAATGATCAAGTACAGATCCAATGATCACAGGCTGAAGGAGAATCACAAAAGGAGAATTCAGACAGACCTGGAGAACTGAACAGGACCAAATCTGTCAACAATTTCACGTGGATTTTATAGAATGCAGAAACACTTACTCACACGCTGATCTAAATATGAGTAAACTGGTAATTACTACTAGGAAGAATCTCCTGCAGGATCATTAACTTAACAAAGTTGGAAGAGAAACAAAAATTTCCACCAGAAGACCCACCACAGGCAGTCAAATCAGCAAAATATTTTAAATCAATGACTTGAGAATTCATAAATGAAACAATTTCAATACCCAGAATTCTATTGTTCTTCAGTCACACTTCGGTAACACTTGCCTTGAATTGAGAGAGGCAGAAAAAAAGAAATCCATGGCAAAGTCAATAAGTCTGGCCTGCCCTTTGAGTTTCAGTAAAATATTTAGAAAAAGCCTGCTGCACTAAAAAAGCAAAAAAAAAAAAAAGATTGTTTTCTCTATTGCGTCTACAAGTTAAAGAATTTAATGTGCAATTATTCAGTGTATTTTTTGTCTTAAAATAGTCCCTTGTGCGTTGCAATGCAGGGGCTCCATACCAGGCGAAATGATACACCAAACAACCAATAGCATTAGGTGAAAGAGCCATACTGCTCTGGGCAGAGCCTCTTCTATGTCTAATTTAGAGCATTGGTAACAACCGTTCTTACAGACACCTGCTCTGTCAAGGCCGACATAAACAAAATGGAGACACTAAAATATAAGTGGCCATTTCAAGTAACTTGCAGCAATAATGGGCAATATTGTACTGGTTTTGAGGAATTTTGTACTGCAGCCTGACAATTTGCCATGAAATTTGCACTGATAATAGATGAAGAAACAACATTTGAACTGACAGAACAGTGCAGAAAACGACAGTTAGTCATTATTTGTCATTGTAAATGTTGGTTCTAGACTGGTGCAAAATTACCGGACCTCAGTGCGAAATTTGCTGGCACTGGTGCAATTTAGACAATCTGGTTTATGGTAGTTAAATGTGCTCCTCAGAATCACAAAATAAAAATATTCAGGAACAGACAAAGCTAAGCTGCAGGTGCATTGTGGAAAGCTAGAGGTCAGCGACGCACCTGCTACCTAAAACAAATAACATAGGTATAGTACTTCTTTAGCTGTACAGGGGGGACGTAACCGCGAGGAGCCAAATCCAGCATTATAAGTTAAATTATAGAAAGTCATCAATTTATCACAAGGCAGCAATTCTGGTAAGTGTTCTGCATCCACCAGTGCCCACTTGAAGCGGATGAGGCAACGGGGCCATGACGACAGCTGCTGTCCTAGTGATTTTCAATCTTCCTGAGAGCTAGATCATGTAACTTTGTGTTCTTACCAATGTACGAATTTGGCTTTATTTCAGCATGCTGTCCAGCAGGTTTTACAGCCATGACAGTTAAACCACCATATTGTGGTAGAAATTATTGACTATCACTATATTGCCGTAGTAAATTGAAGTGGAGTTAAAAATCAGTAAATCTACACCGTGCTGTAGTTTTATTCCACAAAGTTGTCTACATTTCCTTGCTGGTGCTGGTTGATGTTGAAATTAGATGAACAATTTTCTTGCAAGTAATTTTTCAAATCTGTTTTCCTTGTGATTTTGAAACTAGAAGTTAACAATTTTTTTTTTTCTCAAAACAAGATGAAAGTGGCACAAAAATCCAATTTTTAACTGAAAACTTACATACAGAAATATGATGTTGGTGAGAGAACAAATTAGCAATTTTGCACACCATTTTCACTGAGGTAATCTCATCTGATCTGGACAAACCGAACTGTGCTTTGGAAATGAAAAGTGGCTACATCAGTGAAAAGTGATGCTAAAATGAAGATTGAAAAAAGTAAAATCTAAAGACTATGTCTCCCATAATGCGGTGCAGCCTTACTGAAGGGGCACAACTCTGGTAACTAACCATTCAACCATTGCCCTCAGAAAAGAAGTTAAGAGGGTTCTATTCAATAGATTCCTCCCTAAAGGACCGAGATCAAGGATGACCTGAGGACCACCTGACACCCTTCTATTAAATGCAGGAGTATTGAGCCTCTCAAACAAGCCTCATGAAAATAGCTTTGGAGAACAAATTTTTCTAGAGACTATATTTAAATATACTTTGACACTGGATTATATTTGTTCTGTTATGGTCGTGGGTTGTTCTATGTACAGCGCTCTGATACCATTGGGTCATGTTCACGTTCTCTTTCAATAAATAAAAACAAATAAATAAATGTTGCCCTGATTTGACAGTGTGCTTCCATAATCTGGGGTGATGTCTTTGAATCTTAAACAATATGTGTGGGCCAGAAGGCCTTCCATTTTAACTGGCTTCAGACACAGATGGAGCAAGAGTCTTGATTTTCATTCATACAACATCATTGGGAACAGTGACTTTCCTCAACCTTTTCTCTGAAGCATTTTCAGTATGGACTCTAATGCGAATTGGGCAGTTGTGCCTGGTGCAAAAGGAACAATCCAGCCCAAACTGCAAAGCCAGGTCCTCTCTGAACTGGAACACAAGCAACCCAGGACCGGTTTCATACTAGTTGGGTGCAACTTGGTTCCAGTGGCAAAGTGAGCATGTGACCCATGTCTGGGTATACCCGTCACACTTAGGGTGTCAAATGTGGGTCCCGTACTCACTGTGCATAGGACTCAAGCTATATCTCACTGATGAGGCCTAAGTAGCACGAACCCAGACTGGAGTTGTTTGTGTTCCCATGTGGAGGGCACTTGGCATGGCAGTTCGAGCTGGATTGTTCCTATTGGAGAACTACCAAGACTGATTTACATAAAGTGGGTCTCTGTACAGAGTGGCAAGGTGGGTGAAAAACAATAGTCTGGAATGCAGTCCAGAGAGATCGCCAGTGGCTGAGATTAAGTCATGCATTCCTTCCATCACCTTGTTTTTTTGCACTATTTCGAGGGTAGCGTCAAATATCTACGGCATTGGCAGACATTGGTCTCTATGTAAGCCCCAAAAAATAATATGACATCCCCATGAAAGGGAAATAATTCCTTGGGAATAGATGGCACAGGACCATTAATAGCTTTGAAAGCATAATGGCTGTACCACAGAAAACGTTTTGTGGCGTTGCTACTTTGTTGGCGGCATCAGCCATATCTAATGAACAGATTTCTGTTGGCAGCATTTGAATATGTTGGTGGTATAAGTTGTCAAAGGTATTTTCTTGTTTGATTGCAGTTAAATAAGCTGTCCTTGATGGTAGTACTGTATTGCAAATCAATATGCTGTTTCAGGTCTGGTTTAGAGACAGGTTTAGGAGTTTAGTTTACCTCGCGTTTCAGAAACAATTATGAATATGCCACGTTACCCCGCTTGTTTTTTTACCGCATGTCATTACAATGACAGCGTTGTAACAACACATGCCATTACTCCGCAAGTCTGAACAACGACTTGCTCTAGGGGGGGCGCTGGATGTTGGAATAGTATAATTTACTATTCCAACTCCAGTCTGTGCAACAGTAGGAAAGGTGTTGGATTTTAAATCCAACACCTTCTGACCCCTAGAGCAAGTCGTTGATCCGACTTGCGGAGTAATGCCATGAGTTGTAACAACGAGGTCATTGTAACGACCGCGTTGTAATGGCATGCGGTGTCCCGGTTTTGTGGTAAACGATGTTTACCGTTCAAGAGTCATTCATATTTTGCTTCCAACCAACACAGTATATAGCATGGGGAAATGGGTCAGTCCAGTTCATTCACTGGCTGTCTTGCTCTGTGATTGACTGCATTTTTTCATGTGCATAGCTGCCTGTTAAGGAGTGTGCGTAATTGCCATGGCAGGATTTCCTGGCCTGCAAGGCACTCCCTTATTTATTTTTATTTTTTACTTTTGCATTTTTTTCTCATATTGCATATGTTTGCAAAAAACATTTCTTTTAAGTTAAAGAAAGTGACAGTGCACTGGTAATATTGGAGCACTTCCCAGGTAGGCCGATGAAACACTTAATAAGAAGACAACAAATATTGGCCTAACAGAAATTAGTGAAAAATACAATCTGGAGGAATCTGGAAGAGCAAGATGTGTCTTGTTAAGGAGCGTAGTTGAGCAGAGTGTCTAGGGGGTCTCCTTCACAATGCTCAGTTTCAAGTATATAACAAGCATTTGCAATGCAATAGGTCTCGCATTTGCAAGAGTTTAAGCTATTGGCATTGTAAATGATAATGCCTTTTATTTTTGTTCTGGTTTTTAAAACATAAATAAAAGGCACTGTCATTTACAATGCCAATAGCTCAAACTCTCGCAAATGCGAGACCTATTGCATTGCAAATGCTTGTTTAAATTTACCATAGTAGAGCGAGACAGCCAAACAAAAATGGAGGAAAGGCATAATCCAACTGTGTACAGTACATCTGTAATGTCAGAAATACAAAAAAGGGAAAATATAGGTAAATGTTTTTAAAATGTAATTTGTTTGTTGATGGGGAATTTGTTGCTGATGGGGAAGAGAGACATGTTGCCAGCAGTTTGAAAAGCGTTCACATCATACCGGCTGCACAAGCAAGGATTTAGTTGATGTAATTCCCGACGTTTAGACTGCAACTGCAAAGCGGGCTAGAGAGGCGCCAGCTGAGGAGGCACAGAGGGGAGCGACACTGTAGTAGGTGGCGTCCCAGTAGGCCTGGGGTGAAGATATGGGAGGGGGATGGTTTTGGAGCACTACTGGTATAAGGAGAGCCAGCGCAGGAAGAGGGTGGCAACCAAATAGGCGTTGAAAGAGGAGCCATGGGGAAAAGGAGCCCCAAGGGCTCGAGGCTGCCAATGTACGTAAAGTGGATCTGCACGAACACAGTAGGGTGAAAGGAAGAACCTCAGAAGACAGGGAGGAGCCACAGCAGAAATCCGTGCTTCTGTGAATCATTTCAGGGGAGTGCCGATAACCGTAGGGTAGCAAGAGAGAGGCGCCACAGCTAACTGAGAGCTCACAGCTAACTCAGCGGTTTAAAGTTAAGGAGCCAGGCGTGTAAAAGATTTCAGGTGGCACCCCAATGGTGCCAAACAATCCCAGGCGACATCCCAGGGTGCTGTCAGTATTTGAAGACATTTACAGTGGCCTACGGGCAACATTAGATCACCGAAGGCTGTTGGAAGAACCACTCTGTCACTCCATTATATTTATGCGCATGGCGGCACGTGAAGCGGGCGCTATGATGATACAATAAACAAGCATACTTCCTTTACGTGACCCCACACCAAGCACCGGGACCTCGTCGCTCTACACCCAAAAAAGAAAATGCGGCGTCGGTAACAGAAAGGTGATGGCTCCTTTAACAAGCCATCACCTAAAGGAAAACAAACGGAAAGCGCGAAGGACGTAAAGCATGTGCGGCGCTGAGGCAGGACAACACGAAGAAGGAAAGTAGTCCCCAAACGAAAAAAATAAACACCTAAAGAGTAAGGATGTCGTAGTTAGTCGGTGCTGCATGCCGAAAACCGGAAACCAGAAGAAGGGACAAAGACAGTGGATTGCCCATTGGCAAGCAAGCATTTCTAAATGACACTAACCAAGACGAATAAAAAGCAATCACAAGTAATGGGTGGAGTTCACCCACTAAAGCATACACAACAGGTCGCTAAGCGACAGCGCAAGCGCTGTACGCTCGACCTAAAAAACAAATAGTTGAAACTTAGTGTAAAAGTTTGAAAAATGTTGTGAGACTAGCAGTTGAGACTGATATCACATATAAGGAATGGGGAAAATTTCTAGCCTCAATTCTTCAAAACCTCAGTAAATATGGTGAGTACTCGCGTGTGCTGAAACAATCTGGAATGTTTGTACAATGGTAATTACAATTTAAGATGATGATGAAGGAATGTTCAGCTATACGTCAGACATGAGACTGAATATCTAATAGACTAAAAGGGGGCGGACAGTCCAAAAGGGGAGTGGTCTTAGAGCATATATAAGAAACCTTAGGAGGGGCAGCATATATGTATGTGTAATGGTATGGCCTACTACATGCAAAATGGAATCCTGTGATTGGCAAATTCATAAAAAAAGAGTTTTATGGAACAAATAATCACCAATACCATCAAACATCAATACATTTATTTAATATTTAGTTAATAGATTTTATAGCACCATTCCCCTTGATCATAGCAATAAAACACTACGCAAGGAAAAGTCAGCAGTGATAAATTGGTTATTTAATTGGAGTGAAATATCATCTTAGGAGAAGGAACACCAATGATAACAGTATCCGTCATGAACTTCTAATGTCACAAAGGGAAACCACTGGTGAGGTTGCATTGCAGCTGTGTTTGTGAAAGGCAGTTTTTCTTCAGCGAGCTAAGACAATAAATACAGTTTTTTTATTTTGACTTTGCCAGTACTCAGCCGCGGCAGGATCTGGAGTACTTAGAGCACTACAGTTGACCCATATTAAAAACACACCCACCATGTACTCTTCTTCTAGCTCTCGTTTGTGTCACCATCTGATTGCACCACCTTTTTATACCGTTCAGTATTATCCTGATTTCAAAATAACCTTTAATCACTTATATCACAATACCAGTTAATCAACCTCTGTAATCATTGCAGAGGATATCTTTTATTAAAAGTGATGCATTATAGCAAAAAAAAACACGTCTTCATGATTACATGTTTTTTGTTGTGACCCTCACTGTTGCCCCTTGGGGTATAGTGGAAAGACAACAGAGAGTTCCCAACTAGAATTTGGGGAGTGCGTGTTGGTCCACAGACCGTCGTCTGCGCATAGAGTGAATTTCTTTGATCGCTGATGCGACAAAGGTAACTAAACGTAGGCGACTGCCCATCAGATTTGTCCATGGAACAAAACAGTTTCAATTAGCACTGGCAAAGCCAATATTTCAAGCTTGCGTTTTTAGTCCTGACTAAGACATTTTTAAAAAGCCTTTTCAGGGAATACAAAAAAAAAATATGATGACTTTCTGTAAAGTGTAACAGTGATGATGTAGTATACTATTGAAATGTAATATAGTTCCTCACTCATTGCAGTGCAAGCTTTCCTTAGAGGCGGGTCAATACACCAAATAACCAGTAAGAGCCAGAACAGTACACCAAACAGCCAGTAGCCTGATGTGAGAGAGTTATAGTCATCTTGGTGCAGCCAAGCCCACTCTATTATTATTTTAAAGAATTGATCAAATATGTCTTGCAGAGCTTCGTTATCAAGCCAGACCTAACAGGCCCATATTGTATAAACAGACATATGAGAATGATATTTGGCTATTCACTAAAGTGTTCGACCACATGGTTAATAACAAGAAGTGCCACAATATGGCGTCAAGACCACTGGTCCTCGTTCCTGTGTTCTCCCTATGCCTCCATTCTTGGGTGCTCTGCTTGGCCTTCTGAGGTATTTCTTGCCAGGGGTGTGGGGATGAGAACTCCTTGAAGTGTATGCTATCGTGAACAGTGTTCTGTACTAGTTTAAAATGTTATCCTAACCAATGGACTCCGGACACTTACCGATCTATTTCACTAGGTGGTGTGCTTTGTTTTCCTTATCTCTGTGTTTGTGGGTGTGTGCACTCATATGCATGTGAGTGAGAAATGTATTTCTATAGATTTTTGTTTTGCAGTTCTGGTGTCCACTACTATGCTTTTTGTTGTCATCTACCTTGCAGAATTTACAAATGTGATTGCTGGCATTCATTTAGGGGCATGCCAAAGAGACTCACTCTTTTTGTCTTGGGCTACAGGTGAGTGCAAATGTGAATGTGCTTTGGCATTGTATGGCGCTGTGCTTTATTCCGTTAGGCACTTGTTAACTGTTAATCTGTTTCAAGGTCACGTTCCACTGAGCTCGCTTTGCCTCATTCTATGAATGGGCCCATGTGTCTGTTTTCCCCGTTCCTGACACTACATTGTTGCTGAGGGAGGGGCGGCTGCAACATTTAAGTCCTGCTACAGTAAAATAAATGCCTCATTGAAGCGTTTATAAGGTTTCAGTCATAAAATCAACTGGTTGCAGTATTTGAGAGAAGAACAAGTACTCAATCTGTGAATTGTGAGTTACTAAATTAAAGACATGGAAGTTAACATATCCGTATAAATTCATCCAACTGTAACAATTTAATTATGGAAATAGCCAGGCCAGAGAAACACCAGTGCCTCTTTTGTTCTGTCGTCTGAGGAATGCATTGAAAGATGCTTTCGCTTCATAAGCTGTGTGAGCTTTTGTATTTGGACAACTGTCTGTATGAAAGCTGAGACTACACAACAAAGCAATCAACCAGACTGGAACCCCTTTACAGACAGTATAGACGCTTTATTATTTCTTGCCTGTTGGAGTCTAAAGAGGCCAACCGTGATGGCAGTTTGTTGTTATTATTACTTGATGTAGACTTCACAGTACGTATAAAAAAGTCAGCAAAAAATCCCCCAAAGAAATCACAGCATTTTGTTTGTTTAAATCTCTATTTGAGTTTTACAACATCATAACACAATAACCGACTGGTGTGGTTGGGCTTACTCCCACCCAGAATCCACATTGTTGGAGTGCCCCTAGACCAGGCATAATGTACAGCTAGGTAGCCAACCCGCCTTCCCACCCGGCGTTATTCAACAAATCAAAGGCACTTAAACCAATAGTAGGGCACATTCATATAAGAGTCAAGCAGGAGCTCATTTCGCAGACAGTAGCAGGTCCCAGATGCCCCAGGGTACCACATAAATATCATAAGATGTAGAGTCACTGTGAGAAGCTGGCCTGGTATATGATGTCCACTAATGTAAGTGGGCACCTTGCACCAGTCCAGACAACCCTTATGGTGATTTAGGAGGTCTCAGACAACCTTAGAAAGCTATCCAAGTGGTAGCTGTGGCGTGCAGCCTTTAGGCTTAGTCTTGAAGGAGTGTAAAGCAGCTTGTTTTACCAGAATGCAATCTTATAGTATAGATTAAATGAAAGAGAACCACACAAGGTATTTATAAAAATATGTATTTATTATATAATACTCTCTAGTACATTCCAGTATCTCCCACAAGGAGATATACAAAAAGCACACAATACTATAGCAAATAAATCACAGTAAATAGCACTAATACACAGCGGGCCCCGGGGGGGACCAAACCATATACTAAAAAAGTGGTATAAGGACTACGACTCGAGTCAGGACAATGTCGAGAGGACGTAGAATTGCTGGTACCCCAAGGAACCACCCAAGGTGAGTAGATAGGGACCCCATGGAGAGCGTGTGCAGTGTGAGTACACGACCGCGTGCTCCGTACAAGTCTATGTGCAAGTCGGGTTTGGATTTTTAAAGATTAAGGACCCTTCTCAGTGTACCCTGAAGAAACCCTGTGGAAGACAGAAGGTTGGAGAGCCACCCCACCCGTGGATACCGTGGTACCCAAGTTACCTATCCCAGGGAAGCCGGATGCATAGGTATGAATTGGCGTCAGAAACTGCAGTCGAACCCAATGGAGGACTTCAGGAAAGTGCCGCTGCTGGAAGAGGAGAAAGTGTCCGGAGGAATCCAAACATGGATTCTTGATGAAGAGTACTTGAAAGCAGAGGGGACAGAGTCTGGGTCGCTTGAGAGTGACCAGGGGCTCAGTAGACGAATGCCCACCGATGTCGGGTGCTTCAGAATAGATGTCGATGACCTTGACTCTGCAGCTTTGGGGACCAGGCAACACTGAGGACAACCAGGAGCTGGATACGAGCTATCCCATGAAGGATGTGAAGTGCTGAGGGGTCGGTGTCTGGCGGAAGCACCAACAAGCTTTGGCAAAATCAACCCACGCAGGAAGTCAAGAAGTTGCAGGACGAGGACCAGCAAGGTCCAGGAGACTCACCACAAGCAGGGGAGTCAGGGCAAGCCCGGAGTAATCATGGGGGCCCAAAAAAGATGTAGTTGTCCCTCCGCAGGACCCACAGGTTGAAGAAACTGGAGTCGCAGGAGGACCTCAGGCAGCTTTACAAAACAACAGGCCACGGAGCACACGGTGCGATGTGGTTGAAGAACTTTGCAGGAGAAGTTGCCAGAGGTTGGGGCTACTTGGAGCTTGATGCACTTGCTGCAGAATTGCCAACAAGCATTTGCACTTGCAAAAGTATGCAGTGCACAGGGGTTCATGTATTGCAGCACCGACTAGGGATTCTGGCCTCAAACTGGGTGAGAGGGCAGTTCGGGCCTCGAGGGACATAGAAACCTACCTCCTGTGTTGTTGAACCCTTCCGAGTCCGTAGGAGCTTGGGATCAGCAGACCGGTTAGCAGTGTTGCGGTGCCTGCGAATGCAGGGGAGTGACTCCTTCACTCCAAGGGAGATTATCGTCAGGTGTCTTGGATGCTCCACAGGCCCTACACGGATCCTGTATGGTGCACATGCACAGACGAGGCAGTAGACTGAAAGGGAGACAAAGTCAGGCCCAAACGAAGTCCAGTAAAGTCCAGAGTGCCCGGACGGTCGAAGTGCAGTGGTTTCAGTTCTGAATCTTGTCCACGACGAATCTAGGGACCTACACACAGGTAAGCCCTTAAGTACCCTAAGGAAAGAGTTGGGAAGATTCAGGGGACCCTCCCAGGGGAGGGTCTGGACAGGGGGGAGGTTACTCCCATGTCCTTTGTCCAGTTTTGTGCCAGAGCGGGAGCCAACGGCTCCCAGGACTGGTTTGAACTGGACTATGCACAGGGACACCAAATGTGCCCCTCATGCAGACTTTCAGGCGCTGGCAAGTGCACCCACCCAGCCCTAATACACTAAATCCTGTCTGGGAGGTGGCCACACCTCCCTGTGACAGGATGCCTATTGTCCTGTCTTCCCATGCTCGAGCTTGGTTCAGCAGCAGGAGGGCAGAAATGTGTCTCTGGTCGGCAGCAACCATTTTGTGCTGTCCGGGACTAGAAGGGTGGTACCGGGAACTCTGAGAGCCAAACGGAGGACAGTCGCGGTCCGTGTAGGAGTGCCAGCTGGGCGCTGATGTGGGGCGGGGGAGGGGCAGGGTGGGGGTAGCAAAGTATGGATTACGGACCAATACAGGTAAGTAAACATTTAAATCAATAAAACGAATTTCGTTGTGAGCGCTGCATCGCCAAATGCGATGCAGTGCGCGCAACGAAATTCGTTTCATTGATTTAAATGTTTACTTACATGTATTGGTCCGTAATCCGTACTTTGCTACCCCGCCCCACGTCACCGCCCGGCCGGCACTCCTACACGGACAGCGACTGACGGAAAACTCTCCCGGTGGGTGGAATCATACCTCCCATACCAGTAACGGTGTGGGGGGTATGATTCCAACATGTTTGACACCAAATACGATATGGTTCGTTGCAGCCGTTTTCGAGATGGTCATCCCGCGGTCACGTAATGCCCCTCTATATTAGTATATGGCTGCTTCACTGACAACCCGGGAGAATGGACTCCGTAGGCTGCAGGGATGTCCTGCTCATGCAGGGCCACCCTCTCACCTAGAACCAAGCACCCTGCCCTCAGGATTGTAAAGGCTTGCTAGAGGGGCGACTTATAGGTTTTAAGTGCAGTGACCCTTAGATATAGTAAACCTATATCTTTAGTAAGTGGTGCATGCACCAACTTACACAGGCTGCAATGGCAGGCCTGTAGTTCCATTTTTGAAGGGTCTCTCATGGGGGCATAATACCTGCTACAGCCCATGGGAGACCTCTGGGGTACCTATGCCCTGGGTACATGGGTACCATATACTAGGGACTGACAAGGGTACCCCAGTATCCAATCTGGGATGTACCTAAGTGCTGAACACAACAATTTAGGGAGAAAACAGATAGATTGGGGTCCTGATTAGCAGGATTCCAGTCAGACTAGTCAAAAACCAGCTTAGCACCAGGCAAAAAGTGGGGGTAAACATGCAGAAGGATCCTACCTTCTTACAGTCACATATTATCAAAAAAGTTACCTGTCAACAACATTGCTATGAACAATTCCCCTCTAGAAGTGGTCTTTCATTGTTCTTCGCCTCTAGCTTCAAAACATACGTGCCCCACATTGTGCAACTGGGTCTCCTGCCACCTGTAGGCAAAGCCTAACAATGGCATCCACTTCCTATTTAGCCCATTTTACAAGCTCTTGTAGCCAGCGCCCCACATCCGGTGCAGAGCTCGCATTCCACAACATTGCTATCTGTCTCATAAAGAGCGCCAGAGCAAGAAACCTTTGTGTATGCACGTCGGCTTTGGTTCTGGGTCGTATGCCCAAAATACAGTATTCAGTGGTGAGGGGCACCACTCACTCCACTGCTTGTGACAACACTTGCGTCACCACCCCCATGCCCTTCACAGGACAGGCAGTCCCACACCATGTGATAAACTTCGGCGATTGGTATGCGGCAATGCAGACACTCCGATGGAGCCCCTGGGAATATCTAGTGGATACGCTTCGGTGTCAGGTACATCTGGGGCCACATTTTACATGCAGATCATTTTCCTTCATTGTGCTGGGCTCACATTTTAAAAGGTGTGCCCAGCGCAATGAAGGAATGCGCTGCTCTCAGGGGCATCGCATTTATGTGAAAACCGGATCTGCTGCTTTGAAGCTGCTCCGTGTTCTCGCAGTGCAGGCGGCAACCCGCCTGCACTTTTAAAGGGGATTGGAGATCCCCTTGCAGACGGGTGCAGTCAGTGACTGCACCCGCCTGCAAGGGGATGTCTGGGGGGTCCACAGGACCTCTTTTGCCCCCTCCAGAGGGTGCTCTCAGGGGCCGTTTAGGTGTCGCACTGTCAGTGCACCTCCTGAGAGCTTCTTTACCTCTGTGCTCGCGTCTGTTATACGGCGCAGGCGCAGAGGGAAAGGGATTCCCTCATTTGCATGGGGGCATCCCCCATGCAAATGAAGACATGCCCCCTGAAGATAGCGCTGTGTGCGGCCCCTTCTGTAACACCAAAGCGCCCGGGGGGCACGCAAAGCAGACGCAAACGCCTGTTACAACCCCGGGCACTTTGTGAAATATGGCCCCTGGTGTAATTAGTCAAACTGTGTGTAACGGAATTGTGGGGTCCTGAATACCTCCTTCATGTGCGTCTTGGCACTCACCCATTACTTATCAGTCAAGGCGGTGCCCCGGGCGGCTGCCCACCTGGGCCTGGTCGGCACCTCTGCCTCATACTGCTGGGCATATAGGGTACTATAAATCACAGTGACGTCACAGGACATATATGTCCAATCAAAATATACATGCTATCTTAAAACTGAGCACTTAACATTCTTTAAAGGGCTACTCAAGGATTGTCCAAAGCAAAAAGAAAATTAATTGGACCTTCCCCCGTCCGAACAGAGTTGTCATTAAATAATGGGCTCGAGTTTTGAAATATTTGGGACATAAAAAGAAGAATGTGAGATATTTTATCTTTAGTAATTTCACAGTTACAGCAGCCATATTTACATTCTGATCATTTTGCTTTCTCAGGGTTGTTAAAACGTGAAGTGCAGACCTCAGCCTAGCCTATCTTCAGGGTTCAGAACAAACACTAAGCAATTACACCAAAGCTATTTTTCAGTTTTACCCACTGAGTTAACCATTTCCTTCTCAGTGGCAGCCGGTATTGTACGGAGGTGGTGAGACATGGGAGGTAGCAGGGGGTGGCGTGAGTTAAAAAAAATTCACTTACCTGATCTTGCTGCGGCCTCTGTCTCTCCCACATCGTGTCTCTTCCAGGAAGCACCCAGGCTCCCCTGAGCCAATCACAACGCTGCAGTGCAGCATTGTGGTTGGTCTGAGCACCGTGGTTCAGCACTCAGACAGGCGCTGGGGGCCAGGGCATGTTCTCCACCCAGGCTGTAATGCTGGGTAGAGAACATGCAAAGTGCACCTAATGCTTTGGCTGGCCCGAGACGGCCAGCCAAAGCGTCAGGCGTACTTTAGAGTGCAGCAACCACTCCTCCTCCCCGATGTCCGGGGAGCCAAGCACCGCTCAGCCCATGACGATATTAAAAATAAAATGATAATAACTTCAGTTAGTATCATTTTCTTTGTTCTTTTACACTGCTCTGTGAGCAGTGGGGCGACGCTCCTCTGACTTAGCGGAGGAGCCACCACTGTTCCTTCTGCACAGTCCAGGTCATCCATAAAGGTTTTCAGGGATGCATTTACTATTGAATAGGTCTTACTTATTCCACAGTCCAAAAAAGAAGAATCTGATTCACAGCAAATGTTATATTTATATTTTATGTTTCAGTAACTGCAGCCTCTATTTTTAAGGCTCATGCAAGGCCATCATCCCACAATTTTCCAAAGCATTATGAGGATTGAGATTTTGATACTGTATGAAAATGTCTCCTTTACATGATGCAAGTGGTGGCCGCAACTTGTGTAATTCCATGTAGCGTGATCACGAGAACTTACCCAAAAATTCTGCAATATTGAGCAAAATTACAAAAGAAGTGTAATTCTGCATTTAGCGCTATTTTCTTAGCACAAAATCCCCCCTTGCATCCAAAATGGATGCGAAGATGCATTTTGCACTAAGAAATTGATCTAAATGCAAGAGAACATGAATATAGAGTGCAAACAGCCGCTCGTGTTCACTAAATGTGCACTTGGGGTAGGATTTCCCCTCAACTTACTCCTGGGAATTAGCACTGTTTTCTTAGTGCAAAATGCACCAACGTGAGGATGTATTTTGCACTAAGAAATAGCACTAAGGGGTCGATTCCGATCGGAGGCGCACCTAATACCATTCGGCCGGGAAAAAAGCCAGGCGAATGCCTGTTTCCCGACCGATTCGCACATACGTCCGAACGAGCAAGTACGATACGCACAACTGCCCAAATCCCGACCCAGTCGTACTCACCCAATACAGGTCCTGTTCTCCGACCGAGGCGGATCCGGAAACGCAGAATCGAGTCGCACGGAAGCAAAAATGCAGCCCCGTCCGGCCGGACAAGTACGATGCGCTTTCCGTACGCGCCGAACCCGTCGCTATGCACGGCACGTCAAAGCATCCGGGAGAGGCGCACATAAGCTCCGATTCGCGCCACAACACGATCCACGGCTACGAGACGAACACGCCAGCGACGAGGACGAGGCGAAGCAAAGAGAAAGACGAACCAACCATGAATCCCATCGTGCCGATCCTACCAATATTCCACATCTATTACCGGAACAGGCACGGACGCGTACGGCGCAGAAGGTAAGTCAGACACCAACCACAAAAACAAACTACACGTACCCGACATATCACACATACACAGAGGGATGCAGAAATTACTTACACCAGCAACAGCAGCACCATAGGGGCGGGATGGCCATCACCAATGCCACATATACACATAGGGGCCTGGATGCCAACAACTAACACCACCCCTACCCAGGGGGTGCTAGATGCCTACCACTACTACCACCTCTACCCATGGGGGGCTGGATGCCTGTCACTACTACCACCTCTACCCATGGGGGGCTGGATGCCCACCACCACTACCACCCCTACTCAGGGGGTGCCAGATGCCTACCACTACTACCACCTCTACCCATGGGGGGCTGGATGCCTGTCACTACTACCACCTCTACCCCTGGGGGGCTGGATGCCCACCACCACTACCACCCTTACTCAGGGGGTGCCAGATGCCTACCACTACTACCACCTCTACCCATGGGGGGCTGGATGCCTGTCATTACTACCACCTCTACCCATGGGGTGCCAGATGCCTACCACTACTACCACCTCTACCCATGGGGGGCTGGATGCCTGTCACTACTACCACCTCTACCCATGGGGGGCTGGATGCCCACCACCACTACCACCCCTACTCAGGGGGTGCCAAATGCCTGCCACTACTACCACCTCTACCCATGGGGGGCTGGATGCCCACCACCACTAACACCCCTACTCAGGGGGTGCCAGATGCCTACCACTACTACCACCTCTACCCATGGGGGGCTGGATGCCTGTCACTACTACCACCTCTACCCATGGGGGCTGGATGCCCACCACCACTACCACCCCTACTCAGGGGGTGCCAGATGCCTACCACTACTACCACCTCTACCCATGGGGGGCTGGATGCCTGTCACTACTACCACCTCTACTCATGGGGGGCTGGATGCCCACCACCACTACCACCCCTACTCAGGGGTGCCAGATGCCTACCACTACTACCACCTCTACCCATGGGGGGCTGGATGCCTGTCACTACTACCACCTCTACCCATGGGGGGCTGGATGCCCACCACCACTACCACCCCTACTCAGGGGTGCCAGATGCCTACCACTACTACCACCTCTACCCATGGGGGCTGGATGCCCACCACCACTACCACCCCTACTCAGGGGGTGCCAGATGCCTACCACTACTACCACCTCTACCCATGGGGGGCTGGATGCCTGTCACTACTACCACCTCTACCCATGGGGGGCTGGATGCCCACTACCACTACCACCCCTACTCAGGGGGTGCCAGATGCCTACCACTACTACCACCTCTACCCATGGGGGGCTGGATGCTTGTCACTACTACCACCTCTACCCATGGGGGGCTGGATGCCCACCACCACTACCACCCCTACTCAGGGGGTGCCAGATGCCTACCACTACTACCACCTCTACCCATGGGGGGGCTGGATGCCTGTCACTACTACCACCTCTACCCATGGGGGGCTGGATGCCCACCACCACTACCACCCTTACCCAGGGGGTGCCAGATGCCTACCACTACTACCACCTCTACCCATGGGGGGCTGGATGCCTGTCACTTCTACCACCTCTACCCATGGGGGGCTGGATGCCCACCACCACTACCACCCCTACTCAGGGGGTGCCAGATGCCTACCACTACTACCACCTTCACCCATGGGGGGCTGGATGCCTGTCACTACTACCACCTCTACCCATGGGGGGCTGGATGCCCACCACCACTACCACCCCTACTCAGGGGGTGCCAGATGTCTACCACTACTACCACCTCTACCCATGGGGGCTGGATGCCTGTCACTACTACCACCTCTACCCATGGGGGGCTGGATGCCCACCACCACTACCACCCCTACTCAGGGGGTGCTAGATGCCTACCACTACTACCACCTCTACCCATGGGAGGCTGGATGCCTGTCACTACTACCACCTCTACCCATGGGGGGCTGGATGCCCACCACCACTACCACCCCTACTCAGGGGGTGCCGGATGCCTACCACTACTACCACCTCTACCCATGGGGGGCTGGATGCCCACCACCACTACCACCCCTACTCAGGGGGTGCCAGATGCCTACCACTACTACCACCTCTACCCATGGGGGGCTGGATGCCTGTCACTACTACCACCTGTACCAATGGAGGGCTGGATGCCTGTCACTACTACCACCTCTACCCATGGGGGGCTGGATGCCCACCACCACTACCACCCCTACTCAGGGGGTGCCGGATGCCTACCACTACTACCACCTCTACCCAAGGGGGGCTGGATGCCCACCACCACTACCACCCCTACTCAGGGGGTGCCAGATGCCTACCACTACTACCACCTCTACCCATGGGGGCTGGATGCCTGTCACTACTACCACCTCTACCCATGGGGGCAGGATGCCTACCACCAACAACACCCCCACTCACAGGATGGCTAATGCATGACACAACAAGCACACACCAACATAAGGAATGCAACAAAAGACATCCCCCCAACACCATGACAAGCGTGTGTAGACTGTGTCAAATGCCTACAACACTGAACATGACTTTGAACATACAATGTGACCCCCTATCACATGTGTCACACATAAATGTGTGTGGCCCCCACAATGCAAGCAGACCATGACCACTGTGGCAATGGGGTCTAAATCCCCATCATCACAGTGACCAAAAGCTAAGTGTGGGGTCCATAGCTGAAGCACATTTTGAACATTGTGGCAATGGGGTCTAAGCCCCCATCATCACAGTGACCAAAAGGTAAGTGTTGACATAGAAAAAGCTGCAACTGCCAAACTGCATGGATGATTCCTGGTCACAGAACAACAAACACATCAGTGGCAAAGTAGTGCCTGTGTCCCATAGCAACATAGATTGGGTGAGGCAAACAGTGCAGTGCAAATAAGACATACCTTTGGCCATGTGCAGACAAACATCACCCATGGGGGCTGACACTGTCAACATCCATCAATGACACAATGACAGAAGTGACCATCATAATGCAGACCCACATATTCGCACCAATGGGCACACAAATGTAGATACCCTGTGGAGACTGTAGATGCGAGGTGAACAAATAACATACCATGGCAGCAATGTGACACACAAACAATGATCATTGTGCTGACTGATGACCTAGGAGTCCCAGGGACAGCAGGTGAAACCCACCAAACAACATACAGCCAATAGCACACTAAAGATAAGCCAATGCAGTGGTGCAGATGCACAAACAGGCAGACCCACACTGCACAACAAACACAACAGGTGAGGGGGTGCCAGTGTCCCCAGGCAACCACACAACACATGATGAGGCCTGAATACCAATTACACAGATGCACATACAGTGCCACACAAAAGTAACTCATGGATCCAAATCCCCTATGTGGGCAATCAGGCATTGTTAGATGAGAGGGAGCACAAATTACACATGTCACACAAGCTTGTAGGAACTGCAACTAACACAGCAAGAGACAGACCCACCACAGCACTACCCCCAGGGACCCCATATTGTGCTGACACTAGCCTGCATGATAATCCCACTGTGATGACAATGTCAGATGTCGTTCACACTGTGAAACCCAGCCATGTGTCCTGAGCAACTAACTACCATCACACCTACACAAGCTCCAATCAATCAGCACGGCCTGCCAGCCAAGGCCAATATGGAGGTAGGGGTCTGGCCGTGCAACAACTCACTTTTGCACACACTCAACACCACACACCCTGATCTCCACCAATGTGCAGCAGTGAAGCTCACATGGACTGGTGACATTGCACATGTGCCCATGACAATACCAGGGGTGGTGGTGGGAACCAAGGTTCAGAAACCCATCACACATGGCCAGTCAACAAGACTTGTCAATGTCTGACACACAGCACAGTATGCTGTACATGGGCATGATGTGAAATCCACCACAATCAATGGGATCCTGGCCATAGTCACACACCAATGAAGAAGCCAAGGGGACACACGAAGAACACACGTACACAACTACCAACATTGCAGCTCTGACCCTGAGGAGTGGCAGCAGTCACACACACAACGTGTCACAATCACTGAAAGCTAACACAAACTGTAAATCACATGACTCGTATAAACAACAAGTGCCAAGGGGAATCCTGAATGTGTCCCATCTGCGTTTGCCCACATCCCCAGCACTGACAACAAAGACAACCTGGGATGACAACCTCATGAACATTAGTTTGCCATGCACCCACATCACAGAGAAACCAGGTCCAAGATGCTGGATGAACACAGAACAACTCAGCAAGCATCACAAACAGGAACATCCCTAGGGACACAGCCTGTGTAGGAAAAGGGAAGGGAACACGCACAGACATGCTTACACAACACAGGCCCACGCAATGTCACCAGATTACACACTGCCATGAGGGCACACCACTCCTGTGGAAGGTCCGCTGTGCCAAACCTTGTATGTGCACGACCCAAACATGTCAGCAGAACACTCCGTCAGTGACTCAACAACCACAACACACTGAAGGCTCTGCTCACATCAGCCTGGGTACGGGGGTGTCACGTCAGTCATCTGCACACACACCAAACACGTGTCAAGCAGGTTGCACTGTATACACAGATGAGTCCTTCGACATTGATGTGCAAAACTGCATGTCCAGTGGAGCTGGGCACACAGTCAGGGAAATAGGAACATTGAACAGTGCTAAGCCCACCAGATGTGCATCAGTGTAAGACAAAGATGTTCATTTACAAATGCAAAAAGGACATCCCTGTGTCAAATGCTGAACATTACACCCTCAGACTGTAGCAAAGGATGCCATAGATCCAGAATACAACAGGACACATATCCCATGGACCACATGGAGTCCATCACTGCAACACTTCATCGTCCTGATGTGAACACTATTACAACTGCAAATGCAGGATGCTACTCATCCACATCATGTACATCAAAAGAAAACCCAAAAGTAAACAAAAAGAGGCTTTATTCAGCAAATGTCAGGGTAAAAACGGAAGTCCAAAAGAAACTAAGGCCAATGGCCAGTCCAAAATAACAGTACCAATGGGGTGAGAAGTGACAACTGGTCACACATTGCTTGCCTGCACTGGTACGGTTGGGGGACATCCCCCTTGGAGGGGCATACAAGGGGCAGGCCAGGCACCGCAGGGACAGGATCAGGGGATGGCAGAGTGAGGCAGTGAAGGGGTGGTGGGTGCAGGAGTGTCACCGGCAACTGCAGTGGAGGTGTCTGACTCAGGGGGGGCCGGCACCACCGTGGTACACAAGTCAGTTGGTGTGGGTGCCGCAACCACTGCAGTGGGCTGGACTGATGTAGTGGACTGGGTACCTACTGCAGTGCCCGAGTCAGACGTGGTGGTTGTGGACTCCACTGCAGTGCATGACTCCAAGGAAGTGGAAGGGTGGGCAGATGAGGTGGGCAGGACAGAGGGGGGGACCCGGTCCCCACAACAGTGCCACTAACAGGCAGAGCGTCTGGGTTGGGGGTGGAAGAGCAAGTGGCAGGGGGGGAGGGCCTAAGCAGTCTGGGGATACGGTATCGGTGTGTGGGGGAACCTGGGGCAGGGTGTGGCGGGGGAACCTGTGCAGTGGTGGCCTGGGGGATGGAGGAGAGAGACTGGGCGCTGGAGCTGCGTGGTGGTGGTGGTGGGGTCTTGCTCTTCCTGCTCCGGGGGACTTCCGAATGGGCTCCTGTGTCTGCCTGCGCCTGGGGGAGGGTGTCCGGGGCGAGGGGCACTCCTCTCTGTGTGGGTGGACTTCCTCTTCCCCTGGTGTGCTGGGTCAGCAGGAATGGTGGGGAAGAGGCCGAGGTCACACAGGAAGACCTGCTGTGTATGTGTGGTAGCAGGCGAGGCAAGGGAAGGGGTCTTGGAGGGAGAGGATTTGGAGGACTGCGGAGTGAATGTGGATGCCTGTGTGTGTGTGTGTGTTCCCCATCCCCTGTGTCTGTGGTATCAGTCCCCTGAGGATGCTTGTGTGCACGTCTTGCCTTACTCTTGGGTGTGTCTGTGCTGCTTGTGTCTGTGTGTTTGGATGACTGTGCAGGTGTGCATGTGCTTTGGACAGGTAGGGGGGCAGGAAGTGTGGATGGGGCAGAGGTGGGAGGGGTGAGGGACTGTTGGAGGAGGGACACTGCTGCCGTCAGGGAGGAGTCCATGGACCTATTGCTCCTCTGTAGGGCAGACATACCCGTCGAGATGCCCTCCATGAACGACACCAGCTGTGTCAACAGAGAGGTGTGTGCATGGAGGACACTCAGCATTGCTGTCTGCCCTACATGGAGCTGCCGAAGGAGGTACACAGACTCCTCACTCAGGGCAGCAGGGGACACAGGGGCAGGGGCTGTGGTGCCTGGCACGAAGGAGACACGCTCCCGAGCACGGGAGCCTCCAAGGACCTCAGGAATGGGAGCCGATGGGAGGGCGGTGGTGGTGGTGGCAGGGCCAGACAGACTAGCTGGCCTTTGGTGGCTGCCGAGACCCGCCTCCTAAGGGAGTCATCCTCCGAGCTGCTGTGGTCCCCAGCGGAGGTGGATGGTGCTGAGGACTCCTCGGTGTGGCTCCCCTCGCCCTCCGTGCCACTGGGTCCCTCTGACCACTCGTCCGATGCTGACCCAGTCTGGCTCCGCTGCTCATCCTGGTCCGTGGAGCTGTCCCCTCCTGTGGCCGTGGATGTATCTGCAAACAATTAGGGAAACATACAAACATCAGTCACCTGCACTGACCGCACACACCACAGTAATTACAGCACATTACAGAGCAAGCCCTGGCATTCTTAGTTGAACATTGCCTAAAGTCCTCGCACAGATTCGGGGAAGCCAATTGTCAGTCTGATGGTCAACCTCCTGCCCTTGCACCCATCTGTCTGGTGCCTGTCTGATGGTAAGACCCCAGTGTGGACACATGCACCACCTACACAGTTGTTGGACATTGCAGGGAACACGGTGAAGCATGTGAACATGCACACATCACATCTCTTGCCACTGAGTCAGTGCAGGTGTCCGGATAAAGGGATGGCCAGATTCTAATTAGAAATGCATGTGATGCATACCAGCACCAGACACCATGATGCACCCATGTCCGGATAGTCAATGCCACAATGGGGTGCATGTTGCACATGTCACTCCTCTGCAGGATCAGTCCCAGGAAGTTGAATGCCATGACACAGGAATGCGTGCAAAGTCATACATTACTGTCTCAAGTCACATGGCCATGGCAGCCAGCCAACAACAGTCTGCACTGTGTCACAATCCGAGGGCATGGGGAATGCAAGTTATGTGACTGACAAGTGCACATGTCCATCCCCGACAAACCACATCATCTGTACTACTATTTGTCCACGTCATACCAACTGGACATATGGGGGACATGAAACACAACTCCCTGAACATGAGCACCTCACAGTGTGCTGTGCATGAAAAAACAGCTTCCTGAAAGTCACAGTCGCAAACACCTGTGTGCACAGTCAAGTGATCAGACACCTATAAGTCACAGAAGTATCGTCTATCATGGTCACATCTCAGATGGCATGCTGAGCCCCAAATGATGAACATACCAGTAGTCCTGACAACGAAGACACAGCACAATGAGACAGAGGCAGACACCTGAGGGTACATTTCACTGATCACAACATGCCAGATGATACACGGGAGTGGGAGTACAGAGTGTATTGTATGCACTGGAGTAGGCATGACTGTCCAGCTCCACCTGTAAGAGGGATGAGTCCTGGACAGTAGGCAGGTGGCTAAGCATGTGTGACACACTGGATACACATACTCCTGAGGCCCAAATATTGTTCCCACCAGCAGCATGGGTGTGTGCCACATTCCCCAGGGACATGTGGTGAGTCAGAGCAGCAAGCGGACCACATATCAAAGTTACACGCAGATCACATGTCAGAACTTAGGCACTGTGTAGGCAATTGACCCACCCATGAATCGCACAACATAGTCACGGGAACAAATGCTGTCCCCCACCTTGAGCAAAGCAAAATGCAATGACACAGTCCCCAAATGACACAGTTTCCTGACTATAAAGGCCACACATATGCGTATCAGAGGAGAAGTGGGCATGTAACAAATGAGGGACATGGGTCCTGGACCACATGACTGATGTACTGTGGAAGTTTAACCAGGCCAGAGGAGGGCACATAGCATGTCAGACAAAGTGCACAGTGCAGTCATGGACTCACCCCCTCCTTGCTGCTGTCTGTCCCTCAGCTGCCCATCCAGGTCAGGGAAGACCACCGCCAGGATCCGGAGCATGTGGGGGGTCAGGGTCCGGTGTCCGCCCCTCCTGCGAGGAGGCGACAGCTTCAGCTGGACCCTTCCGATCCTCCGGGTCCAGCCACGAAGGTCCAGCCACTTCTTTTGGAAGTTGCGGATCCTGCGCCTGTAGACCCCCACGGATCTTACTTTCCGGGCGATGGTCAGCCAGATGTCCTGCTTCTGGTGGGCATCAACCTGTGAGGATGACAAAGTGAAAAGGCCATTACTACACATGCAACATATCCGTGCATCACACAGTTGGATATACATGTCTCAATTACAGGGGCATATGATGTACACAGGCAGTGCAACAATGGCTATGAACAGTTTGCCAGCAGTCACTACATGGTATCATTGCATGGGAAGTAAACCTAGTTGGAATGCACTGTTACTGCACTGTACCAGTTCAGTGCATGTAACTACACACTTTGGGGTGTGACAACTACTCAGTGGGCATGCTAGCCAGTGGTGTGCACAGTGAAAGTCCTGCTAGTCAGACAACATGCACAATTAGTGATGCAGTGGACAGCACACTCACCTGCTCCCCTGGTTTCCCATACAGCTTGCTGTACTGTGGAAGGAGGCTGTCCAGCAGGGCCTGGTTCTCCTCAAGGCTGAAGGCTGGGGCTCTCTCCACAGTACGTGCCATTGCAGGAGCCAGAGGATGCATAAACAGCAGCAGTGTTGGTGGCAGATGTCGTCCTGGAGCATGTAGTGCAGGCAAGTGAGCTCTCAGGGGAACAGCCAGCATTATATGTGTGCTGCAGAGGCAGATACTGTCCCATGTGTCCAAAGTGATAGGTCCAAGTCGTTTGCATCTTCTAAATCTGACCAATCCATGGTATAGCAGCACTAATACACGCCCACAGCATCCTTCAAATCTTCAACTTCATGACACCCATGATTTTGCAACATTGTTGTGGCTGGCCTACTGAATTCACTGCATCAGACTCGTTGGAGCTTCGAAAACGTGTCCGTTGCCATGCCAGGCCCCAGCCAATGTGTGCGCACCGATCGGTCCATTGCTGTACAACGCGTACCCGCGATACAACGCATACCCGCTCACATTGAATGCAATGGGCCGGCCGGGCACACCGATCGGTCCATTGCTGTTCAACGCGTACCCGCTCACATTGAATGCAATGGGCCTGCCGGGCACACCGATCGGTCCATTGCTGTTCAACGCGTACCCGCGATACAATGCGTACCCGCTTACATTGAATGCAATGGGCCGGCCGGGCACACCGATCGGTCCATTGCTGTTCAATGCGTACCCGCTCACATTGAATGTAATGGGCCGGCCGGGCACACCGATCGGTCCATTGCTGTTCAACGCGTACCCGCGATACAACGCGTACCCGCTCACATTGAATGCAATGGGCCGGCCGGGCACACCGATCGGTCCATTGCTGTTCAACGCGTACCCGCTCACATTGAATGCAATGGGCCGGCCGGGCACACCGATCGGTCCATTGCTGTACAACGCGTACCCGCTCACATTGAATGCAATGGCCAATGTGTGCGCACCGATCGGTCCATTGCTGTACAACGCGTCCCTGGACAAGTCACTGGCATATGTCACCATGCCTGTCACAGGTGCACATATGCCAGCCACATATACTTCCCAGGGAGTGAGGGGCACACCTACAACACCACAGCCTGTCCACACTGTATCCTAAGGCATGTAAGGCTGCATTACCTAATCCGTGTATGGGGGTGAACATGTTGTTCTGTGGGTGTCACTTCGGGGCAGCCACTCCCAGGCTGTGCACGTGTTCATGGGGACAGGATCCTTGGTGTGTCGTGCACATGACCACTGTGATGTGCAACTGTTCATTCCTGAGCATGTGGCATGGTCACATTTCACGGTGGTGTATGTGTATGTCATGTCACATACCCCCTGAGTCCCATGTGGGACGGTATGTACGTCCCAGGGTGACCCATTGGCACAATAGTGATGGTCCTCCACAGTCTGTGTGCATGTTGTGTTTACAATGTCTCTGATTCCATGTGCACAATGGGAGACAGTCTCCACATCCACGTTGTTTGTGCATGAACTTTGATGTTGTGCGTGTGTGTGTCACAGACGTCCATGTCTGTCCTGCTGAGGCAACAGGGACCACTACCTGTGGGGGTCATGGTTGTTTTGCTGTGGTGTATTCATGATGCACCATGTCATGCCAGTGTCCATGTGGCAATACAGAGTCCCTGGGAATCTACCTGTCGATGAGCTGTGATGCCTGGGGCACATCTGTCCACACATGTCACTGTGGGGTGTGTTTGGAACGTGGCAGCAGTAGATGGGAACTGTGACACGGCCTCATGATATCCCATGGCACAACATGGGACTTGTTGATGCCACTTGTTGAACTGTGATGTTAGATGTTGGCCATGTAGGTGCCATACATGTCCTTACGGAACTGCACCCATCATGTACTTGTGTCTCATAATGATGTATCATGTGATATTGTGTATGGTCAATGCCACATATGTGGGGTGACTGACAATCTTTCTTTCTTCACCTATGCACTGCAGGGCACCAGCTGTCCATAGACCATTCCCTGACCTTGCATCCATGGTGGAACGGGACTGCATCCGACGGTACCGCTTCACCAGGCCGCTGATTGAGGAATTGACGGTGCACTTGGCCCCACATTTGCAACCTGGCCGGACATACCCCACAGCGCTGACCCCCAAGGTGAAGGTGATGGCAGCCCTACACTTCTTTGCCACCGGTACCTTTCAACACACTGTGGCGTCTGCTGGTGGGATGTCACAGACCATGTTCAGCCGTGTGCTACGCGATGTTTTGGAGGCTATGTTGAGATACCTGAACCAGTACATCTATTTCCCTAGACCTCAACAACTCACTGACGTGAAGAGTGACTTCTATGCCCTGGGGAGGATGCTGCATGTCATTGGCTCCATTGATGGGACACATGTGGCTTTGATACCACCACAGGCACATGAGCAGGCATACAGGAACCGCAAACATTACCATTCGGTCAATGCACTGGTGGTATGTCTTGCTGATATGAGCATCTCACACGTGTGTGCCCGTTTCCCCGGTTCTGCACACAATGCCTACGTGATGAGGAGTAGTCGCATCCCGAGGATGATGTCACAGATGCGGAACCAGCATGCCTGGCTTGTCGGTGTGTACTGACTTTGTACCATTGTGTGTGTTCTGCGATGTAGTATTCCACCCTCTTTTCCAAATCAGCTAATGTGCAATTGTCCATATGTAGGTGACTCCGGATACCCCAACATGCCGTGGTTGCTGACGCCCCTCAGGAAACCTGTGACACCAGCCCAGATGCGCTACAATGAGGCACATGGTCGGACCAGGAGAGTCATTGAGCGGACATTTGGTCTCCTGAAGAGCCGCTTCCGCTGCCTGGACAAGACAGGAGGGGCCCTCCCATATGCCCCAGCAAAGGTGTGCAAGATTGTCATCGTCTGCTGCATGCTACACAACCTGGCTGTGCGGAAGGAGTTGCCTCTCATCCTGGATGACGATGATCAACATCCGCCACCTGTGGAGGATCCTGGCCTGGACCACGATGCCAGTGATGATGATGATGATGATGGTGATGTCCGCACACAGCTCATCACCAACTTCTTCAGCTGAATGTGAGTATCCGGAGATGTCATGTCAATGATGTGAGTATGCATGATATGTGTTGGTGGTGCTCTGGTGCTGTTTGAGTGTGGCCATGTGCTATATGACTGTATGCGTGTAGTGATGTGTCCTTACAGGTAGTCTGTACTCCCCAACAGTGTTGACATACTAACTTGGTTCTGGGTGGGTATCTTGTGACATGTATTGGGCATGAGTATTGCAGTTCTGTCCTGTTCTTCAGTGCTTTTGACTGTGTGTCATTTCTGTCCTTCACAGGGTACTTTCAGAGTTGTTTGGTCAACTGTGATCCCCCAACAACGTGATTAAACTTCCAGGGTGGTAGCTGTCGTGTCCCTACAGGTGATGTGCGCCACACCCATGGACTTCCCTCCTTCTACACTTGTTGACTGTGTGCCCACTGCAAGGTGGGATTACCTTGCATCTGTAGTGGTTACAACATGTTGCAAATGTGTAATAAACCTGTGCTTCACTTTGTGATGTGCGTTGTCTGTGGTCACACATCTGACTGACATTTGCTTACTGCACCAGTGGGCTAGTTGACAAAGACTGTGAATAGGTGTTGTGTCTGTGCATTGCACCGTATTTCCTGGCAACATCAGTGTAGGCGATGAGTCAGGTGGCCTTGGTGTGTATATGTTGTGTAGCCCTGGTGGTGTGTCTCCCTCATATGTGTCACGTTGCCATGACTCACATGCCTGTGTTGTACTTGCTGTAGCAGTTAGCATGCACAGTGTAATTTCGCAGGTCATCATCTCCATGACAGAAACCACGTTGGAATCACAACAGAGGCAGGTATGGTGTATTAGTGTGTTTATTGTCATACATGTGTGAGTATATTGCACAGGATGGTGGGTGCTGTACATTGTGATTGTAATCCAAAGTTCCTAGATGATTTGGAAGTCCTGGTAGCAGAAATGTCCTGAGTAAAGTCCACAGTCATCTGATACATTGGTCCAACTTGTACTCCCCATGTCATGTGGGGGAGTTGTGTTGCATTCAACAGGGTGAACAATTTGCGCACAAAGGTGATTATCCAGAACAGGTTTTGGCTTCCTGGGGGTTGCACATGGCCATCGGCCTCTCAGTTGCCCTTCCTCGGACAACCCCTCTTCTTTGGGGGGGACCCTCAAGTGCAGGCTGCTGCGGTGCAGGGGACTCTCCGCCAGAGTCATCCTCCCTCCCTGTGGCAGTTGCAGTTGTTTCAGCACCAGATGTTGTGGGCACACAGGGAGGTGTTGACATGTTGCTGCTCATCTGGTGGAGGCATTGTAATATGTCCCTATGCACCGCCGTCATCTCTTGCAGTGTGTCCCACTTGGACTCCATGCGGGACATGTGTAGGTCCATGCGGGCATGATGGGCAGCCTGCTGCTGTCGTATGTCCCTGAGGATCCCCACTACCTGGCTGAGCTCTCCGGTGCTGGTCTGGTACGCATCGGGTATGCGTACCAGTTGTGGGTCATCATGCAGTCCAGACCCCTCTACGAGCAGCGACCTATGTCTACCACCCCTCCCACCACCCCATGCGACATGTGCAGTACCTGAGGTGGCACGCACAGGTGACCCTGGGCCCCCTTGGGGGTTGTTGGTGGTGTTGGTGTCCATAGCCCCACGTTGGGCCAGGGTCCGTGTGCTGGTGGTGGTGGTGGTCCTTGGTCTGTCCGTGTCGGCAGGGGTGGTTTGTGTGTTGTCAGTCGTTGGAGGGGTGGGTGCAGGGGTGCAGCTGGTGGTCCTGCTGGTGCTGCATGATGACTCGCTCCGGAGGTGCCAGGTAGGTCTTCGTCATCCGAGGAGGGCAGAGGCTGTTCCACACCAGTGAGCTCCGTTTCCCCTGGATCCTGGGACAGGGACTCCTCAGCATCTGCTGCTGTGTCCCCATCATCACCTGTTTTTGGGAGACACACACAATGTATGTTATGTTTCTGCAGGCATCAATGGTTGACACACCTGACAGTGGTGACTGTACCTCTGGATGCGGGCCTGTACATTGCATTGTCCTAAGTTGTCACAGTCAGAGGTTGATATTGGTGTAGCACATTGTCCTGCATACTTTGAGCATTTCAATTTGAATGTTGGGGTGTGTACATGGTCTGCATTGGTTGTATTTGGTTGACATCCGGCCCTCCTTCTCCCCCGAGCCCAGTTATCCCACCATGAAGCATGCCACCCTTGCAGTGGGTTCAGGTTGACTCTCAGGATGTCAGTGAGTGGTGTCCTGCTGTTGGTTGGTGCCCAGTTCCCAGCATGGCCTTGTGCTCCCCACAGCAGTACCCAGTGTCAGCCATCTTGTCAGTTCTTTTCCACTCCCTGTGATGTGCGCATGGTTCAGGGTGGTGTTGATGGGACAGTTGTGGGGGTGACCAATATCTGTGACTGCCACTCCCATCATGCTATTGCCTCCACCCCCTTCCCAGCATGCCCATGCTTCCTTCCTTTTGACTCTGCTTCCCTGTGGGGTTGTGTGCCTGTGCTGACAAGATGGCTAGACAGTGTTATCCTGGGGTTAGTTTTGCTACAAGTCCCATGTGTGTCCCTGTGCTTCACACAGCATGACCCAGGGTTGTGGTTATTTGTGGGATATTTGATTAGAGTGTGAGGCAATGCATTCTCCCAGGTGAGTTGTGTGGAGTTTGTGTTAGGGGTGTGTGTGAGTGGAGCTGCTGGTAACTATGGTCAGTGCTGTCAGTCCTCCTTCCCACCCAGCCAGATATCCCACCATGGAACGTGCTTCCATTGCAGGGAGTGCAAGTTGTCTTTCAGGATGTCAGTCAGTGGTGTCCTGCTGTTGGTTGGTGCACAGTTCCCAGCAGGGCTTTGTGCTCCCCACAGCAGTACCCAGTGTCAGCCATCTTGTCAGTTCTTTGCCACTCCCTGTGATGTGCGCATGGTTCAGGGTGGTGTTGATGGGACAGTTGTGAGGGTGAACAATATCTGTGACTACCACTCCCATCATGCTATTGCCTCCACCCCCCTTCCCAGCTTGCCCATACTTCCTTCCTTTTGAGTGGACTTCACTGTGTGTGAGTGTGACAGCAATGGCAAGATGGCTGACAGTGGTGTCCTACTGTTGGTTGGTGCCCAGTTCCCAGCAGGGCCTTGTGCTCCCCACAACATAGCACCAGTGTCAGACATCTTTGATGTGGCTTTTCACTACCTGGTAGGTGTGCATGCTTTAGTGTGAGCTTGCTGGGCCATGCGGGTGAGGGATGTTGAGCTGTGACTACCACTCCCATCATGCTATTGCCTCCACCCCCCTTCCCAGCATGCCCATACTTCCTTACTTTTGAGTGGACTTCACTGTGTGTGAGTGTGACAACAATGGCAAGATGGCTGACAGTGGTGTCCTGCTGTTGGTTGGTGCCCAGTTCCCAGCAGGGCCATGTGCTCCCCCCGACTGAGCACCAGTGTCAGCCATCTTTGATGTGGCTTTTGACTCCCTGTGAGGTGTGCATGCTTGGGTGTGATCTTGCTGGGCCATGTGGGTAGGGGATGTTGGGCTGTGACTACCACTCCCATCATGCTATTGCCCCCACCCCCCTTCCCAGCATGCCCATGCTTCCTTCCTTTTGACTCTGCTTCCCTGTGGGGTTGTGTGCCTGTGCTGACAAGATGGCTGACAGTGTTATCCTGGGGTTAGTTTGGCTACAAGTCCCATGTGTGTCCCTGTGCTTCACACAGCATGACCCAGGGTTGTGGTTCTTTGTGGGATATTTGATTAGAGTGTGAGGCAATGCATTCTCCCAGGTGAGTTGTGTGGAGTTTGTGTTAGGGGTGTGTGTGAGTGGAGCTGCTGGTAACTATGGTCAGTGCTGTCAGTCCTCCTTCCCACCCAGCCAGATTTCCCACCATGGAACGTGCTTCCGTTGCAGGGAGTGCAAGTTGGCTTTCAGGATGTCAGTCAGTGGTGTCCTGCTGTTGGTTGGTGCACAGTTGCCAGCAGGGCCTTGTGCTCCCCACAGCAGTAGCCAGTGTCAGCCATCTTGTCAGTTGTTTTCCACTCCCTGTGATGTGAGCATGGTTCATGGTGGTGTTGATGTGCGCATTGTGAGGGTGGGCAATATCTGTGACTACGACTCCCATGATGCTATTGGCTATATTGACTTGCCCAGCATACACAGGATTCCTTCCTTTCAGTGGGCTTCACTGTGAGGTGGTTTTGTAGTGGTGGCTACATGTCTGGATGTGTTTGTTAGTTATATTTGTGCCACTGCCTAGCTGTAGTTGTAGTTTTGTTTGTACATGTGATGACACAGTTACATATCACTATGAGATGGCATGTGTTGTGTTTATCTGACTGACATACACATTTTGGGATGATTCTGTTTTGGTTGCTGTGGATTTGCTAAGGGTGCATGGTTTGACTCTCCCTTGACAGTGATGTGTGTGTATTGTCGCACAATATTGTGTACATTTGTTGTGTACTCACCAGGCTCTGGGATGTTTTCTAGTCCATATACGCTCACTGGTGGTAGGATGGCCCGCACCTTCTCCTCCCAGGGCCTGAGGTATACTGGTTTGGCAGGAGGGCCACTGCCGGTGTGTTGGCTCAAGAGGTAGTCCTTCTTCAACAGGTCCCTGACCCTCCTGCGCACGTCATACCACCTGTTCTGGATGTCTCCCTTTGTGCGCAAACATGGTGATTGTGCGTTCACCCTGTCGACAATCCTCTCCCACATCTTGGTTTTCTGCGACATGGGGGTCTGTTGGACCAGTGTACCAAACAGCTGTGGCTCTACCCTGAGGATCTCATCTACCAGGACTTCCAATTCACTATCTAGGAACTTTTGATTCTTCTTTGGGGGCATTGTGATGGGTGGTGGTGGTGTGTGATGTGTGTGGGGGTGTGCAAGTGAGGGTGTGTGAGTGTGTGTTTTGCTGGGTGTATGTGAGGGTGCTATTTGTTGAGGTGCTGCTGGTGTGTGGCTTGTGTGATGGATGAGCTGTGAGTGTGTGTGTGGTTGCTGTCTGTTGGTGTTGAGTGCTGGCAGGTAATTTGAATTTGCAAAGGATCATGGTAGGGATTTGTGTCCTTTATATGGGTGGAGTTGTGGGTGTGTCTTTGTTCCCTGTTTCCCCCCCAGTATTTATTGGCTTTGTAATTGCTTGTTTGGCCTTTTTTTTTGTGTTTTTTCCTTAGTACTTTTTGTGCATGTAGGAGACGTTCTTCTGACCGAGTCGGACCCTGCAGTTGTCTCGTGCGAGCTTCTCTGATTCGTTCACGCTGTGTTTGTGCTGTTTTCTGTGCTGCGTACGCGTCGGTCGCGGTGTATTGGGTTGCTTCGGTTCGCAGTTTTGTATGCGTGTCGGTCGTACGGCTTGGGCTCCGTGCGACTTGGTCGTGTTTTCCACGCGTTGCATCGTACTTGGCGGGTCGGAGTTCGCGGGTACGTTTCGTTCGGGATTCTTCCTGGTGCGTGTCGGTCGGTTCAATTTGCGTGCTTTTCCGGCCGGATAGCTGTTTTCCGTGCAGTTCGGTCGTTCGGCTTGTGTTCCGTACGAGTCGGTCGGATTTTGCACGCTTTTCATCGTACTTTGCGGGTCGGGCTGCACCGGTACGTGTCGGTCGGAATGAATTCCGGCTCCGAGTCGGTCGGTACGTTTTCCGGCCCGAATCGGAATCGGCCTCTAAATGTAAGAGAATACGAGTAGTGAGTGGCCGATTGCGCTGGCTGAGTGTGCTCTTGCGGCAGGAGTTTTCTATCCAAATTACTCAGTTGCATTATTATTGGCAATTCTGCATCAAAGAGTAATGCAGAATTACAGAAATTACTCTGATTACTCTGGTGTAACTGAAATTTCACCAAGGCCTAATGATCACACCCATTTTATTGCACTGATGTAGCTGGATTTTTGACATCCCCAGAGCATGTGCTCTGACCCTTAAGACATCAATATTGGCTATGCTCCCATATTTAACTTACCTATAGTTCCTAGTAAATTGTACAAAGTGTACTCACGGCCTGTAAGTTAAATTGCACTAGTAGACTGCAGCAACCATTGCACCACCCATTACACAGATGGTGCAAACCTGACTACATGCCTATCACTGTAGAAGAGCAATTTTAAAACTGCAAATTCTTCCTTTAAACATAACCTCTTTTGACAGGAGTAAGCCCTCCTGTTAAATATTAATAAGTCTTTCCTAGGTAGTTCTTAATGCCCATAAAGTATGGTGCATGGTAAAGGAGAGTAGGACATGTAAAAGTTTAATGTCCTCCCTGTGAGAAGGCCCAAAAAGCTATTTTCGCTGTAGCAGGGTTATCTGTTTCATTAGAAAGTATTGGTACACAATGTTAAAATTAATATAGTTATCTCTGCTTAGTAACAAGATACAAAGTTTATTCTCAGACTTTTCAAAATATCTAATACAAGTCCAATTCACTGGTAAAGTTCATTTGTAATAAACATTTAGCAAAAGGTACTTTTAGAAAGTTATCTCTTCCCTGCTTAAAGACCCCAGAAGACAATTTGCATGAGCCTCCAACTGTGACCCAGGAGCTGAATAGGCCACTTGATTTGGTGTGAACTTGCTCCCAGAGCTGAGACAAAGGCCTTGGGTGTGGGGAGGTGTTCTATTCCTCTGGCAGGATGTCCACCTGGGCTGTGCCCAAGAACTTAATTCACTTCAAAGAGGCCTATCCTGTCACAAGCAGATGTAACTAACACCTGGACCTGCCCCCCCCTTTGCCCCTCTAGTCAGCCAAGTACTAATCCCAACGGGAGAGGAGCTGCCCCCAGAACTGGCTTTCAGTGACCACTGAGGAAGTGTTCCTCATTTACCTGGTCATACATCTAGGGTGGCCACAGGAGCTCTGCATAGGGAAGACAGGTTCTGCCATGTTGGATTTTGGTAGAGAGGGGGATTGTATGATTTTGTGCAGTAGGGTAAACAGGCAATGTTACCCCTGGAAATATTTTCCCTATTGGGTAGGGAGGAGCCAGGAGTCACCGCTACCCACACACTAATGCCAAGCATAAATGTGGCACCCCATGCATTCTCTTCAGAACACTACTGGTCCTGTAAAAGACAGAAGAAGTATGCCACTTGCTGTTGAGACCTGTGAGGAAACCTGAAACGCTGAACCTGCTCCCACTTGTACCCTGAACAAAGATGCGGATTCCAAAGATCTGTTGGCAGACCTCCTGGCTGCAGGGACACAGCAAGCTGCTGGAAGCCCTTTTCCTGAAGAGCCCGGCTGACCAGTTCCAACTGGTCCTTCCCTGGACCCTGCTGCTGGCTTCTGGTGGAATGAGCATTGACCCCAAAGTCCTGTTTCTGAAGTCAAGGGATCCTTGGCAGTGTCAAAGTGTACTCCTCCTAACATCCAGAGAAACTTGAGACTTAGACACTCTTTGACTCCAAAGACCTCTTGAGGACTAGGACAAACCTGCCAAGTCAATTAAATGAAGATTCAGGTTGCTCCCGCTTTTCTGCAGCAGCAAATTCATATCAGTGCAACGTCGCAGAGATGATATCCGGCCTCTTGGAGCCATGTTCAGCTACAGCTTGCAGCCTTGCCCCACTGGAGAAATCTGAGATCCAAAAAAGAGGACTAAGTCAGGACCTAGTATACTTAACCGGGCGAAAACGTATGCGGCCAACAAGGTACCTTCTTTGAGCATGAATTTTGAATTTTTCCCACTCTGAACTTTCCAGCCACAAGTCAATGGCTCTACCGGGACCTCTTCTGATGACTATCCAGCTTCATGGATCCCTTCTCAGCCACAGCCTGCTGCCTTGCCCCCTGAGTATTTTGACTTAAATTTCAGAGACTGAGTCAGAAGGTAAAACGTCTAACTGGATTGAACCTTGTTTCTGTATATGCACTCCATTGAAGTTGGCCTTAAATCATGCCTACGTACCAGATCGCCGGGGTTGGTGTTTAACGCTTTTTGTTGCTATTTTAATTTACAATTTTGAAAATTCCTGTTCCCGGCTCCCCGTATTGGATTTAAAATTATATTGGGATTTTTATTTTGTTGTTTTGTTTTAACTTTTTCAACATTTCCCTAAGTAAAGCCTGTCTGCTCTGTTCCTTAGCTACCAGGGGTTGAACTCAGGTTGAAATTACTAAAGCATTTACTGGACCTAACAAGCATAGTGACATTATTACGTGTGGTGGGCTACTATCCACCCAAACTAATAATCTGCTTTTTCACAGATGCATTAATAGTCAGTAAATTAGCAGTACAGAATTTGATTAATAGTTCCAATCGGTGTTGCAATTCACCTTGGCAACCACAACAAGGTCGTCCGCATACAAAAAGTATATTAATAAACTTGCAGTCCACCTTTGAGGGACAGCTGTGTAGGTTCTTGGCAGGCTCAAAGATATTATTTAAAAACAAGCAGAAGAACAGTGGGAGGGGAGAAGCCCACCCCTACTTAGGTCATTAACAATTGAAATCTGGCACAACAATATACCATTTTGGCCCAATTGTTCCCGAGCCCCAGTGGATTTATAGACCTGACTGATCATAACCAAAAAAACCTCATTGAATCTCAGCTCTTTTAGATTCTGCCACAGCAGACTCTTCTCTACTTAATTAAAGGTCGCATGCAAGTCAATGAAACAGGCATTAGTTTGCCCCTTCTCTCACTGTCAACTTTGAGGAAAAATGCCATAGGGCAAATATGTGGTACAAAGTGCTCATTATGGGCATGAAGCAGTCTTGATCCCAATGAATTAATCAGCTATTAGTAACCCACTGTACTGTTGGTAGTTGTGTGTGGGCCTTTGACCAATGGGGAATGGGACAGAATGAGCAGAGTGACGTTCTAAATATTGTAGATAAAAAAAGGCGAATTTCTCTATGACTGTCAAGCCAAGGTCAATAAGTATGCAAAGACTACCCTAGACAATGAATAGTGATTGCTGTTGAGAAAGATGACATATTAACCCCACCTAAGTAAGCAATTCCTCTTAAAACATCACAAACTCTTTTTTACTTTGGCCAGTGCAAGACAATCAGCAACGCCTTCATTGTACTCTATTGTTTGGCCATGACAGAACAAAGATTGTAGGCCTTCTGCCTGAGTTTGAAATCCCAATGTTAAAAAAGAAAAAGAGGCACCATTCTATGAATGAATCATTACTAACATCAGGGCTTCAAGACATGTTGCATGGCACACTGACAAGATCACTGTCTACTGCAAGGGGAAACATGAAGAGATTTTACAATTCTTTTTGATGGAATCCAATCAACATAAAGTGTTTTTTGCCATGTTCGGTTTGTACTTTGTAACCCAAACATTGACAGGAAGCAGAGAACATGTAGGTTCGCTTCATCATATTATCTGAAGGAGTGTGTCCTGGATGAAGATTGATCATCCACAACCAAAGGCCATTTGCAATGTCTGAAATAGACTGGAATAGACTTCCATGATAGTGTAAGCTTTTAATTCCAGCTTTTAGAAGACCATGTACACCTGCAGATGTTGCTTGATAAATACCAAGCAAAATTCTCGCTACTTGTCACATTTAAGATTGTCATATCAGTTTTATGCCTGAGCCCTCAACCCAGATGGATATATTTCTGTCATACTCGAAGTATTAAATCTGTACTTGAAACACTACATGGAGCAGTGCCGAAAAACATGCTTTTTCAGCCATTCTAAGTCATCACTGGATTTATCACTTTTCTATGTCCCTCATCATAGAGGAAAGCTTGATCTTGTATTTTTGTCTATGGGCCCAATATACATGTTGGCGGAAAGGGCACTCCGTCACAATGCCGACGGAGTACCCTTCCCTCCAACATATTTTTTCACCCACCAAATTTAAAAGCGGATAGACCATAGTTTGGCGGCAGTGGGCACTTCTCCATCTCTGCCATGGCCAAACTTCTCAGACGGCCCAATTTAAGGGCCGTCAGAGAATTGGCTATATGTCTGCCCACCCAATTTAGATGGGCGGACATATAGCCATCTTTTACTGCCAGTCACCACCAGGAAAACCCCGGTGATAAGGGGCAGTAAAAACATAAAAATGTTTCCCTCGCCAGGGGAGAAGACTCCCATGGCGAGAGGGGCATTTTTTTATGTTCAAGAACAAAATCCCAATTTGGGGTTTTGTTTTTTAATTTTTTTTTTTTTTTTAACTTTGCTGTATGGCTTTGCAGTGTTTGACGGAGTGGATAGAGCAGAGATGTTACCTTTAATCTATTTATGACAATTCTACATGGAATTTTAAATGAAAACAGCAAACTGTGTATTAGGCTTCACGTTTCACAAACCACATGCAATGAAGATCTGACTCAGATACTGCATCATAAAAGCATGCAGAATGTTAGAAGTGGATTTCTGATAATACATAACAGTCAATATGTAGATGTGAAATCTGACATTTTAGTGGCATGTGTTTTTATGCTCAGATAAACGTGATAAATAAACGATATGACAGAAAACTTCTATGTGAGAATAAAATTCTTTATGTGTTAGAAAAATGGATAGCAATATTAGAATGTATAAACATGAACACTGACATTGACACGAGGTTATGTTATGATTGAATTTTGTAAAGTTTAGCATTGATGTGCCTTTAACTCCTGTATACTGTAATAACATATCAGTGCAAAAGAGATTTACGAAAATTATATGTGAAGTGATAGTGAGTATTAAAAAAAATGTATGGGTACTTTATACTCACATGAACTAATTGCAATTCATTTTGAAGTGATATTACTATGCTTAATTGAAGAGATTAAAGCACTAGTCTATGGAATGTAAGATTCATACTTTAGCACAATGTGATCGTGTATGAGCTGTATTTCATGAAGGCCTCAAACTTTGCTTCTTTTCCTAGCATGAATTTATGAACTGAATATTCTGAAGACTATGGGAACCTTTTGCAAAGTTACCACTTGTGTTCTAACATTCAATCGCCTTCTGTGACGTTTGTAGCTTGCTTGACTAGGCGTGCAACAAAAGTGTTACTTCCTACAGCAAACGCTTGAGAATGGACAGACAAGGGATGAGAGCATGAAATTGCCTACTTTCTAAACGCAACAAATATTCGAATGACTAAATGACAGTGGCTCTAAGGAAATGGCGAGTAATGGACTACTTATTTCTTCCGGATCTGTATACGTTTACCTGCTACATCATCTCATCCTATCATGAGCAACCAATGGGACAGATTGGTCCGACAAATTTGATGAGGTTAAGGGGTGTATACCGGCAATCAATGGAGTATAATTCCCTACATTTTGAACCAAGGGGTGTCTCCCTTTTACCCATCTTGGGGTACAGAGACTGACGATTGGGACATTCAGAAACCACGTGAACTGTGATGAAATACTGTGATTTTCTGCAGACTGATATGCTAGCGTAGTGGAACCTTTTTGGTTGAAAGGGTTCCCTTCAGAGCAGCTGTGGCATTGATGCTGCAGTACGGACAGAGGCAGACGATTCTGTCCATGAACTGGAACTGGTCATTTGGAATTTACTGAACTTTCCTAACAGGGTTGGTATTAGAGTCAACTGATTTCCCTACTAATTTACATTCCTTAGGATAAAATCTTCCTCTGCTGAGGAAGATCGTTTCCTTCATATCTGGATCTTGCAGAGCCTGCAAATGCTTATTAAATCTGATCTATTTTAAATTTAGGTTGTATGCAATTTATTTGAATCTAAATTAAAAATACACATTAAGATAAATCACTCTGCTGATTCTGTTTCATTATTTTGTTTGTGGCTAAACTCAATTTAATTTGGGGTTAACTGATCTAGAGGTGGGATTACTTGGAAATTCATACCCAGTATCGAATGTTAACAATTATCTTATTCCAGGTCCTCATAGGATAATTGCTCATAATTTAAGTATTCTAGTCCCTTTCTGCACAGAACAAGATCCATCGGAGGACCTAGTTAATTTAGTATGGTAACTGAAGTTAAATAGAGATAGGAGGAATTTAATTAAATAAAATAGTTTATAAGGCCTAACATGTAATGCTACAATAGAGCCATATGTAAAACTTAGAATGCATTCACAGGTGAATGCAAGAAATGTCTGTCGGCCCAACTGACATTTCAAAATTTGGTTCTCGGGATCTCTTTTAGGGCGACAAAGTAAAATACTCTGTCGCCTTGGCAGAGGATGGCCCAACAGCCAAAGTATAAATCGAGCCCTACGTTTTCTGTCAGGTCACAATGCAGAACCCCTTTACCCCAGTTTTAGATTCTTTTTGTCCAAGTAAAGTCTGTCAGCATTTACACCACAGTGGTTCTTTGTGCTGCTTATCATTTAGGCCACATTCATGAAATCAATACATGAAAAACTGCTTTCAGGACTGAGAGATACCGGTGTTCTCAACACTCACTCACATATGTCAGCAGTAGCACACCTCATGCCTGAACACAATGCTTCTTCGAGCCCAGTGGCTGCTGTCAGATTGCCAGAGATTGTAGCAGGAGAGCAACTGGCAGCTGTGGCAGAAGGAAAGCAACAACTCCCACCTATCACACGTGTCTTGTGAGATCACAAGTCTTGGGAGTTGTTTACCAATTGTTCCAATAAGCACTTCGATCGCAGTTACCGGCTGGGTATCAGCCTTTTCTTAGTGCTGTTCTATCAAGAGACTTACCTGTTCCTGCTGTCCTGATGTCAGTGATTACCCTGACAGCCAACTACCTGCCTTCACAATCTGTGGGACTTTTTGTTGCAGTCACTGTCAGAAGATCAACATTCCAGGTTCCCTTTTGGCTTTGCAATGCTCTGGCTTAATTTGCATTTTTTTGCCAATGAAGTGTTCCGGGAGGTTTTGTTGACATACCTTGATGAACATATTGTGCAGTTGGCCACAATGTTGAACTAATTGTTGGTTAACCATTGCTTAGTGACGCTTAGCAAATGCCAGTTGTACATGTCAATTGAGAAATGTCTGGGATTTTCATGATTTCAGACAGCATCGATATGAACCAACAAAAACTGGAAACTATGCTAGATTGGAATTTGTATATATTTACTGCAGATTTTTAATGCATTGCCTAATCCACTACTTAACTATTTGAAAAAGAACTAGTGTGAAAATGTGAGCACACTTTCATTGATTATCTGAAGATTTCTGTTGGAGACTCAGGCTTAAGGTATCCTTTAATTCAACACCAATCCTATATTATCCTGCTAAATTCTGCCACTTTTGTTTCTAACAGATCCCTCCAGTATGGATGTGGATAGTATTTTTTCCAATGCCACCATAGAACACGTTCTGAACCCTGTAATAATTTATCTAGAAATCGGAATCCTGGCAAGTAATTACATGCCAAAGCAGACAAAGAGTTACTGCATATTCCAGATGCATTCATTGAGTGGAGAAATCCCACCGACGCTACTGCTTGGGGGAGAGGCTGTGCACCGCACCGCTGGGGAGAGACTACACCTCCCATCATCCTCTGCTGCACCTGAATCCGCGCATAAAAGCACACCACGGTCCCGCTGGGTTTGTACCCATTGACGCTACTGCTTGGGGGAGAGTCCGTGCATCGCACCGCTGGGGAGAGACTACACCTCCAATCATCCTCTGCAGCACCTGAAACCTCGCATAAAAGCATGCTACGGTCCCGCTGGGATTGTACCTGCTGACTCTGCTGCTTGGGGGAGAGTACGTGCACTGCTCCGCTGGGGAGAGACTACACCTCCCATCATCCTCTACAGCACCTGAATCCGTGCATAAAAGAACACCACGGTCCCGTGGGGATTATACGCGCCGATGCTACTGCTTGGGGGAGAGGCCATGCACCGCACTGCTGGGGAGAGACCACACCTCCCATCATCCACTTCAGCACCTGAATCCGTGCATAAAAGCATGCCACAGCCACGGTGGACGTGCCCGAGCCAAGGCCTGGCCCGTCCACGCGCCTCAGCACCCGAAGGAGGCTGGGCTAGGCCCCCCTCTAAGCCGCAAGGAAGAATCTATGTGTGGGTCTTCTGAAGGCTCTTAAAAGATGCTGAGCTTTCATAATGGGTTAGCGCAAGGTTGCAACCCAAAAGGCGGGGGGAAATAGTAAATACTATTGATTCCTTTTTATCACGAGCAGCAAATGTCCTCTCACAAGAAATAGAACTAACGGAGCGCCGCCTCTCCTTGGAGGAAGGTAGGAATGGCGGCCTCCTGCAAGATCCCATTTTGGTTTCAGAACATGTAGTGGATGGGAGTAAGGATTCAAGTGCCACTGCCAGACTCCCCTCGATCTTCCTGTCCCATTCCGGCTCTCCTGCGACCTCAGACTCTATAATTGAGCCAGTAGTTAGGAGGAAAAGACCTGGAGGGAAATTAAAGGATAAAACCCAGAAGGCTGTGAGAGCAACTAAAACTACTTTTGACTCTATGGCCCTTTTTGTCTCCGGATAAAACCTCTTTGACAAGGAGGCACATCGTCTCTTCGCTGCTCCAGCCGTTAATCAATAGACTGGCGTTGATCGAAGAGAAATTGGATAACTTTGCTAAAGGGGAGTCTACCCATGGCAAAGCCCTTCCTATAGCATCTCCTCTGCTTCACGGCAAACACCGGGCCCCACGGAAATATATTAAGGGGGGATAAGGGGCCCGAGCGTATGTTTGAACGTATGACAGCTAGAAACTTACCAGGCCCACAGTCAGGCTCACAGTTAGGCTCACAGCAGGCACCTAATCGCCCTGCCCAGTTAGGCTCACAGCCAGCACCTGATCCCACTGCCCAAATCCCCCCCACACCCTCCGCCCCGTACCAGGCACACTTAAATAAAACTGCCCAAGGAGGTATTACAACTAACCCAATAGGAGCGCGGGCCTGCATGCATGCGATTAGGGGAAGAGGAATGAGGGAGGCACCACACAGTGCAGGTCTAGCGACCACAGCCCTAAATTGTCCGCACATTATAGACCTACCTCCAGCAGCTTCGCCATATGTTTTGGTCCTAGTTAATGTACCACAGATGAGCAATGACCAAAGGGAGTTGACGGAGCAGCAAATGATTGGTTCTCTACCTACATTAGAGGTGATACTTTGAGGGGTGATAGGCTGGCCAGCAATATTATCATGGCAAGGAGAGTGGGATGGGTGGGCCCCTCTCCTAAGGAAGTAACAGGAGACTGTGGTATCGTTAATTTTAATAACCAGAATGTGGTAAGAAACATGTTAAGGGCCTGCTCAAATATCCCTACCCCCGATTCACAGATCGCTGTCCCCCCACTGGCATACTTCTATAGACCCTCCTTGCTATTACACCCCGCCCACAGTAGAGTTTTCTTTGAACTTTCTCGCCCTACCCTTCATCCCACTCGAGGTCTTGCTAGCCCTCCTAGGACAGATACAAGGATCAAGTTGCTAAACCAATACGCCCCTTTGACTGACTTAGAGTCCTGTGACTGACTACATTTAGGAGATGTAATCAGTAATCCATCCTGTCCTACAGAGCTGATAACTAATAATGGAGCATTGGCCGGTGGTAGTAGAACATAAGCGAGGAGTACAAGTAGCTACATGGAATGTTGTGGGCCTTACCACTTAGGGCCCGATTACGATGTCGGACGGACCTGAGTATGTCCGACATCGTTTGGCTACTGGGACCGACCGACCTCCTGTCGGTGATCCCACCCCAGCCATTAGGATGCGACCGAACACTGTTCGGTCGCACTACTATTCTTTATAATGGGAGCATGCATTCCGACCGGAATGCATGCTCTCAGTGTAAAGTGAAGAGGTGCAGATCATCCCTGCACCCCATGGCAGGCACCTTGATGTGCCTGCCAAGGGGTGCAGGGATCAACAGGGGGGCACCATAGGTGCCCCCTCGGCCACCATGCGGAGGCCTTGCACCCATGGGGACCCTGCTGGGGGCCCCCCAAGTCAACTTCCAACAGCCTTTCTGTGTCGAAAAGGCCAGCACAGGAAGGCTGTCAAAATTCGACATTGTAATCCCTCGGGCGGAAAGAGCCGCACTAGGGATTACATGAGGCATTCCAAATGGCAGACGGGCTCAGAAGCCATTCAGAAATCCAGTTTGGATTCATATCCGACCGACTCCATTCAAATGGGTCGGTTGGAAATGAATTCAAACTACTGATTACAATGCCGTAAGAACAGCTCCGACTGAGGGTTGGAGCGGTTTCCTACGGCATCGTAATCGACCCCTAAGATGGGTAAAGCTGAGAGGCTGTCTATTTGGCAGGACCAAGATATAATTTGTTTTCAGGAGACATGGGCAATAGACCTGATATTTATAAACGGGTACTGCTCGTATCAAACTGATGCAACCCCTTCTCTGTCGGGTAGAGCCAAAGGGGGCCTATTAACTTTAATCTCCAACACCCTGGCTATAAAGGTAAAAAAGTTTGAACATCCATCGCCCTATTTCCATCTGTTAGTTCTCGAAGGGGAAATCATACAGGTATGGCTATTGATAAATTACTACAGTAATAACTTTGGCGGGAATATGTCATTGGCGACTGGATCTCTGGAAATAGAACTGGATAAAATTACCGGGGCAATGCCAAATAAAGAGATTCACATTCTGTGGGTAGGTGAATTTAACACTCAGTTATGTTCTTACACAATGAACAATGTCTGTGGACTGGAGGACATGGACGGTGAACCACTGTCTCATTTTTCACACCACGAAAATGGGAAGTCACTAAATAGGCTTTTAGTCACTAGGAATCTGGACGTATGTAATAAGGTAGTCACAGATAGAGGAGGTTTTGGCAATACTTTCTTCTGTGGCAACTATGAATCTACTATTGATTTCATAGTAGCCTCTGTGACCTGTTGTGGAAATATTTCTCACAATGACACTAAGGGGTCTATTACGATGGCGGTCGGATGACCACCGCCGGGCCGGCGGTGGCACCCGCCGTACCGGCGGTGGACATCCGCCCACCATCGCAACCAGGAAAACCGCCGGTCACATTAGGATGGCGGTGGTGACCGCGGCGGTGGGAAATTCCGACCGCCGCTTTTCCGCCGGTTGCCATCTGCACTCCTGCCTGGCGGACGGAGCAGGACCGGGATAATGGTGGCGGTGCAGAGCAGGCTCCGCCGGCAGGATTATGATGCCGGCGGTAGCCAGCCTTTCCTCAGCGGTCAGACCGCCATTGAAAGGCATGCGGTGAGTGTCTTCCGGGGGCCTGTTGCGGGCCCCCAATGTGTTGGGGGCGTGTGGGTGCACTGGAAACGTTTTACTCTTCTGTGCCTTATAAAGACCTTTTTAAAGGAAGTTGAATGTGTAAAATGAATTGAAAGTATTGATGAAACAGTTGAAAAGCAACGGATTAAATAAAGATAAACAGAGGATAAAAAATGAGATTTTGATTCATTGGATTCATCTACAATGGGCTGTGCATCTTGTATAGGGACCTACCCCGGTTCCTCTTTGTTTGCATGCACTGGGGGGTACCCATGGTCCCTCCCTACATTTCCCTGTACCAGGTGGCAGGCACTGTGCAGTGCCTGCCACGCAATGCAGCGAAATGCAGGACATGCTCCTTTCGGCATCGCGGCGGTGCTGCGGGCAGCAGCAACCGCCGCAATGTTAATGCCCGCGATCCGACCGCCGCGGTCGGATTTCGACAGCGGGTCATCGTAATTCGACCGGCGGTGATGTCGCGGTACATGCGGGCGGTCTTTTCCCGCTACCATGGCGGTCGGGGAGGTTTCCCGACCGCCATCGTAATAGGCCCCTAAATTCTCGAACTATAGTGACCATGCCATTTTATTTCTTGTGTTGTCTGGGGTCGGGGCTAAGTATCCTCATAATGAAAAGACACCGAAGCCAATTTTAGCAAGACAAAATGGCTACCAGCTTAAATGGGAAAACACTGATAAGCAAAGAATTGTTCATGAGATTCTATCTAGCAAGCTGGATTCGGTCCTTAAATGCTTAGATGCTGATGCCTCAACAGACGACTTGCTCCATAATGTTTCTGGTTCTACTTGGGGAAATTAAATCTGCCCTGGCCCTACAGAAAACTACCAAGGAAACGTCGGGAATCCAATGGTTTGATGAACCCTGCACAAACGCTGTAAAAGACCTGTGTAATGCCCTCAAAGCATCTCCCGGGGACCAGGTCCTTATTAAGGCATTACGCAAGACATATAAAATGGCCTGGAAAAATAGGGAAATGGAATTGAAAGAAGATGCCTGGGAAAATCTGACAAGGGCCGCATTAATTATTAATAGAAGGGAATTCTGGAAGGTTATAAATGCCCCTTACTTCAAAAGTAATACTAAGATAACCCTTGATAATCATGTGGGTGAGGATGCCTGGGTGGCCCATTTTGAAAAGATCTTTGGGTCGGAGATCATGCCTATGTGTGACCCACCTAGTATTTCCCAACCCCAAAAAAAGCACTTGTTTTTCAACTTGGATGAAGTAAGAACCGCTCTGGGTAAATGTAGCCATGCCAAAGCTCCAGGCCCGGATGGGGTGCCTATTGATTTTTTCCTAGAACACCAAGACCTGTGGGTACCACTGCTAACTATCGTATTCAATGTAATTGCTAAGTGAGGCCCTTTACAATCGTAGAAAACAAGCATCATAGTCCCAATCTTTAAAAAGGGAGTTTAATCTAATCCTCAGAATTATCGCCCCATCTCCCTTCTTGGCAGCACCGCAAAATTGCTGGGACGCATCTTATTGAATGGATTGGAAGACTAGGTGAGGGACAAAAACATCTTGATCCCAGCTCAGTACAGCTTTCAGAAAGGGAAAGGCACGATAGTTCAATGCCTGAATTTGAGTCTGATTATTACCAAGTACACTGCAGTGAAGGGTGGTCAGATCTACATGGCTTTTATGGACCTAACGGCCGCGTTTGACTGTGTTAGCCATGCCAAACTATGGTAATTAATGGGAGACCAGAGTATAGAAGCACAGTCAATCAACTTCATCTGCCAGATGTATTCACAAGTGTCGGCGTGTGTGCGATACGGTAGGAATGAGGAATGAACAAGGTCTTTTAAAATTATGAGGGGCGTCAGACAGAGCTGTGTCCTTGCCCCATTCCTATTCTCGCTTTATACAAATGGGGTGGAAGCCGCTCTTACTGGCTCCACACAGGATATCCCTTCCTTACCCCCTTTTACACTCCCAATACTGGCTTACACAGATGACGACATCCTAATAGCCAGGACAGGCTTAGCCCTGCAATGCCAAATTGAGGCCTACAGGAGTTTCATGTCATCTTTGGGCCCTAGAGTAAATGAGTCAAAATCTTTTGTCCTAGTGACAGGTCTAACCAACTCTAAAAGAACTCCTTCTTTCCAAATTGGAACCCGAAAATTGGAAGTAGTGGAGACCTTTCCTTATCTAGGGGTCACATTTGATAAAAAAAACAATCCTGGTCACACATGGTGGATAGTAGGGCACTAATAATGGAGCGAACAATGGTTGCAGTCTCGAGCTTTACTAAAGAATTGGGCTCAAAATCCATTGCCACCATAAAAAAAATGTATAGTGCCAAAACAATCTCGGCCATAACATATGGGGCAGGGCTGTGGGGAACAGCACCAATAGACTCTCTCCAAAAGTTAGAAGATGGCTTTTTTAAGAAGGCAGTCTCTCTCCCAGGCTCATTTTCAAGCCTCGTCTTCCACCTAGAATTAGGCTTACCATACATAACTGGCATTGTCAAACTTGCCCCTATCATGCTTTGGCACTCAATATGGAAAAGAGACTCCATAGACCTAACCCAGACCATTATAACAAACTGTCTGTCACTGGACAACGTACACAAAATTGTATGGTTGCAGTACGTTAAATCTAATATGTTTTCGTTAGGTGTTCCCGAACTACTTACAAACCCGAGTTCCTGTGCCAGATTTCCAAAAAAAGAGTCTTAAATCAATATTTCTAGCAAGGCCAGATTATGAAAGAAAAGAAAGGCACCATGCAAAACCCTTTGTAATGTTGTACCAACTGACCCCGACCCCAATTGAGGGCGAGTACTCATATTTAGAAAGAGTCAGACATTTACAGCATAGATTTATTCTCTTGAGGTTCCTTATTAATTTAATTCCCTTGATGCTGGGTTTCCCTGCGAAGAAGTAATCTTTTAAAGATCTGCCACCCTGCCCATGAGACAATTTCTCTGACCAATCCGACCTCCATGTTTTCTTTTTCTGTCACTTTTACAAAGAACAACGAGCCAGATATATAGTACTCCTTTTAAAACGATATAACTTTGCACAGTGCCGCCCCGCTCTGTATTTCTTAAAAAAGCTCAATGACGCCTTCGTTTGCTTTGCTGTAGCTTCATTTCTCTGGACCTGGAGGCGAAGGAGACAGTTTATATAAATGTGACCTGTAGAATTTAATTTTTAATTAACTGTCTCTATTTATTATTATTATTCAACAATTACTGAGCTGATAAAAGAGCATTAGGCAGGTGGGTTTCTCGATGAACTTCTTTATTTATAAATTTGGTTTTTATGATTCTGAGGGTCGTTTTATACATAATTAACTCCCAGTTATTTACATCTTGGACCTCTCGTGGGTAACTGGGATACTTGATTTTGCACTACGTTCACTTTACCGGTTTGTGGTACTACTTACCTAAACCCTGTGTAATAGAGAATTGATAAAAGAGCGTCTAACCGGGTGTTCCTGATGAAATTTTCTAGTAACATGCATATTTAAATTGGTTTTTATTGCTTTTTATGACTGTGAGATTAACTTTTTTTTTCTTTTTTTTTTATATATATTTTTTATTGGCATTTCCAAAAATTGTATACATACCACATTATTGCGCATAACCACGTTATACATTATTATACGCATGTCAGGCTTTGGCTTATACAGAATAACGTTACATGTCCATATAATTTCAGCCGACAACATCATCAACATCAACATCATTCCTTCCTAAACTTTTCCCCTCTGGTGAGAGCAAATCCACTTACTGCGATTACCAGTGTTCCTACCAAATTTATGTCATTCGGGAGTCGGTGTTTGGCCATCCCGTTTACCACTAGAAGCAACTACAGGATTGGTTTCCCCCACGGTATTTTGTTGTGTGGTCTGATCCTGATCTGTCTGAAGATCTGTTATCATGGCTGCCCAGGCAAGTCTATCATCCTCAGCTTTTTCGTCCTTCCTCACAAATTTCATCCGGACCAGCTCTGCTGTCACCCACTCATTCGTATCCCATAACCAGTGTGAGTACTTCGGAGGGCATGGCTGCATCCAAGCGATCACAATACGTCTCTTGGCCAGCACCAGTCCCAGGTTTACAAAGCGCCTGCTCAGTTTCTTATTTTTGGGCATTGGTAGCAGCCCTAGCAGTACTATTTTAATGTCACGAGAGATGCTCCATCTCGTGGCCACCTCCAACTGCGCTAACACCCTGTCCCAATAGGACGCAGCGTGGGACAGAGCCAGATCATATGGATAAAGTCCGCCGCTCGTGTTTGACATCGAGGGCAACGGTTCGCCCGATTGGGGTATATCATATGGAGTGTACGAGGGGTTAAGTACACCTGATGTATAACGTTATAGTGGAGTAACTTAGAACTAGCGTTTGCGCTAACCTTATGCACCCCTGCATGTACCTTTCGCCATTCAGCCTCCGTCAGGGGCTCTCCCATTAACGCCTCCCATTTCTGATGTAGGCCCAGTGGTTCACTGGGGAGGTCCTCTCTAAGTGCCCTATATATATGGGAAACGAGTCGCTGTCCTTGTGCCATCTCTATCATTGTTCTGAGGACGTTAGTAACGGGTGGCTCAGCCGGGAAATCATGCCATAACTCCAGTGCGACACTTGATATTTTACCGTATTGTAAAAATTGTACGGGTCCTAGCCCGAACTCGTTTCGTGCTTCGTCGCGGGTTAAAAAGTGTCCTTCGCTATAGAGATCGCCCATCAGTTGGCATCCTCCATCCCTCCAGCGGCCCACCGACATAGAGTCCGCAATTGCAGCAAATGGTCAAACTGCCCAAAGGGGCTCTCTGGGGCATATGGGAATGTGAGATTAACTTAGGTGTAATTTAATACCCAACTATTCATACTATGGGGCCTTTGTAGATAAGCAGGGTATTCGTATCTGCACTGTGTTCATTTTACTGGTTGGTGGTATTAAATATTTAAACTTTGATTATTTGGGAACTGTCAAATGCTAATTGCCACTGACCGGGGTTTGTAACATATACTTTGTATACTCACTTTCCCCCAGATTCTACTGTTGGGAAAACATTTTAAAATATGTCTGTACTTTTATGATCTATGCTTCTCAAATAGAGCGAAGAAAGTTATTTGAATTTGAGTGGAGAAATCATGATCAACGCACATAGTAGTTTATGTATTCTACTAAATGCCTGACCAAATGCCAATTAAGGTGGTATTTGTTCTTTTCTGACTAGGCCTTTTTGCTTACCTACTATTTTGTATGTGCAAACTGGTGGGTAGCTTCCAAGATTCACTAACCTGAAGCTATAAACACCTATATGCCTCCTTTTCCATCAGAAGTAATGCCTTCTTATGAAATCATGGGCTTTCAGTGAATAATTGTCACACAATTCCCCGTTTTCTGGTCATCCTGTTCAAGCGACAGTGCTAGCCCCTCTTGTTTTTGGCAGTCCTCCCTGAGACTGGATACCAATAGGTACTTCAGAGTATGTGAAATCTTGTTTGAGGTAAAAGCATTCAAACCAAGTCTTATAGACTTCTCAAGAATGTAAGACATCATCACCCCGTGCCCCCAAGCCATATTTGACAGTCTAGGGGATTTGTTTTGTGAAAAAAAAGTAGATAGTCTGAAATAGAATTAATTTTGGGGTTAGCTGGGCTTATCCTTTGCTTGGTATCATGTCTTCTGATACATCCCTGTACTGCCATGTGCCTCCCAGTATTACATACTGCATTCGGGAGCTGTTGCCTGCTATCATCGACAGTAAATTGTTGTAATTACTTATTTGCAAATCCAACTGCAACCTGTATTAAAAGCACTGTCCAGTCAGGGAAACCACCCTAAACGTCCTGAATTATATTCCAAGCAACTATCAGAGAAGCCACTTCTTGCAGAAATCACCCATGGCACCACATGAGCCCACGAAACTTTCACAATGGTTGAGGAAAAAGTCAATTGTCTAGTGACCCATAGTACAGCCATCCCACCCAGACCTCTATGACATGACCCTGGTTCCCTAACAAATCTGATTACATCAATCATGCCATAAATGCATAAACCCAATCTGCTAGTCTCTGCAAACCCCATCCCCCCGCTTCTGGCCACAGAGAGCCTGACAGATGCAATCTATCTCCATGAGTCTGTCACTTAGGCCTATCCAGCCAGTGTCAACTGATTACACTAGCACATCCCTCATCAGCAGAACATGCTTCTCTTTATACCCTACAAGTTCCTCCATTACAAAAATCCTAAAAGTCCCACCTATAAGACTCATTCTATGTTCCTGCTGGTAATCAATGCCTCACTCAGATCAGGGAACATACTAGAAGATCTCTTAAATCTTTCTAACCATGTTAATATTGTATCAACATTTAACCGCCCATCACTAACAAAACTTCTTGAAGGAGTATCAGCCACACACATCCAGACGTTTTTGAAGCCTAATCAACCAACAAATGCATTCCAGATCCTGCCAGAGGGATGGAATCAATCCAGTTGTTGTTTTGCATTGCTTCAAGGATATGCCTACTGCTGATTTTAGCAGCCAAAGTGGAGAAGTGGAAATATATTCTGGTTGTTCATTCACAATTTCGCAGCTGGCATCTAAATACAAGTGAACTGGCTGCAGGTACTGGTTAATAAGCACCACAGACATTTCATCTGAACTTGCAGCGTGTGCTCTACAGTGCATCAAAAGTGGCAGTGATTTGTGCAAAAATAGACATAGGTACATTGTGTGTTTTAATTAGCTAAACTGTTAAACTCCACATCTTGTGCGGACAGTTTCTGCCTAGCCAAATGGTCACAAGTGATTATCATCCCTTCCACTTACATATGACCTGTGGTGTTAAATACAGATTTTGACATTTCCCATGCTGTTCGCCCTGCATGTCTGCCAAGTAACACCCTGAATGCCAAAGTTGACGTTGCATTCTGCTCTGGCACAGAGGAAGAGATGGTGTCCTAGCTGGATGTGAACCACCAGATTACAGACCAACATGTCATGGAAATAAAATACATTATGTGAGATAAGGTACTCCCTATCATGTGATAAAGTATTTAATATTCACAGAGGAGTACCATGAACAACAGACCAATGAGGAGGCAGAAGCCCACATTCTTTAAGAGTTCAGAGAACTCTGAGGTGACTTGCAATATCTTATATTGGTACCATAGGGGGTATTCTGTTTCTTATAATACATGGACACGACCTCAACCTTCTAGCTGATCTCTCAATAAATCTTTGGTCTCTTGATCCTTCTAATTGAAGAGATCCTCTTGTTGCCAGGTAAACTAATACAAATGTGCAATCTGTATATAAAAACAAACACATTAATAATCAGGTTGCAATTTTTGGCAAACACATACTCCTAAGCAAAGTTTTGTCAGTCAGTAACAAAACATCTTTTGAGCTTTAGCATGTTTTGATATAGATTCCTACTCCACCATATTGAACTTCAGCAATAGACTGAACATGGGGCCCGATTACACCGCCACCATTAGGCCATCGGTGGCGGTCCCACCGCCATCGGCCCATGCAGGACCGCCCGCCGCATTAGGATGGCGGGCGGATGTAGGGCGGGGCCGCAGCACATGCCGTAATTGAAAATATGCACATTGCGACCGCCGTGAAGGCGGTCGCATCCTAATGCAGCCAGCGGGACCTCCGACTCCTAGTCGGGCGGTCCTCCACGTCCGCCCGACATCATAATCAGGCCCATAGTTCAATGCACAGATAATTATGTGGATATGTAAGACAGAAAATGGTAAACAGACATAATATCGAGTTGTAAATGTCGACTTGCACTAATATCGAGTGCAAAATATCGTAATACAAAAATATCGACTGTCAGAATATCGTTGTCAAGAATATCGAGTTTAAGGTAAGTAATATCATTTTTAAAAATATCGAAGTCATTAATATTGTTTGCAAAAATATAGTTGTTAAAAATATTGTTGTTTTACTTAGTGTTATGTATTTTAGTGTGTATTTTAAATGTATGTGTTCTATTTTTTGTGTAAGTATAGCATTTGTTTTTTAATATGTGTAAAATTTTTAGAAGTTATTATTTTTTTTAAGTAAATTTTGCGTTTTAGTTCCGTAGCGGGTTGTGGGTTTATAGGGGAATAGGGTGGGAAGTAATTTAATTATAATACATTTATTAATAATTTTTAGAAATTATAATTTTTTTTTAAATTACATTTTGCGTTTTAGTTCCGTAGCGGGTTGTGGGTTTATAGGGGAATAGGGTGGGAAGTAATTTAATTATAATTAATTAATTAATATTTTTTATTAATTAATATTTATGTATTTAATATTTTATATTGTTAATTGTGGAAATTAATTTATTATTAATTAGTTATTAATTAGTTGTTAATTATTAATAATTAATTGTTAATTATGTTAATTGTGTCATTTTTTTAGGAGCAGGTTGTGGGTTTATAGGGGAGTAGGGTGGGAAGTAATTTTATTATAATTAATTAATATGTTTTACTAATTAATATTTATGTATTTAATATTTTATATTGTTAATTGTGGAAATTAATTTATTAATAATTATTTATTAATTGGTTGTTAATGGTTATTAATTAATTGTTAATTATGTTAATTGTGTCATTCTTTTAGGAGCGGGTTGTGGGTTTATAGGGGAGTAGGGTGGGAAGTAATTTAATTATAATTAATTAATTAATTTTTTTATATAATATTCATTTAATGTTGTTTTACAGTGTTAATTGTGTGAATTAATTTAATAATAATTGTTTTTAATTTGCTTGTTAATTGTTATTAATTGAGTAATTAATTGTTAATTAATTATGTTAATTGTGTCATGCTTTACGACATTGGTGGTGTCATTTATAGGGGAATATGGTGGGAGGAAAATTATTTTTAATTAATTGATTGTTTGTTAATTAATGCTAATTAATTTGCTGGAGTGGGAATAGTAAATTATTCCCCTCCGCTATCCAACACTTTCCCTACTGTTGCACTCGATGGAGTGGGAATTGTAATTTTATCCCCTCCGCTATCCAACACTTTCCCTACTGTTGCACTTTCTGGAGTGGGAATAGTACATTTTATTCCCTATGCTATCCAACATTTTCCCTACTGTTACAATTGCTGGAGTGGGAATAGTAAATTATTCCCCTCCCCTATCCAACACTTTCCCTACTGTTCCACTCCCTGGAGTGGGAATAGTAATTTTTACCCTTACGCTATCCAACACTTTCCCTACAGTAGCTATCCCTGGAGTCGGAATAGTACTTTTTACCCCTACGCAATCCAACACTTTCCCTACAGTTGCACTCCCTGGAGTGGGAATAGTAAATTATTCCCCTCCGCTATCCAAATGTTTCCCTACTGTTGCACTTACTGGAGTGGGAATAGTAAATTATTCCCCTTCGCTATCCAACACTTTACCTACTGTTGCACTTGCTGGAGTGGGAATAGTAATTGTTACCCCTATGCTATCCAACACTTTCCCTACTGTTGCACTCGCTGGAGTGGGAATAGTAATTTTATCCCCTCCGCTATCCAACACTTTCCCTACTGTTGCACTCCCTGGAGTGGGAATAGTAAATTATTCCCCTCCGCTATCCAACACTTTCCCTACTGTTGTACTTGCTGGAGTGGGAATAGTAAATTATTCCCCTCCGCTATCCAACACTTTCCCTACTCTTGGACTCCCTGGAGTGGGAATAGTAATTTTTACTCCTTCGCTATCCAACACTTTCCCGACTGTTGCACTCGCTGGAGTGGGAATAGTAATTTAATCCCCTCCGCTATCCAACACTTTCCCTGCTGTTGCACTCTCTGGAGTGGGAATAGTCATTTTTACCCCTACGCTATCCAACACTTTCCCTACTGTTGCACTCCCTGGAGTGGGAATAGTAAATGATTCCCCTCCGCTATCCAACAATTTCCCTACTGTTGTACTTGCTGGAGTGGGAATAGTAAATGATTCCCCTCCGCTATCCAACACTTTCCCTACTGTTGTACTTGCTGGAGTGGGAATAGTAAATTATTCCCCTCCGCTATCCAACACTTTCACTACTGTTGCACTCGTTGGAGTGGGAATAGTAAATTATTCCCCTCCGCTATCCTACACTTTCCCTACTGTTGCACTCCTTGGAGTGGGAATAGTAATTTTATCCCTTCGCTATCCAACATTTTCTCTACTGTTGCAGTTAATGTAGTGTAAAATGTGGTTTAAAAAAATAAAAATATTTTAATATTTTAATTTATTATATATATATATATGTATGTATATATATATATGTATTTATAATTTTTAATATGTTTCTAACATTTTATAATTTATTAAAATAATTATTTATTACTATTTATTAATATTAAGTAAATATATATATTAACTGTTATACATATGTATGTTTAATTAATTTTTACATTATATTTATTACTTATATATATATATATTTTTTTAAATAATTCTAACTACGGGGTCTATTACGATGGCGGTCGGAAAACCTCCCCGACCGCCATGGTAGCGGGAAAAGACCGCCCGCATGGACCGCGACATCACCGCCGGTCGAATTACGATGACCCGCGCTCGAAATCCGACCGCGGCGGTCTGATCGCGGGCCTTAACATTGCGGCGGTTGCTGCTGCCCGCAGCACCGCCGCGATGCCGAAAGGAGCTTGTCCTGCATTTCCCTGCACTGCGTGGCAGGCACTGCACAGTGCCTGCCAACTGGTACAGGGAAATGTAGGGGGGGGACCATGGGTACCCCCCAGTGAACCCCCCCAACACATTGGGGGCCCGCAACGGGCCCCCGGAAGACAATCTCTGCATGCCTTTCCATGGCAGTTTGACCGCTGAGGAAAGGCTGGCTACCGCCGGCATCATAATCCTGCCGGCAGAGCCTGCTCTGCACCGCCACCATTATCCCGGTCCTGCTCCGTCCGCCAGGCAGGAGTGCGGATGGCAACCGGCGGAAAAGCGGCGGTCGGAATTTCCCACCGCCGCGGTCACCACTGCCATCCTAATTTGATCGGCGGTTTTCTTGGTTGCGATCGCGGGCGGATGTCCACCGCCGGTCCGGCGGGCGCCACCGCCGGCCCTGTGGTGGACATCCAACCGCCATCGTAATAGACCCCTATGTTTTAAAAAAATTATATGTATTATTTAATTTATTTTACATTCTTTTTTAAACATTTTAAAAAACCGATATTTTTAACGATATTTTTTTTCCGATACTTTTTGTACTTACCATTATGTAGATAGGAGGTCGATATTTTTGACAACGATATTTTTGTCACGATATTTTTGTAGGTCGACATTTCTGTTGTCGATATTGTGTCAGTGATCCACAGAAAATAAAGAAGAATGTGGTCTCAAACAATATCTTCCCTTATATTGTTTAAGTCACTGTTAAGGGGATCATTTGAAGTTCAGCAGATACAGAGACTCTTCCAAAATACATGACGTGTCCCATATTCCTAAACTTACGCTTCTCTTGCCGCACTTAGAAGTGCGGGAGGAACAAGGATCCCAATGGTGAAGTCTCAGCTAGCTCTGCCATCGGACACCTTTGACTTGACTGGCAGACCGGTATACAAGGCTGCTAGGTCACAGTGAAAGTCGCCCCGCCCTGTTAAAGGCAAGGCATTCTGGCCCCCCGGACAGGGACCTCATTTAACTATCATTGTAAAGTTGTGATGCCATTTTGTTGTAACATGTTACTAGCAATGTCATAACTGTACTAATAGATTAGGGACATTTTGTTATATAGGATTTACAGACCTCCACGTACCATATTATTCTTTTAGGTCTGGAGTTAGCCAACACCGTTTGATATTAATACAATTATATATAAATAAAACTTAGTCATAGGGGCTTTTAGCCAGCTCTCTTCATCCATTGATCTGTCACGGTGCCATTCACATTTTTGTTTCACACACCAAAACATATAGCATAGGGCACAGGGTCAGCCCGCTTCAGCCATAGGTGTGCCTTTCTGTGAGTAATGGAACTTTGCTCTTGTGCAATGTGCACTTACAAAAAATTCAAAAACTATTCATAAACATTGGCAAAGCCAAATGTTGTCACCCAAGTGCCAGACCTGTTGCCTTTTTCAGTGCTTGTTAATTAATATGGTGGAGTTCAGGTAAGAGGGTCACCACTGTTGGCTTCAAGGATACAAAAAACACTCTTGTAGCAAGGTGGCAAAATTATGTGGTAGGGCTGGGAAGCCTTACCATGTAATATTAACGCGATACCCAAAAGTGGACCTCGGATTCACACTAGTAATCCTTCTCTCAGTCCTGGTAGAATGGCAAAGAGTAGACAGGCTTACCTAGAGGAACATGTATAAAGCATTTTACAGTACCAACATTGACGATAAGCAATTGATACAACTCGAACGAAATCCAACAGCAATTTATAAAAATAGAGCTTATTTTTATATAAATTTAGATACCAAATCAAAATCAATACAAGGTGTATAACCGGAGTAAACGATTTTAAAGTGTTCAATAAATCCGTACTTTGCAGAGCTGTCAAACTTTACCATTGTGGTCAATGGTGAAAATCTTAGGTGACACTTGGTCACTTGCGGGGTGAGTTCAACTGAACCCACTTGGAGTTAAGGTCTTGCGGGTCCACAGACCAGGTTTCGACAGTCAGAACAATTTTACCTTGCCCAGGGGGTCTGGGTGCAGAGGAGACTTGGCTGTCCATGGTGCTGAATGGGAGCCACAGGTGCAGAAAAGCAGTACTTAGCAAAACTATACTTGCAGGTCCAATTCATGGGAGACCCTTGGGGGTGAAGCTTGGAGGGGCCCCTGGACCAGGAATCACCAGGCAAAACAGCTCTACCTAGCTTGGGCATCTCGGGTGCAGAGGTGTATCTGGTTATCCGTGGTGCTGAACGGGCCTGCAGGAGCTGACTTTACCAGGAGTGCCAACGCTGACAGGTTAGTGATGCAAGTACTCGACAACTGCACCTCAGAAGGAGAAGGTTGACAGAGCAAAGGATTCCCTCTTCTTCAGTGTCGAGTAAAGTAGTCAGCAGTTAGCAACACGACCAACAAACCTTGGCCACCGCAAATGCAGCGATAAGGCAAATCTTCTTCCACGAGTCTTGGGAACACTATAGAGAGCTGAGACTTGCTGAGGTTCAGGACTACGCTGCCCAGAAGGCACTTGGCTAGTTACTTTTGGGCTGGTCCTCGACAGAGCCCGGCGGTCAGTCCTTCTTTGGATATTGGAAGTGCGGTTTGTGACTGCCAACTGCAGGGGACTAGTACCTCTAGGTCTAGGGAGTCCTGGTGAAGTATTTGGGTCACAGAGGGATTCACGTTCCTTTTAGAACTGGTCTCTGGTCCAGGACGAGTGGTAGGCCAGCGGGTGCAGGGGGGCTGCCACAGGTGCAGTACTTTACGCCTCTTCTTTGTGGAGTCCTGCCTTGTGCTGACACGGCCTCTTCTTTGTCCTTTTCTTCTTTAGAGCAGATCTGGAGTTCTGGTGTCAGAGTTGGCCCTTAAATCCTGGATTTAGGGGGTGTTTAGGGGTGTGAGGGCTAGTAGCCAATGGGCTACTAGTCTGGCGGCTCATCCGCCCCTGAGGTGACCACATCCGGAGGTTGTATGCCACCTAACTACTCAGAGCCCACTATTCTTGGGACTTTTCAAGATGGCATGAGCCATCTTTGGCTGTACAGACCAGCTGGCGCACCCAAGAGGTGTGGCTAGCCTGTGGAGGCATACCTAATTTCCCCCCTGCCCGCAAACACGAGTGCCTGGGGGACTTTGTCTCCACTGGGAGACAAGTCACTTACATGTCAGAGGCGGTGAAGCCTTTAAGGCTCATCGCCAGGATGTTTTTTTCACTAGCCATCCTGGGAGGGTGGAATTGTGACCTCCTTCCTGACCAGGCCTTTTGTCTTATGTCCTCTAGGAGTGATAGCATTCACCAGTAGGAGGTCGGACTGCTGTCTCGGTGGCAAACGGCTTAGAAAGCCCGCCAAGGCGTAAGGGGACTCTGTAGCTCGGTGGGCACCCTCTAAGAGCACCACTTGGGTGCATGCCAGCTCACTCTTGACACGAGAATTGTGTCAGGGGTGAAAAAGCACAGAGTTTGATACTAACCACAACTAAATTCGGTGGTACCATGGTGGAGCTGGATCTCGGTTTTGTCACTCAGGGTGGCACAAATAGTGCTGGAGCCCTGGTGACCCCTTTAACATCCTTGCCCTGGGCACCGCTAGTGCCATCTACTAGGGACTTATAAGGGGTGTTAAAGCATCTTGCCAATTGGGGGTACCAATTCTCACAACATTTTGAGGGAAAACAGTATTATACTTGATAATATTAATATTATAACTTAATAATAGTACATCTTTATTTCATCTCTATAATTTTTTATATTTATGTTTCTTTTTCCCAATCCAAGATGGCCGAGCACATTTTTCAAGGTGGGTCACTTCCTGTTTTTTCACTATAAAAGGAGTTCCATTGGTAATCCAGTTGCTTCGCAAATGTTTCTATATCAGTGCTCGCTCAATGAACTCTTTTGACTCCGCATCTCTCTAGTTACTGGCATTTTTCTCTGCTCGTCTCACTGTTGCTTCGCCTGGTCGGCATGAAGGTTTTTGCAGTTTCCGGTTTCTCTCTTTCCAGCTGGGCTATTTTCTGGAGTAGTTCCAGATTTCCTGTTTCAATCTGGCATTTGTTACTGCCTCTGATAGTAAGCAGCCTCATCTTTGCACGAGGTAAACTCTGCAAGCATCACCCAGATGACTAACTCTTAATACTGGTAATAGTGCACTCTCTAGTGTGGCAATCAAACAAATTCCAAATAACAGGTATAATACCATGAAAGATAAAGGATGGGGATCATCAGAAAATGTAGGTAGCAACGTAGCATCAACATGCTTTAGATTACAACATTCAAAACGGAGCTTAGAAGACAGAGTTCATGTAGGTTTACAAATAAAGCAATTAAAAAAATATATACAGCCTGTTTCCCTAAAAGGAAAATAGGACGTGTTTAAAAATAATGAAAAGTTAAACAAACTTTTCGTAGGAGTAGCAAGTGGTCTCATGGACCACTGCCTACTCCTAAAAACGTTTTTGTCAACATTCTGAAAGGGAAAGGGTCCCCTTAGGACCCCTTCCCGTTTGCGAATGGCTCACCATCAGTTTCGAATTGGTGGTAAAGTATTAATGTTTTGCAACCGGATTTTGGTCGCAAAACATTACATACGTTAAGGAATTCGTATTTGGAATGGACGTCCTTTCACATAGCGATTCGTTAATGTTTACTTAGCCCATTTAACGATTCAGAAAACCTTTTCAGAATCGTCAGTTTGGTTTAGTACATTACAAAAGGCGTTTTAGCGGTCGCAAACACTCAAATTTAACTAATCTGAGGTCTGCGACCCTGAAAACATTCTGGGGTTTATTTACAAGGCCTTTGCGACGCAATGACGCACCGGCGGCGCAAGGGGCTTGTAAATAAGCCCCTCTGTACACCAGGCTCTTGGTTCCTGTATTGGCTCTAAGTAGCAATGGATGCATGTGAGTGGGTTTACCTGAATCTGTTATTTACTGGTGTCGACATACACGTTTTTGTGTCTCAATCTGGCCTTATGAGCTAGGGTTATAGGATCATCAAAGAATTGTACGTCACTGTAGTATTTCCTGACTTTTGTGTTGCCAATGGTTGGTGTACTATATTTTTAATATGCTGCGCTTCTTTCTCAAGGGACATAATTTTAGAACGAATCCCTCCTGTTTGGCCATTTTTGAACAACAGGCCTGTTTTATAATCATCTTTATGTTTGTTGTGTTGCTTGTGGTCAATGAAATTTGCTTTTCAACTGCTTGAAGTGTCAACGTGTATTTTTGTTATTTCTTCGCAGATGAGACTCATTTGACTTTGCCCAAATCGTAGTATTTGGTTCGCCTAATTTGGATAGTTGTGAAATATGATTAGACTCTCGCATCTTTCATCAAGAACTCTTGCATAATTTGCCAAATTGCCCTCCAGATAAACATGATTTTGGGCATTTCCGTGTGCAAATATCTTTGTTTTTTTTTAATTTTCTGGTGACTGAAGACATCTATCGCTACAAAAAATACATAATAAGTATACAATCCAATAATATATTATTTGTGAAATATAATTAAACATTAAAAGGTTTGTGTTTATCCGTACTATTCTTTTTTGAGATATCAAATAGTGTGTTTATTGCTGCCTGATATATGTATTTGACAAATCTAGAAACTTGTGTGGCTGTCAATCCTAAATTCATTATCTAGGAGAAGATCACCTTTATTTAGATTTTTAAAATTGGACTAAAAAAGCATAACTTGTAATTTTATATAACAAACTGTGAGTCATATTGACGCACGGGACGTTTTCTCTTTCCAATCATATAGAGACATTTCCATGCTCAATGTTGTTTTGTACTTTCTGGTGACCACCGACATCTATCTCTATAAAATGAATATGTAAACTCTACAATCCACTAAAATATTATTGCAAAATATAATTAAATGCTAACATTATTGTATTTTTTGCGTGGAAATGTTTTTTCAAATATCAAATAGTATGTTTCATGCTACGTAAAGGAGTTAAAACTGGGCTAATTATGTGTCTGACAAATATAGGAAAGGGTTCATGGTTTTACCTGGTTGTCAGTTCTGGGTTTTTAATCAAGGTCAATGAAACCATTTTAATTTTTGAAGTTGGGCTCAAAACGGATTAAATCGCTATTTTCAAACCGTGTGCTTATTGACACTCTGAATTGTGCATATCTACCTATCTATCTATCTATCTATCTATCTATCTATCTATCTATCTATCTATATATACACACACACACACACATCTATATATAGGTATATATGTATATATAGATGTGTGTGTGTGTGTATATATATATATATATTCACTGAAAAAACCATAGGTTTTAGGGACAGTTATAGTTAGTTGGACATTGCACTCGTACAAAACCCGTGAAATTCCCCCGTTATAGTTAGTTCAGGTAACTATAACTCGCGCCCCGCAATGCACTGCTGATGACGTCACATATTACATCACTCATGACATGGTCAGTGACATCACTGATGACATCACTGATGACATCTCAAATGACATCACTGATGACATCATCCAGTGACTGTGTGTTTCTGTAAAGTTTAAATATGTTTAATATATATAGGGAAAGGCGTATTGAAGAATGAGTGGGTGTATAAGTGTCTGAATGGATGATTTAGTAGGTGCGTGACTAACTCTATAAGTGAGTGATTAAACGTATCTTACTGAATGCATGGGTTAGTGACTAAACTGGGTGAATGTCTGTATCTGTCTGTCTGTTGCTGTGTAAGTGGCTGCATGGGTTTGTGAATAGCTACATGAGTGTCTGTATGAGTTATTGATTGGTTGTCTGAGTATCTGTATGGGTGCCTGAGTGTTTGTGTGGGTGGCGTGTGTGCGACTCTGTGCATAGATGTGTGAGTGGGTGATTCACTGGGTGGATGGTTTCAAGAGTGCATCTGTGATAGACTGTATGGGTGGGTAAGTGTGTGTAAGAGTGTGTTAGTGAGTGAATGTATGTCCCAGTGGTACATGTGTGAGTAACTACATATGTGAAAGGCAGTATATATGTGTGTTGGAGTATATAAATAGCTATAAGCGAGAGTGTGTGATTGTGAGAGTGACTGTATGGATGAGTGTGTGCTTGTATCAGAGATTGTATAAGAGCGTAAGAATGTGCTAGTATTTGTATGAGTAAGTGAGCTGGTGTGTGTATAACTGTATAGGTGAGTAAACGGGTGTGTGCTTAATTTTTTGCATGACTGACTAGGTGTGTGAGTACCTCTATGGATGAGTGGCGGTGTGTGAGTGTTTATATAGGTGTATGAGTGCATATAATAGTCCTGTACTGAGTGACTATAAGTATGAGTGACTGTACGGGTGAGTGAGTAGATGTGTGTGTGTAGACCTAAGAATCAGTGAGTGTGTATATAGTAATTGGTGTTGGAGTGTCTATGGTTTTGACAATGGCAGTCTGTAATTTACAGTGGGTGTATCAAAAGTTATATTAGGGTGTGAGAAGATGCATTAAATTATCACATGGATGATGTCATCAGTGATGTCATCAGTGATGTCATTTGAGATGTCATCAGTGATGTCATCAGTGATGTCACTGACCATGTCATGAGTGATGTAATATGTGACGTCATCAGCAGTGCATTGCGGGGCGCGAGTTATAGTTACCTGAACTAACTATAACGGGGGAATTTCACGGGTTTTGTACGAGTGCAATGTCCAACTAACTATAACTGTCCCTAAAACCTATGGTTTTTTCAGTGAATTTGTAAGGTTTTTTAAATGCTAATTTCTAACTATAACGTGCTTGAAACGTATGGTTTTTTCAGTGAATTTCAAAGGTTTTTTAAATGCTAATTCCTAACTATAACATGTCTGAAACCTATGGTTTTTTTCAGTGAATTTCAAAGGTTTTGTAAATGACAATTTTTAAATGTATTAATTGTTATATTTATTTTTTTGATACTGATTTACTACATTTTTTTAAACTATTTATTTTTAGATATTTTATTTTTTAAATTACATTATAATTACATTATACATTACATTACAAAATATACTTTCTCAGAATGAATTACTTTAGTTTAAATACTTTGCAAATAGGCAATAGACTTTTAAGTACAGTAGTTACAGTTGTTGCAATGGGCAACACAATTTCAAACACAATGCAACATTGAGCTCAATGTGAATTTCTAGTTAAATGCAATTAGTTACTTTATGGATTACTTTTTCTAACCACAGGACTGGATCCTAGATTCAGTCCTGGGACATCTCCTGTAAACAGTTGAGTAAAAGCGTTTTGGTTACAGTAGTGATTTTTAAGGAATATTATTGTATTTTAAAAGTTGACACTTAGAAACTTTTTCACATAGAATCACCAATGTTATCCTATGGGAGGAAATTCACTTAGCAGGTAAGTAGTGTTATCGTTACTTTTTCTTACTCAGTGGTGGATCCTGGATCCAGCACTGGTGCATCTCCTGTAAACAGTTGAAATAATGCGTTTAAGTCATACAGGCGATTTTTAAGGAATATTTGTAGTTTGTGAAAATCGACACTGAAACTTTTCTGCTGAAAACCAGACAATGGATTCCTATGGAAGGAAATACAAGTTACTGGTAAATACGGTTAGAATTACTTTTCAGGGTCAGTGCTGGGCTAAAAGATGCAGCACTGGGTTCTCTCCTGATAACAGGTGAGTAAATCGGAATTCGTAGTTCGGCTGATTTTAGAGGAATATTATAAAGTTCCAAAACTCCACACTTAGAAGAATTTCCAAGTGAAACCAGTCAATGTTAGCCTATGGAAGGAAATTTAAGTTCCTGGTAAGTACGGTTAGAATTACTTTTCAGGATCAGTACTGGGCTCAAAGGTGCAGCACTGAGGTCTCTCCTGATAACAGGTGAGTAAATCGGAATTCGTAGTTCGGCTGATTTTAGAGGAATATTATAAAGTTCCAAAACTCCACACGTAGAAGAATTTCCAAGTGAAACCAGTCAATGTTAGCCTATGGAAGGAAATTCAAGTTACTGGTGAGCACGGTTAAAATTACTTTTCAGGATCAGTACTGGGCTCAAAGATGCAGCACTGAGGTCTCTCCTGATAACAGGTGAGTAAATCAGAATTCGTAGTTCGGCTGATTTTAGAGGAATATTTGCACAGTGGTGAAGGGAGGGGCGGGGCTTCAGGTGACATGTCTGCAAACAGGCCCCGTGGCGCGTTTTAAGATGGGGAATTAAATCCTCCTCAATCCCGAGGGTCCCTAGGGGCCAAGTAGCCCACCAGATACCTCCAGTATGCGACAGAGAGCTGCGTTGCAGAGAGGTGTTCAGAGGCCACGCGCCTTTTTGCACCTCTCTGCAACGCAGCTCTGTGGCGCTTTCTGGACGTACCTGGTGGGCTAGTTGTCCGTTCCTGGAGATATCCGAAGGAGAGTAGCGGAGTACATTGGATATATATATATATATATATATATATATATATATATATATATATATATATATATATATATATATTCACTGAAAAAACCATAGGTTTCAGATATGTTATAGTTACAAATTAGCATTTAAAAAACCTTTGAAATTCACTGAAAAAACCATAGGTTTTAGGGACAGTTATAGTTAGTTGGACATTTCACTCGTACAAAACCCGTGAAATTCCCCCGTTATAGTTAGTTCAGCTAACTATAACTCGCGCCCCGCAATGCACTGCTGATGACGTCACATATTACATCACTCATGACATGGTCAGTGACATCACTGATGACATCACTGATGACATCTCAAATGACATCACTGATGACATCATCCACGTGATAATCTCATGCACCTCCTCACACCCTAATATAACCTTTGATACACCCACTCTAAATTACAGACTGCCATTCGCAAAACCATAGACACTCCAACACCAATAACTACATACCCACTCACTGATTCTTAGGTCTACGCACACATCCACTCACTCACCCGTACAGTCACTCATACTTACGGTCACTCAGTACAGGACTTTCATATGCACTCATACTCCTATATAGACACTCAAACACCGCCACTCATCCATAGAGGTACTCACACACCTAGTCAGTCATGCAAATAATTAAACACACTACCATTTACTCACCTATACAGTTATACACACACCAGCTCACTTAATCATACAAATTCTAGCACATTGTTACGCTCTTATACAATCACTGATACAAGCACACACTCATCCATACAGCCACTATCACAATCACTCACTCTCGCTTATAGCTATTTATATACTCCAACACACATATATACTGGCTTTCACATATGTAGTTACTCACACATGTACCACTGGGACATACATTCACTCACTAACACACTCTTACACACACTTACCCACCCATACAGTCTATCACAGATGCACTCTTGAAACCATCCACCCAGTGAATCACCCACTCACACACCTATGCACAGAGTTGCACACACCCCACCCACACAAACACTCAGGCACCCATACAGATACTCAGACAACCAATCAATAACTCATATAGACACTCATGTAGCTATTCACAAACCCATGCAGCCACTTACACAGCAACAGACAGACGGATACAGACATTCACCCAGTTTAGTCACTAACCATGCATTCAGTAAGATACGTTAAATCACTCACTTATAGAGTCAGTCACGCACCTACTAAATCATCCATACAGACACTTACACACCCACTCATTCTTCAATACGTCTTTTCCTATATATATTAAAAATATTTCAACTTTACAGAAACACACAGTCACTGGATGATGTCATCAGTGATGTCATTTGAGATGTCATCAGTGATGTCATCAGTGATGTCACTGACCATGTCATGAGTGATGTAATATGTGACGTCATCAGCAGTGCATTGCGGGGCGCGAGTTATAGTTAGCTGAACTAACTATAACAGGGGAATTTCACGGGTTTTGTACGAGTGAAATGTCCAACTAACTATAACTGTCCCTAAAACCTATGGTTTTTTCAGTGAATTTCAAAGGTTTTTTAAATGCTAATTTGTAACTATAACATATCTGAAACCTATGGTTTTTTCAGTGAATTTCAAAGGTTTTTTAAATGCTAATTCCTAACTATAACATGTCTGAAACCTACGGTTTTTTCAGTGAATTTCAAAGGTTTTGTAAATGACAATTTTTAAATGTATTAATTGTTATATTAATTTTTTTCATACTGATTTATTACATTTTTAGATTTTTTTTTTTACATATTTTATTTTTTAAATTACATTGTAATTACATTATACATTACATTACAAAAAATACTTTCTCAGAATGAATTACTTTAGTTTAAATACTTTGCACATAGGCAATAGACTTTTAAGTACAGTAGTTACAGTTGTTGCAATGGGCACCACATTTTCAAACACAATGCAACATTCAGCTCAATGTGAATTTCTAGTTAAATGCAATTAGTTACTTTATGGATTACTTTTCTAACCACAGGACTGGATCCTAGATTCAGTCCTGGTACATCTCCTGTAAACAGTTGAGTAAAAGCGTTTTGGTTACAGTCGTGATTTTTAAGGAATATTATTGTATTTTAAAAGTTGACACAGAAACTTTTTCTCATAGAATCACCAATGTTATCCTATGGAAGGAAATTCACTTAGCAGGTAAAAACTGTTATCGTTACTTTTTCTTACTCAGTGTTGGATCCTGGATCCAGCACTGGTGCATCTCCTGTAAACAGTTGAAAGAATGCGTTTAAGTCATACAGGCGATTTTTAAGGAATATTTGTAGTTTGTGAAAATCGACACTTTGAAACTTTTCTGCTGAAAACCAGACAATGGATTCCTATGGAAGAAAATACAGGTTACTGGTAAGTACGGTTAAAATTACTTTTCAGGACCAGTACTGGACTGAAAGATGCAGCACTGAGGTCTCTCCTGATAACAGGTGAGTAAATCGAAATTCGTATTTCGGCTGATTTTAGAGGAATATTTGTATGTTTCAAAAATCAACACTTAGAAACTTTTTCAGCAAAAAGCAGGCAATGATATCCTATGGAAGGAAATTCAAGTTACTGGTAAGTACGGTTAAAATTACTTTTGAGGATCAGTACTGGGCTGAAAGATGCAGCACTGAGGTCTCTCCTGATAACAGGTGAGTAAATCGGAATTCGTATTTCGGCTGATTTTAGAGGAATATTTTAAAGTTCCAAAACTCCACACTTAGAAGAATTTCCAAGTGAAACCAGTCAATGTTAGCCTATGGAAGGAAATTCAAGTTACTGGTAAGTACGGTTAAAATTACTTTTCAGGACCAGTACTGGGCTGAAAGATACAGCACTGAGGTCTCTCCTTATAACAGGTGAGTAAATCGGAATTCGTATTTCGGCTGATTTTAGAGGAATATTTGTATGTTTCAAAAATCAACACTTAGAAACTTTTTCAGCAAAAAGCAGGCAATTATATACTATGGAAGGAAATTCAAGTTACTGGTAAGTACGGTTAAAATTACTTTTGAGGATCAGTACTGGGCTGAAAGATGCAGCACTGAGGTCTCTCCTGATAACAGGTGAGTAAATCGGAATTCGTATTTCGGCTGATTTTAGAGGAATATTTTAAAGTTCCAAAACTCCACACTTAGAAGAATTTCCAAGTGAAACCAGTCAATGTTAGCCTATGGAAGGAAATTCAAGTTACTGGTAAGTACGGTTAAAATTACTTTTCAGGACCAGTACTGGGCTGAAAGATACAGCACTGAGGTCTCTCCTTATAACAGGTGAGTAAATCGGAATTCGTATTTCGGCTGATTTTAGAGGAATATTTGTATGTTTCAAAAATCAACACTTAGAAACTTTTTCAGCAAAAAGCAGGCAATTATATACTATGGAAGGAAATTCAAGTTACTGGTAAGTACGGTTAAAATTACTTTTGAGGATCAGTACTGGGCTGAAAGATGCAGCACTGAGGTCTCTCAAGTAAATGTAAGTAAATCGGAATTCGTATTTCGGCTGATTTTAGAGGAATATTTTAAAGTTCCAAAACTCCACACTTAGAAGAATTTCCAAGTGAAACCAGTCAATGTTAGCCTATGGAAGGAAATTCAAGTTACTGGTAAGTACGGTTAAAATTACTTTTCAGGACCAGTACTGGGCTGAAAGATACAGCACTGAGGTCTCTCCTGATAACAGGTGAGTAAATCGGAATTCGTATTTCGGCTGATTTTAGAGGAATATTTTAAAGTTCCAAAACTCCACACTTAGAAGAATTTCCAAGTGAAACCAGTCAATGTTAGCCTATGGAAGGAAATTCAAGTTACTGGTAAGTACAGTTAAAATTACTTTTCAGGATTAGTACTGGACTGAAAGATGCAGCACTGAGGTCTCTCCTGATAACAGGTGAGTAAATCAGAATTCGTATTTCGGCTGATTTTAGAGGAATATTTGCACAATGGTGAAGGGAGGGGGCGGGGCCTGAGGTGACATCTGTGCAAACGCGCCCCGTGGCGCGTTTTAAGTAGGGGGATTAAGTCCCCTTGAATCATGAGGGTCCCTACGGGCCAACTAGCCCACCAGGAACCTCCAGTATGCGCCAGGGGGCTGCGTTGCAGAGACGTGTAGAGAGGCCACACCCCTTTTTACAACACTCTGCAACGCAGCTCCGTGGCGCTCACTGGACGTACCTGGTGGGCTAGTTGGCCCCCAGGGACCCTCAGGATTGAAGGGGATTTAATTCCCCATCTTAAAACGCGCCACGGGGCCTGTTTGCACACATGTCACCTGAAGCCCCGCCCCTCCCTTCACCACTGTGCAAACACGCCCGTGGCGCGTTTTAAGTTGGGGGATTAAGTCCCCTTGAATCCTGAGGGTCCCCGGAGTCCAACTAGCCCACCATATACCTCCAAAAGCGCCACAGAGCTGCGTTGCAGAGAGGTGTAAAAGGGGCGTGGCCTCTGTACACCTCTCTGCAAGGCAGCCCCTGGCGCATACTGGAGGTTCCTGGTGGGCTAGTTGGCCCCCAGGGACCCCCAGTATTCAAGGGGACTCGTTCCCCTCTGCAAACGCGCCAGGGGCGCGTTTGCAGAGTGGTGAAGGAAGGGGCGGGGCCTGCGGGCCCGATCGTTTTTTTTTTTTTTTTTTGTCCCCTGAAGGGGGCTGTGTGGCCCGCCTTCCTTTTTCATGTTTTTGGGCCCTGGGGACCCCATCCCCCAGGGCCTTACCCCTTTTTGTAATTAAAATTAAAAAAACAAAAACGGGAAGGGGGCCGCGTGGCCCCCCTTCCCTGGGCCTGTATTGGCCCCGGGGACCCCATCCCCCGGGGCATGGCCTTTTTTATTTTTTCCTTGGAGGGGGGCTGCGTGGCCCCCCTCCTCAGGCCATTTAAGGCCCCGGGGACCCCATCCCCCGGGGCCGGCCTTTCCATTTTTTTTTAATTTTATTTATTTTATTTTTTGGGGAGGGGGGCCGCGTGGCCCCCCTCCCGGGCCACTACTTGCCCCGGGGACCCCATCCCCCGGGGCTGGCCCTCTCCGTTGGGGACTGTGGGGGGGTCCCCAATCCCCCCACAGTCCCGCCGGCTCCCCGCGTCCCTTGGGAGCCGGCATTGCTTTTACACATGGGGAGCAGCTAACATGCTGCTCCCCATGTGGAAAAGCAATCGGCTTTGGATATTGGAAGAGAGAGCAGGTTTCCCTGCTCTCTCTTCCAATATCCAAAGCAAGTTTGCAATGGCAGGACGGGAGCCGCGAGGCTCCCGTCCTGCCATAGCAAACTACAGTGTCCCGGGGTAGGCACCCCGGGACACTGCAGGAGCCGGCCCTGGGGGTGGCGGTCCCCAGGGCCATCAAGGGCTCCAGGAGGGGGCTGCGCGGCCCCCTCCCTTAAATTGCACAGCCCCGGGGAGGTGGTGGTCCCCGGGGCTATGGGGGTCCGTAATGGACCCCCACATTTATTTTGTAAGTGCCCCGGGAGGTGGTGGTCCCCGGGGCGTGTGGGGGCTGGAGCCCCCCACACCTTATTTAACATAAAAAAGAAGCCCCGGGGGTGGCGGTCCCCGGGGCTGCGGGAGGGCAGAAGAGCCCTCCCGCACCATTTTTTATATAAAGCCCCGGGGGGTGGCGGTCCCCGGGCTTGGGGGCCCTTTGAGGCCCCCCACACATAAAATTAACCCCCACCATGCCCCCGGGACTTGGGCCACCCGGGGGCAAATGCAATCGAAGCGCGGGAGACCGCGCTTCGATTTTTTTTCGGCAGGATTCGCGCACCCTGAGCGCATCCTGCCGATTTAAAAATTTTTTTTTTTTTTTGCCCAGGGTCTCCTTGTGGGACCCCTGAGCAAACCTAGGGGTCAGGGTGTTTCTACCCTGCCCCCTTTGTGCGCTTTGCGCACTTGTTTCTGTCCCTCGGTTCTACCGAGGGACAAAATGGCTGCCAACATTTCCTGAATCGGAATGTTGACAGCCAGCTGACAGCCAATTAACATGCAGCTCGTGATCGGGACGGTGCGCGCAGGGTGCGCTCAGGGTGCGCGAATCCTCCGTGCCCATAGATATCACTATCTTTTTACTTTTGATTTTCTCAGCAACTACTGAACGGATTTACACCATTTAACAAAAAGGGTTCTTTCTGAACCAAGAACTACCTCTTTGCCAAATTTGGTGTAATTCCGTTCAGCAGTTCGGGCTGTAGCCGTGTCTAAAGTTTCCTATGGAAAATTGCATGGGGAAAACGCGTTTTGGGACCCCCCTTTTTCTCGGCCCCCGCTTGACGAATCCCCCGAGACTTTCAGGGTAGGAGCGGACCGGAGCGGGCCACAAAGTTTGAACATTTTGCGAAGATACGTCAACCGGCAAGAGAGTTATTTCAAATAGAATGTCGCGGATTTCCTATGGATAATAGGTTGTAACTATAACTATCTACTGGCGACCGCCAGTAGATAATATATATATATATATATATATATATATATATATATATATATATATATATATATATATATATATATATATAATAATGAAAAACTCGAAATAACCAGAACCAATTGTTCTCCAGGCTCTAAATGTAGCAAATGTGTGCCTTGTTCTGCGTTGGTGCTGATATCTGTCATCCCACACCATCAAGATGAAAAAAGCCTTTGTTCACATTGCCCCTCTGCTCTGAAATCTCAATCTCAGTTTAATCATAGCAAACGAGGCCAGTGATAAAAGAGCAGAGAACACCCACGCGAGAGGATTGTCATTATGATGTGTCAGTCTCCCTGCCAACTAGAAGCAGGAAGAAACTTAGCATTGTTGGCTCGATGGTAATGATGCTGCCGAGGCCCCGCCCCCGTCGCCTGGGGAGACATACAGTGCTTTCATTTACTGTACAGTAGGGTGGGCGCGACCACGGAGCGTCGCGGGTCACCGAAGCATAGTAAACAAGACTCTTTAGACAAATTGTCTCCTGCTGCCATGAGTGCTGTCAAGCGTTATCAGCGTTGAGGCAAGGGACAGTTGTACAGATGCGGCGATGACATCTCTTTGGGCCTTTGTTTGCCTATTTGTAGGTCAGCTGCAAAGAATGCATTTTGATAAAAGCAGCAGAAAAGGCCCGCATAGGTAAACCGATCGGCTGTGTTAAAATAGTTAAAATCTGGTAGAATTCATCAAGTAACTCACCAGAAAAGGGGTCAAATGATTAGCACTAAATTTGACTTAAGCAACCTCTCTCGCACCCCCCCCATCCCCCCCACCCCCTCTCACGCACATTTGCGTTCACACCCGTCTTCTCTTTTCCAATGTTTTTCTTGCTGGCTATCATTCGTCAAGTAAGTTAAAAGGCTGTAGATAAGGTGTTATGGTAAAATTCTGAGCAAGGAAGCATAACTCCGCAGGCTTCAGATAGGGTCTCTATATTTCTTTAAAAAGTCACCGAGGGATGCGTTAAACTGCTTAGTTTTTGGCAAGACATTTTGGGAAAAGTTCAAAATTACCGGTAAGACATTTTTTAGCGCACTATGTGGTTCTCACATAATCTTACCTGTTCTTTTTTTTTTTGTTACTAAAGGCCATGCTTTGCTCAAAAACAGTCATATGGGATACCAGTATGAAACCGGTTGGAGCAGACATTGCCTTTTGACAAGACATTTCCTGCGTGTATCAGTCTCCTGAGTGCAAAAATATTGTGAAATTATGTATTGAAAAATGTTGCATATTTAGTGAATTTGACGAACTCTAGTTGCATAATTAAAATTTTGCTGATGCATACTGGCAACCAAAGCCCTAGACAAAAGGTTGTTTATCAAACGATTTAAATGATTAGCAATAATTATACCTGAGATCACATCTAAGGTGGTTGTGAAAAGAGGGGTAACAGCGGTATTTAATTTTATATATTTTTTCTGATCTATTAAACATACTTTCTTGTCTTTTCATTCGCTCGAGACCTCAGACACAGCCATTGATCTGGGTGGCTGGGCATCATAAGCTATGTATTTCTGAAAGAAAGCACCCATGATCCTCGTTGTTTCATCATTACATCCATTTCCAGGCCTCCTGTAGGACTTCCTCACTAAGATCAGCAGCGGATAGCGTTATGTTATGTAGTTTTTATATAGCTACCAATTGGTCCCTTACATATGGGTCAATGGTTGTCAGTTTGCCCAAGGATTTTGTTGTAGATAAGTACCACAAGGACGCCGGTAAGTGGTTGTAATCAGCGTTTATTAAGAGCGATGAGGAGAGAGAGCGGATGCCTCCAAGCCAGCACAATAACTGACTTGGAACCGAACGCCTCTCAAGTGAAGAACCTAGAATGCCGTGATAAGAACGAGGCATAGTGTTCCATAAACACTAGACCATGTATAACACATCTTCTTCCTTTCCTATAACAGAAACATGCATAAAGAAACAAGAAGCAAAAATTAATTACAAACAAAGTCTTTTAAATAAGCTGGTTGTCTGCGAGGCCTGAGCAGGCGTAAGGATATTGAAGTGTCACCTTCGGTAGCAGTGGAGGAATTAGCTCCCAAGGGAATTATGGAATCCCCCCCCCACGGTAGAGCCCGAGAAGCCCCCCGAAGCCCCAACATCTTGTGCTAACAGGTAACCACTATTACCAGTACCTTCAGAACCTTCCCCGGGCTGAAAAGGGCTCTGAGATTTCTTGTATAAAGCCACTCTTCGAAAATTCCAACACTCTCCATTGTTTAGGATGACTCCATGCTTGAGAATTTTCCTTATGGTGAAAGGACCTCTAAACTAAGAAAGTCCTCTCCCGATTCTTCCAGATTTGACCTTAACCTGATCGCCCACCTTCAACCCACACCTAGAAACATCAAAGTCATCCACCATCACTTGAGGATGTTGAGAGGTGACTAAGCGTCTCATCCATGGAGGCATCATTTTGCCACTCGGAGGCCTACCCCTCATCAATTCAAATGGGGACTTTACCCCACTGCCATGTGAAGTTGAGCGATAGGCCCATACCATGTCATCAACCAAGTCTCGCACCACTTTCCCACTGACCGTAGCCATCTGAATGATCCCCTTAACTACTCTGTTTGCTCTCTCACATATGCCATTTCCCTGTGGATTATAGAGAGCCGTGCGGTGATGAGCTATGCCACAGCTCTTTAAAAATGTTTGCATTTCTTTAGAGGTTAACTGAGTGCCATTATCAGTGATGAGTGTGGATGGTATGCCCTCCTCTTTAAACACTCCCTCTAAAAATTTTATGGTGCGCTCAGTAGTGATATTGTTAGTGAATTCCACAATGCGCCATTTAGAGAAAACGTCAATAACTACTATGGCAAATCTGTCATCTTCACACATCTCACCCATAGGGCCTATAAAATCCAAGCAAATAGTATGCCAAGGAAGTTTTGGATTCTCTATATGTGTCTCACCTGATTTTTGCCCAATTTTCAACCTCTTTTCACCCTCTAGGCACAAGGAACATTTCTCCACCCACTCCACAACTTGCGAATCTATCCCTGGCCACCAAAAATGATTCTTCAAACGACGCTGCGTAAGTGTCTGTCCCAGGTGTCCTTCATGTGCCAACCCGAGCAACTTTTCCCTAATACCGAAAGGTGGAATAAAAATTTCACCTTTTACCAACACATACTCCCCACACAAGGACAGTTCATCCAAGATTTTGGCGTAAGGACGCACTGAAACTGGAAGACAACTCTCTCTCCGGGCCCCAGATTTAACTAACTTAGCCACTTCCATTAACGTGTGGTCGTTTAGCATCTCATGTTCCCAATCCTGGGCACTAAAGGTTCCTTCCCCGACCACCACTACATCGTGCACTGAGGCAACAGCAATATCATCCTCTAAAATAGGTGTCATGCCCGTGGTGGAACGCCAGTCGACAGACAACCTGGAGAGACAATCGGCCTGTATGTTCCTCCAGCCCTGAATGTACTCAACTTGGTACTGGAAGCTCTGGAGTTTGGCTGCCAACTTGACTAACCTCGCCGAGCCTTTACCAGTCCCACCAGGGGATAAAACCTTTACTAGAGGTTTATGATCTGTCTTTAGGGTAAATCTCGTTCCCCATAAGTAGGTCCTGAAGTACTCAACTGCCCATGAGGCAGTTAACGCCTCCCTTTCTATTACTGAGTAGTTCTTCTCTGAGTCAGTTAAAGTCCTTGAAGCGAAAGCTACTGTTCTTTCCACCCCAGCCTTACTCTGAGACAGTATTGCCCCCAGCCCTGTGGAGCTAGCATCAACTGTAAGGATGGAGTTGGAGTGGACATCAAAGGGGGTTAGAACATTTGCATTGCAAATTTCACTCTTGATATTTTCAAAACATTCACGATGAACATCCTTCCACTCAAAACTAACTCCTCTTTTGAGCATTACACGTAAGCATGCTGTCTTATCAGAAAAGTTTTTTACAAACTTAGCGTAGTACTCTATTAAACCCATAAAAGAACGAAGTTGGTCTTTATCTACTGGAGAAGGAGCAGATCTTATAGCTTTAGACAAATCCTCTTTGGGACGGATTCCCTCTGCGCTGATGGTGTACCCCAAATATTCTACTTGTTCTACCATAAACTTGCATTTGTTCTTTCGCAGAGTGAGCCCTGCCTTGTTAAGAGTGTTGAGTACCACCTTCAAAATTGTATTATGTTCTTCAACTGTCTGGCCGTAGACTAAAATGTCGTCTTGAAAATAGATGGTATTACAAATCCCCTTAAAAAGGTCTGACACCAAACGTTGGAAAACACTTGCGGCTGAGTTCAACCCGAAAGGTAGGCGTGTGAACTGAAAAGTACCCTCAGGAGTTATGAATGCCGTCATCTGCTTTGAATCCTCATGGAGTTTGATCTGGTGGTATGCGCTGCGTAGGTCGATTTTTGAGAAAAAGTTCGCCCCCTTGAGTGTGGTAACGAGCTCAGTGATATTGGGAAGAGGAAACAAATCTGCTACCACTGACTGATTCAAGGTGCGCAAGTCCACACAGAATCTCAATTTCCCATCAGCCTTCTTCGTGACGACTACTGGCGAAATCCAGGGAGATGCTTCTACTACTTCAATGACACCCGAAGAAAGCATGTCTTTAATGAGGCTCTTAACCTCCTCTCTCACCACAATGGGTATCCTTCTGACTTTATGCTGGACTGGAATTGCGCCTTTTTTAAGTACAATCTTGTGGACATACCCTTTAAGTAGACCCAATTCATCCCTAAACACTGCATGAGCCTCCCCCAAAATATGGTCCAAACTTTCATCTTGCACCACCATTACTTGCATAGGTGCTTGTGGATTAACAATAATATGTAAGTCATATTGGTGCACCCATCCTAAAATGGGTGGACCATGGTCAGCAACATATACTTTACCATGGATGGACCGCTGCGAAAAACTTATATTAGCCTCAAAATATCCTAATATGTCAATAGTCTCTCCTTGCTAACCCCCTGGAGAAATATCTTTAGGTAATAGACTTTTATGACCTCAGGTTTCACTCACTAAGCATTTGGGAAGAATGGTGTATTTAGACCCAGTATCCACCATCAACATTACCTCCCGCCCATCGATTATAAAACTTGCTTTGGGTCTGTTCATTCTTTTATCCTCGTCAGACATCTCTTCTTGAGAAACTATGACTAAAATCCTATCTTTATCCATATTATTCATGGTGTCGCTCACCACTTGAACACTGGCAAAACTCGAGGAATTTTTGCTTCTACACATTCGTGCATAATGCCCCACTTTCCCACATTTAAGGCACTCTTGACTGGAAGCAAAACAAAACTTAGAATCCGAGTTATGTAGATTACTCCCACATCTATTGCACATTCTACCGCTGACACTCTTTTGGTTCATCCCTACCCTCACAGTAAACCCCTTCTTGAAGAACTTTCCTTTGTTCTTTACAACGGAAACCCCATAGTCCTCTTCATCCTTTCGTTCGTGGACAGAAACCTCATTTATATCATTACTGTAATTCCTTTTTTCAAGCTCCTTCATACATCCCTCAGACTGCTCTATGACTTTCGCCAAATCAATAGCAACTTTTAAATTTGGATTTTTAGCTGCCCACAAACGTTCTTGTATTTTCTTGTTACTACATTGGACTATCAACTGGTCCCTTATTAATTCCTCATTCATAGCGCCAAAATTACATTTTACAGACATTTCGCGCAACCTTGACACAAAGTCATCTATGGACTCCCCCATCCTTTGATGTTGAGTGTAGAACTTATACCTATTGAGAACTAAGTTCTCCTCCTTAGTATATCTAGATTCAAGTCTACACACTGCTTCTTGATATTCGTCGGGTACTGGTTGACCATTAGCTTGGAGTGCTTGAGGGAGAAATTTAAATACCCTTTGGCCTTCCTTCCCTAAGATACTCAACAGGATCGCTTTCTTCCTTTTGGCCGGAAACTCCTGCCCATCTAAGGCTTCCAAGTAATTTTGAAACATAGGGTACCAATCTTCCCAAGCAATATCAGGAGTACCAGGTTGCGCTAGAAATGGTGGTAAAGCTACTGTAATTTGAGATGCCGCCATGTTATAGTATAAGGCAATGGGAACCCCTAGAAACTCCCCAGGGGCAACTGATTGTAAATATCACCTATTAAACCCAAGATATTATACTCAATTGAAGTGATAGATATCACACAGGTAATATGCAGCAGACGTGCATATCGTCGATGCAGTCGTAATGAGGGTTATTACTTGTGGTGATGTAAAGTACTGTGTGATTTGGCATAAAGTCTACTTGACTGTGGACTGTCCTAGCTTGCTGACAGGCAACTTGGTAAACAGAAAATAGTCTTTCCCGAATGAAAGCTCATCCACAAAGAGGTTAACTACTTTAAGCACCTGCTGCCGTGACGATTATGACTTCGATCCGCTTACTGCTCAGCTACCATGAGGACTGCTTACTCTAAACACCTGTTTCTGTGGTGTTTTGCACTCGCTGCGATGATTCTCCGGACTCGGTGCTGTTGTTGCTATGGAGACGACTGGCTGTGGTGAAATTCAAAATGGCCGCCGACGTGCTGTCAACGTGTGACGTAGGCAAAAGCTCTTCTGGCGTTAGCGTGGTCAGCTGACGCTCCTGTCGTTCAAAGAAACTCTCGTCCGTCCAAACACTCACCAACGCTGGGATGACGTAGGCAAGGATCGCGTTGCTAGGCGACCCTCCTTCAGTTTCCGTTTACCGCAACGCTGGGCCTGACTGTGACTCCACCGCGTATTCCGCTAGAGAATAACAGCTCTAGGGCACCTTCTGTCCCCTCCGTTCTTTTCAATACTCCTCAGTGTGCTCCATGCTGTTCCAGACCTTGCGCCTCGCTTCCTTGGATATTCACCACAAACGCCAGCACTGCCGAGGGTTCTCCCAATGTGCGTGGGGTCGATCGTCGCCAAATTGTTGTAGATAAGTACCACAAGGACGCCGGTAAGTGGTTGTAATCAGCGTTTATTAAGAGCGATGAGGAGAGAGAGCGGACGCCTCCAAGCCAGCACAATAACTGACTTGGAACCGAACGCCTCTCAAATGAAGAACCTAGAATGCCGTGATAAGAACGAGGCATAGTGTTCCATAAACACTAGACCATGTATAACACATTTCCATCTCTGTGGCTTTCTGTTGACTTACCTTGATCAATACAGTGACAGTTTTGTAGTATTGGTTGTTGGTTTTTCTCTGAAGTTGCATTCCAACTGCGGCTGCAGGAGGAGAGATGGAACAATATCGCACTTACTTACTGGTAATCTTCATTACTCCTAGACCTACTCATCCTCATCCAACTCATTACTTATGAGGTTAATCCCAACTAGAGACAGGAAAAACTTCACATAAAGGAGTGATTTAGGTAGCCCCTTGACGCTTGGCACCATAAATGGTCTATCGTTCCCAATACTGCCTGATGTACCAAACATACACTGAAGTCCGGCCCAATCATCGGAGGGTGGGAGGGTCACAATGACTGGGATCAGGGCGAGGAAGACTAGGAGTACTGAGGATTACTGTTAAGTAATTGTGACATAACCTCCAAAACCCTCATCCTCTTCCATCATTATTTTATGGGGAATTCCAAAGCCACACTGTCCTTCATAATAAAATGGACTTTACTCAAATGCACTTATTGCAACAACCAGTGACTTTATTAACACAAAGATAAATCAAGACAGAACAGAACTGAGAACTGCTCCACTAATTGCTCTGCCATAATTTTTCAAACTGTGAAGTCTAACGATGAATAAAAGTGTTGAAAGAAGTCAAGCAGCCTGCAAATCTCAGCTAGGGGATGCACCCTAACCTCTGCCCATGAGGCAGCAGACTCCCTATAGGGACCTGCCCTGTATTCCAGTTAGTAGAACTTCTGCTAAACAATAGGCCAAGCAATAGTAGACCTAATGCAGCTACTAATGCTCAAAGGGTAGATTCCTGACCTTGACCTGTGGCTCAAAAGTCACAAATAAATAATCAGACTATTGAAAAGAAATGGCTCTATCCAAATAATTTAGAAGGGCTCACTTTACATCTTGCAAAAGCCACTTCACTTCATCTGGGATAGTAAGAGAAGGAAAGACAACTTTAAACCCTAGCTCTCTAGTCTCTATGTAGCAGAAGCACCTTGAGCAATAAAACTCAGATCAAACTGTAAAAGCACCCCAGCTTCCTGGACAAACAAAAAAGGAGTTCCACAAGTTAGAGAGCTCAGTTCCCCAACCCTATGGGCAGAACTATTTTCTGACTTTCATAGATAAGAACTTAAGGTCCACCTCATAAAGTGGCTGAAAATGATGGTTTTGCAAGGCTTTCAATAGTAAAGGAAGATCCCAAGGAGGAGAGTAGTGGCAGACTAAAGAATGCAAAATAGAAAGATCTGTATTATGTGAGCTTCTAGAATCTCTCCATGATCCATGTTGGACGAAGGATCACAAAAACGTTTGATGGCTACCCATTGAGCCCTCAAGGTATATATGGAAAGATTTAGGCTCAAACAATCTCACAGAAACTCTAATACTGAGGAAAGATGACAATGCAGAGGAGATACAGCACGATCAGAACATCATCTTTGGAAAGCTTCCCAATGACTGGCATAAGATTTCGGAGTGGAAGGTCCATGTGACTCTTCTTTGCCTACTGCTGAGTGACATCGCAAAGATTTGTTTTGTAACCCCCCCTCCTCTCAACTTCCAAACTGAGAGACAGAGAGAGCCTACCTGGGTGAGGTTCTTATAGATAACAGAAAGGATATAGAACTGGTTTTAATGGTGGTCGAGTTGATAGTGACCATAGCAGAGGATACAGTGATGCCCTTGGCCTAAAGAGAACCCCAACTGTCACTTCCCTCTTTTCCTCCCATATTTGTTTAAGCAGCTTTGGGGCTCAAAGGGCAAGGGTATAAGTATGTAGAGGTTTTTGCTGCCACCGAATGGTCAGTGCATCTGCCCTCCAAGCTCCCATCATCGGATGTGAAAAGCAAAATTAGGGCAGTTGAGTGTTAGATGGGGATACACATAAGTCTAGAAATGGAGTCCTGAACATCCTACATCTTACTTAAAAAATGATGAGGGATAGGGATACATTGTGAGGCGGGACAATCCTGCTCACTCAATCCATTTGAATATTGTCTGACCTCTGACAGGAAGAGTGGATGAAGCTCTGCCCAAGCATCACATTAGGCTGCCTCTAGAGATAAAGACTTGGAGTGAGCTCCTCCGTAAAGATTGATGTGTGTCACAGATGGGGCGAAAGAGGGCACAGAACAAGCCTCTGCAAGTCTCTGCAAAGACACAAGCTGCCATCTGACCATGCAACTTCAGCCAAAGATGGACTGTGCCAAAGACATTTCTATTAGAGAGGACAAGGGGTGATGCAGCTGTATTGCCCTTGCTTCTGGAAGAAATACTCTAACCATGTCAGTTCTGAAGCAAGCTCCAATGAAGATCAGATCCTTAGATGGAATCTACCGATACTGCTGGAAGATTGAGGATGAATCTGTTTTGAACCAGGCATGAACACACTGCATCCAGAGCCTAAAAGGCATAATCTTTTAAAGGAGTATAAAGAATCTATTTGCCCTGGAAGGGAAAAATCAACCACCCCTCGAAGATGGAGAAGTGCCACAACTTGTGCCACCATTTTGGTGAAAAAGCGAGGAGCCGGATTCAGGTGAATTGCAGGACTTGGAATTGGAAATGCGTCACCTGTACACGAAACCTAAGGAATCTTGGATGACTGACCACCACTGGAATGTGTAAATAGGTATCCTGGAGATCAATTGACTCCATGAATTCTCCTGATGCCATCAATGAGATGATTCTCTGAAGACTTTCCATCTTGAAGGAAATAATTGTTGCCCATCACTTGAGGGATTTCAAGTCTGAGCCCACCCCGACTCCTAATATCTTGAAGACCAAAAAGCAATAGAATATATACCCTTGATATAATTTCTGAAACTGGAACTGGTAATATTGCATGGTATCGGAGGGACTTTACTAGGGGTGGGCGAATATTTTGCTCCGCCGGTGAAGTTCGCTGAGTTTTGCCACTCCGTGTTACATAAGTTACAAGAGTAACACGGAGTTCTGCCCAAATTCCACCAAGTGCTGTGTGGCAGAGTTTTTTCTCGCTCGTGAATCGCAAACAGTAAGTTGGCGAGAGCGGGTGAGATTTGGCATCCCTTAACATGATTTTGGGTTGCTAGGAGGGCACCCGGCAATATTTCTCCAATGCGGGAGGTTGTGGGAGGTTGCAACCGTTTGTGGTCAGAAAGCTGCAGCTCGAGTAGAAAATCTACTTGAGAACAGCAAAATCAACTCGAGAAGCTGCGCCCTCTGGTACACCATATGGTGCTCTTCGTGCTGATTTTTCAGCGCGGAATGAGCTCCTGGCACTAAATCACAGTTTGAGCAGCGCTATGTACCTATTTCTGCCCATTTGCAGAATTCCATGGAATCTCGCAGAAGCTTTTGAAACTCCGTGGAATTCCGCAGAGTTAAACTCTGCGAGTTCCGCCCAGGCCTAGACTTTACCTCCTCGAAGAATGGCATTTTCTCAATGGGCCAATGTAGCCATTGTGTTGGTCTAACTCTCAAATATGAGGGAGAGGAAAATTCAATGAAATATCCGGTTTGGATCCCTTGTAGAGCAAGACGTCTGAAATAGATTACTTCAGGTTGCCAAGAACCGCTGAATGCATCCTCCGACTGGTAAATTGTGTACACCATCTTTATTGCCAGGACCTCTGCTGTTTCCAGGAAAAGACTGTTACTTTTTCTGAGTATAACAATTACAATATTCGTTTCCCTTTTCAGTCTCGTAGAAGGTTTATGTAAGGACAACTTTTCCCCAGACCTAGTAGAGGAAGAAGGATGTTGCTGTCTAACAAAAGAATGTTTCTTCTCCTTAAAAGTTCATGCTCTCATCATAATGGGTAATAGCTGGTTTCGATTCAGGCAAGAAATTGTCTCAAGAACAGTACGTCTTAATCTTTTCTCCTCAAGTCTTAGCAGAGATGTTGGCTATTTTTTAATGGAGAAGGAGACCTCATGGGGGATGAATGAGAGGACTTCACATGATGTTCTTTGAGTGTGTTGCCCATTATCAGAGAAGAATCAATGTAACAAATGTGGGAAATGAATTAAAAAAACAAATTTCGACTTGTAAACCATATTAGAATTGCACCTTAGAATGCATTTAAACTGCTGCAGAAATGTTTTCAAATAGAAAATGACACATAGGAAAATGTGCCTGCTTTAAAACATGAAAGAATCCTTTTTAACATGCAATAATAATGTCGCAAATAATTTGTAAGTAGATCACATGTAGGGAAATGTGCTTGCATAAATATATATGAAAATATAGTGAAGAACATTTTTTTGTACCAGGCTATCATTCTTAAATGTGCCCCTTAAGTTAGGCCCAAAAGCCTTTTCTTTTGACTCTTGCCCTTAGCTCAATAAATATTTATTTAGAAAATCTTGCCTAAGAATGTGCTGACTTCATGCTTATGTTTCCTGAGCCTCATCATGCCACATTAGATCATTTATACTAAACAATGAACCTTGCTGTGACTGTTAGAATAAATAATGGTTTTGATAAATTTTATGTAAGCCACACCAGAACATTATTGCTAGTTTTGTCTCATCATATCTGACTAGCTTTTGTATTCCACAATGGGCATAGAGTGTAGCTTTTAGCTTAGGTAAGAAGGTTCTCATGAGAACTTTCCTCCATGTTATGAGTATATGAAACATTGTTTAACTACATTTTGGCTTGGATGTTTACCATGGGAATCGGGAGAAGAAGCATTGGAAGTTGAAGGCACCATCAGATGAGAGGCTTTCATTGGTGGAGGGATCGGAACATTTACTAATTTTCCTTAATTTATTGTGTGATTTTATATTAATGAGTGTTCCTAGTGAATGAGGGGAGACCCCTTATGACTCCTCTGGAGGAAAATTGCTTCCTATTCTTGCTCTTTGTTGCCGACAGCTATTGCGAAAGGTGACTTTATTCTTTACCTTATCCAAACCCTTTCCTGATCAATGGTACTGCAGCGATCATTCCTTCTTTACTGATATTCTGATGGTCGTTACTGCAACTTTGGGGAACTCAGCTGAGTTTCCAGAATGGCTCTTTATGGGAAGTACTATTTTGCTCTTTTCTGAAAGGAACTCTTCATGGGTTCTATCTTAGGGTAAATCAGGCTCTTTAGTTAGTTTAGGGCCATTTTCCTTTATGGAGCACTTTGTATTGATTTATGCTGTCACTAATCAATCTTTTATTTGATATTTCTGTAAGCTGAACTAATCTGAATAAAGATGATAAAACCATACTAATCCTTTAAGATAAATAAAGGTTTTGAAAACTTCCTCAACCGCTCATCATTGACTGAACATTAAGGATCTGGCAGTTGATGGTATATGTATGATTTATGTGTTGGTTCCAGCCCCATTCCAACATGGTGGCAAAATCTGTCAAGAGCCATCTGGATTTCCAAAAGGATGAAAATCTGTAAGTAGAGGGTTCAGGCTTAAATACCTTTTGGCCAAATCCACTTAGATTTTCTGCAGTTTCTGGTAGCAGAAATATGGTTCTCACCCCGAATAGAGCATTAAAATTAGTACCCAAGATATATAAAAAATAATCCAGACTCCATTTTCCAGTGTCCAGGTCCTGACGGTGTGGCGAAGCGGAATTCGAAGGCATTGTGGTTTTGCAGTTATGGTTTAGAAGGTGTGAGTATTAATAGGGTGCAAATGTCATGGTAGAGAGTATGGTGATTGTGAGTGTCTTTTCTTTTCAGGTGTATGAGTGGGTGATAGAGACATTGCTTTGTTGAAAAGGAGGAGTTGAGTTTCAGGCTCATTGAAGGTGAAAGATCCTGAGATAATAACAAATGTTTTAAACTTGTTTGCAGAAGAATTAGATGTGGAGTGTGAGGTACCATCACTTTCATCAGTAATAATAGGGACAGACTTTTGTGCTTGATTAATCTTGGTTAATGTTAGTGGAACCTTATTGCGCAAACGGGTGAAGCTGCATTAATTTGTGTGAATTTTCGCTGGTTAAGAAGTCACTTGTGAGTGTGGAATATTCTTGAGTGGTAGTGATACTTAATTAAAAAAAGAGCAAACAAGAAGTTATTTAAAGAAGACATTTGAAGGTTGTGTGTGAATGCGAAGAAAATTGTAATGGAGGGTGGGATGCGACGAGGAGTGAGTTGTACGTCATAGTGTTTCGAGCTGAGATTGGACGGTTGGTGTGCTTTTGCGCTGTGATTGGACATTGTCGATTTGAGTGCTGTTTTTGGATTTGGTAAAGAGTTACACGAAATTGACAGCTGTCATTTAATTGGTGAATTGAAAGTGACGAATACGGAAAAGAATCAGAACATTTGGTTTTACATGAAAATTTGAAAGCTCAATTGTCATTATGAAATGTTTTAAGGAGTTTAAGAAATTTGTCAAGGGAGATGTTGCTATTCCTGTATGCAAAGGTAAGGAGGCACCTCCTGAGGGTACTCCATTGTACATTATGACTACGGAACATTGATTAAATTTGTGTTTGTGGCTCCGACAATGGAGTAGGATTACGGAAAATGATGGTGCTTTAAGTTTTCCGAGATGTGGGACATTCAATACCAGATCCTAGATCATTTGAAGGGAAAATTGTACGAGATGAAGCCACCACCTCGACCCATGCAATATGAGGCGTTTAATGCTTGGGAAAAAGGTGGGAGGGAAAAGAGAAGGAGAAATATCAGAGGAGGACAGAAAGAGCAATGCAGAATTATGCAAATACTCTATGGGATGAGGAACAGCACAGATGTAGGAAAGGCATTATTGAAGGAACCAGATTATATCTGGTTTTCACATTAGAGGGTACAAAGAAGAGTAAAGGCACTGTTAGGCAAGAAGGAGATGTCAGATACAGATTCAGGATATGAGATATTAGAACAAATGCTGTCTTCCCAACCACCACCACCTGTAAAATATACTGACCCAGGAGAGATAAGTGCTAGTTAGTGCCAGTCAGACCATAGCTACAGCTCCAGTGGATTCAGATCCACTTCATATTGAACAACCCTTACATGTTTTTCAAATTGCTCCACCAGTTGTAAGACCGCCCCCAGCTGTGATCTTCATTGATAATGTTCCAGTTGCACCTTGGTAGTTGCTAGTGCATCACCTCAGATTGAGAGAAGGCCAGAAGTCTTAAAAACACAGTTGTTCGAAATGTACCGACAACCCAGAATACACAGTTAGTTCTGTGGAAATCCCCACAAAATTTGCAGGCTCTAATAGATGGAGGAGGCACCCTAGTGTTTACAACACTCTTAGCTTTAAATTACTTAATTGGCAATGAAGATCGAGGATTACCAGCATAGCTGGAAGAGATTACTAGAGAAAGAAGAGCAGAAGTCACAGAGCCCCAAAAAGAATTAGAGACAAGTAAAGATAGATCATTGGATATTCCTAAATTAAAAACAGACTTAGAAGAGCTGATCATGGGTTGCCTAGAGTTTGATCATTTGGATCAATACCAGAGAAATTAATTAACCTACCGGTGTAAGGAGATTACTCAGAGAGCTGCTGTGATACATGACAAATTGGCAGGGATGTTGGAAAGGTACAATGTGGATCTTACTAACACCATAAATCTTCATCGTAGTTATAGAGTTGAATTGGATGATCAGGCAGTAGAAGACATAAGGAATACCGGACTGCGTTTGCACATTACTGAACTGATCAAATGCATACGCAGATAAAAGGATGTGGAAAAATTAGAACTTAGATGGGCAAAGAAACGCAGAAAGAAAAAGAGGGAAGCAGTGGGAAAACACGATGAGTTTGATGAGGCAGCAGCGTATCCATTGAGGGAAGTAGTTGGAGGTACCTATGTACATGTTCCTTGGAACAGAGGTGATTTGACAACATTTACGAAACATTTTCCAAAGTTGAGAGACAAGCTGATGCAGTTGTATAAACAAGTAGAAAGGTTTATAAAGATTTTGAAGGTGTTGGGGAGAGGTTTTAATACGTTTATTGACATTGTGGTAGCAGCTGATTTTTGGCCGAAAGGAAAACCACCTAGAAAGAAAGAAACTGGTCCACCATCACCAATGGTAATGGAAAAATATGAAGTGGTTATGACCTTTTTGAAAGGAAAAATACCTCCCACGGATACTGATTTGTTAAAGATTAAAAGAACCACACAAGAGCCTAAGGAGACAGTTCATGAATATTATGAAAGGTTACTGCAGGTATTTAAACAGTATAGTGAATGTGAATATCCTGAAGAAAAGGATATGGGGATTTTTTTTGTTTTAATTTGTTCTAGGGCTGAAACCTGAAATTTGTGCCCACATTACGCAAAGTGTGAATTGCTGGCAGACCAAGTCATTAGATGAAATCTTACGTTATGCAAAACATTGTAGTGATGAACTGGATATGATCAGAAGAAAATAGAGGATACATTTATGTTGCCTCAGACTAAGTTGGCTCAGAAAGGTTTTCAGAAAACATCTTTTGTAAGAAATCAGGGAACGATGCAGGGAGCTGTTGCTCCACAGGCTGGATTTTCAAGAAATCAAGGTGGAATGAATATGCCCCAAGGCAGAGGTAGAGGTAGAGGTGTTCCCATAGGTATGGGATGTGGTACAGACATTGCTGCAATGAAAAAGTTTACTGCTTGTCACGTTTGTCATAGGGTGGGGCTTTGGAAACAAGAATGTTGATTTAATCCTGAAAATGCTTAAGGTTTAATGCAAAATTCATAGGATACACCAGTACAAAGACTACCTAGATATCAAATGCAGACTCTCATGCAAAATCAAACCCAGATGATGCCCCCACTCTCAAGCAAATGGGGAATCCCTAATTGAATTTGATTCAGATGCCGAAGTTGAATGCAAATCAGTTCCAAAATGCTATGCCACAGTTTCAAAACTACAATCAGAACGCTTTAGGTCAATATCCATTATTTGAGCCTGATGAGTTTGCTTCTGAAAATCCCAATGACGGTACCTGACAGTGGAAGACGATTGCGTACTTGGCGCAGTCTTGGAGGTAGATCAGAGTGGCCCATATGCAGATGCAAATGTTTATGGTCACAAGATGTGTTTCCTGATGCACACAGGAACTACCTGTTCCACTGTTAGAACAGTTGAAGTACCAGACTTACCTCTCTTGGGGAAAATGATCCAAGTTGTTTTGGTTACAAATAAACAAATGCAAAATCAGATTTCAAAATAAGTTCCAGTAAAAATAGGAACTTTTAAAAAGAAGCACCAATTTGTGATCTGTGATACAAGCCCAGTAAATCGGTTAAGAGAGGCTTGTTGTGGAAATTAAATTGCACAATATACTGCACACCGGACGGTGTTGCCTTCCAAACACATGATGAGAATGTCGACTTTAAAATGACTAGACAAAATGCTGAGGTAGGAATGTTTCCCTTACTGACCATGTCTGAATTACCAGAAGATCTCAGAGACATTGTACGTGCAGACGTTTGGGATCTCACAGGGAAAGGTGCTGAACGAGTGCTGAACGAGTCCAAATCAGATTAAAGCAAAATGCTGTTTACCTTAGAACACCATCCTATCATTTGCCTCTAGAGACTATTGCAGGAATACAATCAGTGGTTGAAGACATGCTTCAGAAACGCATATTGAGAGAGCTGATTGGAAGCCTTGTAATTCAACTATTATGGGCTTACAAAAGCCAAATGGCAAGTATAGGATTGTTCAAGATTTCAGGTTGATTAATGAGATAGTAGTGCCTTGTTGTTGTGCGGTACAGAATCCTGCCACTGTACTATTCCAAATTCCCTGTACTGCAGAATGGTTCACAGTCATTGATTTATGTCAGGCTTTCTACCCAGTGCCCTTGCACGAAGATAGCCAATACTTATTTTCATTTGTTTTCCCGCAGAGGACAATCACGTGGTGTTGTGTCCCTCAAGGGTATACTGAGAGTCCGTCTATCTTTAATCAGATCCTAAAAAGAAATCTTGTTTGTCCTTGAAAATGCCTTGTGATTCTACCCTTGTTTAATATACAGATGATTTGTTACTAGCATCGAATACATGTGATGCTTGTAAGTACGACACCATTTCACTTTTGAATCAACTGGCATAGAATGGACACAAAGGCCCAATTCCGATCTTGTTCGGAAGGGCTCCAAACGGGATTCGGAAGAAGCAAGTACGATGCGAGGAAGCCGTCCGCGCCGACAGAATCGGTTCCGAACCCGAATCAGTCAGTCTGAGTCGTTCGGAGCCGATTCGTGCAGCTCAATGGGTACGGCTTCCAAACGAGAGAGTATGATGACCAATTCTGACAGCCGTGCCGACTCAGTTTTGCCGAGACAAAAAGGCTGTGGGAATCGGACTTTGGGAGGCCATGGCAGCCCCCCCCTTCACCCGGGGCCCTCTGAATCGGTCACAGGGGTTACCCATGGGTCCCCTCTTTCCATGCATGCACAGTGTGGCGGGGACCATGGGGTGCCCGCCACAGGGGCACGCTTTTCCCCACCCACCCATTTTTGCAATGGGAGCCTGTGTACGCATTCGGTGCACAGGCTCCCATTGAGTCCAATGGGAGTCCGTCCGAACCGAGTCCGTCACTATACGGACAGAGCGTAATCGGTCGCTCGGACTCCCGGAGCACGATTTGTTCGGAAAGCTGTCCGGATCCGAGTCATCTGGAGGGCTTTCCTAACGACGTCGGAATCAGGCTAAAAGTGTCTCCAGGTAAACCGCAGGACTGTCAAAAGGAAGTTCAATACCTGGGTCACATCATTATGAAAGGAGTCAGAAAGGTGTCACCAGAGAAAGTGGAAACCATCTTGCAGATGAATTCACCTTGAACATAGAAAGAAATCAGGATGTTTTTTGGGAATGGTTGGTGATAGAGTGGAGATCTAATTTCAATTGTAGGGGTGCATGTGTAGAGCGCACCCGCATATAATCCTTTGTTGTATTAACGTGAAGTGTTAGAGTTTCGAAATGCATTAATATAAATATGTGATGTATTTTAGACCATTGACAAGTAACATGGTGAATTAACGTAGTAGGGTGAATGTAACTAGCAGGAAACATTAACATGAAGAACTCGTGTTGTCCAACTGACAATTATTCATGTATTAGATGTGCTTATTAATTATGTTATTTCATATATATGTAAATGCATTAGTTTAAATTGCATTAATATTATGTAAATTTGTGAAGCTTACATGATGTTTCTCTTATGTTAGCTAAAATTTGTAGGCCTGAAATGCAAGTCCCTGAAAACTCTCGCTTTAGAATTAATAGTTTGAATTTCATGTGTGTTGTGGAATCTGTTCTTTCTCACATTTTGTGTTGCAGGTGAAGAAGCGCTCTCTTAGATAGAATAATGTCTTTGTTTTACTAGTTAGGCAAAGAGAGAAGAAGTTGCATTTGTGTGGCTTAAGTCAATAAAGGAAGGTCATTGTGCTTCACACAGGAGAAGTCCTGGGAACCATGTGCAAATTGTAGCAAGGAAGGTACACCATCAGCATTGTGGAAAAACACCTTCAGGACTGTACTCAGGGTAGATGGCGTGATCCAAAGTGCACCATGGGATTGCTAACTATGGATAACTAGTAGTTGAAAGTAGGGACAGGGCGCTACTTCCTTCTTGCCTTCGGTGAGAGAGCATTCTAGAACGAGCTCTGTCTTTGGTAGCTTTATGCTACTTGACCCATTGATCGTGGAGAGACTTCTTAGGGAGACTCCATGTGCTGACACCTTTTAGCCTTCCTTCTGAAAATGCTCCTTTAATTCTCATGGTCCCACACTCTGTGGAGTTACATTTGATCAAAACCAAGACCCAACATTTGACACACAATAGGTTAACCAGATATGAGCAGAATTTGCTAGCATCTGAGAATGTTGTAATCAGACGATGTAATGTTTTAAATGTTTCTACACTTATGCCTGTGACTGAACAAAATGAAAAATGTGAAGAGTTCGATAATGATTGCCTAAGTGTCACTTAACTATGCACAAATCAGAGACCTCATATTAAGGATGAACCACTAAATGAGCCCGACCTTGTCCTATTTGTTGATGGTCCATGCCTAAGAGGAAATGAAGGCACACTAAGAGCAGCATATGCTGTGTGCTCCATAAATTATGTGATTGAAGCCTCCTGGTTTCAGTCTGTTTTCTCCGCACAAGTTGCCGAGTTAATTACCCTAACCCGAGCTTGCAGTTTAATTGCCCAAATGAGAGTCACCATCTTCATGGTTGGCCAGTATGGTTTTGGCGTAGTACATGATTTTGGGAAGTTATGTCCACAACATGGATTTCACCTCCACAGGTACTCCTATTCGAAATGGACAGCATGTGAAGAACTTGCTTGGAGCCCTGCAGATACCTAGTGAAATTGCTGTTGTAAAATGTCCAGGACATCAAACAGGCAGCTGGTACGTTGTCCATGGGCAACAGATACGCTGACACCGTAGCCTGGTATTGTGTATTGCTAGCATACACATTCAACTGAGGTTTCACCTGCAAATCTGAGGAAGAAAGTGATTTTACAATGATGATGGAAATAACTGACACTTGGGAGGAATTGAAAAGAGTGCAGGAAAATGTGTCTGAAGCAGAACAGAATGGGTGGATTCGGTCAGGTTGTGTAAAGAACGCTAATGACATTTGGATGTCAGCCGATGGAAGGCCAGTGTAGCCTGATAGCTTGTTGTTTCCATGGCCCATTATTATCACGGGTACACACACTTAGGGAGAGATGCCATGGTTAGATTCTTTTGACAAAGTTTGTTCAACTCCAGGTTTCGAGTAATTCCTGAGGAAAATTGCAGAAGATGTGTCACATGGCAACAGCTAAACGTAGGGAGGAAAGCATACGTTCGAAGCACACACATTGGGAGACCAAATGGCCCTTATAACAGATTGCAGATGGACAGTCTTACTGTAGGTAAATTGTTATTGCGTGAAATAATTCAGAGATTCGGGATGCCCGTCTTTCTTGAGTCGGATAGAGGAACACACTTCAACAATTAAATGATGAATATACTATGTGCTGCTTTATAGATTGAGCAAAAATTACATTGCAGTTACAGACCAGAAGCATCAGGTATAGTCGAATAGATGAATAGAACAATAAAAAACAGATTGGCGAAGGTTTGTGCTTCAACGTCACTGAAATGTCCAGATGCATTACCACTGGTATTGATGAGCGTTCGAAGTATCCCGGACAGGAAGCCAGGATTATCCCCACATGAAATATTGATGGGGCGGGCTATGAGACTACCAGTTGTGCCTGCGAATGCCCTTGTGAACATCACAGATGATATGATTTTGGACTAGTGCAAGACACTCGCTGATGTGGTTTATTCTGTCTCTCATCAGGTATCAGCTGCTAATCGAGATCCTCACCAAAAACAGTGCCACAACCTCAAAAATGGTGATTGGGTAGTCATCAAGAAGCACGTTTGGAAGACCTGTCCTGAACCCAGATGGAAAGGTCCCTTCTAAGTCATACTGACTATGAATTCTGCTGCTAAATGTGCTGGAGTTCCGAACTGGATGCATGCCTCACACACCAGGAGAGTGAGCAATACGGAAGAAGCATCTTTGGTCTATAATCCAGAAAAAAAAGCATTAGTGGTTGCAACACCAGTTGAGAGACCACCTAGATCTACAGCACCAGCACCTGTTGGAATACAGAGAGAAGTACTGGGAGAAGAAATGGGTAAAGATCAATAAGCTGAAAGACAAGTACTGGCCTGAGGTGACACAAAGTGGTATTGAGGTTCTGGACAAAGATGGAGCAGAGACTGAATCGCATGCTGAAAGCATCTGTGAAGTTCAACAAGATGAAGAACAAGGCAAAGGAACGAGCTCTGGGACAATAAAGAATCCGCCGCCAAGCAGAGTGGTCAAGGAGTCTTGGGAAAGAGAGGTGGAGGAGAAGTTCATCAATAACACAGAATCCAGAAACAGTGCATAAAGAGGGTAACACAGAAGATGAAGGTGATCTTGATCCAAACCATCAAGTCCCAAGAAGATCCAGAAGGACTCAAATGCCTTTCCGAAGATACTCAGTGTCTGGGTGGTCCTACTATGTGAATGCAGCACTGAATGTCACTTTGGAAGATTTGTGCAACATGAACCCTGAACTGTTAGAACCCCCTTGAACTGCAGAGACATTAATATTTGAAAATTCCAATTGAAAAGAATAATGAGCTTAATGCAAAAAGAACTGTGAACTGTGCCTATTAGATGTTTATTGTTTTAGCTATTTGTTTTACAGAAGACTAACCTAGGTCCTAGAAGCAAGTTACAGAAGAATAGGGATAACCCTTTAGTAGAACACGGAGTAGGGCTAGGTATGGTCTACTAGAAAGCTGCACTAAGGAGAAGAAGAAGAACTAAAAAAACCTAAAAAAAAACTTAACAGCTTTGAAAGGAAGATCGGCAGCTAAACCTCTACAGCAAGCTATTCTATTACTGACTCAGAACAATGTGTTTGCATTAGATATAAGTATAATTGTATCAAGGGAATGATTACCAATGTCACAAATACACTTGCACAACATTTTGTTAGTTTAGTGACATTTTCCTTTATGGAACACTTTGTATTGATTTATGCGGTCACTAATCAATCTTTTATTTGATATTTTTGTAAGCTGAACCAATCTGAATAAAGATGACAAAACCATACAAATCCTTTAAAATAGATAAAGGATTTGAAAACTCCCTCAACCGCTCATCATTGACTGAACATTAAGGATCTGGCAGTTGATGGTATATGTATGATTCATGTTTTCATTCCAGCTCCATTCCAACATGGTGGCAAAGGCCCATTGACCTGTCAAGAGGCATCTGATATCTAAAAGGATGAAAATCTGTAAGTGGGGTGTTTAGGCTTAAATACCTTTGGGCCAAATTCACTTAGATTTCCAGCACAAAGATTAAGCATTAGTAAATGGAAGGTTTAAGTCCATATCTCCACACTTGTATGAGCCCTTTGTTGTGCCATCTCTTCTAACCAAGTCAGTCAGAGGGAGACTTTATTAGGCAAAGCTGTAGGTCTAACTTGGCAGGCACCCTTTCCCACACAGCATTGCCAAAGTGTTTGTCTTGGTAAGATAGGACGATGATAGTCAGCTCATGGGACTCATCGTGTGCTGGGCTTAATTCACAGTATTTCCTGAAGTTTTTACTGTTTGAGGTGGGATTTGCCTCATAAGTAATGACTAGGATGAGGACAAAGGGTGCGAAGGTAATTGCAACCTGCTGTCTAAACCCATGTCAGTGGTGTCAATAGCTTCTTCTTATTAGTTAGTAATGGAACCAGGGCTTTAGTTAAAGCTGCTGTTTTATAGCTGAATAAAGGAGTCATGTGTTTTAATTATGCATTTGTTGACTTAACATCGGATTCCACAAAAGGTGGTTTGCACTATACAGAATGCCAATGTTAAGGGACATGCTTTTTGTGGGATTGTGAGCAAGACATAAATGAATGTAATCATATTTAATAAATGATTGTGTGGAGATGAGTACTGAGAGCTCAGAGCATGATGTGTTAGATGAGGTTGGTATAGGAGAACCGTGGGGAATAGTCAATGAAAAGCAATGTGGGTCCTGAATATTGAGTAGTGAATATTGTAATACCATAATATCATGGCTAAAATATTGACTAAAAACATATTGATAGGTAAGTATATATACATTTTCTATAAATAACTCCACATATATGTAGTTTGATGATATATTCACCTTCATGTGGAGTTGAGAGTACGAAATCTATGCTTCTCAATATGCACTTACCTTTCGATATTTTAGTATTCTATATTTTAACTACCATATTAAGGTATCATGATATTCTCTACTCGATATTCCAGACTACATCCCTGGAAAACACAGTGACCACAAATGTTTTATGTAATTGTGAAATATTTAACATTCAGCCCCTTGTCGTTAGTGGGCCAGACTTACTGTGCAGTAATTTCCCCACTGGAAACTCCATTACTCCACTGTGCTGTTTTCTCAAAGTAACCACCGATGTCCAGCATTGGAGTTATCACGTCGGATTACTATACACTGTCCCACTTTCTGACCTGTTTTTTCCATGCAAATTTCACCAGAAATTTTACAGCGAAATGTGGAGGAGTTAAATTGGTGATGAGTGAAATGACTCCATTCCTCTGAATACCGGATCAGGTGCAAAGGCTGTCTGCGTCGGATCCCGGGATTACCCCTTCCCCATAGAACTAGCACAAATCATTCTCCAGGGACTAGATTATGCGACTGTCACACTCATAAAATGGATCAATAAAGTCAAACACTAAATCCTTACTATGCATGTGACATATTCCAATGATCCCATTGCTTCAAAACCTCAGAATTAAACAGCACTTAGAAACTAAAGGAAGTTTTGAGCAAAGCAAGGAAATTGTTTCATTGTTTTCATGGATCTATTCAAGCCCTTTCAATGTTATTCCTGTAAGGCTTTCTCTGTGAGAGTCTGGCATGGCTGTTCCATAAACATCAGTCTGTTGCAGTTAATTTTGTAAGCTTGAATTAAATGGCTGATCATGGCCTGCATCGAACAGAGTACAGGTCAGACTAATTACCCAACTGCAGCAAAGCACAAGGTGCAAAGGTCAAGCAAAGAAAAGATGAAAAAAGAGAAATGGAAAACAACCAATTGATTCCATTGATTAAACAAGGTATGCACTGTATGTGGCATCAATTCACCTGCCCCAAGACACTTACCATTAATTAGCTGCACTGGTAACCTTCCCTTACACCCTAACCATTATGTAGTCTGAGATCAAACACTAATAAAAAAACAACTCCCCTTCTTACATACAGACAGCAGTGAAAGGGTAGCAAGTGCAAAAAACAGCAGGACAATATTAATATCCTCTCTAGAAAAGCTCTAGTCTAATATGTAATACCTGCTTCCAGTGAGTGAGCAGACATTACCCAGTTTATTTTTAATATGTGGAGTGCTTGAGATTGGCAGCAGCCTCTGCCTTTGTAACAAATGCTGTTGCAATGTGAAAGGCAAGTATGGGACCTGGGGCTCGATGGAAATGGAGAAAGAGTGCATGATACTGTGCAGATTTAAGTTGATGTACTATGAGCTGCAGAACACACACTTTTGCATATTAAGTCTATCAGGTCTTGTAATGAAAATTAAACAGCATCCCGTCCTATAGATAGAGGGCCATATTTATGAAAAAGTGATGCAGGGCAGCAAGTCACCTTGCTGCGCTGCGTGACAGGGAAAGGACAGGAATGCACCGTATTTAACACAGTACGGCGTATTCCTGCCTTTTCCCAGCGCTGGCGCACAATGTGCTGCCTAGCACCAACACAGGCACTCTTGCATAATGGTGCAAGGGTGCCAGCGTTGTGTAAACAGGATTGTTTTTGTGCAGGAAGGGACATCTTCCTGCACAAAAACAATCCTGAGAGGCATTTTCCTCTTTTAATGTGTGCTGCAGAATGCAGAACACATAGAAAGAGTAAAAAACACAGAGAAATAAAGATATTTTTCCTCGTTACACCTCCCCTGGGAAGGTGTAGCATGTTGCCGCATTCCCAGGTCTACCAGAAGTGGTAAATCTGGGAGTGCATCAGATTCCATGGGTGTTGCATGGGAACATCCACGCACCACCCATGGAACAGCTCCCTGGGGCAGAGTAACTTGACGCAGCAATTTGCGTTGTGTCACTCTGGATTTATTAAGCCACTCAGAGCAAACAAAATAAACATGTTTCTTCAAATCCAAAGGTTTTAATCAGATTTTATGTATTTAAAAAAAATCAATAACTGAGCACAAAGTGATGAATTTATTGCAATTATAAATTGATATACAAAGAAGCATATCTAGAGCATCAAATCAATTGCAAATCAATTATCAATAGTCCTTTGACAGTGATCATAGAATACATAGGGAACATTTTCATTATATTTAGTTCAGGGCATTGATTTACCAAAATAGCAGCAGTAGTGGAAGTGATATCATGCACCCTTTAAACCCACCATCACAGGGTTGACTCTTTGTACCACCATGACCTCCTCAACATTCTCCTATTTGCTCTTGGAATGCGGGTTGAGGCCAGTGAGTGAAATCTACATGAGTTAAACAAGGGACTAAGAGCCACTTTTACTCTCTGCTCCTGGCATTGGCTTTATGACTCCTGAGAAGAGGGATTGTAAGGGCAGTGCTAGGGATATCAAAGAGAAAGTCAATCCCTAATTAATGTCAATGATTTTATTGCTGCCACCTCTCTCCTGTTGAGGGCTCGGTGGAAACAATGAGTGGTTTGCGTCATCAAGTTATCATTGCTGTCTGGCCCACTACTCCGGTCCATTGGCTGGTGGTCTGTTACATAGCAGGTCATGTGACCAAGAACCGCTCCTGTGGGTATTACTTCTGCCACCTATTGGTTGCATTTTCACACACATTACTTCTATACTTTTGCTGCCATAGAATGTTATTGCCGGGGGACTGGAAGACATACGCAATCAACGGTGTGTGCCTTGTCATCACTACTGACGCCACTGTCAGCTCACAGTCTGTGATGTGATGCGACATGTCATGTGACAAGAAAGTCATTGGCCTTCAACATACATTTGCCTCTGTTTGGATGAACTATTCTGCACTGTAGCACTCCGGTTTGCGCCTGTTAGGACCTGCGAGGTTCAGGAGGCGTGGGGCTTAAAAGGCTTTTATCTGAAACTCTCAAATAGGCAGATGCTGTTGTTATTCACATATTACTGTACTCGAGTCAAAGAGGTTGTTATCCTGCACTAAGTGCAAGAGGAGTCTTTTCAAGTTTGAATTTGGTCTCAGTTCTCACTCTTTCTTTCATTCCCAAAGATGAGAAGTGGTTCTTTCTTTTCATTGTGTGCTTTTGAACTGCCACTCTGCCCTTAATTATAAATAAAAATATCTTATTTGACCTTTTTCATCTTTTTTGCCAAAGCTAATATTTATTACTGAGGTGTGGGTCTCTCCTTCAACATCTTGTTTCCCTATAAACTTCTAATTCACCATCTAGGCATGTAGAGAATAATAGTGAGGCATAGCTGTTATTTATCCTAACTCTTAACAATGTTGTTTTGCTTCAACATTTTCATCTTTTGAGTTTTTGTCAGTCTCTGTTTTTATCTTCTACAGTACTTCACTTATAGACTTTAGGAATGTCAATTCTTTTTTCGAAAATTTTGCTTTTTTGTCTAAGATCTAACTCCACTAATATATTTTTCATGTGGTTTTACATAGTCCTTCCTCCAGTATTTGGCACATCAATTTTTGGGATTTGGCTGCTCATGATTCTTTGAAATCCGCATCTGCTCCTCTACATAGCAAGGATACTATTTTGCATTTTGTTGTTGACAGGAACACGTTAGATGACACATTATTTTATTTGCATTATTACAGATGTTTGATAGGTGCCTTAGCCAGCCCAATCTTTAAAATTGCCTACAAGGGCTTATAATAACTTGTCTGTGATCCTTCTTGGTGAATCGATTATCTCACTTTCACGTGATTCAAAGATTAGTCAAGCTGTTGACTCTTTGGGGGATTCTTATCAGCAAAGGAGTTCTTCCCTAGTTGACACACTTAATCCATTACAGTTGAAGTTTCCAAAATCACTATAAAGAACTCAGTGGCACTGTCCTAATGCTTCATCTAAATGAAGTTTGGTAAAAAACATCCAATTAGGTGAAATTCGACCAGTGAGGCCGTAGCTACTTTCCACTGCAGATAGATTAGGGAAGCATCTTCTCAGTCTAGAACAGTGTTTACAGGCTGTTCAGCAGTTTGCTAGATCTATTGTTGTTGCTCCTATTACTCAATCAGTGGGGGTTTCCTTCAGTACTAGCCAACTTTATGCCACAAGATTACTACAGTTTGTGAGGAGAAACACCCCGTGAGAGTTCTATATGTTTTTCTACCCATTAAAGCTTTCTCTGGACTGGTTTTGAATTATTAGCTATGTCAGACCTTTCTCTGCTATTGCATTCTCTGAAACCTACATCTTATGCAGATGATGTGATTCCAGCAAAGATTGTTTGTAACATGTCGGTCAATGCTCAGAGTTCTTTCCATGTGACTGTTAATCAATTGACATGCTTGTGTGCCTTTCTATCACCACTGAAATTGGGGATTGATTGTCCTTTATTGAAGAAACCATGCAATGATGCTTCTGCCCCCTATAATCTCCAGCCTATCATTTGCATTCCATTAGTAGGGAAGATTTTCCAGAAGGCAATGATGTTACAGTTCCAATCCCATATTAACTCCTAAAATTTGTGACAACACTATCAGTCAGGCTTTCCTGCAAGGCACCCACTCTTCTGATGCTGGATGTCCTGCTACAGATTAAGGGTATGTTTCCCTGCATTCACTGCTGGATCTCTTAGAAGTGTTTGATAAGAGCCACCCATGTGTCCTTATGACAAACTATGCAAAGCTGATGGACTTTGGTGATCTTATACTCAACTGATTTTTACCTTATCTCTCTCGTCACACTTAGTGAATCCAGATGGAGCCTTGGGGCAACCCTATTGTACATTTCATGTTGAGTACACTGGAGGTCAATAATGTTTTCAACCATTTTTTATCTATAAGCCGAGCCACTCGGAAATATGAAGGCTGTTAGCATAAGCTCCATTAATTAGTTTGTGGGATGCTACTACTAGAAGAATTGCTTTTCCAGGATTGAAGCTGGATGCAGGTCGCGTTTTGATGACTAGAGTGAAGTCTAATCCAGTAACTCAGTCCTTATTTTCTGTGCTGGAAGTGGAGACTATTGCTCCTATTAATATGCAGTCAGCCAAGTGGCAAGGCTTTCTGCTGGAAGAATCATGGGCACATATAACTAGGAAGGTACTGTTAGCCTGCTATGAGTTACCCCAATCTTAGCCTGATAAAACCTTTCCTTTCTGCTTAGAATTCTTTCTGAACAAGCCGCAGTCTTGTCTTGTAGATGGGGGGAATGCAGTGCTGCATGCTTTGCATGAGTGCACCCTATTGCCTTGAAGGGCAGTCTTTAGCTCTGCTGCTCACCTAATTGTAGGTGGTAGAATATTAAATATGCTTGCCGCATCCGGCAGACTTTTTCTTGGCTCCCCTTGATTTTCAGTTCCAATTTTGGATGAGGTGTTTGGTTTATAATGCTATGGTTTTGAAGTAGTCTTTTACATAGTTACAATGGTATTACATGTTGGAGGATTCTTTTGTTTTAGAGATTCCTAGAATCTGTAGGATGAATACCTTACTGCTGGACTTCTCTTTAGCAGCCCTAAACAATGGAATGAAGATGTGTGGGGAAAGAGAAAAGCCAAATCAGTTCCTTAATCTTATCTTCACCACCAACATGTATACATGTGGCAGGTCTAGGTTATGGGAAACAATTGTGACATAAGGGGTGCTTCACCTGGACTTTTGGGCTTTTTTGTAATATCTTGTCTCTCAAGAGATTTTGGTCAAACCATCACAAGACTTTATTCTCTTGACTTTGAGGGACTCATGCTTCAAAACTGAGACATTCCATGAAAGGCAAAAGGTGGTCCAGATTGTTCTGCCAAGTTGACCTTTCTTCTGGGCCAAACAATTACCTGACATGTTCCTGAACTGCCAATCATCTGAATACTCAGAAGAGTCCTCTGAAACTCTAGTATCCCTAAAGGCTCACCATTTTTGGTACACGAATATTATAACTGACAACCGAGTGCACCAGTGTACTTAGGTGCCAAGGTTGGAAAATATTTTTCACTCCAAAAGTAGGCCAAGAAAAAATCTAGCACTTTCCATCTCTGAAGGTAGGGAAGTTATGAATACCTATGCCTAGACATCATGGCCTTTAGCATCATTAGCAGGTTCCAGGAAAACTTCATCGCCCCACTAGAATCTCAAATGTCATTTAGATAGATACCTAATAGAGTATTTCTAATAAAAGACGGGTCACAATGGAAGACTGCTGTGTGTGAATAACAGTGTGATCTAATGGAATACGTTTGTGAAGCATCTTCCAATGTAGCGTGTGCATCGAAGGTGAGATGTAGTAAGACTTCCTGAGCTACTACAGTAGTTACTGCTACATTTTTAACATGTTGAAGATTTGAGATGTATGTAGAAATAAAGGACCCAGTCTTGTTCAAGCGAAAAAGGGGGGAAAGGAATTGTTCCTTCACTTGGGAAAAACCTTAGGTTTTTCGTAAAACCCTCACCCACCAGGGTTACCCCTTGGTGGCATGCTTCATCATAGGGTCCTCCCCGTTCCGCTACGGAACGGGGCATGCTGCGACCAAACGGATTACGCGGGAGCACTGATTTCACAGACTATGAGAGGCAGATGTTGTGTTGTGCTGTGGAGGAGTGAAGTATTTAAAGGGGGTGTGAACATTAAATTCCCAGAATACCCTATTCTTTTCCCTGTTTTTTAACCTTACCGACTAGGGGTCAGAATAAAGCACTTTTCCCACTAGCCAGGTAATTTTAAGTACACTCCCCCCCCTTTAAATACTTCACTCCTCCACAGCACAACATCTGCCTCTCATAGTCTGTGAAATCAGTGCTCCCGCGTAATCCGTTTGGTCGCAGCACCAGGTAATTTTAAGTACACTCCCCCCCCTTTAAATACTTCACTCCTCCACAGCACAACATCTGCCTCTCATAGTCTGTGAAATCAGTGCTCCCGCGTAATCCGTTTGGTCGCAGCACGACACGGTATTTAGAAAAAAGGGTCATCCAAAACTGGACAAAGTGTCCTTTGCTAATGAACAGAACTTTTCTTTGACCGCCAATTTTACCAGATATCTATCTTGTTCAGTTGGCTTTAGCTATTTTCAGAGATATTAAAAGACGTTGTTAAAAGGTCTATTAAAAAAATAAGAATAGGTGGTAGGCAGAACACAATTATACCACCCCAACACAAGATTGATTGAATGTCCGGGTGCGTAGCTGAGTCAACAAGAGGAAACATAGATAGCACAGAGGCATTCCAATGAAAGGGGAAAAGTGGGCGTATGTGGCTAAATATAAATCACATCAAATCCTTTTTTATAAGCTACCTGTTATTAGTACCACACAAAGGTTCATTTTCCAGTGTAAAATCAGAAACTTTAGTTCATCAATGATACTTATTTTTGCTAATACTCGAGATAATGATTTTACCACAGACCAGCAAAGACAGTAAGAAGTTGAACAGATTTGAGAAAAAAAAGTAAATATATTTATTGTATTAGCAAAATGCCGTGAGCAGAAGTGACCTTTGTTAGATGATTTTGCTTGCATCTTGGGTAAAGAAATACAGAATTATGGGCACTCGAAAATAAACATTACCATTATTATTCATCCATACCTTTTCAGGGAGTTTCCCCCCAACATATAGCCAGAGCCCCTTATTGCAATTCTGAAGTTAAATTCATTTGGAAGTAAACAGAAGTAGTGTGATAATCATCACACCCCTCAGTTTTATTCTTTCAGTTTCCACCAGCAAAAGACTCTAAATACTTATAGGGTAAAATGACAGCAAAAACATGGTCTACATGGCATTAGTTACATTATCTATTGATTCTGCATTTTATGTATCATTTACATGTATAATAATTGGAAGAGGAGGTAATTGCTGCAACTCATAAACACCCCACCCCAGGGTGAGTGATGGTGTTTACTGGATGCAGTAAATATTATCCCCTGTCCTTTACCTCTCAGATCTGGTGACAGAAGCAGAAGCTATCAGAATGCATATTTTCATTCATTAACACTTATTAGCAGCAAATGTTTCATGCAAAAGCCCAGGATAATATTAGTCAAAGACAGAAATATTTGAATGTGTGGAACTACCAAAGACATGCTCTCTTTCTTTGCCTGTATTTTCTGCCAATCTTTTATATTGGTCTAGTGTGTTGGTTTTGAGATTAGTAGATTTGTGTTCAGCCAATCGTACTTCAGTTCTTTCTAATTGCAACCAATAACCTGTAGAAAGGTGACAGTGATCCAATCAATAAAAGCCAAGAGAGGGTCATCTCCAGGGAGGTGTTGACTCCTAGAAATTACAGGGCAGATTTCTCAAAAAGTCATGCAACACAATGCAGCAAGACAACTTGTTGTACTCTGTTGCATGATAGGGAGAGAGTAGAAATGCACCAGATCTACTAAGAGGTGACGCGTTCCTGCTCTCTACCTGTGCTGCTGCGCTGAGTGCTGCCTAACACCAATGCAGGCACCTTTGTGCCATAGTGCAAGGGTGCCGGTGTCAGAGGAAGGATTGTTTTTGTGCAGGAAAGGACACCTTCCTGGACAAAAACAATCCAAAGAGGCATTTTACTCTTTCTACTTGTGCAGAATGTAGGTCACGTAGAAAGAGGAAATAATGAGGAGAAATAAAGATATCTCTCCTCATTATCCGTCTGTTGGGAAGGCATACAATTTTAACGCAATTCCAGTTTTACTAACCTTAGTAAATCTGGAATTGTGTCAAAATCCATGGGTGGATGCATGGGAACGCCCATGCTTCACACATGGAACTCCTTACCAATGTAGAGTAACGCGAGGCACGAGTTGTGCTACCTTGCGCAACTCTGAATTTACGAAGCGTGGCTTTGCGCGGCTTAGAAAATTCCTCTAAAAGGCTTGCATTGCCTTGCGTCACCTTGCGTGATGCAACAGCAATGCAAGCCCTTTGAAAATCTGGGCCTAAGTGCTCTGACCACACTACACATACCCTGAAATTGCTTTAGCTGCTCCCCCTGGACAAAGCATACTGGTCTCAAGGACCATATTCCAAAGCAAATTGGGCGTTAGAGACCAGACTCAAAACCGAGGGTCTGAAGTGTGTAGCTGCAACATAAAGTCACCAAAATTCAACCGGAAACCGCCCAAAGGTATTACTCTATCAGTACCTGTCCCAGGGGACCATACTAAATCCAGAGAAACAACAACAGATTCCCCAAGGTGTAAACAGTGGTAACACTCACCTTAGACAATCTCTTCACACCCTGCCCTCAAGTTGCCTGTGACTGACACCTAAATGGTCACCCATAATGCATAAAATAAACAAAGCTTTTAGTAAGCTTTTTTATGGTGAGGCTCTTCTGGGGCTCATTCCTTTAAAATTGTGTCCGGTGATTAAAAGGAGCCCGAGGTGGTTAGTTTTTCTACGTTGACTTTTGCTTTCTGTGTGCTACAGTACCCAATGCAATCACATATTTTCTCTGCCAATGCCTTCTCTTGCTTCTCTAAAATATTTTTAGCATTTGTTTAGGCTGAAATAAATTAAAAAGATCTTTCCACCTAAATCATGTACTTTATAAGCTACATATTAATTATAATAATAAAACAGCAGATGTTCCAAAGCTCCCATGGCAATATGATGAGTAAACAAACACCCGGTCCTGCAAAAAACTGTAACTATGAAAGTAACAGATGGATGCAGTCTTTTAATTTAACACCCCATTAAAGAGCAATGAAGTAAAAAAGTGACCTATTTTCCCAACTAGAAGCTTAATATTTTCCTACAATTTAAACAGGAAAGTGATATACATTTACCTGAGTATGCCACACAGTTTTTTTCCGTGTAGTCAATTCCATGGAAAAATGTTTGTATCTCTGGCCATGGTTTAATATGTTTATACCTCAATGTGCACTTGCTCAATGGATCACAAAATTAATTTGATGTATTATTGAGATAATGTACTTGTAATGCAGTGACTGGGTATCCGTCACATTTGTGACAGGTATCACATCCACCAAATTCTAAATCAGGCCATTAATCTCTTCCCTTTTCAAACGCTGTTATTAAAGTGAGCCACCAATGCTGGAAGCAACTAATGCCTGCAACTCAGTAAAATGCCAGAAGCACATTGGTGGAATTGATCACCTGATACAACCGTCTCCCATTTTTATGCAGATCTCTCCTGCCCAGGGTATCCAAGCACAAAGTAAATTGAGACAATGGATATAGCTAGTGACTCTTGTTTCTTCTTCTTAAGGTCTGGAAGCCAGGCAACCTTAGTCTCCACTCAAAGTATGCTGGCTACTCAGAATAATATGTATATATATCATCAGTCTCTTGCTCTTAGACCTGGGATCCTTGGCATGGTTTCCCCTGACATTTTGCCTCCTTGGCCTCTTGTTTTGCTGTCTTCATTTTCGCTGGCTTTAGGATTCTGGGCACTTTACCACTGCTTACCAGTGCTAAAGTGCATATGCTCTGTACTCTAAACATGGTAACATTGGCTTATCCACAATTGGCATATTTAATTTACTTATACGTCCCTAGTAAAGTGCACTATATGTGCCCAGGGCCTGTAAATTAAATGCTATGAGTGTGCCACCCACTCAGTAGCCTTTTAAACATAGCTCAGGCCTGCCATTGCAGAGCCTGTTTGTGCAATTTTAGACTGCCATTTTGACATGGCAAGTTAAACCACTTGCCAGGCCCAAACCTTCCCTTTTATTACATGTAAGTCACCCCTAAGGTAGGCCCTAGACAGCCCCAAGGGCAGGGTGCTGCGTACTTAAAAGGTAGGACATGTTCTTGTGAGTGTTACATGTCCTGGCAGTGAAAAACTGCTAAATTCGTTTTTCACTCTTTGCAAGGCCTATCTCTCCCATAGGTTAACATGGGGATTGCCTTAAAACATCTTTAAGTGTAATTTCTCAGTGGGAGCAGATAGCAATTGGTGTTTGGTGTCTCTGCTCTCTCAATTTAAAAACACATCTTTCAGTTAAGTTGGTTTTTTAATTGCATGTCTGAAAATGCTACTAATAGAAAGTTGGCATTTTCTTACTTTAACAATTCTGTGCCTCTGCTTGTGTCTGAATACACGTCTGGGTTAGAGTGAGAGCTGGGCTTTGTCCATTCCCCCTAGACAATCACACATAGGGAGCTGGGGATGACATATGTATCCTGATGGCCCACAACCAGGCTGATGGGCCTTCCGGAGGTAGATTGGAAGGGAGGGGCTGAAACTGGCGCCTGAATAGGGCTGTGCCTGTCCCCATACGAAGAGCTGCATAATTCCCTGTAGTGCGTTTGGAGCCAGGGAAGGAAGGACATGGACCTTGTGAGGCTCAAATTTCTCTTTAATGTCTCCCCCACTTCAAAGGCACATGTATGTACCAGTACTGGACTCTATCACCCCCAATATAGTTCACTTTTGGGTCCTGAGGAGACTCTGCCAAGAAGAGGAGCTGCATTGCCGAGAGGGACCGCCACTTTGCTACTTGCTTTGCTGTGTTTGCTGCCGCCTGCTGATTGCTGTGCTGCCAGGAGGGACTGCCACTTTGTGACTTGCTCTGCTGTGTTGGCCTGCTACCTCTTGCAGTGAGGGAGGATTTAGACTGCCCTCTACAACCTCTTTAACCAAGAACTCCAAAGGCTTGTTGGCTTGCCCCCTGTTGTCGGAATCTCAGCACCATCAAAGACTTTGTTTTGACCAGATTGAGTGCTACACACAGTAAAAAGGTCCAGTGTTTGCTTTTTGACTTACAAACTCTACCTGCTACGAACTGCGCTCATTGCAGATCAAAATCACCGCTCTGTGTATGAGCTGACACCACATCGGGCCCCTTGAGTTCGCTCGGGCCGCTGGGTCTGTTCTCAACTCCGTCCCGTTCACGATACCCTGACAGCGATCATGGGATTTGGACACGGATCACCATAACACCCCAAAGAGAAGCCCATGTGTTCTTAAGCACTACAATTGCATATCAACTTTAACTATAACTTGAGAAATACTGATTGGATTTTTGTCATTTTGGTGTTAATTAACCAGATAAAGATAGTTTATTTTTCTACACTGGTGTGGAGTCTTTTTGTGGTGTACTCACTGTATTACTGTAATCATTGTGTTGCACTTTACACATTTCCACTTGAGGTAAACCTAACTGCTCTGTGCCAAACTACCAGAGGGTGAGCACAGGTTATCTTTATTGTGTTTCTAGCTGACCCTGACTACAGTGGTGGGTTCTGCCTGGCTTGGGTGTATACCTTGGCCAACCAGGAACCCCACTTCTAACACTAGCCATCATACCTTCCCAGTCTTCAACACTCACATCCATGACACAACTCTATTCATGGAAAATGCATTCACCTCAAATGTTAGACAGCCTGCCTTGCAAGACACCACACCAATTTGGATCAAATATTTTGAAAGGGTTTGCATCACCCTGCATCACGCAAGGGGAGGCAGGGTGGAGCAAAACCTAAAATAGGATTTACCAAGTTACGCAAGGTCACTTTGCTCTGAGGATTGTTTTTGTGCAGAAAAGTGCCCCTTCCTGCACAGGAACAATCCAGCCTACAAAGCAGGCACCCTTGCACAATGGTGCAAGGGTGCTTGTGTTGGCGCTAGGCAGCAGTTTGTGTGCCAGTACATGCAGAGAGCAGGAATGCTCCATATAATGTTAAATATGGCTCATTCCTGCCCTCTACTTTTACGCGGCTCAGCAATGTGGCTTGCTACTTTGCGTGAATATTTCTTAAATATGTCCCTCTATGCTTATCGATGCCCATGCTTGTGTACACCAGGTCAGGCATCTCATTTGCAACATATCTACTCCCAACTTAATTGTAGGGATGGGCGATTTTTTTAAACCTGTACTCAAAATTTAGTAAAGTTCTCAGACTTTGCACTTGGCATTGTTTGCAAACAGTGTTGAGTTTCCCAAAGTGGCCAACCTTCACATATGGGACATGTTTCAAGCAAAAAAAATGTTTTGTGCCAAATTTTCTCACAGTACCTTTTTTCAATCTTTAAAATACATTTTTGCAGTGCAGCACATACATATTTAGTGGATGTTTGAGCATCTAAATGCAAGGAAAGAAATGGACCCATGCCTCCTCAGGACAGAAAACAAAATCCTCTGTGCCATCTCCAACCCAGATAAGGAACAACATCAAAATACACATATTTAAGATTCCCATCTTTCATCATCCCTAACAACTTCTTCCTAAACTTGTATTTCACATATGACTCACAACCGTATTTTGTTAATCACTCTGCTCTTCTGGGAGCTAGGCTTTTACAATTGAAATATCTGACCCATATGAACAGTACAAAAGAATACAGTTCAGCAACATTCAATGCCTGCATGCTTTTGTAGATCTTGCTTGACAGTACTGCCTATTAACCTATTGTAACAAATGTATTATTGTATACTTATAGTGGGCTTTGGCTTCATCCACAGGAGTATTACTCCCTCACCACATGCTACTGGCTATATGGTACATCATTCTACCGCCAATGGACTGCTTGCATTGTTTTGCATTCGGGACTATTTTACATCTCAAAAACACACATGATCACCAGACATTAAATTCTTTATATTATTATGTACATAAAGTGATCATTTTTTGTTCTGTTTTGGTTTTTAGACTTCTGTAAGATTGCTTAAATGTTTTTGTCAAGAATCAAACACAAGTCAGCCTATGTACTTTGCCAATGCTTGTTCTGACATTCGATCATGATTATGACCCCTGACATCCATTTCCACAAATGTAGTATTTGAAAGATTCATAAAGGGCCTGGCTGGAAAGTTTGGAATCATAAAAATAGGACTATTCTTATGTCTGGAGCAGGTTTCTGACCTTGTAGCTAGTCACAAAGGGTCCATGAATATTCTATTAAACCTGTGGCAGTTGTAGATTTTGTGGAGAACTTCAATGGCCAATCACGTGAAATGTGTGAGGAACACCAAAAAGTGATGTAAGGAATGCTTAAATTAATTTCAGCCACTGGTAATTACTCGGGCCGCATCCCGGTACATAGTTTTTTTGCTCACCGTACTACCTCAGATTAGACCTAGCATTAGGAAAATTAGGCTTGGTCCTTCTACAACCGGAACAGTCCAGCCCAAACTGCCAACCTGGATCTTCTCTAAACCAAAGCACAAGCAACGCAAGACTGGTGCCGGCCTAATTGGGCCTCTATCGTCGGATGCAGCTTGATTCCAGTAGCATAGTGAGCACTGAACCCATGTCTGGGAATACCCGTTGTACTTTGGGCATCACACTGACTAATGCAAAAATGTGAGACTGATGGAATTAATGTCAGCTACTGGTAATTACTCTGGGCTGCATCCCAGGCCATTGTTTTTTTGCCCACTGTGACACCTCAGGTTAGATACAGCCATATGCATATCAACCTTGGTCGTGCTCCAATTGGAACAGTCCAGCCTGACTTCCAAGTTGGTTTGTCTCTGATGTGGAAAACAAGTATTCCACCCATCAATTGTTTTTCATTTTTCATTGTGACTCCCTAAGTGCAAAATGTATACCCAGACGTGGGTCCAGTGCTCACAGGGCCACTGGAACCAAGCTGCACCCCATTACAGAGGCTCAAATAGGCTGAAAACAATATTGGGTTTCTTCTATAGAGTAAGGTAATGGTAACAAGTTTTAGCAATGTACGGGATCACCCTACAGCAAAAATAATACTTTATTTGAAGTGTTGAAAGACCTTCCACCGTTTCTGTTTCTGCTCCCTGGTGGAAAGGCTCACCAATCAGCTTCAGTATCTTTTATATGGCACAATGCAATGCTTTATTTGAGCCAGTGCTCGGCACGGACACTTAATTGCTGGAAGCTGCACTTAGGACACCTGCCACATGGCGGCGCTGTTTGTGTAATTTAGACATGAGCAGAAAAACAGCTGTTTGTTAATTCAATATACATTACAAACTGCTAATACCTGACACCCAAGCCATTCTTAAAGCTTTGGTGCCTTGAACAGTCTGGATTGTCACACTTGTAGCAGTGTGATGGTCTGTAGTTGTTTAAGCACAGTGGCTATGTGTAGTGCTAATTATGGCGGCCTCCCGACGAGGGCCCCGGCACATTTTTGGTTACAAATTAAGCACTGGCACAATGTCACATGATACCATGGGCCGGTTGGTAATATGAAATCATTTCAAAGTCCCTTTCATTGCTTAGGCACCAGCCCAAACTTTGTCATTTCTCAGGTGCCTACAAGAGAAAGATTTACAACCAAATCCCAGATCCAACCTGTAAGCTACCATGCATTGGAAATGACTCTGTCTGTACCTGCGACGGGTCAAGATTCACCAGCTACCAGGACTGCTTCAGTCCTGCTCAAATATCAAAGGAAAGGGTCTGCATTACGAAACAAACTACCACCGAGGTCGCCCTGCTCTGCCCTGGGTGAAGTACAGACATATGCCTGTACCTGAGGATGGCAGTTCAGTATTCAAGACAGTCAAGTAAGACCATTTCTGATTAATCAAGAAACTTTTACAATATACTCTCCGAGCGTAAAATACTACCAATCCATATGCGGGGAATCGTGTTTGGGAGTTTTTCTTCATAAAGCATTTTTCTACACCTAAATAATACTTAATCGGACAGGATGCTTTGTAAATCAAGGCTTTCATAATTATATAAATGCATTACATTAAAATAAAATGAATCATATATAAATACCTGGGTTGTTCCAGATTTAGAGAAGGGATTAACTTTTTAAAAATGTCAGGGTGTTTCCAAATATATGGAAAAAATTGATATGGATTGCTTAAGAATCAACAAATAATTTTTTTCTGGAATTCCTTGCTTTAACACTAAACCATTCGCCTCTCGATCCTTGGAACGGAGGGTGCTGTTTCTGTTTCCAACCATTTATTTCACACTCTTCTTCCTGACCCTCTGCACACACATTTTCCTAGGGAATGCTATAATACTTTGGGTTTGCAGACCCACCATTTCTTGGCACAGGAATTCCATCCGGTAAATTTCCCCTTTAATTATATTTGACATCTTTGAAAAACAACTCAGATCTATAGCCATGGTCTTGGAAATAATTGTCCTCCATAATTAGAGTGGTTCTTTTCATATGGCACAGCCCTTCCGAATATATATATATATATATGAAATGCATTATTTATGACTTAGCATTTGGCCAAATGCAGGATTTTATGAGGCTGTAAAGATAAGGAATTCCATTTCCTCCCCTTGCACCAGCTAGCATTTCCCTCCACTGTAAACCTGCGCCTTCATAAAAGAGCTGCGTTTTGATATGTCAAAACCAGGAGCAGTTTCTTAAAGCAAATGAGATTGAACCTTGAGAATCAATACACCACTTCTTTTTGATAAGGGACATTATGCAATTAGGTCATTCTGTTTGACGGCATTCTTTCATCAGTGTATTACAAGACCACGCATTTGCTAAATATATATCTGATTAAGGTACTATTTCTGCTGACACGTGAACCTGCATGCCAGGAGCGATGCATTCTCTGTTGTAAATGCCTGTGGAGAACGAGTGCCCGGTTCTGCTCCTTGAAGATGGCCTGGATGTTCTGCATATCCATGAATATGCAGTTATTTCCATGTGAGTCCATTGCAAGGGCATCATCCATGCATATTAACTTTTAATCAGCCGATAGATGACAGGTGCGAGGCCTTTTTGGACTCCTCTTGTTAGACACCGCTCAGGAAGCTCCAGCAAAATTCTAAAGACAAAAAATGGTTAAAAAAAACAAATCGGTAAAAAGCAGCGCCATTACGTGGCACAGGACGCTGGCCTTTAAATGCCTATCTGTGGAAATACTCCTCACTCTGGCAGCTAAATATCCTGAGCAGTGTGATATCACAAGGAGAAAAGGACACGGATGTCAAACATCACAAACCTTTAACACTTGTTATGGATCACAGAGCCCCGAAGCATTTAATTGCTAAATTTGAATACATTTGCACATGACCGCTATTCATTTGCATCTTGAATCAACCCAAAAACGTCAAGCTTCTTATTAGTAAAAGTGCAAAGAAGTCACAGTACTTTCTATTGATGGTATATGCAAAATTCCTGAATTCGCACATTTCAATTCCATTTGAGATATTTTGGGACCAATTCACAAAGGCATATAAGAGGACGTGAAAGAATACTACAGAATTCTACTTGATGTACACCAAAAAGGCTTTGTTTTATATTTCAATTATATTACTTTAAATTCATTTTAAGTTGCCAGACAAATTAAACTATTGATTCCATTAGGAATGCGTTGCAGTTCCAGTGGGTGGCCATGTGTGGTTCTTGACTTACTCCAAGGCTTAGCTGGAGCAGAATTAAGCATGTTTTGTCAGTAGCACTAGTGTAATAGGTATAGGTGTGTACTTTGTGAATTGCTCACAGAAGTACACTCATTTTTGGGTGTGCTCTTGTTCTAGCATGTCCGGCCCTAAATTCCTCTCTTAATGTCCCTTACCCCATCCATTTATTAGTATTCATTCCCGATTTTTCTATCCCTCTCCCTTGCCCCTGCCACATTTGCTACTAAAATATATACTTTTGTGCGCAGATAACTCATACAGAAAAGATAGACAAGGCAAAAGTGTAAATCTGCAGCCAGAGGTTTCTGAATTGCATTTTGGAGAACATGAAGTAGTACTACTTCACGTACTCCAAAAGGTTTTTTTAATAGGTCCTTTACTGAATATGCCCCACTGTCTACAAAGTTGAATAGTCGCAGCATTGCAGAACCTTAGATTAAAAGAATATGGAAGGAGTGTCACCTGAACACACACACATATAAATATGGGTTTTTATTACAGTCAATAAAATCTTACTACTAGCATTGTTTGTATGTGAAGTCTTTTCCAAACCCCAGGAGTTCTCACATGGTAAAAACTAGCTCCTTCATTCATCATGAGCATTTTGAGTCAGAGAGGAGCTTAAGGTGTAGCAATGTCTCTGTTGTATTTCAGAATTCTGACATCATTCAGACTGCCAGACACGTTGGACCTCTGCAGTTCTGGTTTCAGAGTTTGAATGCAGCGTCATTTTAAGGCTATGGGGGCCCTGGACAAAATATATTTTGAGGCACCCTGTATGGAACACATTTGAATTGTTTTTACCCATTTCAAGCCCACATGCTACCAAACACTACAAAATGTTATCTTAAATTTGAACTCAATTGAATTAAAGTGTTGAAATACGTCTTGCCCAGTACTCCAAAAATCTTATGATACCACTGGTTTTGAGAGACAGAGTTGGAAGTAACAGTAGGAAGAGAGGGTGGGAATTTTAGATAGAAAAGAAGAGACAGAGTTCAACTAGAAAGTTCAGTTTCCCAGGGGGGCCCTTGGATGGTGGGGGCTCTGGGCAATTGCTCACTTTGCCCATGCCTTAAAATGGTTCTTTTTGAGTGAGTGGCGTTTATAATCGTCATTGAATTGCCTTAAGTGGATCTCTCTGAAGTTCCTCTATATGACATGGTCACATCTGTGTTCTGAGCGGTCTCCTCCTGTTCTCATTTCCTTCCGCCAGGCATTTTCATAGTGAGACCATAGCGCGCGACACAGATTCATGGAAACGGCTATCACTAGTGAAGCAGAGAAAGTGGCACTGGGCACTAACAGTGTGAGGGGCCCACTAGACTCTTACTATGACTCCTATTGTGGCCATCTTTTTCTAACCATCCGCAGGCGAGGACAAGAGGTTTATAATAGGGCCCATGGCACATTTCGTACACTACTGCACAGATCAAATCTGGTGCTCTGATTTTACTGCTTAATGACTATTCAGAAGAGCTGCATGTGGCGTCAATGTGCAGTGTGAATAGTTTTTTTAATTAGCCTTGACTTATGCCATGGTTCGTGATTTAACAAAAACATATATATTGTATAGCCGTGCTAACGGGAACACATTATTACTATCATTGGTTGGCGTACTCACTACCATCATATTCTTTTTATTATTATTACTATTATTTTTAACCCCTTCCCTGCGCATGACGGAACCACGCCGTCATGAGCCACGGGCGGCGTGTGCTCATGACGGCGTGGTTCCGTCATGCTGCGGCCGCTCCGCCCACGCGGTACTGATTCCCCGCCTGTGCGGGCGAATTAGTGAGTGGGCGGGGTCGTGATGGAACCACGTCGTCATGAGCACAGCTCGCCCGTGACTCATGACGGCGTGGTTCCGTCACGAGCATGGCGGCGCTGCGCTCACCCCCCACCCCCGCGGCGGTAATTCCGCCACGGCCAAGGGGTTAATATGAATAGAATTATCATTATTGTTATTATTATTATTTTTAAAGACTACTGATAATAAAAGCACAACAAATAATAATGAAAAATAAGCCATAAAAACAATAATTACAAATAATAATGCTTGTAATAATTACAATACCATTATCAATAATTAGAATACAATATCTATAATAACAACAACCCTATACTTCGTAATTGCATAGCACAAAACTCCCTCCCAGTTCACATCAAATCTATTCCTGAACACTGGCCTTTCAGGAAAGCCTTAAAAACTTGGCTTTTCAACAACTAGCACCTTCAATGTCAACAACTAGCCATCTGTCTTTAATGCTGAAGCAGCGCCAAGATACCTTTGGGTAAACGTCGCGCTTTATAAAAATTCCATAGCATAACACAACAAAATCATCCCTTATTTGACCTAATATGGCTGCTGCAAGTTACAGAAGAGGTCTGTGGCCACACATGGGGGAGAGGTCACAGAGTCTCGGAGTCTTTCAATATTATTTAAAATTAAGTCAGGGGATACCTAAATACTTCTAATACACGGTGACAGTCCCGCTCCCTTCAAAACCTGTTGTCATTCTTCAACATGCAGATCTTGAGGTGTGTTTAGTTTCAGCAATTTGATGTACGGAATGCAACCCCGCTCTGCTGTCCTAATCTCCAGACACGGGAAACAGAGGTCCATAAAGGCCTCCCTGTTGGTTAATGAGTAAAACAATCACAAAAAGATAGTTATCCGAAAAAAACCTTCAAAGACTCGTCCCTTTAATTAAGTAGCTATTGGTAATGTTTTATTATCAACTAATCGCCATGAACTGCCAGAAAGAAGGCTCACAAAAAAGGAATCTGAAAACAGACACTGTTTAATTACTGTTTAGGGGACAGTTAGTGCACGAAGTTGCTTTTAACCACCCGCCCTGGCACTGAAAGCAGACAGAACTCAACTGGAATACAGTTTTACAATTTGGGCATGGCAGGAAGTGGAGACCAGGGAAGGAAGTAGCGGAATGCATCACATGCCCTTGCTTCGCTTGCGCAGTGCTTGCACTGGTCTGCATGCCCACGGAAGCATTGAAACTCCGTGTAATGGCAGCGTAGTGTTCTGCAGGATGTACATTTTTGATTTGCCATCTTGGAATAGGTGGTTCTGTACTGCCTAACACTAGAAAGGCAGCAAGCTTTTTCGTTTTCTCTATAAGTGTGGAGATAAATGGAGATTCCTGTGCATGGGAGTGGGAGTGGGACCACGAGGGCTGGTATTGCCCTGTACATTCAGGGCAGAAAAAGGGTCAAGTACTTCATAAGCCATCTGTAAATCTACCGTCCATATTGCTCTTCCATTGGACACCTCTTACCTCCTAGAAGTTATGGTACATTAGAGTATTAGATCTGTGGCAATAAAGAGCTCACAGCCAATCAGGTTTTTTTAAAGATATTCAAATAGTTTTGGGAGAAGTGTTGAGGAGTGGGGTTGTCTAGAGAAAAGTCCCACAAGTAAATGGCAGGCATCCACTCTTTTGCAAACAGTGATCATAGCTGTTGATTGACTCAGTGAATGCAAGACTGTATGTTGCCCTACACAGTATTGCAATGCTTTGTGAATGTGCCCTTGACATTACTGTGCCACTGTGCACCAGTGCTGATGTCGGTCTAGGAGTGCAGTGCCAAAGGAAATCTACCAATCTAGTAGGATTAAAGTTGAGCAGGTTTCAAAAAAGTAATTAGATTAATTATTGGATACAGAAATATTTTCTCACATTCTCTCGCAGCCATTCTGTGAGTCCTCACTCAGTGGAAGACTGTGAGTTGGACCCTTAGCTTGAATTGCACTGGTTGTTAAACACACACGCTCAGTCCACCTCTGCGTGTTTTATATGCAATGATCGCCTTCCTAATTGCATGAATTAAAAACAATCTTTAAAGAAGTCAATACCGAGCCCATATACATTCAATTTTATATCAGGCCAACACCGTAACTCTCAAATCTGTGCTGTGGAAAAAAACAAATAAAAAATAAAATCAATTCATAGACATCTGAGCAAAGAAAAGACAACTTAGTAATTTTGAAGCAGTCCATAGTTTACTTTAGTCAGGCAAATGTACAATCAATTCTTCTGTCATGTTAAACTAAGAAGCCTCTACCATCTTCCTGGTAAAGAAAAGGAGCTAGTCCTACAGCACAATGATGAGGACAGTTTACAATGATGGCCTGATATAAAATTGAATCTGATGTTATAGGGAAGTACCCTGGATGATATGGAGGAATTGTGATATTTGGATGTGGATGAAAGCCTACTGGGGTTATATAACATGGACATTGGGATATTATAAATGTCATTGACTACTGGCCATTGGGGCAATTAACTTCCACATTGTGATTTATTTTTTAATATGTAGTTTGACTTTTTAAATTGATGATAATATACACTTCTGATGAAATTCCAATTGATATTAAGTTCTACAAAATATTTTGGGGGCTATTGGGGCCGTATTGTATACTGTGTTCTAAAGGTTTGTGTCATCGTAAGAAAGACAAACTATGTATGAGGATTTATCAGTGTGGGGTTTTTAGTATCGACAGGAATAATGGCGCTCAAGCTAATTCGCGCTGTGTTTATGTTATGCTAGGAGTATGTACGGTGCAAACCAGGTCAGGGGATATGCCCTAAAACCCCGTGATGGTATGGATAGAAATCACACTCATTATATTCCTTACGCGTTTCAGCATGTCTCTGCCTTGTTCACAGGTGAGTGTGTTTTATAATTCCAAGTGGTCATGTGCCCATAGTCATTTGACTACAGGACCCAGCATGCACCAAGTAAGTCTTCTTTCACGTGCACTGGAATGTATTCCTTTCTGCTTAATAGCGTTTATTAGTTCAAATGTCACGAAATTAAATTCATCTTTTTCCATATATGGTAACGTGCAGGAGAAAGGGAGAGGAGAGAGGTGTTCCTCTTTCTGACGACTCCGTGGTACAAGCACACTCACCTGTGAACAAGGCAGAGACATGCTGAAACGCGTAAGGAATATAATGAGTGTGACTTGTGTGACTTGTGCTGCAGCGCCTGAAGACGAATAAAAGTCAGCTTGTCCATAATTCGGAGTTGGGCTCTGTTGTTTTCTGTGAGGTATTGCATCAACAGGATTTCCATTCCTGCCACAAGAGCCCGCCCTGCAGGGTCGGGGCCCCAGTAAATGGAACTATGTGAGTATCTAATGGAGGGGGATGACCCGCTTTCAGCACGTTCCAGCCAAAAAAGGTTTTCCGTGGATATATGGTAACGTGCAGGAGAAAGGGAGAGGAGAGATGTGTTCCTCTTTCTGACGACTCCGTGGTACAAGCACATGAATGAAGCGCTGCAGCTCAACCCCAAGCACTTTGCAGCAGAATTTTCCAGTTTGCACTTAAAAAGATGAATTTAATTTCGTGACATTTGAACTAATAAACGCTATTAAGCAGAAAGGAATACATTCCAGTGCACGTGAAAGAAGACTTACTTGGTGCATGCTGGGTCCTGTAGTCAAATGACTATGGGCACATGACCACTTGGAATCATAAAACACACTCACCTGTGAACAAGGCAGAGACATGCTGAAACGCGTAAGGAATATCATGAGTGTGACTTGTGCTGCAGCGCCTGAAGACGAATAAAAGTCAGCTTGTCCATAATTCGGAGTTGGGCTCTGTTGTTTTCTGTGAGGTATTGCATCAACAGGATTTCCATTCCTGCCACAAGAGCCCGCCCTGCAGGGTCGGGGCCCCCAGTAAATGGAACTATGTGAGTATCTAATGGAGGGGGATGACCCGCTTTCAGCACGTTCCAGCCAAAAAAGGTTTTCCGTGGATATATGGTAACGTGCAGGAGAAAGGGAGAGGAGAGAGGTGTTCCTCTTTCTGACGACTCCGTGGTACAAGCACATGAATGAAGCGCTGCAGCTCAACCCCAAGCACTTTGCAGCAGATTTTTCCAGTTTGCACTTAAAAAGATGAATTTAATTTCGTGACATTTGAACTAATAAACGCTATTAAGCAGAAAGGAATACATTCCAGTGCACGTGAAAGAAGACTTACTTGGTGCATGCTGGGTCCTGTAGTCAAATGACTATGGGCACATGACCACTTGGAATTATAAAACACACTCACCTGTGAACAAGGCAGAGACATGCTGAAACGCGTAAGGAATATCATGAGTGTGACTTGTGCTGCAGCGCCTGAAGACGAATAAGTCAGCTTGTCCATAATTCGGAGTTGGGCTCTGTTGTTTTCTGTGAGGTATTGCATCAACAGGATTTCCATTCCTGCCACAAGAGCCCGCCCTGCATGGTCGGGTCCCCAGTAAATGGAACTATGTGAGTATCTAATGGAGTGGGATGACCCGCTTTCAGCACGTTCCAGCCAAAAAAGGTTTTCCGTGGATATATGGTAACGTGCAGGAGAAAGGGAGAGGAGAGAGGTGTTCCTCTTTCTGACGACTCCGTGGGTCAAGCACATGAATGAAGCGCTGCAGATCAACCCCAAGCACTTTGCAGCAGAATTTTCCAGTTTGCACTTAAAAAGATGATTTTAATTTCGTGACATTTGAACTAATAAACGCTATTAAGCAGAAAGGAATACATTCCAGTGCACGTGAAAGAAGACTTACTTGGTGCATGCTGGGTCCTGTAGTCAAATGACTATGGGCACATGACCACTTGGAATTATAAAACACACTCACCTGTGAACAAGGCAGAGACATGCTGAAACGCGTAAGGAATATAATGAGTGTGACTTGTGCTGCAGCGCCTGAAGACGAATAAAAGTCAGCTTGTCCATAATTCGGAGTTGGGCTCTGTTGTTTTCTGTGAGGTATTGCATCAACAGGATTTCCATTCCTGCCACAAGAGCCCGCCCTGCAGGGTCGGGGCCCCCAGTAAATGGAACTATGTGAGTCTCTAATGGAGGGGATGACCCGCTTTCAGCACGTTCCAGCCAAAAAGGTTTTCCGTGGATATATGGTAACGTGCAGGAGAAAGGGAGAGGAGAGAGGTGTTCCTCTTTCTGACGACTCCGTGGTACAAGCACATGAATGAAGCGCTGCAGCTCAACCCCAAGCACTTTGCAGCAGAATTTTCCAGTTTGCACTTAAAAAGATTAATTTAATTTCGTGACATTTGAACTAATAAACGCTATTAAGCAGAAAGGAATACATTCCAGTGCACGTGAAAGAAGACTTACTTGGTGCATGCTGGGTCCTGTAGTCAAATGACTATGGGCACATGACCACTTGGAATTATAAAACACACTCACCTGTGAACAAGGCAGAGACATGCTGAAACGCGTAAGGAATATAATGAGTGTGACTTGTGCTGCAGCGCCTGAAGACGAATAAAAGTCAGCTTGTCCATAATTCGGAGTTGGGCTCTGTTGTTTTCTGTGAGGTATTGCATCAACAGGATTTCCATTCCTGCCACAAGAGCCCGCCCTGCAGGGTCGGGGCCCCCAGTAAATGGAACTATGTGAGTATCTAATGGAGGGGGATGACCCGCTTTCAGCACGTTCCAGCCAAAAAGGTTTTCCGTGGATATATGGTAACGTGCAGGAGAAAGGGAGAGGAGAGAGGTGTTCCTCTTTCTGACGACTCCAGGGTACAAGCACATGAATGAAGCGCTGCAGCTCAACCCCAAGCACTTTGCAGCAGAATTTTCCAGTTTGCACTTAAAAAGATGAATTTAATTTCGTGACATTTGAACTAATAAACGCTATTAAGCAGAAAGGAATACATTCCAGTGCACGTGAAAGAAGACTTACTTGGTGCATGCTGGGTACTGTAGTCAAATGACTATGGGCACATGACCACTTGGAATTATAAAACACACTCACCTGTGAACAAGGCAGAGACATGCTGAAACGCGTAAGGAATATAATGAGTGTGACTTGTGCTACAGCGCCTGAAGACGAATAAAAGTCAGCTTGTCCATAATTCGGAGTTGGGCTCTGTTGTTTTCTGTGCGGTATTGCATCAACAGGATTTCGATTCCTGCCACAAGAGCCCGCCCTGCAGGGTCGGGGCCCCCAGTAAATGGAACTATGTGAGTATCTAATGGAGGGGGATGACCCGCTTTCAGCACGTTCCAGCCAAAAAGGTTTTCCGTGGATATATGGTAACGTGCAGGAGAAAGGGAGAGGAGAGAGGTGTTCCTCTTTCTGACGACTCCGTGGTACAAGCACATGAATGAAGCGCTGCAGCTCAACCCCAAGCACTTTGCAGCTGAATTTTCCAGTTTGCACTTAAAAAGATGAATTTTATTTCGTGACATTTGAACTAATAAACGCTATTAAGCAGAAAGGAATACATTCCAGTGCACGTGAAAGAAGACTTACTTGGTGCATGCTGGGTCCTGTAGTCAAATGACTATGGGCACATGACTATATATATATATATATATATATATATATATATATATATATATATATATATATATATATATATATATATATATATATATATATGCTTTAAATCAATTTATATGTATTTATATTTTTTACTATTTAAAATTATTTAAGTTAACATTATTTCCTATGGGATTTTTATTTTAAGTCCATAACTCCATTATTTTCTATGGGAGGGTGTTGCAGTACCAGTGGTTGACCTTGTGTATTGCTGGACTTACTACAAAAGTGTAAGACACTACAAAGGTGTAACTTAGTACAAAAGTGCAGTTTATGAATACTGAAAAAGTACTAAACTTACTCAAAGGTGCAGTTTGTGAATCAAACTATACATGTAATACATAAAACATAGTTAGCCATTCTTCCTCCTTAACGTCCCAGCAGCATTTAGGATGCTCCTCTTGTGAGATGGTAAGCTTACTATGCTTTCAAAGCTCAGTGATAAAATTTGATCTATACATTTGGATGTTTGCTTGGTGTTCCTGCCATCTGCCTATTTGCCAAAGTTGTGTAGAATTGTGATCTTATTGGCACTTGATTGCAGATATTTTGTAGCTGTAACCAGGTTTGCTGAAAATAATTACAAGGATTACATTTAATTTGTATTTATAGAACTCAAAGAATTGCATATTCAAATGAAATACCGGGACTTTCAATTCAAACATGTACATTTATGGACATTACCTAACTGCGATCCAAGCTCTTCCTACTCTGGAAGTGGGCAGAGATTTAATCCAGTCAGGGGCTGGAGTAACTGCCTTTCCAGGTCAGCACGAGGAATGTATCAACCCAAGATTTGGTGAGAGTGTGGGGAAAGGATTTCTCCAGAAGGAAAAATGATTTCCCTTGCTTAGAAAAAAATGTGCATTTGCATAGAGGGCTACATTCCCCTGTGCGTAAGTCTACGCTATGTAAAAGTCCATAAGGGGAATTAGAACATTGGAATGTTGGGAGCTCCATTGAAGACAATGGAGTGCTCCCTGCTTCTACGGGCCGGTAAAGGTCCGCAGAGCAACATTCCAATGTTTTACAAAGGCCTCTCGGAGCTCGAGGGGATTTAAATTCCCTTGAGCTTCGAGAAGCCTTTGTTTTATTTGTTAGAACATTCTCCCCTCTAGTGGCAGAATGTTCTAATAGCCTTATAGCCCTTCGTAGCAGGGCTATGCCGGCTATTAAAGTCCCGGTCTCTTGTTAAAGTCCCTCGCCTTCGGCTCGGGCCTTTAAGCGGGAGCGGGCCTTTAATAGCCGGTATAGCCCGATACGGCGGGCTATAAGGCTATAGTCAAACCCTGTGGGACATGTCACATAACATTATCAGTAATATGCCTAGCAACCTATGCCTGGGGCAGCTTTCAAGGCATAACAATTGTATCTTTTTGAATAGCAAAAAGTAGTATGTCTTTACTCTTACATAGGGATACTTTTACAGGAGCAAATTTACAATTTTTTTCAATCAGTAGGGCCCTACCTCTTAACACCCACCACAAATTGCCTGCTTCGCTGTAAAGGATCCTTAATCGTCTAACTCGGGGCTCCTTCCTTTCATCTGCGCTCTGTTGCCCTTTGGCTATAAGTTCCTATACATACATACATACATACTGGATGGTGGAAAAGATTTCATCTGTGGATTTGCCTCCTGATTTAACATTACGGTCACAAATATGACTGGTGTAAAGAGAACTGTATTTTGCAACACAACTAATCTAAAGACAAGTCCTTAGCCACAGTAACGTGGCCAGTGACCTATGTGTGAAAGTCTTACTAACCTGCTTACAAACCATTGAACCCCCCAAGGCCACAACTAAACAAACAACATTTTATAACAAAGCTACATGCTGCCTGGACTAGATTTATCTTTGGTTTGACACCTCATTGTGCTATTTCCATCCACGTGAAAAGCTGCGAGAAAAGGAACATGACAAATGGATTTACTTCTGTTGACTTGATGAAGTGAAGGTACATTTGTACATGTTTGTCAGTGAGTGTCTATGGAGAGGAAAGACTTAGGTAAGCATTTTTGTGCCTGCATTCTCAGAATTGTTGTGACCCATGACATTTGTCAAGTCTGCTATTCATTCACTAGAGAGAAAACGAAAAATTTGAATTTTCTCTTTGTACTGTTTCTAAGTGAAAAATATAGTGGCAAAAGTCAAAGCAATAAAAACAGATGCCTTTAAATTCTGTATTTAGCTTGTCACATTTGTTGCCTCAAAGACACACGTCAAATGTCAGGCTACGTCTTCTGCTGCTGTTTTTACATTTTAGAAGTGGCAAATTCTTCTCAAAATCTTATATTTAAAGTTACGAATTCACGAATAGAAGTGAGAGAAATGGTGGAGAATGTTACATAAAATCTGTGCATTTTTAAAGTAATTATTCATATAAATTGCTTAGCGAAAATGTTTTGCTTTTTCAGCATTTACTGTAAATCTATACATTTTAATTCTAGACCAGCCAAGAGCGGGGGGGGGTAACTGGATGTCTTAAAAAACGATTCCAAATGAATAAAAGTTAAACCGCGTGGGCTGCATTAAAATATACTCGCATTAAGAATTTGATGATACATGAGTTCAAAGTTCATTTTGCCTAAAGCAGTCAATCTCCAGTGAGAGTTCTGAGAAGTACAGCGCAGTGTGACTAGAATGCAGAAGTAGGAAAAATATTGAAGGCCATTAAGCCCAAGCTCAGGAAATAATGCCTTGTAACGTGAATCAAGGCCGTGCACGCGCAGAGGTGTATTGCATAAAACATGCCTTACTTTTATGTGCCAAATGCTTCAGATTACTGCGAAACACAATGAAGGCTAACGGTTGGCATTTGGTAGAGAAGGTCACAAAAGTAAACAAAAAATGTAGAAATATACAACATTTTGATACAAGAGCGTGGTCTCGTTGAATGTCCGCTGATTTGCATAAATTGCACATCTAGGCTAGCAAAGTGCTTCTGAATGGTGCCGGGGTAATATATCATGGCAATTAGAAGGCAGAGACAGACCAAGTTTTGTCATGAAGAAGCCTGCAGATTACTTAACCTTTCACGGCGGGGTTAAGATGGCTGCTGGCTGAGCACGAGAGCCCGAATATAAAAAGAGGAGACCTGGGCATTTATTACTGGAATATGACGGACTCCATCGCGCCATCGCTCATGCACCGGGCACTTTAGAGTTTTGAGTGGGTTTCACCAGATACCCAAGGGCAAACCAGTCTTTAATTTCATTTTCGAACAAATTGTGTTCTGCCTCTTGTTTTGGGCTTATGTCTTTGTGAGGAAAAACATGAATAGTACAAACTTGTCAGAATCGCGTGGGACTGCGACAGAGGAACAGAAATAAGAATTTCATATTCAGGATGACAGTAGCGGCTCGTGGAAGGAGTGCCACAGGGCGGTGAGGCGGGGCGGGGCGGGGGAGGAGCAGGGTGGGGGGTAGTAAACTACGGCATATGGCCGAACAGAGGTAAGTAAACAAATAAATAAATAAAACTAATTTTGTTGTGCGCGCTGCATCGCATTTGGCAATGCAGCGTGCGCAATGAAATTCGTTTTATTTATTTATTTGTTTACTTACCTCTGTTCGGCCGTATGCCGTAGTTTACTACCCCCCACCCTGCTCCTCCACCGCCCCGCGACACTCCCTCCATGAGCCGCTACTGAGGATATATCCAATTACCTTAATTAACATGCTGGCCACAGTAGGCAACTGTCTGTCAAAGACTCCGACGGTGCTAAAAAAGTACATTTAAAATGATCTATTTTATTTGCTAGTTATTTTTTAGCAGCAGTCTTCAGAATGAAACTCAGACTTTTCTTACTATATTTCTCACTAACTAGTAACCATAAAAAGCATGTACTTGTGCCAATTAACGAGAACACACCCCTTTAGCATAAAGCATTCTCATAAAAGTAGCCTCCTGGTTATATTAAATCACAAAAGAAAACGTGTAAAAAATTGGTACACAAAGTTGATCCACGTCTTATATTTGGGCTTACCAGATGCTGTAATATTTTTATCACACATGGCAAATTTCGCTGGCTAACAGTAGGAAAGATAATATTGTTTAAAAGTCTCTGCCATGCACAGCACTATATTAAGGTAGGCCAAGCTACCTATAGGAATTGTTTCAACATTACAAACGGAACAGAACCCTGCGTGCAACAGGGGAGGTAAAGCTAACAATTCATTGATAGAGGAGGGTGCAAGCAGATGGTTGGACCTTTTCAGTACTAACCGCTAAAAGAGCTAAAAGGTGGAATGCGCTGCCAATCACACTAAGACACAATTTGGACCATATAGCTTTTAGAAAACCCCTCTTAAGATGCTGCTCGTTAAAGTAAACATAACAGCTATATATATATATATATATATATATATATATATATATATATTTCAGCTCCTTGTCACCAGATCAGTGCACTCACGGACGGGTGCTGTGATTGCGGGCGTGCTCCCGCATAGCATACGTATGCCAGCTTCCGAATTTCAGAGGGTAATCATGCCCAATAATTGAAAAGCATTCTCGGGGGTAAGTTGCATTGATTTATTGATCGAACTTGTGCACACATAGATGCGTATCGGCTAACTCCTTTCTCGATGTTAGTCGGACGCGCCAAACCCACCATTTATTTTATAAATGTGTACAAATCATTCTTGCAATAACACTGAAAAGGGACCAAATCGCAAATGCGAATGGTTCCGCCATCTTAACAATGTGCAATTACTTTTCAGAACGACAGAAGCACCGCAGTTAATCTCATGATAAATTCGTAAGTTTTGTAGGTATCATGCCCTGTATGGGCCATCTAACGACTAGAATAACATGTATTTGTCTCGGGTACAACGCATTATATAAGCGATTATTTTACATTTTCCGAAACAGCGAAGCATGATTTTTTCATATTCGTTCTCACAATAAATCCATACAATTGACCGACATATCACACCCTGTATGGCCCATTTAGATTTAAAAATTGCACATATACATATACTTCATATCGCCTATTGTAGGCTTTTAAAGCACGAGTTGGTGATCGTTAACAATTAGTATATACAAATATATCTTAAATTCATCACGGCCTGGATGGGCCAATATCCAAAAATACCAACATAATGCGACTATTTTCAACCAATATGTTGTCCTATACATTAATATGATCCCTCAAAACATGGTGGCTTAAGAGAAGCGAATTTCTTCGAACATGTCCATACAGACAACAAATCATTTAAACATCTTTGAGAAAACTAATAAGTGGGTATACGAGATCTGTAGAGAGAAGAGGAGAGAGGGGACAAAGGAGATGAATAGAGAAAGAGAGATGGAAGATAAAAGAGGAAGAAGAAAGAAGAAAAGAAGAAGAAGAAAGAAGAAAAGAAGAAAAGAAGAAGAAGAAAGAAAAAGAAAGAAAAAGAAAGAAAGAAAGAAAGAAAGAAAGAAAGAACATAGAGGTTGGATGAAGGGTGTTGGGAACCGGGGACAAAGAAATGACGAAATGAAGAAATGAACGGATAGAGACTACGGAGGGCAATGGATATAGAACTCAGTTGATATATCGATATTTTTTCAACAAGTATCCATTCCTCCATAACTATCTGCTATATTCTAGTCTAATCTCCCAAATGTACTGCAAGCTCTTCACTGCTATTCATACCTTTGGGTGTTTTTGTCTGTAGATCAATGATATAGCGAGACTCAAGTCGTCGGAGACGTAGGATTCTGTCCCCCCCTCTTGGATTCGCTGGGACATGGTCAACACAGAAAAATGTAAGAAGATCCCTATTCTGTTGATGTTCTTTATTGAAATGTCTGGCGACAGGATACATCATATCCCCATTCGTTATGGCCCTCATATGTTCTAATATGCGGACCTTTGTGGGGTGTATCGTACTGCAGATATATTTCAAGCCACACGGGCAGCTTAAGCAATAAACGGTGTAAGGTGTTGTACAAGTCAAGAACTTATTGATACTTTTCGGTTTGTCCAGACCCGGAATGCTAAAGTAGAGGACTCTTTTGCTTTTGCAACAAGCCTTGCATTTCCCGCAAGGAAAGAAGCCATTAAGTGGTGTCAACATTGGTTTTACGGCTTTTTTCGCCTGGTGACTATGAATCAAGTCATTTCTAAGGGATCTAGCCTTTCTAAATGTGACCAAGGGATTTGATGGTGTGTCTTTCCCTAAAACAGAATCAGTTTGTAATGTGTGCCAATTTTTTCGTAAGATGTTCTTCAGCTCACTTGCGTTTTCCGAATAGGTGGTAATCATTCTGAACTTCTCACTCTCTTTTGTGGACTTTAATGTATCTTTTAAAAGGTCCGGCCTTGCAAGAGAGTTTGCTCTTTTTAGTGCTTGTGTCAGGACCGGGCTGCTGTATCCTCTAGAACTGAGCCGCATCATACTTTCTTTTGCGGCTGATTGAAACTCATGTTCTTTTGTACTATTTCTTTTCAATCTTAATAGCTCACCATACGGAATGCTATTAATTAGTTTTTGGGGATGGCTACTTGTGGCGTCGAAGGTAGAATTTCCCGCCGTTGATTTTCTGTGTAACTTAGTACATAGTTTGCCCTCTGAAATATAGACGTTAAGGTCTGAATAATTCACTGTTTGGGAATTTTCCTCCCCTGTAAATTTCAAGTTGTCTGTGTTGGAATTCAAAACATCTATATAGGCGATTGCTGTTTCAGATGACCCCCTCCAGATAATGCAGAGGTAATTCAATATACCGATGGCAAGTTATTAAATTGTTAGTCCAGATTTTATTGGATGTCGCCCAGGCCACCTGCTCCTCCCACCAGCCAATGAATAAATTTGCATAGCTGGGGGCGAAGCAGGTGCCCATGGTCTTCCCTGAAACTTGTCTAAAGTGCTGATCCTGAAAAAGAAAAATGATATTTTCGAGACAGAATTCAATGAAATCAATTAACATGGCATTATGTTCTAGGAATTTTAAAGGGCGATTGCCCAAAAATAATTGTACTGCCCTTAGTCCATCTTCATGAGCTATGCATGTGTAGAGACTCGTTATGTCCAATACCATAAGTTGAAATCCTTCCTCCCACTGTATTCCATTAATATGTCTTAAAAAGTCTTTAGTGTCTCTGATGTAAGATGACAGTTTCTCCACTAATTGTGAAAGAAAGTAATCTATATAGATAGACATATGTTCAGTCAGACTACCCTGCGAGGAGACAATCGGTCTCCCCGGGGGTTCAGATTGTCCTTATGAACCTTCGGAAGGTGGTAGAAAGTCGGGATTATGGGATGTAGACACCTGAGAAATGGATATTCTTCTGTTTCTAGCATGCTTCTTTCAAACCATTTGCGTGTCATCTGGTGGTAGTCTGTTATGCTTTGGTTATAGATCTTTTCATTGATCTCCATGTAACAGTGAACATCTGATAATTGTCAATTAGCCTCCCGATTATATTGTTCTTGTGTCTGCAGAACAATATTTCTACCTTTGTCTGATGGTTTAAACACTATTGATGTCTCTTGGCATAGATTATGTAATGCAAACACAAGGAGATGATGGACGGAGTGCTGAAACTTTTCAAACACTCACCCCCAGTCACAGATCTGGGTTGAATCCATCATCATTTTTAGCTCACTTTGCCACCCCAGTTCAGACATAGCTATATGCAAATCAGTCTTGACCCTGTGCCTCATGGGAACAGTCCAGACCGAACTGCCAAGCCATGTCTTCCCTGGACCGGAATCAAGCATCCTGGGACCGGTTTCGGGCTAACAGCCCTCATCAGCAAGGCTAGCTTGAATCCTGTGGCATAGTGAGCAAGGAACCCACATCTGGGCATACCCTGCCAACTTAGGGCGAACAAAGCAAACACAAGGAGATGATGGACGGAGTGCTGAAACTTTTCAAACACTCAACCCCAGTCACAGATCTGGGTTGAATCCATCATCATTCTTTAGCTCACTTTTAACACTCCATCATCTCCTTGTGTTTGCTTTGTTCGAAAAAGATTATGACCAAGGCAGGGTTTTAACCTTCGCCAGGAAGTTTGATACACCAAGAAGGGAATTGCTAACAAATAGGGCACAGTCTACTGTGGAATCACGAGACACGTCAGAATCGGACATAACGGACAATGAACAATCTAGTGAGGAAAGCTCAAGCCGACCTACATCAACTATAGGATGAACTCCTTTTCACGAGGAGTTCAGACTGTTCCGGCAATCATGGCAGAGAGGGGGCAGGGGAAAACCCCCAGAACAAAGGTCCACAGAAAAACAAGGCGGGGGCATATCCGGCAATCGGTCACCACCGGTAACACGGAGCAAGAAATTTACCAACAAGAGGAAATGAGGAAAAAGGAAAATCTGACCATCATAAACCTGACCACCAAAACACTGACGGAAACAGAAGAATCAGTTTTAAAACTTGGCCTGTCCTTTTGCCCCCAAAAGAAAATGGAATATACTCAGACCCGCATTGACCTTTTTAAATTCACTCGAAAGTTGAAGTTGCACAAGTACTTCAAAATGAAACCAGCAATGATCAAACTGAAAAAATCAGGATGCATTCAGAAGGATACTGATATTCTAACAGGAAAGGACTTAAAAACTATGGAAATTTTAGAGAACTTATGTTCGGATGAAGAACTGGGAAGTGCCAGGACTAAGAGTTTGACTCAACAAGTTGCCATAGCCGGAGTAGAACTAAGTGGAGGGTTTAGCCCGTTTAAACCCACCTCACAATTCTTACCACAAATGCCGGCGGACGCCATAGATGTATTTGCGGAATCAGTAAATAGAGATCTATTGCGTTTACGATGAAAAAAACATAAACAACATGCAGTGAATAGGAACTTTTCAAAGGATCAACAACTGGCATTATATAATCTATGCCAAGAGACATCAATAGTGTTCAAACCATCAGACAAAGGTGGAAATATTGTTCTGCAGACACGAGAACAATATAATCGGGAAGCTAATCGACAATTATCAGATGTTCACTGTTACATGAAGATCAATGAAAAGATCTATAACCAAAGCATAACAGACTACCACCAGATGACACGCAAATGGTTTGAAAGAAGCATGCTAGAAACAGAGGAATATCTATTTCTCAGGTGTCTACATCCCATAATCCCGACTTTCTACCACCTCCCGAAGGTTCATAAGGACAATCTGAACCCCCCGGGGAGATCGATTGTCTCCTCGCAGGGTAGTCTGACTGAACATATGTCTATCTAAATAGATTACTTTCTTTCACAATTAGTGGAGAAACTGTCATCTTACATCAGAGACACTAAAGACTTTTTAAGACATATTAATGGAATACAGTGGGAGGAAGGATTTCAACTTATGGTATTGGACATAACGAGTCTCTATACATGCATAGCTTATGAAGATGGACTAAGGGCAGTACAATTCTTTTTGGGCATTCGCCCTTTAAAATTCCTAGAACATAATGCCATGTTAATTGATTTAATTGAATTCTGTCTCCAAAATAACATTTTTCTTTTTAAAGATCAGCACTTTAGACAAGTTACAGGGATGGCCATGGGCACCTGCTTCGCCCCCAGCTATGTGAATTTATTCGTTGGCTGGTGGGAGGAGTAGGTAGCCTGAGCGACATCCAATAAAATCTGGACTAACAATATAATAACTTGGCATCGGTATATCGATGACCTCTTCATTATCTGGAGGGGGTCATCTGAAACAGCAATTGCCTATATAGATGTTTTGAATTCCAACACAGTCAACTTGAAATTTACAGGGGAGGTAAATTCCCAAACAGTGAATTATTTAGACCTTAACGTCTATATTTCAGAGGGCAAACTATGTACTAAGTTACACAGAAAATCGACGGCGGGAAATTCTACCCTCCACGCCACAAGCAGCCATCCCCAAAAAGTAATTAATAGCATTCTGTATGGTGAGCTATTAAGACTGAAAAGAAATAGTACAAAAGAACATGAGTTTCAATCAGCCGCAAAAGAAAGTATGATGCAGTTCAGTTCTAGAGGATACAGCAGCCCGGTCCTGACACAAGCACTAAAAAGAGCAAACTCTCTTGCAAAGCCGGACCTTTTAAAAGATACATTAAAGTCCACAAAAGAGAGTGAGAAGTTCAGAATGATTACCACCTATTCAGAAAACGCAAGTGAGCTGAAGAAAATCTTACGAAAAAATTGGCACACATTACAAACTGATTCTGTTATAGAGAAAGACATACCACCAAATCCCTTGGTCACATTTAGAAAGGCTAGATCTCTTAGAAATGACTTGATTCATAGTCACCAGGCGAAAGAAGCCGTAAAACCAATGTTGACACCACTTAATGGCTTCTTTCCTTGCGGGAAATGCAAGGCTTGTTGCAAAAGCAAAAGAGTCCTCTCCTTTAGCATTCTGGGTCTGGACAAACCGAAAAGTATCAATAAATTCTTGACTTGTACAACACCTTACACGGTTTATTGCTTAAGCTGCCCGTGTGGCTTGAAATATATCGGCAGTACGATACACCCCACAAAGGTCTGCATATTAGAACATATCAGGGCCATAACGAATGGGGATATGACGTATCCTGTCGCCAGACATTTTAATAAAGAACATCAACAGAATAGGGATCTTCTTACATTTTTCTGTGTTGACCATGTCCCAGTGAATCCAAGAGGGGGGGACAGAATCCTACATCTTCGACGACTTGAGTCTCGCTATGTCATTGATCTACAGACAAAAACACCCAAAGGTATGAATAGCAGTGAAGAGCTTGCAGTACATTTGGGAGATTAGACTAGAATATAGCGGATAGTTATGGAGGAATGGATACTTGTTTAAAAAATATCGATATATCAACTGAATTCTATATCCATTGCCCTCCGTAGTCTCTATCCGTTCATTTCTTCATTTCGTCATTTCTTTGTCCCCGGTTCCCAACTCCCTTCTTCTAACCTCTATGTTCTTTGCTTCTTTCTTTCTTTCTTTCTTGCTTTCTTTTTCTTTCTTCTTCTTTCTTCTTCCTCTTTTATCTTCCATCTCTCTTTCTCTATTTATCTCCTTCGTCCCCTCTCTCCTCTTCTCTCTACAGATCTTGTACACCCACTTGTTAGTTTTTTCAAAGATGTTTAAATGATTTGTTGTCTGTATGGACATGCTCGAAGAAATTCGCTTCACTTAAGCCACCATGTTTTGAGGGATCATATTAATGTATAGGACAATATATTGGTTGAAAATAGATGCATTAGGTTGGTCCTTTTGGGTATTGGCCCATCCAGGACGTGATGAATTTAAGATATATTTGTATATACTAATTGTTAACGGTCACCAACTCGTGCTTTAAAAGCCTACAATTGGCGATATGAAGTATATGTATATGTGCAATTTTTAAATCTAAATGGCCCATACAGGGTGTGATATGTCGGTCAATTGAATGGATTTATTGTGAGAACGAATATGAAAAAATCATGCTTCGCTGTTTCGGAAAAGGTAAAATAATCGCATATATAATGCGTTGTACCCGAGTCAAATACATGTTATTCTAGTCGTTAGAATGCCCGTACAGGGCATGATACCTACAAAACTTATGAATTTATCATGAGATTAACTGCGGTGCTTCTGTCGTTCTGAAAAGTAATTGCACATTGTTAAGATGGCGGAACCATTCGCATTTGCGATTTGGTCCCTTTTCAGTGTTGTTAATGCAAGAGTGATTTGTACACATATATAATTTTTTTTTATTTTTGGCGCGTCCGACTAACATCGAGAAAGGCGTTAGCCGAAATGCGTCTGTGTGTGCACAAGTTCGATCAATAAATCAATGGAACTCACCCCCGAGAGTGCTTTTCAATTATTGGGCACGATCACCCTCTGAAATTCGGAAGCTGATATATATATATTTATATCCACATGAAAAGCACCCAACGCTTTCGTGGAGAGGAGGCAGCAATGGTTCATCTCGCACTTGTGATAAGTTTATATATCCCGCCCCCTTGGGCGTGTGCAACAGTGCATTTTGGTTATTGCAGTTCTCATATTAAAATAATCCCACAATGGGTGCCGCAAAGTTCTCCATAATCGTGATTAAAATACCACAGTGGGCTGCTGGAGGCTCGCAAGGCAACCGCTCTGCTTAGTGCCCCCAAGCAAAACAGAACACAACGCTTGAAAGCGCCACTCATCGTCGTGTTAATTCCTTTTATTTCACAGGGTAACAGCGCGATGTGTGGCGCTTTCAAGCGTTGGGTGCTTTTCATGTGGATATATAGTGGCCTATCCAGGTCGCGAAGGCGCTCCACTGCAAACCATGCGGGTCCAGCGCCATGATCTACAAGGCGCAGTTGGAACGTCGTGTTCCGTTTTGCTTGGGGGCACTACGCAGAGCGGTTGCCTTGCGAGCCTACAGCAGCCCACTGTGGTATTTTAATCACGATTATGGAGAACTTTGCGGCACCCATTGTGGGATTATTTTAATATGAGAACTGCAATATCCAAAATGCACTGTTGCACATGCCCATGGGAGTGGGATATATAAACTTATCACGAGTGCGAGATGAACCATTGCTGCCTCCTCTCAACGAAAGCCAAGCCGGTGAACAAGGGCGGATGTATGCCCGAAACGCGTACGGAACTTGGTGCTTTGATGCTGTGACAAGTGAGGTTGCCGCGCTGTTACCCTGCAAAATAAAAGGAATTAACACGACGATGTGTGGCGCTTTCAAGCGTTGGGTGCTTTTCATGTGGATATATAGCGGCCTATCCAGGTCGCGAAGGCGCCCCACTGCAAACCATGCGGGTCCAGCTCCATGATCTACAAGGCGCAGTTGGAACGTCGTGTTCCGTTTTGCTTGGGGGCACTAAGCAGAGCGGTTGCCTTGCGAGCCTACAGCAGCCCACTGTGGTATTTTAATCACGATTATGGAGAACTTTGCGGCACCCATTGTGGGATTATTTTAATATGAGAACTGCAATAACCAAAATGCACTGTTGCACACGCCCATGGGGGCGGGATATATAAACTTATCACGAGTGCGAGATGAACCAATGCTGCCTCCTCTCCACGAAAGCCAAGCCGGTGAACAAGGGCGGATGTATGCCCGAAACGCGTACGGAACTTGGTGCTTTGATGCTGTGACAAGTGAGGTTGCCGCGCTGTTACCCTGCGAAATAAAAGGAATTAACATGACGATGTGTGGCGCTTTCAAGCATTGGGTGCTTTTCATGTGGATATATAGCGGCCTATCCAGGTCGCGAAGGCGCCCCACTGCAAACCATGCGGGTCCAGCGCCATGATCTACAAGGCGCAGTTGGAACGTCGTGTTCCGTTTTGCTTGGGGGCACTAAGCAGAGCGGTTGCCTTGCGAGCCTACAGCAGCCCACTGTGGTATTTTAATCACGATTATGGAGAACTTTGCGGCACCCATTGTGGGATTATTTTAATATGAGAATTGCAATAACCAAAATGCACTGTTGCACACGCCCATGGGGGCGGGATATATAAACTTATTACGAGTGCGAGATGAACCATTGCTGCCTCCTCTCCACGAAAGCCAAGCCGGTGAACAAGGGCGGATGTATGCCCGAAACGCGTACGGAACTTGGTGCTTTGATGCTGTGACAAGTGAGGTTGCTGCGCTGTTACCCTGCGAAATAAAAGGAATTAACACGACGATGTGTGGCGCTTTCAAGCGTTGGGTGCTTTTCATGTGGATACATATATATATATATATATATATATATATATATATATATATATATATATATATATATATATATTGACTGAAAAAAACCAAAGGTTACAGGGATATTATAGTTAGCCTCAGATTTCACTCATACAAAAGCATTGAAATTCTGCAGTAATAGTTACCTGAGCTAACTATAACTTACGACCCTGCAATGCACTGCTTATGACCTCACATATTACATCACTCATGACATAGTCAGTGACATCACTGATGACATCTCAAATATCATAAGCAGTATATTACGGGGGTGTAAGTTATAGTTAGCTCAAGCAACTATAACTGCTGAATTTCAATGATTTTGTACAAGTGAAATCTGAGCCTAACTGTAACGTCCCTGTAACCGTTGGTTTTTTCAGTGAATTCCTAAGGCTTTTTAATGTTGTTTCCTACCTATAAGATCCCTGTAACCTTTGGTTTTTTTAAGTGAATTTCTAAGGTTTTTTAAATTTAATTTCCTAACTGTAACCACTAACCTTTGACAGTGAGTGTGTGAATGAGTGCATGAGTGTCTTAATAGGTCTGTGACTGGGTCTGTCAGTGGGTGCATGAGTTTCTAAGTGGGTTTGTGAGTGGGTATGTGAGTGTCTGAGTGGGTACGTGAGTGTCTGAGTGGGTCTGTGAGTGATTACATGAGTTTCTCAAATGCTGGATGCACTGGAGCACAGCCAGGGCACCCAGTCACCAACTTTGGAAACTGCGGAGGGAGCCTGAATGCCCCAGCAGCCTCTGACGGCTCCCTGCTTCCACCGGAAGCCGGCATTGCTCTTACATACAGAGAGCTGCTAAACATGCAGCTCCCTCTGTGTGAGAGCAATCATTTTGTCTGTTTCCATGCCTGCTTTACAGCAGGCAGTGAAACAGATGAAAACTCCGCTCTCAGCAAGCGGGAACGGTTTCACAGCTCTCGCTTGCTGGGAGCAGAGTTCGTGTTTTCTCTGACTTGATGGCAGCTGTCAAAGCTCATGCCAAGTCAGAGCAAACAGTTATTTCCCAGGGGTGGGCACCCCGGAACATAGCAGGAGCCGGCCCTGGGGGGTGACGATTTCCAGCGCCATATATTATAGCCCCTCTCCTTTGTTGTTCACGGGCCAGCCCCAGAGAGGTGATGGTTCCCGGGACCGTATAGGGCCCGGGCGGGGGGCCGGGTGCCCCCTACCACTTTAAAATGTTATTTTGGCCCTGGGTAGGTGGTGGTCCCCGGGGCCCGGTGTGGTCCGCGAGGTGACCCCATTACTTTCAATTTAGCCCCGGGGAGGTGGAGCTCCCCATAGCATGGGGGCCCATGAGGCCTCCCATTTCTTTCTATTTAGCCCTGGGGAGGCAGTGGTCCCTGGATCTCAGGGGTCCACGCGCACCCCAAACAATTTTTTATTTTAAATCACTGGGGAGGTGGTGGTCCCAGTTGGGGTCCGCTGGACCCTCCACATAATTTTTCAAATTAAAGCACCAGGAAGGTGGTGGTCACTGGGGCCTGGGGGGTCCATGTGGTCCCATGTCACTGAAACATAAGCCTCGGGGGGATGGTGGTCCCTGGGGCATTAAAATGTCCTAGGAGGAGGGCCCCATGTGTCCCCCTCCTTTAATTTTAAAATATGTGCACATGCCCTTAGGACCTGGGCCACCATTTTTGCCACAAATGTGTCACGATTTCACAGCAATTTCTTTTTTTAAAGTGCTTTTTTGCCCTGGCGGGGTCCCTCTGGGACCCGAAGACTAAGGTTTGGGGGGGTCAGGGTTTTCCTACCCTGCCCCCTTTTCTTTTATTTAAATTTTTTGTAGGACTCAGCTGAAGCCAAGTCCCAAGATGGCTGCCAACACTTCCTGGTTGAAGTGCTGGCAGCCAATCAGAGCTCTGCAGATCTCTACAAGAGCTCATCATTATTCGAAAAGACTTTGCGATTGTAGATATACAAATTTGAATTTCCTTTACTATCTCACAAACTACTGAATGGATTTACACCAAATAACAAAAAGCACAACCTGCGGACCAAAAGCTAGCTTTCTACCAAATTTGAAATAATTCTGTCCAGCGCTTCAGGCTGCAGGTGTGTCTGAAGAGTCTATTGGAATTAACATGGGAAACACAGTTGTTTTTTACCCCCCCCTTTTTCTCTGCCCCAGCTTGATGGATCAGCCTAAAACTTTCCATGCACAACAATAATCACCAGCACACTTTTTTGGGGAAAATTTCGTGAAGATTCGTCAACGAGTGCCAAAGATATAGGCAAGTCAAGAAAAGCTTTTCCTATGGAAACATGGTCCTAACTATAACTGCCTATACATACATATATACACACACACATATATATATATACACATATATATATACACATATATATATATATATATACTCACATATATATATATATATATATTGTCACCACTACTATGTAATGAAAGCTAGGTCAGAGTTTCAATAGGAAGAGCATGTTTTGCTTTGCTGATAACTTTGGCGCCATTTGACAAATTTTTCCAAAACTTTCCAACAAACGATGGCCACCCCAGTTCCAAAGGGAGGTCCTAAAACATTGCTTTTCCAAATTAGTTCCCAAGGGAAAGTTTTAAAGCAGCTACAGAAAACAATTCTGAAAGGAATTACATCCAATTTGGCAAAAGTTAGAACTTTACTCAGAAAGCATGTTTTTTTGTTATCTGGTGAAAATCCGTTCAGCCATTTCTAAGAAATTTGCATTTGAAGCAGTGCTCAGGGTGGTCCTGAAGGTGTGAAAAAGTTAGATATATCTGGATGGTTGGTCCTGCAGGAATCCCAGGACTTGAGGACTCGATCCCAATGTCCTGAAGTAAAATAAAATGGTATTAGGGACTAGATTAGAGATACTATTACTCCCTAGCACTTTTGAGGGGGTCCAGAAAGACCAGCTCATGGAACAAAACATTTTTGTGCCACGGATACCACTGTGCTTCTGCGAACCCAGCACGGCCCTTCCCTGAGGTACCACGGTACTCCTGCGGGAGCGACATTGGGTGAAGTTTACACAGACCTGCTGTACCATGGAGGTGAAGATTGAGAGGCAGTACTGTAAGAGTACCGTGGTACCAAGAAAACAATTTTTAAAAAGTAACTGTAAAATGTGGGGTGGAAGTCTGTGGGTTGATTGGTGTTTGCTGGGGGTTGGCTGCCCAAGTGGTTGAGCACAGGCCCTGCAGCTAACCACCATTGCGCCCAGCCATAGGCTGTGCGTTAAGGATGGTCTGCCGCTCATGAGGCTTTGGGCGCAGGGCCTTGCCTCTAACCAGCCACTGTGCCAAACTCCCTTCTGCAAATGGTGTATGTCTGTTCCTGCCCTCCTCCCACTGCCCTCCTTTCTCTGTGTACTCCTGCTGCCTCGCTCCTGCCCTTTGGGGTCCGTTATGCTGGCTTTACCTATGCCAGCTTACACTTCGTGGTCAGCTTGCTACCCTTGCCCGTAGTCCCTTCCCTCTGCTCTCCATTTTCCATATGTGTGCCCCTGCCTCCTCCTGCCTGCCCTCTGTGGTCAGGTTGCTGCAATTACCCATGCCGGCCTATCTTCCCTGGTCAGTTTGCTGCCCTCGCCTTTCCCCCGCCCTCCATTTTCTGTGTGTGAGCCACTGCCACCTTCCTCCTGCCCTTTGTAGTCCGTTGGGCTGCCACTGACCCTCCTGCTTGCCCTCCATGGTCAGCTTGCTGCCCCTTCCCCTGCCCACTGTTGATGCCCCTCATAAAAACAGAAGTACAAAGAAGGTATTGGTCAGTACGGGTGGAAAACAAAGTTAGAAAAAATGATTTAATTAGAGAAAGCCAGAGGCTTGTATGAAAATGAGGGCTTAGGTCATGTGGTTTTATATTGCCAATACTATAGGCACTATACACACAGATATTAAAGGAATATTGTGTTTAAAGAGTGTTGTGTGATACTATATGTTAAGTAGTTATAGTATGACTTAAAATGTAGAATGTGACTATCTCAGAATATCTTGCACAGTTAAGAAGTTACACATTGTTCAGGAAGTAAAACTATAGTGAAATAAAAGCTGTCCAATGCAGATCCCCATTTTTACTATGTTCTCTAGGCTTTGTTTGACATCCTCCCCTCCTAATCTGTTCTATATGTAATTAATGTTTTTCCTTTCTCTCTGTTTTCCTGTTTTCTTCTTTACATTCCTCTTTTAAATCACTTGTTTACACTCCACTACTCTAGCTATCCTCCTTGCTCACCTCAGGTTTATGCGCTCTCTTCACCTCTCCCTTTCCTTGTTCATCTGTTAAAAAAGTTAGTACGAGGAAGGTACTAGTAAAACCAGGTGACTAATAAGGATGGGACAATTGTGGTTTCATTAGTCAAAAGGTAATGCTTATATGACATAACCACACAGATCCTTGAACAGTAGCTATTGTATAGTGCCAAGATACTAGGCACTATAGGTAAAGTTATTAGGCATATCTGGTCTTTAGATAGTGTGAAGTGGCAATGTATTTTTTTGTTTATAGTTTTACTTAACCTATAGGATGTTCTATGGCTTCCATAGTAAGGAAATCACTAAGTGTAATACATTTAAAAATGTATGGAGCTAGACGATGTCCAAGGTAGGTCCATGTTTGAGCTGTCTCATCTATCCTCTACTTTTTAACCTCTCATTTGGTTTCATATTAATACATGACTTTCTCTCTGCTGTTTTTGATCCCCTCTTGTTTCCTTTTTTTCTGAAGTGAGTTTCCTTTACTTTCTAGGGCAATACCCATCCTTTTTAGTGTAGTTTGGTATTCTATACTTTATTTACCTTACCCGTTTCTATCCTCCCCTCATAAAAAGCCAAGTATTAAAAAGGTGCTGGGCAGTACTGGTGGACAACAAGGATGAAAGAAATTGATTTAATTTGAGAAAATTGCATAGTGCCATGATAGTAGGCTAGAGTGATGAGATCAATTTATTTTAAAGCGCAAACACTCTAAGCGCTATATAAACAGATTTTACAGGAATGCAGTGTTTAAAGAGCATTCTATAATAATATATATTATTTTCTTGCAGTGCTACTTATAACGTGACATGTTTATGATTATCTTAGTGTGTCTTACAGAGTTCAGGACTAACACATTATAAAGCGGATACAACTATAGAGAGGTAAAAGGACTTTTTGGTGGCTCCTCTATTCTATGCCTTATACCCTCCCATTCTATTCCATACTGAATGTATGGCTTTGTTTCTCCTCTCTTTTCTTCTTCTGTCTTTTCCATTTCTTTGTCCACTCACTTTCCATTACATTTTACTACTGTATCTATCCTTGTTGCTCAGCTTGGTTTTTGTGCCCTTTCTTCAGGTCACCCATTTCTTTGCTCATTTCTTAGAAAAGTAAGTATGAGGAAGGTGCAACTAAGCACTGGTCAGTAATAAGGATGGGAAAAAGTTGCTTCAATACTGATATTTCAATGATGATATAATATTGCCATGCCCACTGTTGAACTCAATGTAAAGTATAATGCCGAGTTACTAGGCACTATTGTAAAAGGTATTAATCATATGTCCTGTTTAAAAAGTGTTGAATGGCACTGTATATTTTAGGCTTATAACTCACCATCCCAACCTATAATGGCCACAAAAGGCCTGCTCCAGTATTATAGGTCCAAGTTCAGGGTGAAGACTTACACCAAAAGAGCTTAGCATTAATGATTGGTATATCCTGAAACGGTGGCAATCTAGACACACCTGGTAAGGGTGAAAACTCCAAATTGAAAAATAGCCTTCTAGGAGACTCAGAGGGTTTACAAATTATGACACTGTCAAGACTTAAGTGATTTTCACTCTTTTTCTTGTGTGTCTGCTTGTCAGCTAGTACTTTGTAATACAGACAAAGCGTTCTGAGAGTGGGTAACAATGAGTACAACCCAATTATCATTTGGGACAACTGAGGGACATGACAGCCCATCTGGATTGCCCCCTGCCTTTTTCCCAAGGTTGCAATGACATTACCAGCTACGGGAGGCAAGAGGTGCAAACCTATTGTGTGTCTTGATTTGCAGCATCTGTGCGCGTGTGTGTATATGTATAATGTATTATTAGCAGTCCAAGCATTATTGGTCGGCTAATCACTTTGGCACTGTTTGAGAAATCTTCACAAAACTTTCCCATAAAAATAGGTTTATCCACCATAGCTCCTTCCTGGAAAGTTTCGGAGTGATCCGTCAAGCGGGGGCTGAGAAAATAGAGGGTCCCAAAGCCAAATTTTTGTGATAAGGTAAAAATCTGTTCAGTAGTTTAGGAGAAATCAAGGAACACAAATATTTGCATATGTTATGTTATGTTACATGAATTTGTAACGCGCACAGCTACTCATGAGTGTCCCGGCGCGATGCCTAGCGGGGTCTGGAAAGTGAGGTTCAAGCAAAAAAATGTGTTTTCAGTTTCCTCTTGAAGGCCACTGGGTCCTGAATAGTACGCAGGGCAAGAGGAAGGGCATTCCAGGCAACAGCAGCCTTCACCGCAAAGGAGTTGCCCCCTAGCCTCTGAAACTTGAAGCGAGGAACCTGAGCAAAGCGTTGGGACGAGGATCGCAGGGATCGCGCAGGAACATAAAAGGAAAAACGTCTCTGCAGATTGATAGGACCGCAGCCGTGAAGGGCATGATGGGCCAGAACCAGTGATTTAAATTTAACTCTATCCACCATGGGGAGCCAGTGGAGAGATCGCAACTGATGGCGAACACTGTTCCTAGCCGAAATGCCCAATAGGAGTCTGGCTGCCGAATTTTGAACCACCTGTAACTTCTTCAACCAGCGCAAGCGCTGGTGCAGGCAGAGACCTAAAAACGAGCACAAACCTGATGTTGCAAGACAGCATTGAGTCGTGTAGGAAAAATTCCAATTAATGATCAATGTGTAAGGTAATGAGATGAGTGACTCACCAATTTTGGTTTGTGCAGTTCACCACCTCTGTCCCGGCTTATTAGCCAAAAGGTGCGTGCGCCAAAACCTGACAGAAAAGGTTTGTAGCATTAGAAGTTAAGAAATCCCAAGGGAGGGAAAAGCACATCATGGTTCAGAGTGACAGCGCCAGGCTGCAGGATGCCAAATGATGTTGGAGCCGAACAAACTATCATGTCGTCAATAACCAGAGCTTAGTAGGGTGTGCAGGGTGGGGGACCCAACGGAGATGGTGCGTAAGGATGTGGGCTATCTGCTGTCAGGTAACCTGCTGTCAGCCAACTGGAGAGCCGTAGCAGCTAGGCGAGGGGAAAATGTGAGGCAAAGCTCAGTCTAGGTACCCCTTGTGGGAAAGTATAAAGAAATGCCAAAGAGGATGTGGCCGCATGAGACTGGCGAGAAGTGCTCACGTGTGCTGATCGGCCTGTTAATAGAGCCGGAGAGGGGGCGGGGGCGGGCAGGCATGCTGTAAGCTGGTGCACGGTGGAATTGCCAAGAAGACATCGTACTGAGGAAAAGCGTGCGGGGGAGACCGCCAGCCACGGGGTCTGCCCTAGGTGAGATGTGATCACGAGCTGTGAAAAGCATGAGAAGGGCCAAGAGCCTGGAGGCGCGCTGTGAGGTGCCGGCGGGAAACAGATGGTTAGTGCAGGCAACCGGCAAACCAAAGGAGTGGGCCAAAATCCAGCATAAGAACGGCATTTCCTTATACTTTCCCACAAGGGGTACCTAGGCTGAGCTTTGTCTCATTACCTTACACATTGATCATAAATTGGAATGTGTCTCAATGTAGTACTGAATGGGGAGTATCCATGCAATTTGTACTCGCGCTTTATCGTTTGCATGATTTATGGTCAAATAATGGTTCACAGGAAAGCCCGCTAAAAATCTGGGGGTATGGTTCGATGAAAGTCTCTCCTTTTCGACACACATTAAGAAGTTTGCTGGCTGCTGTTTTGGCCTTCTTAAAACGCTCAGAAGATTTTTTCCTCTTCTACCTCAGGCAGCAAGGAAAACGGTCACTTGTGCACTGATTCTGTCGTGGCTGGTTTATGCCAATGCCCTTTATGTTGGTATTCCGGGCTACCTGGTCTGGCCGAGAGTTTTAGTAAGCGGGTTTTGGAAGTGCAAACCCACTGGCTTTCGGCTGGCGACCAGCTTGCGTTCACGATGGCGTGCACGCGCGCAGCTGCCATCTGGGTTTCCTATCTCTTCCTCATTTCCTCGTCATGGCTCATTAACTCTCTGGACTCTGATGTTTCAATCGCAGCAGCAGATCACATTACCAACTGACGGCCCTGGACTACAGTCACATGAAAAACAACAGCGATTAGCATTGAAATGCAAGCTTTTTTTTGTCTAGTTAGAAATATTGCTTCGGTGGGTTGATTTCACCTTATATCGCTATTTGTTTTATATTGGGAGTCACAGCCTAATTACCAGTATTTTTGTCTCACTCTGTTTTTAAAAAAAATATTTATTCGCGCAAAGCACAAAGCTATATTTAAGGTTACTTTTTCCGCGTCACTTCTTCACTCTATTTAAACTCCACACCCCCCACTCTTATTGTCTCTCTCCTTCTCTCTCTCTCCCCTCTCTAATTCTCTCTCTACTTAATTAACTCTCCCCTCTCTATCTTTTTTAGCCTTTCATTCTCTCTCACCCCTTTATCTGTTTCTCTTTCAAACTCCTTCATTCACTCTCTCTCCCCTTCTTTCTCTCTCTCTATCCCGCTCCACTCTTTATTCTATGTACACCCTTTCTCTCTCACCACCCTCTCTAATTGGGCATTATATCTTCACTCTATCTCTCACTCGGCAACACCACAGCATCACTCAGCATCACCACAGCATCACTCAGCGCAACCACAGCATCAATCAGAGCCAGCACAGCATCACTCAGTGCAACCACAGCATCACTCAGTGCAACCACAGCATTACTCAGCACAACCACAGCATCACTTAGCGCCACAACAGCATCACTCAGCGCAACCACAGCATTACTCAGCAGCACCACAACATCACTCCGCACCACCATAGCTTCACTCAGCGACACCACATCATCACTCAGGGTCAACACTGCATCACTCAGCACCACCACAGGATGACTCAGCACCACCACAGGATGACTCAGCACCACCACAGGATGACTCAGCACCACCACAGCATCGCTCAGCACCACCACAGCATCGCTCAGCACCACCACAGCATCGCTCAGCACCACCACAGCATCGCTCAGCACCACCAAAGCATCGCTCAGCACCACCAAAGCATCATTCAGCACCACCACAGCATCATTCAGCATCACCTCAGCATCGTCTCCGCACCAGTCACCACCACCACCTCAGCATCACTCAGCACCACCTCAGCCTGCTCTCGAAATCTGGCATCTGTTGATTCTCCCCTAGCGTCTGGCCGCTGCTAGTGTTATAATACAGGTACTAGTTCCCAACCTTCACCCTCCGATTGTTTATGCCCCCTCAAAAAAAAAGCTTTAACAAACAACCATTGCAATAGGTAGAAACAAGTTGCCAGCATTGCAAGAACAAAAGAAAACTGAGGAAATTTTTTATTGTAAATACTTTTTTTAATATGGTCGTTCAGTTTTACATAATGCCTTCTTGGTCATATATAAAGTAACAAAAATGCTTCTGACACTTTTTTATTATAACTTTTCAGCATGCTGCACAGCAGCCACACTTCTCTACAGCACAGCTTGAAGACATTGGCAAAGTCAATAGCTCTGGCTAAACACTTATAAGGCCCCAAAGGCGAGACCTATTGGCTATGCCAATGCTTGTTGTGAAATGTTCTGACACTGACTTTAAAGGCCATGTAGGACAAGCCATCGAAGAACCATCAAAGTGGTGTGTCTGATGGCAGCCATTTTGCATCAGCTGCTTGAAACTTGCATTGATTTGCCCTGAGACTGAAATATTCTACCATGGAGTTCTATGTATTGATATATTCATCTGACAATATCCCTTCTTCTACCGGCAAACTCTCTACACTCTTCCCACACTCTCTTTCTGTCTCTCTCTCCCTCTACTTTCTTTCTCTACAAATCTGTCCTCTCTTTCAATCCCTCTTTTCCTGACCAATCTTCACATCAATCCTTATGGTCACTTTTTAGTTTCACTTTACTCTTTTAAATCCCTTCTTAAGTGCTTCTCTTTCGCCAGCCTAGCCATACTTTCACGAGCTTGAGCTTGTACCACACAAAATCTTCTAAGAACCATTACTGAAGGCCTCGAAAAGGACAGGACACCGAAATAAAAATGGCAGCCATTAGCGAATGGGAGAGCTAAAAAGTGTCTCATATTTGCAAATCGTGACATTTTTGAACTTGTAAAGACAACTGTTTGAGAGACTGCATGCATTTGTGCTTGCAGCAGGAAATATTTGTGGTACTATCAGAGAAATCAATAGTAAAAAGCAGCCCACCAAACTATAAAACAGGCCCACAAACAGCTACAAAACGGTCCACACACTGACCTGTCAGACAAGCCCTTCTGGCACTGCCAGATTTCCCTTTTGGACAGCCAGTCCATGCCTCGAACCCAGTACCGGGCCACTTCTAAATTGTTAAATAAACATTTCCACAAATAAATTCACCTGCTAAACTAATGCAGATGCTGTATACTCTTAAACTACAAATGCATAAAAAACAAATCCACTGTGATTTACCGCAGTGAGTACAGATTAAAGCTCTTAAAAATAACCTTTTACAATAAGCGAACTGCACAGCAACAAAAATTGGCCTGCTGATTGAATTGCTCCGCAAAAAGGAATGCATTCTGTAAGCCAGTTCGGTTTGACGTGCCACCAACAGAGCTTTGGCGCGCTTTGCCCCCGCTAAAAAGTAAAGCATTGCATCTGCCTTCCTTAGAATACAAAACCGGTACATAAAACTCAACGTGAGCTTTATTATGTGCCAGGCTCCCCATAATGACTTCCACGCAGTGGGCTGCACTTATTTATTGCGGCAGCCAGGCCCCTTCGACTACAAACCATCTGTAAGAATATAGGAAAAGAGTCTCGTGCTGCGAGACTGCAGGTTGAAAAATGTTAATAGCCACTCAGATGAATGAATACTTCTAATAATATTTTCCAATGTTCCATAAGAATTCTGCAACATTTAATTTCTCCGCGCCTTCTGCATCATATTTTACATTTGTATTGGTTTTTAATTTTGTCACCATTTTTTTCTCAATAAACAGCACACTCGACGTGTGTTTCTCTGTACAATTTAGTGTTCACATTCCTCTGCCGGAAGTATATATTGTAAAATTATAATTGCCTGAAGAAAAACAAGAAAAGTTTTTAAAAGAGTTCAGAATTTACTAAATGAGATGCTTGTGGTTAATTGCTCTTTTTACAGTCATTAATATTTATTCGACAATCTGTGTTAATGATAATACACCATTGGAGTGATCACTAAGTTAATAGCGCCTTGAATCACTTTACGAATCATTGGTGCATTTGATACTTGCTCTGACCATCTCTTAAATTATCTGTATTTTAGTTATTGTCATATTCGTGCTGACCAGCTCTTAATTCATTTGGCTGTCTTCTAAGTGGATTTTATTTTTGTTCAATACAGTTTTAAATTCAGATGTTAGCGATATATAAAGATGTAACCATGTAAGGTATTAGTCTTTTAAACATTAGATTGTAAATTTTATAATGTGTGACTTTTATGATTTTTAATCTGAAAATCGAATAAAGTTTATTTGATTTGATTTGAAATTCAGCTGTCATTTAGTGTTTTTAAACATCTTTTCTATGCCCATTTCTTAATTCAGCTGTCTTTCAGTATACCTCGTACTCATCCTGCCGAGCTCTTAATTCAGCTGTTTTCCAGTGGTTTGCCAAAGTGCTGTGAGCATCTCTTACTTCAGGGGTATTCATAACCATTCTGCGCATCTCTTAAATCATCTGTCTTTTAGTACTTTATGTACCTTCTTTGCCCATTTCGTAATTCATCTATCTTCTAGTGGATTTTATATTTGCTCGTCCCAATTCTTAATTCAGCAGTATTTCAGTGCATTTCATACCTACTTTGTGCATCTCATATTTCACCTGTCTTTGTGCAGCTTTCATGCCTGTTCTGTCCAATTCTTGATTACGCTGTCTTGCAGTGAACTTCACACCCACCTCAGCACATCTCTTAGTTCGGTTGTTTCGCAGTGGATTTCCTACCCCCATCGTTCATCTCTCATTTCAGCTGTCTTATTGTGAATTTAATTTCATACCTTCTCTGTCCATTTCTTAATTCAGCTGCCTTTCCTAGAACACTAATGGGCCTATTCTCAAACTGCATTTTGTTGTACCTTTAGTAGTATGTTGTAATGTTGCTCCATGAGTCGCGTGGTCCCACGCGACTCATGGTCATGTTGTCGCGTGTGGAGAAGTGTGGCTCAATGGTTAGAGCGGCAGACCCTGATGCAGAGATCTGGCCCGGGACCAGGGTTCAACTCCCGCCTCGGCGGGTCTTGGGCTCAATTTCCTCGGACCTGATAATTCTCGCCTCGGTGCCTATTCTAATCATGGGTCCCACTCTGCAACTCTGGGCAATAGCTTGCTTAATCTCCACAACGGCCCCAACAGCGCTGGGATGCCTGGCTTCACCCTGGGGGTGCCCAGGAGTGGACATTTCACAGGGAAAAGCCAGGAAGGGTTCCACAGCGGTATGCGTACAGCGCCTGGACACCCCTTTGGGGGTATGGGTGCGCTTTACAAGTACAAATTTCATTTCATTTCATTTCATTTCCTTTGTTCAGGCATTCTCGAGCGTGGCCGCTCGGTTGTGGAGAATTCCTAGCAACGCCATTCCTCGGCGTTGGATTCTCCGCAGCTGGACGGCTCTGGTCATGGGTGCATACTTTACCAAATAAACCTGCTAAATGAACCTACTTCCTCCTTGTTAATATTTAATAACCTGGCGACGAGCGGGAACGTCTTCCGCACCCACCGCCGAGACCTCGCTTTCAAATTTCCCTTCAAATCGCCGAGAAGCACGCTCAACTCCAATCGCCTTGGAGCAACTTTAGTTTTTTACCTCATCTTTACCCTACGTGACCACTACTTGGCCGGCTCGGATCCTCAAAGACTCTGGAATTACGGTTGTACAATTTTTATTTACCTGATATCTCTTTCTCAACTCTGTGTGGCAGTTTGACTTTGATCGAACTTCGGCGCTCACCAGCGTCCTTTGAATGTGCATGCACGTGTCTCTTCCTTTGTCATACATTGGAACGTGGTGACGCAGGAAGCACAAAGAAATACAAGCCCACCAGTTATCAAAATTTACGCACAACCATCGCCTTGGTTACGACGTCAGGCGGCCATCTTTAAAAAGAGAGGATACTTCATTGTCACAGCGATAGGCACGCTTTCTTAAATGCTTTGCCTATTGCGCTTTCAGTTATTTTCTCAGCGATAGGCACGCTTTCTCAAACGCTTTGCCTATTGCGGTTTCACATATCTTCACAGCGATAGGCACGCTTTCACTAACATTTTGCAACTGTGCTTTCAATTATTTTCACAGCGATAAGCACGCTTTTTACGAACGCTTTGCCTATTGCGGTTTCACTCATCTTCACGGCGATAGGCACGCTTTTACCAACGTTTTGCAATCGTGCCTTTACTCATTTTCACAGCGATAGGCACGCTTGCACAAACGCCTTGCCTATTGCGTTTTCACTCATCTTTACTCATTTTCACAGCGATAGGCACGCTTGCACAAACGCTTTGCCTAATGCGTTTTCTGTAAGCTTCACAGCGATAGGCACGCTTCTACCATTTGATTAGAAGAAACCATCATTTTAGAAAGCACATTTCGCATATTTTTTTTTTATTCTTCAGCGACAGGCACGCTTTGTCTGTTATTTACACCAAGCCTTTGCTCATTTGTCTCATAAGCGCTTACATTTTAACTGAAGCTTTGCATAAAGTGGTACTTTATACGATTATGGCTTCTTCTCAACAATTTCAACCACCAGCTCCATTTTGACAAAGTCCTGGTAAACAAGCGCTCAAATGGCAACAGTGGTTAAAAGGGTTTGAAAATTACCTTGTAGCAATTGATGCTGTCAAATATTCTCCAACTCGTAAAGTAGCTATTTTATATGGTTGTTTAGGTGTAGCAGCCCAACAAGTTTTTGAAAACCTTCTGATATTTCCCACTCCCGCTGGTTCAGGTGATAATTGGGATGCATACCAGGAGGCCCTCGCACGCTTAACCCATTCGATGCTCATGACGCGCGGTCGGCCTGTGCACATGACGAGCTGAGCTCGTCACGACCACACCCGCGATCGGAATGTCCAGCACCTGGGCGGAATTCCGATCGCGGCGAAGCGGTTAAACAAACAATATTCTGATGAGCCTAGTATCGTTTTAGAACGCCATAATTTCTTTAAACTTAAGCAAAACCTAGAGGAAAGAGTTGAAGATTACATTGCTCAACTTAGAATTTTAGCATCTACATGTGAATTTGGTGCAAGCACAGACATGTGTATAAGAGACCAATTTATTTTTTCCTGCTTTTCAAAAAAAATTCAGGAACGTTTACTCAGTTGTAAAAATCCCACTTTGGCCGTGGACATTGCTAAGAGCATTGAACGTGCAACTATTTCTTCAAAACTTTTACAGGAAAGTCACTCACAACCAAGACAGTTATCCAGGAAACCAACTATTTGCTACAGATGTGGCTCAAAGAAACATATTGGTAATTCCCCCAATTGTCCTGCTTCTGGCAAAATATGTTCATCTTGTAAGAAAAGTGGACATTTTCAAGCCGTTTGCAGAGGTGGTAAGAGATTTACCAGGGTCAACAACATTGAATTTAATGAGAATCTAGAATTGTGCTCTGATAAACTTAACGATGTTATGTTATCCATCGAATGTGATTCTGTTGATCTTTGCAAGGTCAAAGGGCCTTGGTGTGAACTATTGGTTGGAACAATGCCATTACAAGTGAAAGCTGACTCAGGTTCTCCAATCACCATTTTGTCAGATTCAACGTTTCATGCAAACTGGGGTGGTCAAGTTGCTCTTATCAAATCTGATGTCAACCCTAAAGCTTATGGTGAAAAAGAAATAGATATGTTAGGTTACTTTCATTCCAGGGTTGAATGTCTTAGCAGGCGCACCTTCACCAAAGTTTATGTTGCTCTTAAGGATAGAAACATTTTAGGTTGGTTAGATTTAGCCAAGATTGGTTTGTTTCTCAAACCTGGTTCAGATCAACCCGTCACCTAGGAGATATTCCGCATGATTACTATAGTTACCATGAACAAGAGAACATTAATGTTTCCAATTTGTCTGTTTCAGATTACAATGTTGAGAGCCTACTTAGTCAATTTCCTACTGTATTTGAGAACAAGGTTGGCAATGTGTTAGGTTTCAAGCATGAAACCCGTCTCAAGTCAAACGCACAACCTGTCGTCCACAAAGTGCGACCCCTCCCTTTGAGTGCAAGAGATGAATTAAAAAAAGTTTTGAAAGACTTCTGTGATGAGGGAATCATCACACCTTGCAACTCTTCTGAGTGGGTTTCTCCAATAGTTTTGGTCCACAAAAGGTCAGATGAGGTCAGATTATGTGCCGATTTGCGCTCCCTTAATAATAATAATAATATCATTGTGGATTGTCATCCATTACCCAAAATTCACGATTTGTTAGCTAATTTGGGTGGGGCCAAGTACTTCTCCTTATTAGATCTTAAATCTGCATATCATCAGATTCCACTTTCATTAAAATCTCAAGAACTGACCACATTTGTAACCCCGTTCGGGGCTTACAAATATCTCAGACTTCCCTTTGGTCTAGCTTCCGCGGCTAGCGTCTTCCAGAAGTTAATGGACACCCTGTTGAACGATATCCCTGGTGTACAAGCCTACCAGGACAATATCCTGGTGTTTGCTGGTAATCTCACAGAGCATGATAAAATCCTTTACAAGGTTTTGGAAGTACTGAAGAAAGCTAGAATGACCGTAAGACACGATAAGTGCAAGTTTGCAGTTCAAGAGTTAGATTATTTAGGTCATACTCTGTCACCCAACGGCATAAAACCCAAGTTTTCTCTTATAAAAGCCATTAGAGATGCCACGCCTCCTAATGATAGAGATTCCTTGCGCTCATTCCTTGGTCTAGCAGAATATTATGCTAGATTTGTGCAAGGCTATGCTCAAATCGTGGAACCTCTAAGGGCTCTTCTAAGAAAGGGAGTAAAGTTTGCATGGTCAGATGATCTACAGAAAGTTTTTGACCAGGTAAAAAAACTCATTGAGGACTCTCCAGCCTTACATCCATTCTTAGATGGTTTTAAGTGTTTTATCATTGTTGATGCCAGCCTTACTGGTTTAGGAGCTGTGTTAGGGCAATGGGTGGCAGGCAAAGAACATACAGTTGCTTTTGCCTCCAGAGCGCTTCAGTCAGCTGAGACCAGGTACAGCACCATCGAGAGAGAGGCCCTAGCATGCGTTTGGGCCATTCACAAGCTTAAGTCATACATTTGGGGTCGTGAGTTTGAAATTTATACCGACTACAAGCCACTCATGCACATGCTTTCAAATATTACTTCAAATAAAGCATCTGCCAGACTAGTTCGACTACTTTCTAAACTTCACGAATTCCACTTCATCATTAAATACATCCCTGGAGGGAAAAACTTTAGGGCTGACTGTTTGTCAAGGATGTCTTTGAATGAAGCACCTGAGGTAGCTGATGATGTTGAGTGCGTGGTAGCAGTTATTGATGCTATCGCTGAGTGTTCACCCATTTCTGAAAGTGAGTGGAACACGGCATATAATAATGATACCACACTTACCAAAGTCAAAGCATTTATTACGAACAAATGGCCCGAGCATAGAGTTTTATCCTCCGAGCTAAGATCCTTTGCAAATGTGTCTGATGAGTTATCTCTGGTCAACGACATGGTCATGCGACACGATTTATTTGTTCCACCCGAATCTTTACGTGACTCCATCATTCAATCTGCACATCAAAGACATTTAGATGTCACCAAAACATGTCAACGGATTAAACAGTATTATTGGTGGCCCTCCATGGATGCACAAGTCAGGAAAATGATTGACAGTTGTACAGAATGCCTCCTATCGGACAAACATTGGAAGACCCTCTCTACTCCTTTGCGTCCTGTTCCACTTCCCGAGAGTCCCTGGGATAAACTGGGGTTAGACTTTTCTGGTCCTTACGATATTTTATCCAGTGAAAACAAGTATTTAATTTTATTAGTTGATTATCACACCAAATGGCTCTACTATTGTTTTTGTAATGGAGCTACAACTGAAAATGCAATTAACTTTTTGCAAACTGTATTTGATGTGGAAGGTTTTCCTAAAATTATTGTGACTGACAATGGCACGCATTTTTGTTTCACAGAAAATGTGTTCCTTTCTCAAAATGCATGACATCTCTCATTTCAAGCTTGCTTTGTACTCACCCTCCTCTAACGGTTTGGTTGAGAGAGGAAACCGGATCATTAATGAGGGTATACAAACTGCAATCTCTACTAGACAAGACCCCTTGGCTTTCGTACATGACAAAGTGTGGGCATATAACACCTCCCCACACACTACCACTGGCATTGCACCCTTTACTCTTCTTAGGAAAAGAAAAGTACATACTCATTTGAATCCCAGTTGGTTGCATGAGAAAAACAAGCAGAGTTGTAGTTCAACTCATGATTCTACTTCTCTTCAAGAACATGTAAAAGTCAAACAAGATTCCATGAAAGCACGCTTTGATGCTGGTAAACATTCTGTGGACCAACCTTTACAAGAAGGGGATTTGCCTCTCATTAAAAACCTGAGAAAGGTGGCTAAAGGTAATTCCAAGTTTTCTTTGCCAATTTTGGTAAAGCAAGTGAGTAGAGGCTCTGCTCTTCTTGACAACAAGGGATGGTGGAACAAGAGGGCTCTTGTCAAGGTTTCTCCTTTTCAGGCTGATGTTATTAGTAAACACACTACCTTGGAGACAGAACATTGTGACTGGTTTGACTTGTGTCATGAAAAAGAGTCTAGTTCTGTGTTTCTGAGCCAGTTATTGTACAAACTGCACAACTTCATGTTCCTGACCATAGCGATTCATGTGAGGCATCCTTCAAGAGGGCCTCACGTCTTAGGCAAATTTCTTGTAAGTTGAGAGATTATGTTTTAGAATAGCAGATTGTGTTCTCTCTGTGGTGCTTACAGTGCTCATGCAATTTATAAGTTCTACTTTGAAGTGACCCTGTTCTTTCCTTTTTCCCTTCATTTCTCATGATGTTTCCTCACCTATGTTTTCATGTTTTCATTTGCTTCCTCTTTGTTCTTCCTTTGCCCTTCAAAGAGGGGCAGATTGTGTAATGTTGCTCCATGAGTCGCGTGGTCCCACGCGACTCATGATCATGTTGTTTACCTTTGTTCAGGCATTCTCAAGCGTGGCAGCTCGGTTGTAGAGGATTCCTAGCAGCGCCATTCTTCGGCGTTGGATTCTCCGCAGCTGGACGGCTCCGGTCGTGGGTGCATACTTTACCGAATAAACCTGCTAAATGAACCTACTTCCTCCTTGTTATTATTTAATATAATACTACACTCGTACTACTGAAACATTCAGTAGTACTACAATAGTACTACTAAAGTATGACAAAACGCTATTCACAAAATTATGAGGTCCTATTCACAAAACGCATTTTGTAGTACCTTTACTAGTACTGCAATAGTCCTACTAAAGTGTTTAGTAGTACTACTAACGTACTACAAAATGATATTCACAAGCCTATGTGACCTATTCACAAACTGTATTTTGTAGAACATTTAGACCCTGATTACGGGTACGGTGGTCTTGAGACCGCCGTACCGTCGGGCCGACAACCGCCTCCTCGGCGGTCCAACTGCCCGATTAGGAGAAAGGCAGTCAGACTGCCACAAGACCGCTGCAACCGCCAGGATCTTGGATCCCCTGGCGGCGGAGGTCAGGAAAGTGGTGGGCTATGGAGATAGTGAGGATGCTGGCCCCGCCGTGGCCATTACTACCTGCCTTTCTGCCGATCTTTTAATGGCAGGGACCCCGCCGTGAAAAGGTTGCCGGAAAGGCGGAGAAGGGGACACAAACAGGGCCCCTGAGCTTTTTAGCCCATTGGGCATTGTGGCAGGGGGCACATGTTGTGCCCCCTTATGCCTGCACTGTCGTACACGCACTGTGTGCCATGCACGACATGGTGAATGGCAACAGTGCGCGCACAACGGTGCAGGTGCAGCAGTGCGGCGGCATTGCCTTCAGGCACTCTCTGTGAGCCAAAGCATGCCACCGCCACAATACTGCCGCCAGCCCAGCGGTATGCTCCAAATGCGGCGGTCGGGATGCTGCCGGCTTAGCTACGTTCTCTCGATCACCGACGCTGCGGCATGGCGGTTCGACTGCCAAGGTCGTAATCAGGGCCTTACTATTACTGCAATAGTACTATGAAAGTAGTACAAAATGCTGTTCACAAACCTATAAGTGTAAATGTCCACTACCACCTCCCTATCTTTTCTTTGGGGAAATCCTCACACATGTAAGTTTACTACTTAGTAGTAAATGAAGGAGGGATAAAGAGGAGTGGTAGAAAAAGGGGTATACTTACTACTACTAAATGGCAGGGGATATAGCAAGAAGTAAGGAGGGATTTAGGAAGAGTTGGGGAGAGGGTTAGGGAAGTACACACACCCACCCACAAAAGAGTAAGCCTGTTGCTGTTCACAAAATGCACTTGTGAAGTTTCTACAGCTAAAATGGGACCCAAAACAGTAGTAAATTACACTAGCTCAGAGCTGGCGGAGTCCGGCACCACCCATGGCCAACCCCTTGTACTGCAACACCCTCCTGTAGAAAACAATGGAGGTAGAGACTTAAAATAAAAAACATATAAACATTTTTAAAAATACATGATCTAAAATAGTTAAAAATATAAATAAATAAAATTAAATTTTAAAAGAATAATAATAAAACATTCAAGAGGCTTTCCGACCGACATCCTTGGTTTAAACTCTGACTGCCTTGTTACAAAGAAGGCAGTCGGAGTTTAAACCGTCCGGTCATTCCGGCTGGCTTCCGACGGGCTCAAGGAGCCTGTCGGCCAGTCGGAGGCCATTCATAATCCCTTTAGAACGGCGTTTCCGCCATTGGGATTATGATGTCTGTTTCAGACAGGCTTTCCATGTCAGACTTTGCGACATGGAAAGCCTGTCGGAAAGCGACTCTAGGCCCCCATCCCTCAGCAGCCTCCAGTTGGAGGCCTGGAAATCCCTGCACCATCTGGAAGGCACCGTGAGGTGCCTGCCACGCGGTGCAGGGATTCACAGAAACTCCCACTTCTCTATGGGAGCTTGTGCTGCGGACAGTTTCCAACTGCAGCACAAGCTCCCACAGAGAAATGGGAGTTTGCGGTCGCATCGTAGTAGGTGGTGCGGAACCGCCGACCTATGGTCGGTTGGTTCTCACATCGAGATGGCATCCGCCCGACATTGTAATAGGCCCCTTTAATATTTAATTATAACATATTTTAACAACATTTTTTTAATTTATAGATTATAGTAACATTAATTGTTATTAAAATATAATTACATTACTTTCTATTATTTCTATGCATCATGTTTAATGATTACTAATGCATAAGATTTTTTTTAAACTTTTGGTGGCAATATATTTTTTCATTTAAATTTCAGAATCTTTTTATTTAATTTAATACGTTTGAATAAATTAAGGATTTCATAAATGAATTAAAGATTTAACCTCTGACTCAGATGTACACAATAAATGCGATCAAGAAAGTATTTCTTGAGCTCTTCCTTTTCTGTTTTTCATCCTTCTTTCAGAGGTCTGATTATCAATGAATCCACAAGACCAGGTCCATCATATCAGTTAGAAAGTTCTTTAATAACACCTCTTCATAGAGTTGTCATTGAGCTCTCCCACCCTAAAAAGCCACTCAAGCTAACTGGTTAAAATGAGTTATAAGAGCTTTATAAATCATAGTACCCATTGACTGTTTCTAAAGATCGAACCAACTCTTTCACAAAAGTATCAACATCAGGTGAATCAGCCATGAAGTTAAATGAAGTCAAAAAGAAACATAGGTAATCAGAGAAAGAAAACTGACAGTAACATGCAACAATGCCCAGGAAAGGGCACCACCAATTAAGTTACTTACTTATTCAATAAGCAATCTTGGAATAGTCTGTATCAAGGTGCACAGCACAAAATGCTAACTTGACCAAGAGACTATCCACAACTCTATTACCTTAAAACAATCCCTTTTGCAACTTGCAAACTCCATGAGCAGAGTAAAGTTGATCTATAATTGTACTTGCTACTAGAGAAGGTAGTTTCTAGTTTTTATGGTTTCCCGCTGAGTGTTCTGCTTCTGAACAGTCAAGAAAAACACTTGAGTCTTGATTAACAAAGTGCATTTTGTAGTAAGCAAAGTAGTGCTACAGCAGCACTACTTTCTACAAAATGCAATTCAAGTGGAAATCTCCACCGCCACATCTTCTATCTTTTCTATGGGAGATCCTCACTCGTGTAAGTAAAGAGGGGTTTAGTGAGGGTTAGGAAGAGGTTTAGGGAGGCACCTGCTCCCACCCACAAATGAGTTGCAATTCACAAACAACTCTTCTAAAGTCACTTGAGCACGATAAGGGACCCAAAACAGTGGTAAATTGCTACAGGTCAGAATTGGAGAAAGTTCAGCATGACCCATGCAACACCCTCCCATAGAAAAAATTGAGGTAGCGACCCCCTAGGAAATAATGACCTTGCCAGGTAGGTCGCTCCCCCACCACACAGCTCCGCCTGTGCTGTCCGCCCGCTGCTGCTGCTGGTAAGCTCGCCCCTCCGCTTGTGGCCTCGGTGCCCATATTTCTTTGCTTGTTTTCTCTCCATTTTGCCTTCTGTGCCCCTCGCTGCCCCATTGTACTGTGCCGGATTTCTTTGCTTGTTTTCTCTCCATTTTGCCTTATGTGCCCCTCGCTGCCCCATTGTACTGTGCCCGTATTTCTTTGCTTGTTTTCTCTCCATTTTGCCTTCTGTGCCCCTCGCTGCCTCTCTCCATTCCCGCCGCTGTGTCCCCTGCGGCCCCACCCCCCTGACTGCCCATTCACTGCTCCTCCCTCCCACCTCCCCATATATGGCAGCCGCTGTGCGGCCGCGCCAAAGGCGCGCCTAAGGCAAGCCCGTCTGCGCCCGTCCGCGACTGGACCGCGCCCAGCGCCAGAACCCCTGGACCGCACGCCCCCCGCTCCAGCCTCGAGGACCGCCGTCAATACGATGCCACCACACTCCACGCTCTCAACCCCGGACGGACGCACAACTGCTTCAAGGCCGCCCCGAAACGCACCCATGGTCCCTTCACCTGCCGGAACTGCAGCTACACCAGCCTCAGAGCCACCGAGGCGCCCGCCAAGAAGGACCTCAACCACCTCCGGTGCATCCTACTGAACACCCGCTCCGCACGCAAACACGCCGTCGAGCTCTGGGACCTGCTCGACACATCATCACCAGACGTCGCCTTCCTGAGAGAGACCTGGATGAACGACTCCTCCACCCCCGACATCGCCATAGCCATCCCAGATGGCTATAAGATCACCCGCAGAGACCGCATCAACGCAGTAGGAGGAGGAATCGCCATCGTCCACAAGAGCACCATCAGTGTCTCGACCAGCACCGACGACACTCTCAGCACCGGCGAACACATGCACTTCCAGATCCACACGGACCCCAACACCACCCTTAGAGGCACCCTTGTCTACAGACCCCCTGGGCCCCGACCCCAGTTCAGCGACTCCATCGCCGACTTCATCAGCACGCACGCCCTGACCTCTACCGACTACATCCTCCTCGGAGACCTGAACTTTCACCTGGAGAACAACAACGACAGCAACTCCACCACCCTGATCGACAGCCTCGCCAACCTCGGCCTGAGCCAGCTCGTCACAACACCGACCCACTGCGCCGGCCACACGCTTGACCCCATCTTCTCCTCAAGCTCCCACGTCTCCTTCAGCCACACCACGGAACTCCTATGGACCGACCACCGCTGCATCCATTTCACCTTCCAGAAACCCACCACACACTACTGCACCCAACAGATCCCACGCCGCTGCTGGAGCAAAGTCACCGAAGACCAACTCCGGGCAACCCTCGCTCTCAGCCCTCCCTCCGACCCATCCAACACCGACGACGCTGCCTGCAACCTCAGACGATGGATGGACGACTGTGCCAACACCCTCGCCCCGCTGAAAAAGCTCACCTACAGCGACACCACCAAAAGAGCCAGCTGGTTCACCTCGGAACTCCTAGCTTCCAAGCGTACCTGCCGGAAACTAGAGAAGAAATGGCACAGTGATAAGACACCGGACAGCCACACAGCCCACAAAGACGCCATCCGTAACCACCACCACCTCATCAGGTCCGCCAAGAGAATCTCCTTCAAAGACCGCCTCGACAACAACGCACACAACAGCAAGGAGCTTTTCAACATCATGAAGGAACTCTCCAATCCCAGCTCCAACACCAACGACATCCCGCCGTCGCAACCCCTGTGCGATTCCCTCGCCACCTTCTTTCACCGCAAGATCGCCGACATCCACGACAGCTTCAACACCCAGACAACCCCAACTAAGATCGATGCACCAGACCCGCCACACACCATCGACCACGACCCCCTGCCAGCCTGGGCCAGCGTGAACATCGAGGACACCATCAAGACCATGAGCACAATACACTCCGGCTCCCCGTCAGACCCTTTCCCGCACCACATCTTCAACAAAGCCAGCAGCTCCATCGCACCCCACCTGTGCAACATCATCAACCTCTCCTTCGAGACCGCGACCTTCCCAGAGAGCTGGAAACACGCAGAGATCAACGCCCTACTCAAAAAACCCAAGGCGGACCCGAGAGACCTCAAGAACTTCCGGCCCATCTCTCTGCTTCCGTTCCCAGCCAAGGTCATCGAGAAGATCGTCAACAAACAGCTAACCCGATACCTCGAAGAAAACAGCCTCCTGGACCCATCCCAATCAGGGTTCCGCAGCAACCACAGCACTGAGACTGCCCTCATCGCCGCCACCGACGACATCAGGATCCTGCTGGACAATGGTGAGACCGCAGCCCTCATCCTGCTGGACCTCTCCGCCGCCTTCGACACTGTCTGCCACCGCACTCTACGCGAACGCCTCCACGACGCAGGGATCCGAGACAAGGCCCTGGAATGGACCACCTCCTTCCTCGACGGCAGAACCCAGAGAGTCCGCCTCCCACCTTTCCGATCCGAAGCCTCCGAGATCATCTGCGGCGTACCCCAGGGATCGTCCCTCAGCCCAACACTGTTCAACATCTACATGGCCCCGCTCGCACGCATCGCCAGACAACACGACCTCAACATTATCTCCTATGCCGACGACACTCAACTGATCCTCTCCCTCACCAAGGACCCCCTCGCCGCCAAAGCCAATCTCCATGAAGGAATGAAGGCCGTCGCCGATTGGATGAAGATCAGCCGAATAAAGCTGAACACGGACAAAACGGAGGTCCTCATCCACGGCTCCAACCCCTCAGCCTGGGACGACTCCTGGTGGCCAACGATGCTGGGAGCAGCCCCGACACCCACCGACCACGCACGCAACCTGGGAGTCATCCTCGACTCAACGCTCTCCATGGCCAAGCAAGTCAACGCAGTCTCCTCCTCCTGCTTCAACACCCTCCGCATGCTTCGCAAGATCTACAGGTGGATCCCGACAGACACAAGAAGAACAGTCACCCAGGCCCTCGTCAGTAGCAGACTGGACTATGGGAACGCCCTCTACGCGGGAGCCCCGGCCAAGCTCATCAAGCGACTGCAACGCATACAAAACGCCTCCGCACGACTGATCCTCGACGTACCACGCCACAGCCACATCACCCCCACTTGAGGAACCTGCACTGGCTCCCCGTCGACAGGAGGATCACCTTCAAACTCCTCATCCACGCACACAAGGCACTCCACAAAACTGGCCCAGCCTACCTCAACAGACGACTCTTCTTCTACGTCCCCAACCGCCAGCTCCGCTCCGCCGACCTCTCCCTCGCCACCGTCCCTCGCATTCGAAGAACAACCACCGGCGGCAGATCCTTCTCACACCTCGCCGCCAAGACCTGGAACACCCTTCCACTAAGCCTACGACAGACCCAAGACCTGCTGACCTTCAGGAGGCTACTCAAGACCTGGCTGTTCGACCAGTAGCAGCATCCCCCCCCCTTCCCTCTCCCCAGCACCTTGAGACCCTCGCGGGTAAGTAGTGCGCTCTACAAATTCTGTGATTGATTGAATGTTAAATTTAATTTAATTATTTAGTATAGTTAAAAATATAAATACATATAATTTAATGTTAAAGATATATAAAAATAATATATAAAAATAAAACATTTTTTTTTTATTGAAGTATGAAATATTTTGACAACCGTTCAATTTATTAAGTAATGTAAGATTAATTTGATTAAATTATAATTAAACTACTTTTTACTAATTCTATACATCACTTTAATAATTATAAATGCATAATAAAAATATAATTTTTACTTTATGTGGGAATGTATTTTTTCATTTAAATTTCTGAAAAAATAATTGTGATTTAATTTAGTATATTTAAATTAATTAAAGATTTAATTCAAAATTAAGTTAATAGTGCTGTAGCATTTTTCTTTTGATCTAAATTTTAAATATGCACATAACATTGATTTACTATAAATGTTTAAATAAATAAATATAAATACATACATTTATATAAATAAATATTTAATATAAAATAATTCTTCCTATTTTTTCCAGTTTAATAAACATTTTTACTTTTCCCTAAAGGGAGCTCTCTGGCATCTGGGCATCACTTTTGCCTCTTCTCACACAGCTCACCCCAGGTTTCCTTTTTGTCACCTCCAAATTGGCTTTCAGGGGTTCTTTGGGGTTTCTTTCCCCATCCACTTCTTGAGTATTTGAGTGAGTGTTACTCTCCTTCACTGACATTTTTACAGAGATCTTAAGTCCTCTTAAACAAACCTTTGGAAAATTACCTCTGAAGCCATTTCTTAGCAATACTGTAGTGTCAACTTATAAAAGTAGGATAACGAAATATCACCAAAAATCAGTTGCGTAGAGATATTCCTGGAAAAATACTGACGGGCTAAAGTCTGATGCAGGACATTTGCACAATATGAGGTTTAATGACACCAATATTATAGACATTCAGCTTCATCTTGAGGCTAGGATTTAGTGGTAGTGAATATATGAAACTAAGACATGACTTTCCATAAACCTTCTGAGGAGGTGGGTTCTCTTTCCTTAGTATGCAATCCGAGAACACCTTTCTTTGACTCAAGAGTTAAAGGGAACAACGCTTGTTCCCCAACCGCAGCTGTACTCATTTTAGGTTGCCACCCAACATTTGAAAAAGGAAACGTTATCAGCTCGTTTGTCATCTGTTTTTCTTCATATCATGGTTTTCCAAAATAGTTCCAACACATTTTAAGGGGGGAAAATGCTTCTCAAAATTGTAGTACTGCAGCAGCACACCAGCAGTTCAGCTCTACATTGACTAATCTCTATTGCTAGCCAGCTTTTATAAATGCCTAGCCTGGATTTTCATAGTAGTTCATTTAATAAACCTCATTTATATTCTCTCTAGGCTTTTGTGTTAGTTGGGAAGAGTTTATCCTTCTTGCAGGATGCCCTCACTCTCACCACATCTTGCCCACTGTATCACCTGATTGATTTATCAAAGCACTTCCTCTACCTTCACCTCCATAGAAGGACGTGTGCACGAAAGTTATTAATCGTTTTGAGTGATGTGTAAAATGATAATATACCCTGTTTAACCCTAAAATGTTCTATTTTTTGTACTTTCCGTCACATCACATCTGGTTTACTCCCCATCTCAAAATGCTGTTATTTGGAAACTCAATCTACATTGTTTAAATAGCTCACACTAGTGACAGAAAAAAGATAGAGAGACAGCTGAAGAGAGAGAGATCGATCTGTGGGCACATTTACTACCCTTTCACACAACGCAGGGAAGCAACAGGGGTGTCTCCTCCGCTAAGGCGGAGGAGCGTCGCCCCACTGCTTTCAAATCAGTAAAAAAAGAAAATGATGATAACTTCGTTATTATAATTTTATTTTTGGTAGCTGCAGGGCTGGGTTAGGGTGGGCTGGGGGTCACAGGGGGCAGAGTGGTGGGCACACTCTAAGTGTGCATGACTGTTTGGCCGGCCGACTTGGGCTGGCCAAACAGTCATGCGCACTTTGCATGTTCCCCACCAGGCTGCATTACACAGCCTGGTGAGGAACATGCCCAGGCTCACATTCCCTGTCTGAATCACAACGCTGCATTGCAGCATTGTGATTGCCTTAGGGGAGGGAGCCTGTGTGTGCTTCCAGTTCCTGATTCCGTTCTGGGAAGTCGGCAGGGAAGCAAGGAGAGACTCAGCCGGCCGAGGCGGTAAGTGTTTTTTTTTTTAGTTTGTTTTTTTCACCCCCCACTCCCCCACACCCGCCACCCCCGTTCCTACACAAAGGTCACCTTACTGCACAAAGCATTTTAACGCCTTTGCTGCGATCGGAATTCCGCCCAGGTGCTGGACATTCCGATCGCGGGCGTGGTCGTGACGAGCTCAGCTCGTCATGCGCACACGCCCACCGTGAGGCATGACGAGCTGAGCTCGTCATGAGCAGGGAAGGGGTTAATATTCTTATGTGTTCTGCACAATGCAACACACGTGGAAAGAGAAAATAATGAGAAGAAATAAAGAAATAAAAATATTTCTCCTTGTTATGCCTCACTAGCGAAGGCGTAGCATTTTGACACATTCCTAGATTTACAAGCTTTGGTAAATCTGAGAATGCGCCAGAATCCATAGGTGGATGCATGGAATGCCCAGGCACTACCCATGGAAAGCCTACAAAGCTAGAAATTTACCGTAAAGCAGAGCAAGCAGCTGTGTTGCGTTACATTTCTTTACAAAGCCACGCAATGTCAGATTTATCAAGCCACATAAGGCCTCCTTGCGTGGCCCTGATGGCTTGATAAATCTGGAGTAATGCAAGGCAGCGCTTGTATTTCGTTACTTATCCTTTCCTTTCTACTAAAAATTTGGGAAAGACATAGATTTGTTCTGGGGGAAGGCTATGAGAACTGTGATGCTTCATTTCCTCTCTTCATGTTCTACCTGGCCCCTATCCACAGAGGGTGCCTTTTACAAAGTTAGTTAAGACATCACCTTTGGGGGTTCTCATACTTTTAGAGGCTAATTCTGGTGACGCCAAAAATTCATGTCTACCTCTTTCATCCAATCAGAACTCTTTTTGATTCATTATCCGAGAATTTTGTAAGGGTGTTTGGTAATCCATAACATATTTTTGTGCAGATTTCTCCAAGAAACTTGTCTCTGACTTAAGCCAATGGTAAGTTAATTCTCGTAGCCAGCGTGGCAGCAGCCTTGGACACCATTTTAGCTGAAATTATTCTAACCAGAACTGTAGCTGGCACATCTAACTTGCCATGTAATATAGATTTTGGTTTATCACTCTTGATTGTTTCAAATCCCATGGTTTCCCTGGCATTTAAAGTACGGTCCTTGCCTGCTTTAAAAAAAAGAGAACACCCAACAAATGTTTTAATTGAAATCAAATGGGCCTGTGGCTATTTTTAGTTAGGAAATATATAGTAAATAAAAATGTAATGGTACATTTATTTATTTATTTATAAAGTTTATAAAGCGCTCTGTCACCAACTGTTATCCTGTCACGAAGGAGGCCCCTGGAAAAGAACAGGTGTCAGGATTAGTACACCCAAGATTAATAGCCAGTCTGGGCTAGAAAATTACTTAGGAAATAGCCAGGTCTTCAGCACTTTCCTGAGCTGCAGCAGATCAGTTCAGGACCGTAGTAAATTCCAAAGCTTGTCTGCATTGACCATAAAGGTCTGGCCACCTTGCCTGGATTTCCTGAACTTGGTCACACATAACAGATTGGCTAACGCAGATCAAAGGGATCTACTAGGAGTGTACTTTCTCATCCTCTTACGCAGGGGAGCAGGGTCCATACCGTGAAGAGCTTTAAACGCAATGCAGAGTGATTTCAACAAAATTCTTTGCTTTAGCGGGGCTAATACAGATCCTTCAATGCCAAGGAAGCAGAAGCTCTCCTTGGTCTATTCAGGGCAAGTTTGGCTGCTGCCACCCGAACCCTCGACAAGCGTGTAATAAATACTCTGGTGCACTCAACAAGAGAGCATTACAGTACTCCAGATGACTAAGGATAACACTGCAGACTACCAAAACTCTGGTGGAATGGGGTAGTACCGGCAGGATCTTTCACAAGTATCTCAGGAGCGCAAAGCAAGTGCCTGCAACTTTATTCACGTGACTCTCCAGTCTGAGTTTGTCATCAAACGTGACTCCTAAATTCTGGACCGACTTGACAGGAACAATAGGCCCTTCAAAACGCCATAGCCCAAAAATTGGGAGGAAGTACACTTGGGACTGTCTGAGCTGAACAGCAAAGCAGCTCTTTCTTATCCCCATTAAACTTTAGGGCGTTTAGACTCAGCCACTGGATAAATTCCCTCATACAGTCATGAAAGGTGAACAGTTGCTGATTACTCGCCAACGAAAGAATAAGCTGAGTGTCATCGGCATAGTTGACCAAGGTCACCCACCGTATGAGATTTAATAAGTCTGATCAAGGGGTCCGTATAGATGTTGAACAAAATCGGGCTAATTGAAATGCCCTGTGGCACTCCCTGTTTGATCGCCCTAAACTGGGTGTGGAATGGAGAGAGAGCAACTGCTTGACATCTGTCCAACAGGTATGAACGGAACCAGTCGAAGACTGTTCCACCGACCCCAATGGCCGCTAACCGGGCTAAGAGTGTGGTGTGACAAACCGTATCGAAAGTCGCAGAGAGGTCCAATAGAATCATCCCAGCTGAATGCCCCTCATCGACTCGCATTCTTAACTCGTCCATGGCTACAATCAAGGCCGATTCGGTCCCATAAACAGACCTAAATCCAAATTGCTCCTCTTCCAGACAATTTATTATTTTCAAGATATTGAGCTAGTAGCTTACTAACTTGGTGTTCCAAAACTTTAACCGGGTAAGGAAGGAGAGAGATTGGTCTGTTGTTACTCAGATTAGATGGATTCAGAGGCAAATTTTTCAAAATAGAACTATTGCTTTTTTCCATACAGACGTCACTGTGCCTGATTGCAGAGATTGACTGCAGATTTGCCTGAGTGGGGGAAACAGTGCTTCTGCCTGTTCCTTCCAGAATTTAACTGGCAAAGCATCCAAAGGTGAGCCAGATGGAGTGGTCATGGCCAGAGCATGAAAACACTCTTCAGAGAGGGGTTCAAACATATCAAATTTGCATAAAGCTGACTCGGCCATCTGGCCTAGCATTAATGCATTTAGACTGTCCCTCTGAGCTTACAAGAGGACCTGTTCGAGGAATTGATGCCATCTAGGATTATGTTTATCTTTTCTTCAAAAAACACTGCTAGGTCATCACAAAGAGCTTGTGAAGGCACTATCACCTGACTTAGACAGACTGAGTTAGACATTTCTCTCATAATGTCAAACACCTTCTTAGTGCTGTTGGGGACTAATTAGCAAATATACAATTGCTAAACTTGGTACCATTTACTTAGCCTTTATGGATCTCGCTTGTGCTTTTGATAGCATGTTTAGTTAGAATCTATGGGGGTTGAAAGCAGCCTGGTGTCTTTTTTATGTGCCCTCCATTTAGACCTTAAACCTACTATTAGATTTGGGCCCTATGGTGAATGCACAGAGAGCATTGGCCTGGACGGAGGTGTCTGTCAGGGATGCGTTCTGGTGCCTATTTTATTTCTACTATATAATAATGCAGTCGATTCTACTCTGGTTAGTAAGGGCAGGGACATGCCAACAGTGAATGGCTGGCCTGTCCCTGTCCTTCTACATGCAGATGATGACGTTTAAATTTCGAGAACACCTAATGGTCTCCAATTACTTTTAGATGCTTATGTCAGTTTCATGGATGGCCTAGGTTTGGTCACGGACCTAGCTAAAACCTTTGTCATAGCATGTGGGCCCAAAAATGTGAAGTCTAGTTGTTTCGCACTACGGGGCACCCCAATAGTAAGAATATACAAATTCCCTTACTTGGGGTTAACATTCAGCTCTCGGGGGGACTTGGGCTCCTTGCATGAAACAGAGAAGGCTGAAGTTTTGTAATTCGGTCAGGTATTTATTCAGCCTGGCCTCCAAAACTGGGAAAAAGCCCTTGCCCCTCTTATTGAAATCTGCAAAAGAAAGTGCATACCCGTTTTAATGTATGGTTCAGGGTTGTGGGGTTACAAAGTCATAAAATGCCTGCAGGATGAGGAAAATAGAGTTTGCAGGCATATCCATTGCATTTCTCCTAGGTGACCAACAAATGCTGTCCATAAAGAACTTAGACTATCCTATGTGGAAGACTACATTAACTTGGCTCCTTTAATGTTGTGGCGCTCTATCCGGTGCAATCCCAAGGCCACTTTGAACAGAGAGATTATCATGGATTGTCTCCTGTGTGATAGGGATCACCATATCCCCTGGTTAAAGTATATTAAGAACATTTGTGCCAAGTTAGTAAGACCTACTATTTTCTTCAAGCCTGCCAATTTATATATGAGGGACACAAGTTAGGTTAAATCTTGTTTTAGAGAGCACAGTAGAGGGGAAAGAGAGCTGATGGAACTGAAGAAGCCTGCTAATAGAGAGTACCTGATGATTCAAACTGTACCAGGGATGGAGCCATATCTTGAGATTGTGCCTAGTGCTTGGGAATGGGTTTTATTGACAAGATTTAGGCTTGGTCAGATTAAGAGTCACCTCTCATTTTCCTTGGGCCAGTTTGACCATAAAACAATTCTTGCTTGCCCCTGTGATATGTATTCCCTACAAAAGGTGGTGCACTTTGTACTTTTTTGTCGTTTTTATTATAGTTTTACTAAAACGTTTTTAATTCCGCTTCTTAGAGCCACATTGGTGGCCAGACATATCCCAGCACTTTTATATTTGTAGATGCTCTCCACACCCGAGGTATGTGTAGGTTTTGTTACTTTTGTTACATTTGCTCTCTGGTGTAGGCAAATATTATTGTTTATTTTGAAAATCACATATTTTTTAATATATTTTATTTTTACTATCTTATATGGCCTGCTATTTATTACTCTGTATTTTTGTATGTGCGATGTTGTGTTTTAAGATAATTTTATTGGTGGCCCTGACCACTCCTGTAAACTTAGCTGATCGATACTTAAGGTTTTTGTTGGCAGGTAATTGTTGCATGTGTCTCTTGATTGCAGGTTGCCATTACCATTTTGCACATCGTATTGTAGCACGAAAATGTTGACTTGTATGGAATGCTTCCTATATTGTTAATGTTTTATATTGATGTTTTTATTGTACTTTTATGGTTTGTTCTAACCAAATAAAGTAGATGATGATGATGATACTACCAAAAGAAACAGTGGAAAGTGGTAAAATAAAACCCCAAAGAAAATAATGTTTAATCTAATACATTTTTCAAATAGTTAAATCTATATATACATATAAATATAATTTATTGTTAAAAGAATCTAGAAATAAAACATATTATTCAATAAAAAAGACAATTACCATCATTTTTTGAATTTATAAATTAAAGTAATATTATTATTTTAAAAAGATAATTAAACTACTTTTATTTAATTCTGTACATCACTTTTAATAAATAATAATGCATAACAAAACATTTTTTTTACTTTAGGTGGGAATTTATTTTTAATTTAAACTTCAGAAAAATATATTTAATTTAAATAAAGATGTAATTTAAAATTAAATGAATAGTGCTATAGCATTATTTACATTTTATTCTTCATTTAAAAACAATTTATAAGAATAATTTACATTATTAATAACATGAAAATATTTTTCCTAATTTACAATACACTACAATAACCTTTCACATTTTTCCCTATAATTTACCATAGAGAGATATTCACCCTGACTGTGGAGTCTCCTTATGTAATGTATAAGAAAAAGCAAAAGTATTTATTTAAACTAAAAAACTGTAAATATATTTTGACTAATTTATTATAAAGTTTAATATTTCTTTTTTTAAATCTTTCCTTGACGTTGCCATAAGGAGATATACATCTCAACTGTATAGTCTCCCTGTGATAATATGTAGGGGTGGAGACCCAGACACTGAGGTGAATTCTACATGTAGAAAGTCCATAAAAACTATGGGCCTGATTATGACCCTGGCGGTCCGGGAACCGCTGTCTCTGTTTGGCTGTCCGACCGCCCGCATACCTGGGGGTCTGACTGTCGGATTACAAATACGAGTGGGGAGACCTCTATTAGACTGCTGCCACCGCCAAAGATCTGAGTTCCCGCGGCGGCAGCAGTGGGGACAGTGGTGGTCAATGTTGGCGGTGCTGGCATGGGCACCGCAGTGGGAATTATGACCTGCCTTTCCACCGACCTTTAAATGGTGGGGACACCGCCATGAAAAGGTCAGTGGAAAGGCAGGTAAAAGGCAATAAAAAGGGCCCCAGGGAGAATAAGCCAATGCGGACTGTGGCTGGGGGCCATGTTGTGCCCCCCGATGCCTACACTGCCGGTGCATGCACTGTTTGCCATGCATGACATGGTTCATGGAAAGAGCGCGCCCGACTTGCAGGAGGTGCAGCAGTGTGGCCAGCATTAGCTTCAGACTCTCTCCTAGAGCCAAAGCGTGCCACCGCCGTGGCTGCGCCACCGACATACCACCAGCCCCGCGGTGATGTCTTAATGTGACAGTCGGGATGCTGCCTGCTTGGCGCGTGTTCCCAACCGCTGCTGCGGATGGCTGGCATTACTCCCTCCAAACTCATAATCAGGCCCTTTGTTAACAAGGAACTGCTGATTCGTTTTTCCTGAGTACTGCAATTTGGTGGATGGTAGGTGTGTGGGGTGGGACTGCAGTTTCTGTTGTTTAAGGTGAGGATGTTTCCATACATGACCTCCCATTTGTCTGTCGCTGATTACTGCTTCAGAAATGCTGAAGACATCCAGGTGCTGCGATCTCACACTTCATTGTGCCCATGCTGTATATACTCCTTTTTGGAGCCAGCCATATTGCTATCTTCTGTGAGAGGCATCACTTTACACAAAGGCTGTGTATTGAGTGTGGCCTGGGAAGGACACTGGAATGAGAACCAACAAGAAAAGAGGGTATGAGAAAAAATCTTAACTAAATGTAATATATCTCAAAAGCCAAACCAAACCCATTACTACTAGAAATGCTGCAATAAAGCTGAAATAAAGTTGCCAGGAAAATATGCTTGATTGATGTCAATTGATTAAGCCACAGCAGAGCAGAATAATGTTTTCACTTTTGCTTTGAGATTTTAGCTTCTGTGGCTTCATTTTAACATGGTTTTAAGGTCCTCCAAATTTATGAAACGGCTGCTTCACCTCCTATTTCCTCTTATAATGTATGTACAAACAGGCAATATAAATTTTGCCCCCTCCATGTAAAGACTGACAGCTTTGTGAAACCTCCAGCTGTCTATTCTAAAGGGAAAAAGACTTTGGTTCATTCCTTTGTCAGCATAAACCTTGCCTCTCTCTGTGAAGCAATAAAGGTACTCATTCATCACCTCACACGGCACAGTCCAGGTTAATTAAATCATCACTTACTGGTAAACTTCATTACCCCAAATCATGTCCTCCTCAACCGAGTCATTACTGTGTGAGGTGGCCCTATCCACGAGACGGGCAGATCACCACGTTAGTTGTTTTTCAGTGTCTATCCCCCTTATGACACACAAAAGGACTCCTCCCCCTTCCATCTCCTGCAAGTGACACGATATGATAGTGGAGGTGCAAACGTGAGGGAAAGGGGGATGACTGATACGAGGAGGACCTGGTTTGAGGTAATTAACTTTACAGGTAAGTAATGGTTTTATTATCCCGTCGTATATGCTCATCCTTGTCATTTAAGTGTGAGGAAGTCACAAGCACAGGTCAATCAAACACTTTGCACCAACAATATGATGTTATAATGATTTATTTCTGTTTTTACAACTGGTGAACCAAAACTGTCATTTATAGATTCACTGATTCTGAGTCTGTAATGTTTTACAAATGTATGAGGTGATGCCCACATGGCTGCCCTACAAATCTCCTGTAGGAAAACACCACCAGCTTCTGCCCATGAAGATGAAACTGGCCGTGAGGGGCGCCCCTGAACATTAGTTTGAGGAAGGGCCCCTGAACATTAGTTTGAGGAAGCTCCCCAACTGTTTTATAAGCTTGGGAAATTGCCTGGCGGACGCATCTGCTTAATGTGAAAGTGGAAAACTTTCTTTCCTTTATTTATATTGTGAAAAGAAATAAAGAATTGGAGATCCTAAAATCTTTACTATTATGTAGATAGCCTAAGAGGGCTCTTTGACACCCAGAGGAGAAAGAAATTCTGGATGTTATCATGACTGAATAACAGGGGGAATTATCTCCTGCTGCAAATGGAACTTGGAGCTCATGTTTGGAAATTTTGCATCTGGTTTTAAAACTAATCTGTTTGAAATTTACTGTAATAAGGGTATGAGATCACTAGTGCCCCATATTCAGCCAATCTCCAAGCAGATGTTATTGCAGTGAGCATTGATGTTTTTGAAGATAACCACATTAGCTTTGGATTCTCTAAAGGTTCAAAAGGATGCCCTTGTAACCCTCTTAAAACTATTTTTAAGTCCCATACTGGAACAGACCTGAATGGTTTTCTAAGGTTAAAATGCTTTAACAATCTTAAATCTAAAGGTTTTACCTCGGATGGGCTTCCAGATACATCCCTAAACACTCTTATCCCAGCCCACTGTGCCGTAAGTGTCGAGAGAGCCAGGGTTCCTCGAAAAGGGTCCCCCAAAACAGGATCTTGATTTTTGCCTAGAGATCACTTCCTGAATGAAGCCCATTGCTTCTTATATGAAGTAAGTGTAGATGGCTTTATTGATGCCTGTCTGTCTAAGGACACCTGTCTTGAACACCCCAAACATTCTAAACTTAGTCAATAGAGTTCCAGGCCTGAGATGTTGCATCTGGCTGAGAGGGAGTGCTAGGAACTAAAGAGGAGATGGGTTCACCAGAAAATGGAAAAAGAAATCACCCTTGGACAGGTTGAACAATAGAGAAAACTAGGAATACCTTTGCCAATATGGTGCCACTAGAATCACTATCAACTTCCCCTCCTGAATCGGGGTGAAGGCATCAATTTCCCATGCTTCCAGACAATCTTGGTGCATATTTACAAGGGAATTGTGCCACTGGAACGTCACTTTTACCGACGCTCTGGCGTTCCTATGTGTGCTGCAGAACGCAGCACACATAGAAGTAACAAATCGCCATTATTGATTATTTATGTGCAGGAAGGGACACCTTTCTGCACATAAACAATCATTCCCTGCAACGCAGGTACCCTTGCACTATGGCACAAGGGTGTCTGTATTGGTGCTAGGCAGCTATTTTTAGAGTCAGCGCTAGGGAAAACACAGGGGTGCACCGTATTGTTGTAAATATGGTGCATCCCTGGGTTTTAGAAAAAATGGCAGAGCGCACCACTGCAAAATTTGCCGCAGTGCCGCACTACGCCATTTCCTTCTATATATGCCCCTTAGTTTGGTGCAAAATATTGGCAGCATTGCATTGTTTGGGGGAGGCAAACAGATCTATCCATGGCTTCCTGTAGCAGATACAGATGTTATCGAACTGTGGACTGCTCAGATGGAACATGATCGAAGCGGGAAGATTGTGACTCAAACCATCCGCTTGGACATTCAACTCCTCTTGAATGTGGTCCGGCCTCAGTGCCACCAGATGCGCCTCCACCCAGGTACAGATGGGAAACACCAGAATATTTAGATGCATGTTCCTTGTCCTCCCTTGCCAATTCAAGCAGCAACTTCTTATCTGATTGCCTGTCCAGAAATTAGGTTTTTGCCTTATAATTGAAGGTGAAAAATACCAAATTACCTTTCAAACAGCCACAGCTACCTCCAATTGGATGAGTGGAACTTGTCCTCCTTGGTCCAGGGGCAGTTGCCCTCCAACTCGTCTGGGATTGCACCGTACCACACAGACTGTCAGCTGCACTGGACAAGGATACTGAGAAGGGACCCCTTTATTTAGATTATTTCTACCCAACCAGCAACTCAAATCCTGAGTAGGCCCAGGCGGAATTTTAATTTTGCGAGCAAAATTGGAGAATTTTGGCGACTCTGCATTACTATTGTAACACGGAGTTCCTGCCAAATTTCGCCAATCGCCCTGACTGGTAGATTTCCCATTCGATCAATGCAATGACAACTGGAACAATGAGAGGTTTCAGAATGCAAGGTGGCAAGAGCAAGCACAATTTGGCATTCCCTAGTGTGATTTTAAGTCCCTGGGAAGACTTCTGGCGAGATTTTACAAATGGGGTAGATAGCGATCAGAGGGTTGCTTCCAGAGTAGATTTTCTACTTGAGTAGCAGCAAAATCAACTAGAAATTAGCGTTGTGCTATTCGCACTGATTTTTCAGTGTGGAACGCACTACCAGCACTAATATTGGAGCCTGAGCAGCACGACAGCGATTTTCCACCCGTTGGCATAACTCCATAGAATCAGACAGAGTTTTTATGTAACTTCACAGAGTTAAATTTCACGAGTTCTGCCCAGGCCTAATCTTGTACAATCTGGGGAGTTATTGGAATGCGGACTTCGTAATTGTTTGATGAAGGAGCCCAGTGTTTCATGAGATTGTTCACTTCTGGCTTGGGATGAATTCAGGACAAGGGAACAACAGCCATCGTGGATGATATCAGACTTTGGATTTTCAGTCAGTGCCTGGACGACAACTGAGTTTGGAACAGAAGAGTTTTGAGACTAGTCTGAAGGGACTCAATCCTCTTCTGTGGCAGTAAGAGATTACCTATTTTAGTATTAAATATCGCTCCTATGAATGGGCCCTGAGATAGAATTAGTTGAGACTTCTGGATATTCAGAATGCAACCCAACTGATGCACGAGCTTGGTAATTCTCTTCACTGCCTCTTGTGTCTTAGAAAAGGAGGAAGCACCTACTATTCAATCGTCATGATAAGGAAATATGGACACTCCTCTGAACTGAAAGACTACCACCACTGGTACCAATAGCCTTCTGAATATTCTCTGTGATCTTGAGAGACCAGAGGGAAAGGCCTGGAACTGATATTGCATGCCTTTCACCACAAATTTCAGGTACGGTTGACTTTCTGGATGAATCAGCACATGAAAAACCGTATCCTGTAGGTTCAGAGTTGCTAAGAAATCGGCACTGTGGATAAAGGGAATTATTGTGCGAAAAGATATCACACGGAAGGCATCTACCAGGAAAATGTTTTTCAGTGTCTTTAAATCTAAAACTGGACGATTAGAGTCATCTGTTATAGGCCCCAGAAATAGGATTGAGTAAAATCCTTCTACTTTCTGATGTGAAGGGACCAAATTTATCACCTTTTTTAACAGCAATTTTAGGATCCCTGATAACATTGCCTCTACTTTTTACTTTGTTTCTTGATAATTGACTAGGCCTGTGTTTGTAAGGAATTCAGTATCTCTTTTGAATTATAGACAGCATCCACCAGTCTGTCACATAATAAGTCCAATGTGGGATGAAATACTTCAGTCTCACCTCTAAATCCATATAGTCATTTCTGACCTGGGCCATGATTGGGCTGGTTTTGCAGTTGGGACTTGTCTGCAAATGCGGACCCCTCAAAAGGCTCGGCCACAAAAGAGATACTTGCTATGTTGCTGTTCTTGCAGCTCTTATTTTTGAAGATAGGATTTTTTCCTGCTGAGAACTTAAATGGTTTCAAGATCTTTTTCTCTTCTGCTAATCTTTGTACCATTTCATTCAGTTCCTCCCCATACAACTTGGGACCTATAAACAGCAAAGTCTGTACCAATGATCTCTGATTTGCATCCAGCTTCCATATCTTCATCTAAAAGATTCTCTGATCCGCAACAGATGCTTCCAGCCAAGGAAGTAGCTCCCAAAAGGCCATCAAAAGTCACATTGGATAACAATTGTGACAGTAACTGCATCTGGGCTAGCAGTGTAGTTGAATCACCATTTTTCCTGTAAACATTCGTGCGGCTTCTGAAAGTGGCATACACAGCGTACGCATTGGCTCTTTACCAAAATCCGATGCTACATTTAATCTCTCCAGAGTGGATTCAACCTTCCTGTTCACCAACTCAGGAAGTGTAGGCTCTTCTGATGAAAGAGAGAAAGTTAAGGCTGTGGACGACAATATCGTATTGAGTTTTGGGGTCTGCAATCATTTTTCATAAAAATGTTCGATGAACTATCTCTTACTTAGTAATCGAGAAATGTTTAGTTTGTCAACATTCTTCCATTCATTAAAATTATGTTTTTAATGACATCATGCAGTGGTAGATCATCTGCTGCAGTACCACTGCATTGCGCATAATAGCTCTCTTCATCTTGAGGCTTTTGCTCATTGCAAAATACTTCATGGATATGAGCCAGCAAATATAGAAAACTTTTCCCTTGGACATATTTCCCTCCTGCCTCTTTGTTTCATAGCCTGGGGCTCATTCATAGCAGTGTCCACTGCCTCTTTTATTATCTGCTGGAGGTCAGCTCTTGAGATCTGGAGGATCTCCTCATCCTGCCCCTCCAAATTATCTTGCTTTTGCAATCTCTTGCCCTCCATATTGTAGCCACTGAGTTGCGCCACATCATCAACTTTCTTATTTATACCTGTCACCAGATGACCAAATTTAATCCCACATGAGAACTGGAAGCCTGAAACCAGCCTGCAGCTTTCCTGATGGGATGTGCGCTTGTGCACACTCCATTGGGCTCAGGATACCATCAGGATAGCTCCCGGCCTGCCCGCCTGCTGCTCCAACCTCGCAAGCGAGCAGGATTAGAACTGTTCGCCTAGTGTAATGGTAAGACAAAATATTAAACAAATATTTGAAAATATTAGCATGGCTCCTACATTATTGGAAGACAGGAAACAAACAGGAGGTGTGAGGAGGATAGATCACTCTTGTGCGTCATAAGGGGCACAGATACTGAAAAAGGACTAGCGTGGTGATCTGCCTGCCTGGGTAGCAGAGTTGCCTCATACAGTAATGACTGAGACCAAGAGGATATATGAGGATGTAATGTTTAGGTCCAGACGAGCTATCAACCAATTAGAAGCAAAAACAATACATGAATGAGGCTCTAACCTCCAGCCTCTTCGAGGTTTACTGCAAAATTCTCCAAAACACGTGTCAAATACAGCTCACCATCAAGTGCGAATGGTGACACCATAAGGCGGCAGTGTCTGCTTATGGCAGTATGCATGGTGTTTACATAAGAAACACAAAAAATAGCAAACAAAAATATTAACATAAAAGTGAGCATTTACTGGTAAAATTAATACTTAACAATATAAAAAGCACCATCCAATTGAAATATGCTTAGTAAAAAATGCTCATTAAAAAGTGTATTGCATTGGTTGCGTTCTTTGGTAGGGATGCAGTTGTCTGATAGAATATTGATGCTAAAAATATCGTGTGGACAGAATATCATGTCAAAAATACCGAGTAGGTAAGAGCAAATGAGTAAGTATAGATTTTTTATTCTTAGCTACACATTTACGTACCTTGAAAAAAAAAAAATATATATATATATCGTCAAGGTACATATATGTGGAGTTAAGTATAGTAAAACTTTGCTTAGCCATAGAAATTTATCTTCACAATATTTTGTCCTCGACATTCTTGATATTTTGTCTCCACATGCTATTTTTGACATGATATTTTGTCCACACACCAGGGATGCACAGTGCAACATTACATAGGTGACGCTCTTCCTCCATGGATACTCATTTAGACAGTCGTACCAATCTTTTTAAAAAAGCCATAACCAATTTGCATCTTTATCTCTGCAAAATCATCTGTCTTCCCATCTGAGAATGCCAAATGCCAATTTAGACTTAAATGAATAAAACTCCAGGTGAATCTGCAACACCCTTCAAAAAAGGTTACCTCTGTTGACCATAAGGAGACAACCATGTAAAACACCTGTATATGGCCCTCATTGGACAACCAGCAGGTGAAGAGGCACAACAGTGTGCCACACTTGTCCAGACAAATGCATATCACTGGAACCAGAAGCCAGAGCCACCACCTCTTCCCAGCTGTGAGTGGCCCTCCTTGCCCTACCTTGATGCTGTCCAGTAGCTTACACATCATGTTTGTCAGTCATCTTGGCCATCTCTTTGGCCAAGAAGGTGGAGTGCATTGGCTCAGTGACAGGTGCGGTTCTAGGGCTCCTTGCCATTACTCCATATCTGAGGTGAGCGGTGCTCCTCTGCTAGCACTTTGCCTGCAGGAGACAGTCTACGAGTGAGCTTATTGTTAGTTACCGCTGCTGGTCTTTCAATCCAACTTTAGCTTGCATGTCATATAGTTTGTTCCCTCAGGGATTAGTTAAACCATGTGGCACTTATGCTTCACAATAATGCTTGTGTCATTATTGGCACATGCAGCATAAATGTTTGAAGTGTAATCTTTAGATGATTCACTGGTCAGACCTTGGTAAGCAGTGTGTGTATGGTATCAGTGTCTAACATAGCTAGGAGACAATATACAATAAAGTAAGCATGAATCACAAGTAATTTATTCTAAAGTGCTTAACCATTCATTCAGTTGGAGCACATATATATTCAGGGCCAGCCTGTTGACGCCTGGTGCGACAATCTTTTTTTGCAGCCCTCTTGACCTCCTTCTCCACGGATTCCCTCACTGCCACCCTCCAAGGGTGCCTTTCACCTCTCCATAGCCCCTCTCATATGCATTTCATTTGTTTTCTAGTGCTACTCATATCAGTGTAGGGTGTCATAGCACTTTACACCACACATGCATTATATAGAGACAATGGATCATATTTGTGTAAATCATTGCATAGGAAATGTAACATAAAACAATGAGGATTACAAGGTGGAGGAATCACTTCTTCCATACTAGTAGCAAGTATATTTCAAGAGGGCTTAGTCTTGAGAAGCACAATCTCAGGATTGAACGCGTACCACAGTGGTTGGGTTGGCTTTACTAATTTACTAAACCATAACAAACAATTGTATCTCGGCACTCTGATATTTGACTAAAACAATTTGCAGTTTGGTCATCAGGTTTAGCTAAATGGCCAGTGCTAAAAATCCTAAAAACAATTGCTTAATCGATATAATATATCAAAGATAGAAAAACATTTCAAAATAGATCAAAACGAGAACAAAAGAGAACATCAAAAAATGAATATTATTCTTGTGCAATTTAATATTATTGAATCAAATATTTCTTCATAACAGTTTGATTGAACACTACAGGCAAGAGCAATATTATCAAGCCAAATTGGAGGTCCTAGTCCTAGGGCCTTCCAAGTAGTGGTGGCTGACGAACAGCCGATGACAGCCGACACGTGTTTCGTTACAGATGCGTAACTTTTTCAAGGCTTGCTCTCTTATTATTGTTAGGGATGTTGTAACGAGAAAAGATTTCCGTGTTATCGTTAGCGCAATCTTTGATTTTATAAAATCAATTCTGAATCTCGTGTGTCGTATTTTCCCCTTACGGGTGACGTAGTATGAAGAAAGTGACTGTTCACAGATCCATCATGAGTGGACCTGGCACGAAAAGTTAGAAGAGGTTGCCCTGTTCGAATTCCCAGCCTGTCTGTGGGTTATTCTTAAATATTATATACCGTGGACCCTCATTTAGTGCAAGGACTAATATGCAAGAGGTGCTTGTTTCACGTGGCAACTAAGGGCTTCGATGGGTCCTTTTTTAAAATACCGATCTGGTCCAAGGTACGGGGCGATCCTGTCGTGTGTTTGGATCAGTGTAGGGTGTCATAGCACTTTACACCACACACACATTATATAGAGACAATGGATCATATTTGTGTAAATCATTGCATAGGAAATGTAACATAAAACAATGAGGATTACAAGGTGGAGGAATCACTTCTTCCATACTAGTAGCAAGTATATTTCAAGAGGGCTTAGTCTTGAGAAGCACAATCTCAGGATTGAACGCGTACCACAGTGGTTGGGTTGGCTTTACTAATTTACTAAACCACATTAACCCTTTTTAGCAACATTAGAATAATGAAAGACTGGGGGAAAAATTACGTTCTAACCTATACCATGTAGTTTGGATACAGCTCTTTGATGACAGTTCATAGCTCACTGTGCTTTATTAGGATTTGAACTTATGAACTGTAAGTGACAAAAAGGATCTCTGTGAAAATGCAGTAACCCACTGAGCTAACCATATAAAATACAGTTCTGTAAACTACATGGTACATGTTGTTTGCAGAAGGCGTATTAACCATCTTGCTACTTTTTGATGAATTAAAACTGCCACTAAAGTGAACTCCGACCTCTCCAGCAGTAAACATTAAGCACCCAAGTTATCTTGGCATTTTTATTGTTCCCTGAAAACTGCTGGACACACAAGGAACTAAGCAGCAGGTGGTTTTAAACTCATAAGTTATTTCTGAACACAGCACCCTCCTGTGCAACGCTAGGTGAAGCTGCACCTGTCGCACGTCCCTAAAGCCAGCCCTGTATATATTACAAAAACATAGAAAACATCTTAAAGTGCATAATGTGATACACAATCCTATTAACAATGGTTAGGGTGCAAGCACCTAATTCAGGGGTCCATTTTGCATCCTAAGGTACTTCACTAGGGAAAACAAGATAACAGGCCATGATTATGCTATAAAAGACACTGATACCATACCCACACTGCTTACCAAGGTCTGACAAGTGAATCATCTAAACTTTACCTTGCAAACATTTATGTTACATGTGCAAATAATGGCGCAAGTATTACTGTGAAGCATAAGTGCCACATAGTCTAATTAATCCCTTAGGGAACCAGCTATGTGACATATATGTATTTGAATCCAGGTTATAGAGGGTCATTCACACTTTCGCTTATAATCTTTGACCATTAGATAGCAGTCATCACTTAATCATTTGCTTGATTACACAACAACCGCACACAATAAAGGTTCAGTAAAGCCCAAACACAGGAGGTCATTATGATGACGCCGGACAAAGTCCGCCCGCCACCGTAACGGAATGCGGGACCGTCCGCAAGGGGTGCGGCAGTCCCGCACCTGACATTAGGATGCCACCGTGGCGGTGGGACACCCTATTCCCAGCATTGTGGCGGGCGGTGCTCACTGCACCGCCCGCCACAATGCTCTGAATGCACGTCGTGCATTTGCATGCACAATGTGACAGGCACCGTGCGGTGCCTGCCACCTTGTGCATACAAATGCAGGGGGGTACCACAGGTACCCCCCATGTGCACCCCCCCAACATCCTGGGGGCCCGCTACGGGCCCCCAACAGCGAGACCGTATGCCTTTCCATGGCGGCAACGCCGCCATGGAAAGGCTGATCTCCGCTGGCATTGTAATATGGATGGCGGTGTCTTGCAGACACCGCCACCATATTAACTTTGTTTTCCGCCGGTCGACAAGTCGACCGGCGGAAAAGCGGCGGACGGGCTTTCCGTCCGCCGCGGACCCCCCAGCCATCATAATATGGCGGGGGGTCTTTGCTGTGTGGATGGCGGGCGGATCGCCCCTGCCGGGCCGGCGGTGACTACCGCCGGCCCGGCGGGGGTGATCCGCCCGCCATCGTAATGATCCCCACAGTGTGGGGAATGAAGAGATACAACTTGGTTTGCCTTGAGAGTTTGTGAAGGCCACCAGACCCCTGACTTTGCGGTCAGTCACAAACTCCTCTCTGATCCTTCCCCACTCTGGAAACTATATGCTTCAGGCGTGGCTCCTCCGTAATGGCGAAGGAGCGCCGCCCCACTGCTCACAGTCAGCATATGAAAAAATAAAGTGATGTTAAAAAAAATTATCATTTCATTTATTACTGACTGACTGAGCCGATGGAGTCTAGGGTGGGCGGGGCCCGCCCATGGCAGGGAGGAGGAGTGGTGGGCACTGTAAGTGCGCATGTCGGTTTGGCCGACTGTCTTAGGACAGCCAAACCGACATGCACACTTATATTTCTCCAACCCAGCTGTATTGCACAGCCGGGTGGAGAAAAGGCACAGACTCCCTCTGCCTGAGGAGCGTCGACCAGCCCACTCAGGCCAATCACAGCGCTTCTCTAGTTATAGCATGAGAACAGAATCTGGATTGGGTGGGGAGCCTGTGCTGTGTGGCCCATGGACTGCCGGGAGGAAAGGAGCACCGAGGCAGCCGGCAGCAGCAGGTAAGTCTTTTTTTAAACGTTTTATTATTTGCCTAACCCACCTACCCCTGCACCGCCCACCACTTTAGATTGGCGCCAACCACCACTGATTTTCTCTGGAATGGTCTATAGTAAATACCTTTCTGAGATGGGAAGCGGAGCGGTACACCTCCAAGTTTCATGGGTGTTTAGAGAAAAGGGATTTTCCAAGGTGAACAATATTTTCCCATAGAAAAAAATAACGGAATAAATAGAAAGAATGGTTAATTGCAGAAGGGGGCTTCCACATCTCAGGATAAAATGTTACTGTGTGTACAATTCCACATTTGGGAATTAGCAGCGTTCAAAAATGTCACAAGATGTTGCCAGTAGATTGTCGAAAAACCTATGATGCGTGCAGCCTTTTATGCGTGCTATGGGGAATCTCTATGAATAGCAAAAGCAATACACTTTTATCTGATTCGAGTAATATTGGTTGAAATGCAGTTTTACCACTAATTTTTGTGAATCAAGCCATGATGTTTCAAACAATATGTTATGGAATGTATCTGGTTAAGAAAACCACTAAGCGTAACATATAGCCAGCGAGGCATAGAAATATATCCTGAGTACCTCACATGTTGTCATAAATATACCAACACTCCCAGCTTCACTCCATTGAGACCAGTTTTCCGTCCAAAGTTTCTGTTTATTTTTTTAACTTTAACCATATGTCACTTAATAGAATCAGTCCTAGCTCAAGTTTGTAAGCAATTTTCGCAAGTAGCAGGGAGACTTCAAACCTCAGAGCCATCAAAATCTAGCACAATGTAAAGGTCCGTTTTCAATCAGTTTTATTGTACTGCCATGCATCCTGGAGGCAAAAAAAAATCAATGCACGTGCATAGCTTAACTTTACACATCCATCAACAGAACAATTTTAATTTAGCTAAAAACGACAATGCAGCAACATTTAACTATGTAGGTGGCCTGACATTCGCATCAGAGTGTACCAGCTTGAAATATCTTTCTTCATTTGTTGCAAATCTATTAAAAATCATTGGGAGGAGACCCAGCCACAAGAGGAACAATGCCATCCCGAGTATGTGGCAGTGGGAGATTGGTAGCCTGCAAACAGCGGGAGACTTGTGAAAATGAGCGACACGCTGGGGTGGAATCTAGGACCCAGGAAGTGGCGAAGCTGGGGGGGGTCTGCCCCGGGCGGCACTTTTCTGGGGGCAGCGGCACTTCACGTGAGGTGAGCAATTTCTGCGAGCGCAAGGTAAGTGGTTTTCTTTTAATTTTATTTTCCCTTGTCGTCGCCTGTCAGCTCCCCCCCGCTCCCCGCTCTTACCTGCACCGGCCGTCATTGGGCGGCAAACTCAGGGACCGCCCCGGGTGGCAAAAGCTCTAGCTACGCCACTGGACCCAGGAAGTGGGCCCAGCAGCCTGATGATACAATTTACACTAATGCAAATGACAGAGGCCTCCAGGAACGGGAACAGGTTTTGACTCTGGCATGCACCGACATAAGCAGCCATTGTGCACTGGAATTTCTCGCTATGAAATGACTTGTATAAGTAATCATTTTACAGTTTTTACAAAGAGCATTGGCAAAGCCAATAGGTCTTGCCTTTTGGCTTTGCCAATGCAGACCTATTGGCTCAACCAGTGCTTTTTGCCAATGCTGTTTGGAGGCCACACGTAATGACATAGATGCAAGCATGCATCTTCATACAAGCATGAGCACATGGCATGAAGCAGATGCCGTTTCTTTTAATAGCCCTTTCCAAGATGGTGAATGCCACTCTTGGAGGGGTAAATAAAAAAATAACTAGGTAAATTTGCATATAAGCATGTTTCCAAAAAAGGAGTGAGAGCAGCAAATTGCAGCTGTTGAGCCGCCTAAAACATATATATACACACACACACATAAATATATATATGTATATAAATATATATATATAATTTTTTTTAAAGAGATAAAAGGGAAGGGTGGGGAGAAACAGTGGAGTAGGTGGGGAAAAAAATAATTGCGGCATTGTGTTGTGATTAATGAGGAACAAGGTGGGGAGGAGATAGTGTGGCTTAATTGAACGAAAAATTACAAAAAATCCGAGCATGACAGGAAGGGGATAAGAGGGTAGGAATCGACTAGCTTGGTAGGAGGGCAACATGGAGAGCACTGGGACAGGGATGTGAGGGGGAAGCAGAACACGAGTAAGAGACCAAGAAAACACGTACATTTACATGGACCACTAAAGGCAAAATAAAAAAGTAGTTCCCTGAATATGGAAGAATGGAAGTTTTCCAATCAAAAGGACGGTGATTTCTACTGGAGGTTTGTGGCATTTAATAGATTTGTAAATGATTGTTGTAACTCATTCCCAATATAAATGTGACTCATCGTATCACTGTTAAAAAGAAAAATGTCATAGCCAAGCCTGTTCTGATTCAAATGCGTGATCTGCAGGTATCGATCTTACCTGCATTTGCCGAGCTAACAGAGATGTCTTTGCACAGTCAACTCTGGACTGCTGTACTGCAAAAGGTCACCTGTGAATAAGGGTCACCATGTATAAAATACTTATATTTTTTTCAGAAAATCTTTCTCTCGCTTGGCAAAAACTGTTAATCAACATAATTCAAGTAAATTCCCAAACCTAAAAATACAATTTGCAGCTCTTCACTGCACCCAAAGTCAAATGAGATGGTAAAGCAGAAACGTGTGTACTTTAGTTTTCCAAATTTCCCACAATTTCTACCCACTGCAGTGAGCAGCCCACCACATATCATACATACCACATCTGTTATACGAATACTGCCCTCATTCGCAAACTGCACTTTTTACTACTTTTTGGTTTTCACAGAGCCTGCTTAACAAGGGTAACTTCCACTTTTGAGTAATTGTACACTTTTGAGTAAGTTTACTACTTTTCGGCATTCACAAGCTGCACATTTTTTCAGTAAGTCCAGAACTACACATGGACAACCACTGGTACTGCAACACCCTCTCATACAAAATAATGGTGGTAGGGACTTACTATAAAAGTGTAATTTACTACAAAAGTGCAGTTTGTGAATACTGAAAAGCAGTCGTGGCCGGCATGACTCGTGGGTGGGGGTGAGGGGGTCGTGCGGGGGGGGGTTAATTTAATAATAATAAAAATTAAACTTACCCTCCCGCCGGCCGGGTCCCGCGTCGTCTCTGCTCCTCTCCTGCTCTTCTGCCTTTGGCAGGAACAGGAAGCAGGCAGCCAGGCTCCCAGTCCCACCCCTAAGCCAATCACAACGCTGCAAGCAGCGTTGTGATTGGTTGGGATGGCGCCCAGCCAGGGGCTATTGGCCCGGCCATGTTCTCCATGTAGGCTGCATTGCAGCCTGCATGGAGAAGGGCAGAGTGCGCATGACTGGTTTGGTTGGCAGGGCTGACCAAACCAGTCATGTGCACTCAGGAGTGGGCACACCAATCCTCCATTGCCTAGCTCTGCTCGAAGAGCCGCCTCGGTCATCCTCCCGCCCGCCCGCAAGCAAACCCTTCTGCTTTCTCACAGTGTGAGAAGCAGAAACATAAAATGGTAGTTATTACCATTTTATGTTTCTGCTTCTCGTACTGCGAGAAAGCAGTGGGGCGATGCTCCTCCGCCCTAGTGGAGGAGCCGCCCCTGCTGAAAAGTAGCAAACTTACTCAAAAGTATAATTTACTACAAAAGTACAGTTTGTGAACACCACTTTGTATTATGTTTTGTAGAACTACTGTAGGGCTACAAAAAGTACTACAAAGTGCAGTTTGTGAATCATGCCCCCAACTGCACTTTTGTAGTAACTTACACTTTGTATACAATACTTACATAAAAAGATAGGACTATCCTATCTTTTTACATGCGGAGACTCTGCAGTGGTAAAGATGCTACTAGTAAAATACTTCTACGAATTGCAAACAATTGTAAACTTATACAAAGTATAAATTTACCATTGTAAGTCTGGCTCCCATGTCTTTACCATGCAAAGCCTTTACTACACCGCCTTTACCATGCATGCTTTTACCACCCAGATTCCTCTACCATGCATGTCTTGCAAGTCTATATGGTAAGTGTATGCATGTGTGTGTGTGTTTAACCCAATGGGTTAAATAAATATCACTGAAGATTTACCTTCTGTGCGTGGTGCTGTGATCCTTCGCCGATTCCCTTGCTGAAGTCGTGTTTGGGAACGGAGGTTGGAGGAGTTTGGAGACATATATATATATATATATATGTATATATGAGAGGATGTTGTCTAATGGCTAGGGCAGTCGATCTCAAATCTGGGGAACCGGGTTCGAATATCGGGAATGACGCTCAACATCCTGTGATTCTGGGCAAATCACTTAATCTCCCTGTGCCTAACAGAAATGGATGTGTCCTTGTGTAATGCAACTGGTGCTCATGTAAAGCGCTCTGATACCTGATACCTTCGAGTCAAGTTCGCGCTATATAAAACTACGAAAAAAAAAGATATATACACACACATATATATGGGTTTTACTTACTTTAAATATAAATACCATATATGGTAAAGACATGCATGGTAAAGGCATGCGTGGTAAAGGCTGTGTTGTAAAGGCATATGTGATAAAGGCATGGTTGGTAATGTTATACAACCACATATGCAGACTGTGGTATCGAAAATCTTTACTTACCTTTGGATATTTCTATTTCAATATTTTGTCATCGATATTTCCATAGCGTGATAGTCTGTCTTTGATATTCAGGAGACACACTCAGTACAATTGATTGTGATGACTGTTGCTCCTGGTTGTTCCATGTCAATATGTAGAATGAGTCTGGTGTTCTCAGCCTTGTTCTCTGTGAGTTTGATCTCTGACTGACCTCTGTGATATAAGCCAAACCACTGTTGGTTCTTGTGGGACTGCATTGTGCACAAGCTTGTATATGCAACCGTAATAACTAAATGGGCACAACATTTTGAGTGCAGCTTGAGAGTCACTTAATAAGATCTTAATGGCTGCTTTGTAAGTGCATGATTTATTGATAGACATTTGTTGAACTAGGAGCATAATCTTCCTGAAGTACACATTAATCTGTTGGCCATGAAGACTACCAAGCATGCTTCTACTTCGATTTCGATTGTTACATTTAGTGAAGAATTAGAAGGTTGGGACTAGCAGGATAAAGTCAATTAGCGTTTGATGAGGAAATCTCATCAGAGGTGTAGAAACAGTACTATTATAAGGCAACCAGCAGCTGGCATGCCATGCAGAAGATTCAGGCATCCAACATCCTTTCAACATCATCAATAGTCCCAAGTGAACCAGCTCTGCTCAACTCAAAATCATTTGACTTTTGGAGTGATCCAGAAGCTCTTTGGCCATATTAATATGCATATTTGTAAAATACACATTCACTCTGATGGGCATTTTGGGTGGCGAATAACGTATGTTCGTTGTTGCCCAACTTGATGACACTGATTTTATTGATTTTGGAAGCATGAAAGGCTCACTGGTCCAAACTTGTGAAAGTAAGGACAAACAAAGATTCCTGCAGGGGATGCATTAGGGCATTAAGCCTTCAGACTCAGCCTGATGAACTTGCCCCCTCTTTGCTAAGTACATTGCTGGTGTTGGTAGTTAAAATTATGTTCAGCCCTGTTAAGCACTGTAAAAGATAACAGAAACCTACTGGGCAGTGTAGCATTGTTTTGTTCTAGAGGTAAGCCATGCGTGGGAGAGCGTACCCTAGCAGGTTAGTTGGTTAAGCCCACTGTGGGAGAACATACCTCTAAGCTCTTGAGGCTAAGGTAGGCACCCATTGAGAAGTACATCTTCAAAGAAATGCAGACTCCAACCACAGATAAAATAGTATGTCTATCAAGCCTATGGAAGGAAGATGACCATGACAGGTGACAAGTGTTCTGGTATTCGTTCTGCTATGAAAATAATGGAAATAGATATTATCTCTGCTCACGTTTGGTATGATAGTTTTTCTCCTGTGTCCAGAGAAGAAGAAGGACGGACCTCTCTGATATCCAATCCGCCTTCTTCCACAGACATAACAAAAATGGTTAAGTATACAGCAGCACACTTAACACTAAGGATGCCTGCATTCTCAGAGTACCTCTAAAGTAATAGTTTCCATAAATGCTGAAACTTGCCAAGTTGGTCTATCTCTCCCAGAAAACTGGAATCCGCTCATCCAGGGAGAGTCTTTCTTTAAAGACCTGTTGTCTTTATCCGTTAGACTGATTGTTGCGAAGGCGTCATTCATTGATTTAACTGTCTTTTTATTAACACAAGAATCAGAAATAAGAGTCTGGATGAATGAACCTGAACGTCAATATGCTAGGGTTAGAGCGCGGAAGCATGTCAACTAAACAGAGATGCAGGGTCTAATACCAAACTCTCCTAATCTTTAGGTGGCGCCCAAAAAGACCTAATTTAGCCTACTCACGCACAGTTTTTTTGGGTCCTGTTGGCGGGATTAGGACAAAACAGATGTGGTACACGCAGAACATCCCTTCCCTGTAGTAGCATTTATTCATGTAAGTGGGAGAATAGGTTTTCTATTAGCCCTTAGTAAAAGGCATCAGAGATATCACAGATACTTTCTATAGGGTCAATATGGGACATAACACAGGTTACCTGCCAGTGTTACATAGGAGATTCCTATGATAAATGAATGCTATACTATGTCCATGAGGGTTTTACTACTTATACTACTTGAGTGACACCTAGTAAAAAGGACATACTCCATGAGTATGGTAAGCCTCATTGGTGAGTAGGAAATACATAGTAATAGATTTCAATCTTCACCATACTGCCAAATATTTGTATGTGGGAATGTACTCCCCTGGCCAGGGTCAGACTGGCCTATCGGGCAATCTGGCAGCGCCCGAGGAGTTGGTCAGAAGAGTCTGCGTGGTTGGTCCAGGTTTTTAACTGTCTGTGGACCTGTTTTGTGGTCTGCTATGCCGTTTTTTATTGTTAATTTCTCCAATATTAAAACAAACATCGCTTGCAGCAAGCTCAAATCCATGCAGTCTTCCATCCCTTCCAAAACACTTATACAGCGTGTCTTTACATGTTCAGCCTGACCCACTTTGCAAACAGGGCTCAGTGTTTTAGCTATCTAATTCAATAACGGTGGCCACTTTTATTTTGGTCCCCAGACATCTTAATTCTGAATTTAAAGCCTTCTGATATGCCTATGCTTCATGACGTGTCTTCACCTTACGCACCCTCTTGATTTGGAAAGTGTGATGGCTTCAGTCCTCTTTGTATTGTAAAGGATTTTCAAATGTGGCCCTACTTTGAATTACTGCGTTTAAAATCCAGTGTCTAATGTGAAAATAGTAAACCAATTCCTGATACTGTAGTTCCCTATGAAGTATTCATTTGTATCCGAAGAACTTCCTTAGAACATGTCACTATTTTCGTTATCCACTTCCTTTATAAATCTTTGAACTTCTCCGCTCCCTACAAATGCAGATGAAAAGTTGTTGTGTATTGGACTAAAGAGTGGGCAAAAATCAGTGAGCCCTGCCTTCAGACTTGGCTTGCCCCACACTAAAATGGCCACACAGGTTACTGGTGTTTTTATACTGTGTTTTCTGTAGAGGATTAGGTAGTTATTATTGAGGAAGGTTTGCAGTTTGTATGTTCTGTTGTCGATGCATCTCTGATCCACACCATTCAGAGAAGCAGACCATTTGCATTGTTTGCCAGTAATAAGGCAGTTTAGCCAGTACCAATCCTTTCTGTGTAAGGTGTATGGTAAACCTTTTCTCGGATAGTCTGAGAGTGTTCACTCGCTATAGAAAGGTATTGATTGTGTAATTGAAATGTAAACTTCACCCACACTGGGACTGCTTGAATAAGTTTATAATTTAAGGAAGTGCTGTAATTTCACTGTTGCTATCCACAGTAGCCTACAGGGAATCATTGCAAAGCATCACTGTACATCCTTTTAAATATAGATTGCTAAGGTGGGGTGTACAACATCAGTTAATTATTGTGCTGGGGTAACAGCTGCAAAAACGTTGAGGAATTTTATTGCATGTTGAAGTTGTAACTTGCAGGGACTCTGATATGGCATGTTTCCTTTAAAGACAGAGGGGCAGATTTACAAGCCTCTTGCACCACTTTTGCGTCATTTTTCCCATGTTAAAAATGACGCAAAAGTGGCGCAAGGGGCTTGTAAATCTGCCCCAGAGACTCTAGTATAGATCTTGGACCCCATTGCAAATGTAACAGTGATGTTTTAGGATTAACAGGAATATCAACTATCATCTAAGCATTGAGAGTTCAATTTACCTCGCCTTTTCTTCATCCCAATCATGAAAGAGTTGTTGCATACTATGTGTGTAAATTATTTTATTATAAGTGTGACTAGTAACTAAGGGGCAGATTTACAAGCCCCTTGCGCCACTTTTGCATCACTTTTCCCATGTTAAAAATGACGCAAAAGTGGCGCAAGGGGCTTGTAAATCTGCCCCTAAGATTTCAGCCAAATCTAACCCCCAGCGTACATGGTCTGATCCCTTTACCTCACCTTGAGATAGTAGTACCAATTTGTTTGCCATACATGTAACATTATCTGAATTGTATAATATACTATATGGGATTTATGGTTGTTCTCGTCTCTTTTATTGTTTTTAATTGTATTTATTAGAGTTTGCACATTCAAACAAAGAGACAGTGGCACTGTAACATTTACTGTAACTACAGTTCTTCTTGTAAATGCCGCTTCAGTGAATGCCAGATAGTGGCTCATCTGTATGTCTGTGAAGCAAGCGGCACAGCCTTTCCGATGGCACAGTGCAAAGTAGGATTGTGTATGCTTATCTATCATGTGCCAATAAATCTTCTAAAGTAACTGGGATAGGGTCTCTAAACCAGGGGAGGAAGAGAGGGATAATGCTTTGGATTCAGCAGCAGATGGGACCATATGTGTAGTGGGCATGCTAATAGGGTGAGAGCTAGGCTTCGTTGATTTGTGTTGTGTGTTATGAGCAGGGTTGAGAGCTGGGTTTGCCACCCAGTGTCCCTGACCCAAAGCGGCAGATGACTTTATGGCGGGGGGAAAGGTTCGAGGGGATGCAGTGGTGAATGAGCGGGGGCACACGGTGTGATGGGTAGTGGCTCGGACCATCTCTCACAAAGATGAATAATGGTGTCCTCCACACCAAGTTCACGGGGGGAAGTTATAGTTGTGGGCAAGTTCCTCAAAGTCATCAAGGAGAGCGTCCCAGGCTATGGAAATGGGTCGCTTACACAAGTGCCCTATTTCTTCATATCGAAGCGCCTCCCCCTCGGCCTTTCCCCACTTTTGTAGAGCTTCGTGCCACCCCATCTCCGATGGGGGCCGCTCCACCCTCCACTGTAGAGTGACGACTCTCTTAGTGAACAGGAGGGCCATACCAGCAAATCTAGTCCTCACCTTGTGTCACTTCCTGCGCTTGAATATGCCTAGAGCACAAGCTTCCAGTGTGTTGAGGTATGTGAGTTCAGTAACCTCCTGTAGTGTAGTGTGGATGGAGTGCCAGTATGATGATAAGGCAGGACAGTACCACAGCATGTGCTGCAGGTCCACAGAGACCAGCCGGCAGCAGGGACAGCTTAAGATGCGGATGGAGAATTGTTTACTTTTGAACCAGGCATTTCTGTATTCTTGTTGAGGGAATTCCAGTGCCTATTCCCACTCTTTATCATGCAAGGCCCATCCTATATCTTCTTCCCACTTGCATCTCAGGGCTGCCAGTGGTAACCCTGTCTGTTCCTGTATGGCCATATAAATCCATGTTATTAAGTGATGCCCTGTCCCCATGTGCAGAAGTGTCTGGGTAATGGCATGTGTTGGGGCTCTTCATCTTTTATTGACCAGAGGACTTGATAGGTATTCCACAGTTGCCTGTATGTTAGAAACTGCCCTTGCGGTATAGCATGCTCTGTGAGGAGTCAGTCAAAGATGAGGAGGTGCCCATGGGCAAAGAGGTCCCCTATCATGTCTACGGATTGTGCATACCAGCTCATCAATTCTGAGGCGGAGTAAGAGCTGGGAAATCGCTGCAAGTCCAGCAGTGGAAGTGCTGGCTAGTATGATGGAATATGCCGCGTGATGTAGAAGACCCTAGGAAGGCCTTTGTGGGCGACAGTGACGTGTAGGGACCAGGTGGCCTGGGGTGTGGTCCTGGGGAGCAGAATGTTTCAAAGTGCAGATAATGTAAGGGGTCCTGATCTTTTGCATGTCTCTCTCATATGCTGCCCTGCCAACAAGCATGACATCCACTGCAAATTGCGCCACTAGGTAATATGCCTCAAATGTTGGGGGACCGATACCCCCTCTGCTGACTGGGAGCTGTAGTTTTCCCAGTGCTATTTGATGTCGCTTGTTATCCCAGATAAACTCCCCTAGCATGATGTTGAGTTCCTGAAAAAAATGTCTCATAGGGATGATGGGGCCATTTACAAAGTAGTAGAGTAGCTGGGCAATATTATCATTTTAGATAAGGCTAATTTCCTGGTTGCAGCTAGGGCCAGGTGCTTCCAAAACTTCACCTGAAAGAGGGCAGAAAGGGCCCTCTTGAGGTTTCCTTCATAAAGATTGGCTGGGGAGCGATAGATACGGACCCCGAGATATCAGTCTGTGTCGCTTTCCCAGCTCAGTCGGGTGTTTCCGAGCTTCACCTCTCACTGGGCCTCATCCTGGCTAATCGGGTACACGCACAACTTGGCCCAGTTGACTCTGAGGCCTGCCACCTGTGCAAATGAATGGTCAGTAACTTGGATGGGACAGAGATACACACAAATATCCAAAAGGTATAGGAGCAGGTTGTCTGCAAACGGGGACAGTGCGTGGGTAGCATCAGCTAAGGGGATTCCCCAATTCCTGCCCTCTAGGCGAAGCCAGGTGGCAAGTGGCTCAATGGATATTACAAATATCAGCGGTGACAGGGGGCAACCCTGTCTAGTGCCCCTGCCCACAGGAAAAGATGGTGAGATTAAGTGGCCCAGACGTACTATGGAGGTGGGGCTGGTGTACAGGAGTTTTGTTAGGCCAACAGGCGTCTGCCTACCCCCATTCTTTCCAACACCTGGAAAAGGTAATCCCATGTGAGTGTGTCAAATGTCTTTTCCAGATGTAATATTTCTTGCCTGGGGGCTTGGTCTATTATGTGGAATAGTCGCCAAATATTTCGAGATGTGCTCCTGCCCGGAACAAAGCTGTTCTGGACCGACTGAATGAGCTCAGGCAATGTTCGGGCATAACAATCGGCTAGGATCTTTCCCAGAATCTTGTAATCCATGCTGAAGATTGCGATCGGATGCTAGAATGTTAGTTGTGTTGGATCCCTGTCAGGTTTTCAGGAGGAACATCAAGAGGGATTCTCGAAGGGATAGAGGCAGCATCCCGATTTGCTGGGCCTCATGGTATATATCTGCCAACCTCGGGGCGAGATGCGCAACAAAGGTGCTTTAGTACTCTGTCGACAGCCCATCTACACCCAGTATTTATTTCTGGCCAAATCCTGAATGGGATGCTTGATGTCAGAAGTCGTAATACATGCATGGATGGCATCTCTGAGCGTGTTAGGAATATGTGGAAAAATAAGGCCTGCCAGGAACTGGTCAACCGCACCAGTGTCCGGGGGTGGGGGGGTACCTTGTATATGGAGGAGTAATATTTGAGTAATGCTTTTAAAATGGTGCGCTCTGTGAATAACTTTTCTCCGTCAGGCAGGGATATCTCTAGGATCGGGCTCGAGCAGATGCCCTGTCAAGCCAGGCATGCAAGAAGTCGAGCCGATTTGTCTCCCTCTCGATGTGTCTTTGCAATGTAGGCACTGAGATTATAGCAGCAAAGTCGCTCTAGGAGGTCAGTGGCGTCGGTCCTGGCAATGGCCAGCTCTGAGCTCTTTGAAGCATCCTGAACCACAGCTCTTTCGAGTGCACATTCAAGTGTTTCAGCCTCAGTACTCTCCCGCTCATGAACTCTGAGGATTCCGACCACTTCCTGCAGGCAAACTCCTCTCGTTACCACCTTAAACGCGTCCCATTCGAGTGCCCTAGTAGATGTGGTATCTCGGTTCTCCTCAAAGTAGTGTCTAATGTGGGATTCTTAAGAATCGCGAAAAGCTGGATCTGGGGGGACTAAGGTGTTCCATGTCATGTCCACTATGTTAGCGTTGTGGTCAGAAATAATGCATTCCATGTAGATGGCAGGGTGATCCCATCTAGGATGGAGGAGGAGCATAGTATATGGTTGAGGCAAATGTAGAGGTTATGTGGTGCAGATTGGAATGAGTAGAATCGGGTGTGTGAATGTAGGGTGCTCCAAGCGCCTGCAAGTGCCGATGCCGAACCCATCCCGCAAAGCACTCTGATTGAGTGCATGGGAGGGAGTGGGGGAGGGGAGGATAGTAGCGGTCTAGTTGTATATCAAGTATACAATTATAGTCTCTGTCCAATATCCACAGCATTCCAGTTCTGTGACCCAGTACCCCTGAGAGTTTGGCCCCTGATCCGTGGTCAGAGCATAGATGCTCTCTAAAAGGCTGCGCGAACCGTCCAGTCGGCTATCGGTGAGCACATATCGTCCCTCTTTGTCTATCTCAAGCAGCTGGAAGGGGATGCCAGGTTGCACCTGCACCAATGTACTGCAGGCAAATGCTGAGAAAGTGGTGGCAATGAAGTTCACTCTCCAGCGTTTTTGCAAACATTGCAGTTCCATAGCTGTGGTGTGGGTTTCCTGTAGGAATGTGATGTGTGCCTTCTGACATTTGAAGTAGGAGTAGACTGAATAGCACTTCTCGCCATTTAGGGTAAGAAACCTAGTCGTAGATGGTAGGAGTCATGGTGTGTGTGCTTATAGATGGCCAGAAGGGGTTCTAGGCATCCCCCAGGAAGTCTATCTGTTTGTGATAGTGTGGTTGCCTGACCGCTGTCATAGGGGAGGTCTTTGCCTACCTTGCCGAATCGTGTGGTGGGGTACTGGGTGAAAATGGAAACAAACAGAAACAGCAACTCACAGGGCCTACTGCGAACAGCAATACACTCAGGTATCAGGTTAGGGTAGCAAATCATTAAAGAAGGTAGGTTAGTGGCTTAGCTGCAAAGATCTAGATGTGAGGGCGGCTCAGCCCCCATTTTCTTCACCAAAGTTCACTCAGCACTTGTGTGTTTTAGTGTGGACTTCCCGCCCCTGCATCTGTACGCTGGGGGCCCTCATGAGTTTGTGGTTCCAGGGTAGTTTGTGTGTTCTCAGGTGCTGAGAAACAATCAATGTTCAGAGTCTAGTGTGACTGTGACAGCGCACTCCTGCACTATAGTATGTCATCTGCTGTTTGCAGAGTCACTAGCGGTGGAGTTTGAGAACCTCTAGGCGAGGCATCCACCATCGTGGAGTCATTACCCAATGAGAAGATATGTGGGCACTTCTCTCTGTCGGACGCACTAGCACTGTCCCCCAGAGATGCCACCTGGAGGGACTGGCTGCGATCCTCTATGACCTTCTGTGCGGGAGATCTGGTCGCTATGATCAGCGGACAGGCGCCCTGCCTGGTCCGGTTCTGTTTTCCATTCCCTTTCTCCAAGGGGCATGGGGAGCCCCCGTCTGACTTTGCAGGCGTCTCACAATAGTGCCTGTTGTCCTAGTCCCACTCATCCCTAGGGTCAATGAAGAGAAGGGTTTTCCCATCCACAAAGAGTTTGAGGCAAGCCGGAAACAAGTACAGGATGTTCAGTTCTTGTAGCCTTTTCTTTACTCCTAGGAAGGAGGCTCGCTGACGCGGGCCTGCCTGAGTGTAGTCTGGGAATAACATGACTGTTTTTTCTTTGAGCCGCAGGGGCCCAGTGAGCCAGGCAGCTTTCAGGATAGAGTCTCTATCTCTGAAATGGAGGAGCTTGGCCAGCATGAGGCATGGCAGAGCGCTAGGACAGGTGGGCATCCTGGGACCCTGTGGGCCCTTTCCAGAGAGAAGTATGGCATCAGGTTGGATGTAGGGATGAGGATTTGAAGCAATTTTCTAGGAAGGTCAGTGGATCTCGACTTTCTATCCCCTCTGGAAGCCCCAGGATGCAGAGGTTGCTTCTGTGCCAGTTTCCTTAGGCATATTACGCCCTTTCCTTGAGCACCTGCACTGGGTCTAGAAGGTCACAGATTGCCTTCTGGTTAGTCGCACTCTGCCGCTGTAGTTCGGCCAGTGTTTTCTCTCCCTATGCAACTCTATCTATGAGTTTGCGGTGGTCGTCTCATAGAAATTCCAGTTCTGCCACTGGGGAACCTATCTTGTTATCTGTGGATATTCTGGATTGTTCAGTGGCCACTAGGATCTTTTCTAGCTTGCCATCGGGTGACACCTGGGGGCGGACGAGGTTCTCAAATATAGTGGTCTTCGACACTATGGTGGGTGGGTCAACCACCTGGGATGCCTGTGTTGGCGTGGCTGACCTTATGCAGCCAATCGTAGAGGAGGTAGCAGTGTCAGGTAAGATCCGACTGTGTTCAGACCTCCCCTGGTGTGGACAGGTGTGGCGACGTCTGAGTTGCAGACGAGAAGGGTGATCTTCCGATACCACCAATACAGAACTTCTAGGGTAAGTAACTCCTGTGTTGGGGTGGTCCTAGGTGCTGCCTTAGTGGGAAGGGTGTAGGTCTGTGTGTTCCCATGGTCTGCCGTGGGTTCTCAATGGATCAGTCTTTGAGCTGGTAGATGCAGAGGGAGCCCCGGGGCACAGCCTGCCCACTGCAACTGTCCCCCCTGCTTGAGTCTGTCTTTGGCAGGCAGTGGCGGGTGACTCCTCCCTGTCTGGTGCCGTATTTCTGTGCCGAGGTGCGGTCTTTATGATAGAACTTGGCAGGAAGTGGGTCGCAAGGTGATCCTTATGATATCTGTTGGAGGCAGTACCAGGAATACAGACGAGCCCGCCCCCTGTCCCTCTGAGGTTCCATCAGTCTGCCCTGGCTGTGGCTGAGTTAATCTCTTGGGGAGCTATCCCCTCCTCTAGGCAGCTCCCCACCACTGCCAGGCCTTTGCCGTCCATCACCTCGTGTCATGGGTCAGTCCCGGGGGTCTGTCTGCGCCTCCTCTTGTCGCTCAAGCTTTCTCCTCAAGGCTGCCGCTAGTCTCTTGGATGGCCACCTACCTATGCAGGGTCCGATTCCATGGGCCTTCCGGTCTCCAGTCGTGTTGCTCCCCATATTGCTGCTAGGTGGGGCAGGGGTGGAGAGAGTGGGCCCCACAGGACCCCTGTGTATGTTACTGTCGGGCCTCAGGGAAAGGAAGGGGGGTGGAAAAGGCTCCGCACCTCAGACCCACTGAGTCCCAGTCGGGTCCAGGCCTCTGGTGGCCTGTCGCATGTGGTGTCAGCTCAGCTGCCACCTGGTATCACAGGCCGCTTCGACGATCGCAGGTCCTCTCAGCATCTTGCTGCTGCGCTCCCGAAGCCAGTGTGACTTGGGTTGCAGGTGGGGAGGGGGCAGGCAGCGACCCGTCATGGCACTCCTGCCTGATCAGACCTCTCAGGGGTGTGCTGACCGGTCGTAAGAGGGGTCGGCGGCTGCAGTCCTCACCAGGCTCCGTGCACTTGTGGCAGGCCGCCGCTCCACTGACTGCCACCAGCCCCAGGTGGCTTCTCCACCAGTGTCAGGGGGGCACTGACAAGTTACCGCCAGTCAAGGAAGTCACAGACCACCAGGGCAAGGCTGGATTCTGAGCCCTTGTATATTGGTTAGTCAGATTATGGGGCCGATGGTGTGGAACTCTAGCGATGAGCGACAGCCATCTTGGCCGGCTAAGCCACGTCCCCTTGTGCACATCCCTTAATGCAAAGCTTTCTGTAATGTGCTTGATATGTGCATATAATTTGTACACAGCAGAATAGTGGATCTTCTCAACATGATTTCTGATCGGCAACAGTCCAGCAATCATAGTGATTCTAGTCATAACCTGTCTAGTTTAAAGAACACACTAGAACTTCCAGAACCTCCAGTCTTATATCACATTTTGTTGCCATTCGGTTGTCAAAATGAAATCTGACCATTAGACTCTTCAGCATCTGCAAATTCGAATAATTTGCATAATGGTAGTTCTAAGACATAGGTGAGTTCCCATGACGGAGGTTTGCAGTCAGTTTACTAGGTGGGCTATATATGGAAATCTGCCACCAATGAAGCTTGCTTTGGGCATAATTTTAGAGATTCTCTCCTTCTACTCTAGTAACACATCCCACATACAGATGTTGTTACTTTGGGATTTTTTAGGTTGTTTTCCTTTTTGAATATAGATGGCATTGGACAGCTTCCAGTCAGACAACCATGGTACTGTGTTTATCTACCCGTTCTTCCGGAGCATTTTCCATTTTTAATACTCAGTCTCTAGGACTTTTATTGCCAGTACCTTTATTGGCTGATGATTTTTAGACTGGCTTTCTTTAAATATTACATTATGATACCCCCTCACCCATAATAAGGGGCGTAGCTTGGTCAATAAGACTGGGGGGAGGTGAGTTTCAGATTTTCTGACAATCACGCTGGCATATTATGTTAATCATTATATGGGAAGCAGCGCATGAGGGGGCTTACTGGCCAATGGAAAGGCAAAGGAGTGCGGATTGTGAGGGGTACTTAAAACACAGTATTTTGTAAAATAACCGTGCTTTCTGACCTTCAACAGAGACGAGTGTGCTTGTGCGTTTTTGTCTGAGTGAGTAATTAAAAAATCCCAGGTGAAATCGAACAGCTCATGTACCCAACTATTTATTAAATAAAACATTTATCGGGGGGGGCGCGGGGGTAACACCACAGACACCCCTCTTGAAGCTATGCCTTTGTAAGGAATTCATCAATGTACTCCTGTGATATTTCTGGCATGCCTTCCCCTTTGAATTTGAAAGAGTAAGTGAATATCAGGGGTCCCTGTGTCTAGCTTAAAGCAAAGCTACATTTCAATGTCCCTGTGCCTTGTTGAAAGCATAGCTGCATTGCATTGCCCCTGTGATTGGTTGGTAGGAGATTGAAGTTTTTCCCCCATGGGAAGTTAAGTTCCATTGTCTTTGTTCATGGTTCGAAAGTGAGTTGCATTTTGTGGTTTCTGTGTTCTATTGGAATGGGAGCTACACTTCGTTTGATTGGATCTTTTTGGAAGAGGATTGCCCTGAATCGTTCCTGTGCCTCTCTGGAAGGGCAGGTAATTGGATCTTCTGTTTGCCGGTTGCAAGAAATATATCATGGGTTGCTAATGGTTAACCTAAGGTTGACATAGCTAGGGATTGGCTGAACGCCGGTTTTGTAGTATATTTCCTTTCTGTGTGTTTGCGATATAATTTCCTGTTTGAAAATGCCAGGTGTATTTCAACCTGGTTAAGTATGTGCTCCTTCTGTGCTGTAATGCCGTGTTCTATCGGACTGTGCTGTGAAGCTATAAGAAAGAGCGGTGTATAAATGCTCAGCCCAGTGGCACCTATAGCACTCTTCAAAGCATTTTCAAAGAGGTGAGATGTAAATAACACGCAGAAGTGCGCCATGCCAGCGAGTCAGTCAGTCTGACTGACTCAAGGATTGACCTGGTAGGTTCTCTTTTAATGAAAATGGGCCCCCGTGGTCCATCATATAGTACAATTTTCCCAGAAATTTGCGAAATAGGTTTGGAATTTTCAGAAGGCTCTCCCTATCGATCGCCACCATCTTCTTTTATCATTTATAAGTGGCCAGAATTGTGAGAAAAAATATGGCCATACAATTTACTGTGCAACTTTCTAAAGAATTTGCCAAATGTGATTATTTCAAATAATATGAGTAAATAACCGGACACAGCCACCTACCTTTTTTTTAATTTAAAAAAAGCACATCTGTTTACCTCTTTCCACCGCTGCCCATCATTTTGCCACTGTGTCCCTCCTATTTAGATGATCTGCCAAATATTATGAATGTGAATTGTCTCGCAAAAGAAAAGATGGGAAATTGAAAAAGGACAGATCTCACTATGTAAAGTCATGGATAGCATAGCATTCATTCTGACTAGGTTACACTTGGACTTGTAGTCTAAGGCCTTAGACAGCAACTGTAAATAAAATCAGCCCATCAAATACCATGCGTCAGCATCAGGAGAGTGGCCTCTTTCAAGGTTCCATATACAGTAAATCCTTTCATTTTGTCACAAAGTACCTGGTAGTCATTTTTCGAAAACACACTCACAGGATTCCCCAAACTCAACTATAATTTTTATTTAAAAGATTACTTTGGCCTCAGCGTGCCATTAAGTTGTTCTCAAACATCAGCTTTTCATTTTTCAGTAAATAGGCCAATGTGATCCAAAAATCTGTGTATCTTTTTGTGACCCTCAAAAGCAGGCTTTCACTACAGGATCATGTCCCCGAGTTCTGTAATGGAGGACACAACATGTTGTCTTTTTTGTAGCCAGCCGATCTAAGGGGGTGAGGCCCTTTGGGACCACCCTACATGGGGCAGAGTGTGCTCACCCTGCCCCCCCTTATATGCTTTTTAAATTCATTTTCAGGACACAGACCATGTTCCTGAGTCTTGAAATGTATACCACAGAATATTGTTCATGTTGTGGCCAAACAATCAGGATTGACCAATACCAGGAGCGCAACGCCCATTGGACTCAAAGGGCTTCAGCCCCTCCCGTTGTGTGTCAGCCCGGGCTGAGACAGCTTCCTGGGCAGTTTATGAGCTGTTGTGGTCTGGCGTCCGTCTTACCACACCCGAGTACTTCACAGGTGTTTAAAAGACAATTTACTTGTTAACGAGGCTTTGTTGTTCTTTCACGCCTTCTTAGAGCCCGTGCATCTTCACTCTGCGGAAGGCTGGAGGAATTAGCCCCCGAAATTTTTATTAGCCCCCCCGAATTTTGACTCTAGTTGCGCCTCTAACCAATACCATTAACTTTCTGTGGTTTAACCCCTTCATGCCCACAGAGCACCCTCTTAAATGCTAAATTCTTGAAAACTGCTGAAAAATTTGCACCAATCAGTGAAAAGCATGTTTTCTGAGTAAAGTTCTTACTCTCTGCCAAATTTGGTGCAATTCTATTCAGCTATTCTTTCTGCATCGGCGAGCAAACTATCCTATAGGAATTAAAATGGGAAATTAACGTTTTGGGATCCCAGCCTTCCCTGTTTTTCTTGGCCCCCGCATGATGGATCAGTGCAAAGCTTTCCATGAAGGAGGCAAAATAGATGAACTTTTTTTTGGAAAGTTTCGTGCAGATTTGTCAAATTAAGTTTTACGCCAAAGTGATTGAGACCTCCAAATTCTTCAGGTACAGATACACTGTTGCTCGGTTTCTTTTTGTCCCTTGTGAAATGTGCATAGACCCAATTTTGAGTGCATTTTGTAATTGAAAACTTTATTTAAAAACTGCTCTGATCTCAGGATTTATATTAAAAATGTTTTTCTTTTTGTAGATGTAAATACATTTATACTACGATAGAATAACATGAATACCTTCTGCTCTGTTCATATGCACTTCTCACAGATTGATAGCCTCTGCCTATACATATCTTAAATAAATGAACATAGAGCACTATCAATTAAAAATTCAATCTGCAAAGAGCAATGTAGAGAGAATATTACATTTCTTGGTTTCTTGTTTCTTCTGCTCAACATAATGGCAGGTTCCATTAGTTTCATTAGCTGAAACCTCAATTTGGATAATGCAGATCTTATCCTTGGGTTTCACCATTGTGGAAGGTAATTCTCCATCTGCATTTCCAATTTCACATACAGCGCTCATACAAAGAAGGCCTCAGAGTCATTTTCTCCTCTGCCATTTCCATTTTATATTTTGAAACTCGTCTAATCGCATTTTATGCACAGGCAGGAGGTCAAATCTAAAAGTCATGCTTTTAATTGATGAATGCCATGGAAACTATGTCGTATGAAGAGATCATGGCCCATGTAGCCCATTTTGTGAAATGTATCAGAAGTAATACTATTATGCAACCCTGGTACACACATTGGGGCAGATTTACAAGCCCCTTGCGCCACTTTTGCGTCACTTTTCCCATGTTAAAAGTGACGCAAAAGTGGCACAAGGGGCTTGTAAATCTGCCCCATTATCTTCAGTAAGAAGAACTAGTGAGGGACTTAACATTTATAAGTATCCCTAAAATCCCCAAAACCATTTTAGGCATATAATATTAAATGCTTAGGAGGTGCACAAAAGCAGCTGCATGCTGCTTCGGAAAAAAAAAGATTACTTGAGGATTTCACCTACTTATTTGGGATCCAGACAGTGGTTTGTTTCTGAAAACCCTTTAATGGAGATTTGGTCTTGTTATGCAAATTTCATTGTGAAACATAAAGGTCAGGGAAAAAGACATAACTAACTCAGGGACTGAAATGCTACAAAATCATAGGCTCTTGTCCACAATATACACAGTATGATCATTGTTTGGAATTCTGAAAACTGACTTTCATACTTTTCCCTACATACACCCGTCAACCCCAACCCTATGATTGCAGAGTAGTCAATATGGAGACACTGGGGCCGATTCCGATCTCGGCCGGTAGGGCACCGAATCTGATTCGGCTTAACCGGATCCGATTCCGAGCCCTCTTTCCCGACCGATTCGAACGTGCGTCCAGGCAGGCGAGTACAATGCGAGCGCACGCGAAATCGCCGACCGACTCGTTCGCGGGTCTGAACCGCTCCGACCGACTCGCACGGACACGACTCGCACCGCGCAATGGAGACGTGCAAGTACGATGCGCGCCTCTAGCAGTCCGACCGACTCGCGCCGTCTGGCTCAAAAGGGCAGTCGGAGCCAGACTTTGGGGGTCCGTGTCGGACCCCCCTGTACGCGTAGCCGCGCGAGTCGCACACAGGGGGGACCCATGGGTCCCCCATACCTGTGCATGTCCGACGCGAGTCGCATCGACGCGTACCCGCTGTAGGGGGGGCCCTTGTTCGCCTCGCACCCATTGAGTCAATGGGAGCCCGCGTACGCGTTGTACGACCGGCTCCCATTGACTTCAATGGGAGTCCGACCGAATCGAGTCCGATTGCATGAGTACGCATCGTACTCGTTCGGTCGGGCTGCTAGAGTCCGATTCGGTCGGAAATCTCTCCGGGTCCGGCTCGGTCGGAGTGATTTCTGGCCTGAATCGGAATCGGCCCCACTGTCTCCCCAAAGCCTCTCCTGGTGCACGCACAAAATCTTAATCTCGTGCAACACAATCATGATATTTAGATGCCTGTTTTGGGGATTTTGTGCACTGCATAAGAGGCCTGCTCTTGATCATCTCTTACCAAAGTATTGAGACCTGGTGGTCTATTTTCTCCTCCAACTGCTGTGGCGGCCAGCACAGGTAAGAGCGGTGGTGCAGGGTGGTGCAGGATGGGGGCAGGGCGTGGTGGGGGAAGTCAACAGATGACAAGGTAGGAAAAATTAAATAAAAAAATAAATAAAACCACTTACCTTTCACTCACTGCATCGCCGAGTTGGCGATGTGCCGAGCGCAAGTTAAGGGGTTTTAGTTCATTTTTTATTAATTTAGCTTGTAAATAATGTGTTGAAACCACTGCAAATGTGCCGATAGGGTTTGCTCTGCACCAGGTGCTTTTGACTATTGGTACATCCCCAGAGCCTCTTAAGTCATTCGTGCCAGGTCTTAAAGTAGTTGACTGGGTGCAATGGACCTGGGTGCAAGACAGGGCGAATCGGCCCCATTAGTGCTAGATGGCTAGTAAAATACAACAATAATCAGGGTTTAGCGGGCTCCCAACGCCCCTGGGGCGTGATGTCACTGCGCCTGCAGCACCATTGGTAGCTAGCTCCTGTCTGCAGACTGTAGAGGTAAGACAATAAGAAAATGCAGATATTTCACACTATTCCGAACCTTACAGTGCCAAATTTGTCTGGCTTTTAAAGCACTAAGTTTAAGTGGGCAAACAGGTTGTTAAATGCTTCACAAATGTAAGTGAGTACCCCAGACTTGTTACATTGAGAGTGTTTATGACATTTGCAATGGGCACTCCAATGGCCCTTTTGAAGGATATCTCCTTTTCATTCTACAGCCACAAATCATCTACCTGTCCCTCTCACATAGTAAGTGTCATCCGTGCTCAGGATGGCCGAAATTGCAATGTCCTGGATCTCCATACTTTTTTAGGGTTAAGCCTGTTTCAGCATTTGCTAGTGCATGCTCTCGCTTGCGATACACTATTGTTTACAAAAAGGGGATTGGAGCCCACCTCTTGCTTACCATGTGTTGGTTTCAGTACCACTCTTTTTCGCAGTCTCTCAATTGGCCAGCTCACAGCAAATGTCACTTCCGTTCCTTGCTTTGGTGCACAGACCAAGCACAGATTGATTCAACTTAATCAGTGTCCGTCGCTGCTCCCGATGTGATTGAAGTACTATTTCTACACCCCCAACCAATTCCCTTGCCTGCTGCTTCCTCTTTGCACTTTTTTTCCTTTTTTATATTATTATAGTGCTGCCTCTTGGTTAGTTGCATTTGAATTCTCTTTGCAAAACCTTTGTCATCATGACTTTTTTGTTACATTATGGCACCAGCATTTGCAGAGACAATATCTTGACCCTTAGGGATGATAACCAGAGAGCCACTAGGCCAGCTGCCTAGATGATAAGTCAAAGGTGGGCTCACGAGGAGCCCCGCCCTCCGCCTCTCTTACTGCATCCTGTCCCTGGAACTCCATGTCAGACTTGGAGCTGCTTTTTACCATCTCCTTTAGATAGTAAATGAACTGAGTCCACCCCTGGACATGTCTCCCTTTCTTAACACTTAGTGGTAGACTGGCAGGAACTCCCGAAAGACGATGGCCTGTTAGAATCCAGTAGGGCCGGCGCATGGCCAGTCATGCACCGTTCTGCAACGCATGTATAATCATTCGAGAAATCTAAGGACTTAATATTATAAGCCAACCTGTACCATGTTTTAGGTACAGTACCACTTTCTTACTTGAAGCTGCCGTTCTTTGTTCCTTATGAACTGAGTTGCCAGCTGGATGTAGCTAGTATTTTAGAAGCGTAATATATCCTCAGCAACCTCAATCAATAAATCACAGAATTTGTAAAGCGCACTACTTACCCGCGAGGGTCTCAAGGCGCTAGGGAAAAAGGGGGGGTGCTGCTACTGGTCGAACAACCAGGTCTTGAGTAGCCTCCTGAAGGTCAGCAGGTCTTGGGTCTGTCGTAGGCTTAGTGGAAGGGTGTTCCAGGTCTTGGCGGCGAGGTGGGAGAAGGATCTGCCGCCGGTGGTAGTTCTTCGAATGCGAGGGACGGTGGCGAGGAGAGGTCGGCGGAGCGGAGTTGGCGGTTGGGGACGTAGAAGAGGAGTCGTCTGTTGAGGTAGGCTGGGCCAGTCTTGTGGAGTGCCTTGTGTGCGTGGATGAGGAGTTTGAAGGAGATTCTCCTGTCGACGGGGAGCCAGTGCAGGTTCCTCAGGTGGGGGGTGATGTGGCTGTGGCGTGGTACATCGAGGATCAGGCGTGCAGAGGCATTTTGTATGCGTTGCAGTCGCTTGATGAGCTTGGCCGGGGCTCCCGCGTAGAGGGCGTTCCCATAGTCAAGTCTGCTACTGACGAGGGCCTGGGTGACTGTTCTTCTTGTGTCTGTCGGGATCCACCTGTAGATCTTGCGAAGCATGCGGAGGGTGTTGAAGCAGGAGGATGAGACTGCGTTGACTTGCTTGGCCATGGAGAGCGTTGAGTCGAGGATGACTCCCAGGTTGCGTGCGTGGTCGGTGGGTGTCGGGGCTGCTCCCAGCGTCGTTGGCCACCAGGAGTCGTCCCAGGCTGAGGGGTTGGAGCCGAGGATGAGGACCTCTGTCTTCTCCGTGTTCAGTGTTAGTCGGCTGTTCTTCATCCAATCGGCGACGGCCTTCATTCCTTCATGGAGGTTGGATTTGGCGGCGAGGGGGTCCTTGGTGAGGGAGAGGATCAGTTGAGTGTCGTCGGAGATTATGTTGAGGTCGCGCTGTCTGGCGATGCGTGCGAGCGGGGCCATGTAGATGTTGAACAGTGTTGGGCTGAGGGACGATCCCTGGGGTACGCCGCAGATGATCTCGGAGGCTTCGGATCGGAATGGTGGGAGGCGGACTCTCTGGGTTCTGCCGGCGAGGAAGGAGGTGGCCCATTCCAGGGCCTTGTCTCGGATCCCTGCGTCGTGGAGGCGTCCGCGTAGAGTGCGGTGGCAGACAGTGTCGAAGGCGGCGGAGAGGTCCAGCAGGATGAGGGCTGCGGTCTCACCGTTGTCCAGCAGGATCCTGATGTCGTCGGTGGCGGCGATGAGGGCAGTCTCAGTGCTGTGGTTGCTGCGGAACCCCGATTGGGATGGGTCCAGGATGCTGTTTTCTTCGAGGTATCGGGTTAGCTGTTTGTTGACGATCTTCTCGATGACCTTGGCTGGGAACGGAAGCAGGGAGATGGGGCGGAAGTTCTTGAGGTCTCTCGGGTCCGCCTTGGGTTTTTTGAGTAGGGCGTTGATCTCTGCGTGTTTCCAGCTCTCTGGGAAGGTCGCGGTCTCGAAGGAGAGATTGATGACGTTGCACAGGTGGGGTGCGATGGAGCTGCTGGCTTTGTTGAAGATGTGGTGCGGGGAAAGGGTCTGACGGGGAGCCGGAGTGTATTGTGCTCATGGTCTTGATGGTGTCCTCGATGTTCACGCTGGCCCAGGCTGGCAGGGGGTCGTGGTCGATGGTGTGCGGCGGGTCTGGTGCATCGATCTTAGTTGGGGCTGTCTGGGTGTTGAAGCTGTCGTGGATGTCGGCGATCTTGCGGTGGAAGAAGGTGGCGAGGGAATCGCACAGGGGTTGCGACGGCGGGATGTCGTTGGTGTTGGAGCTGGGGTTGGAGAGTTCCTTCACGATGTTGAAAAGCTCCTTGCTGTTGTGTGCGTTGTTGTCGAGGCGGTCTTTGAAGGAGATTCTCTTGGCGGATTTGATGAGGTGGTGGTGGTTACGGATGGCGTCTTTGTGGGCTGCGTGGCTGTCCGGTGTCTTATCACTGTGCCATTTCTTCTCTAGTTTCCGGCAGGTACGCTTGGAAGCTAGGAGTTCCGAGGTGAACCAGCTGGCTCTTTTGGTGGTGTCACTGTAGGTGAGTTTTTCAGCGGGGCGAGGGTGTTGGCACAGTCGTCCATCCATCGTCTGAGGTTGCAGGCAGCATCGTCGGTGTTCGATGGGTCGGAGGGAGGGCTGAGAGCGAGGGTTGCCCGAAGTTGGTCTTCGGTGACTTTGCTCCAGCAGCGGCGTGGGATCTGTTGGGTGCGGTGGTGTGTGGTGGGTTTCTGGAAGGTGAAATGGATGCAGCGGTGGTCGGTCCAGAGGAGTTCCGTGGTGTGGCTGAAGGAGACGTGGGAGGTTGAGGAGAAGATGGGGTCAAGCGTGTGGCCAGCGGAATGGGTTGGTGTTGTGACGAGCTGGCTCAGACCGAGGTTGGCGAGGTTGTCGATCAGGGTGGTGGAGTTGCTGTCGTTGTTGTTCTCCAGGTGAAAGTTCAGGTCTCCGAGGAGGATGTAGTCGGTAGAGGTCAGGGCGTGCGTGCTGATGAAGTCGGCGATGGAGTCGCTGAACTGGGGTCGGGGCCCAGGGGTCTGTAGACAAGGGTGCCTCTAAGGGTGGTGTTGGGGTCCGTGTGGATCTGGAAGTGCATGTGTTCGGCGGTGCTGAGAGTGTCGTCGGTGCTGGTCGAGACCCTGATGGTGTTCTTGTGGACGATGGCGATTCCTCCTCCTACTGCGTTGACGCGGTCTCTGCGGGTGATCTTATAGCCGTCTGGGATGGCTATGGCGATGTCGGGGCGGAGGAGTCGTTCATCCAGGTCTCTGTCAGGAAGGCGACGTCTGGTGATGATGTGTCGAGCAGGTCCCAGAGCTCGACGGCGTGTTTGCGTGCGGAGCGGGTGTTCAGTAGGATGCATCGGAGGTGGTTGAGGTCCTTCTTGGCGGGCGCCTCGGTGGCTCTGAGGCTGGTGTATCTGCAGTTCCGGCAGGTGAAGGGACCATGGGTGCGTTTCAGGGCGGCCTTGAAGCAGTTGTGCGTCCGTCCGGGGTTGAGAGCGTGGAGTGTGGTGGCATCGTATCGGCGTCGGTCCTCGAGGCTGGTGCGGGGGGCGCAAGGCCCAGGGGGTCTGGCGCTGGGCGCGGTCCAGGCGCGGACGGGCGCAGACGGGCTTGCCTTAGGCGCGCCTTCGGCGCGCCAGCGGCGCGGCCGCCATATATGGGGAGGTGGGAGGGAGGAGCAGCTGGGAGGCGGGAGGCAGGGGCAGCGAATGGGCAGTCAGGGGGGCGGGCCGCAGGGGACGCAGCGGCGGGAGTGGAGAGAGGCAGCGAGGGAAACAGAAGGCAAAATGGACACAAGGGAGATGGGGGCAGCGAGGGAAACAGAGGAAAAAAAAAACGGGTACAGTACAATGGGGGCAGCGAGGGAACAGAAGGCAAAATGGACACAAGGGAGGTGGGGGCAGCGAGGAAACAGAGGAAAAACGGGCACAGTACAATGGGGGCAGCGAGGGAAACAGAAGGCAAAATGGACACAAGGGAGGTGGGGGCAGCGAGGGAAACAGAGGAAAAACGGGCACAGTACAATGGGGGCAGCGAGGGAAACAGAAGGCAAAATGGACACAAGGGAGGTGGGGGCAGCGAGGAAACAGAGGAAAAACGGGCACAGTACAATGGGGGCAGCGAGGAAACAGAAGGCAAAATGGACACAAGGGAGGTGGGGGAAGCGAGGAAACAGAGGAAAAACGGGCACAGTACAATGGGGGCAGCGAGGGAAACAGAAGGCAAAATGGACACAAGGGAGGTGGGGGCAGCGAGGGAAACAGAGGAAAAAAACGGGCACAGTACAATGGGGGCAGCGAGGGAAACAGAAGGCAAAATGGACACAAGGGAGGTGGGGGCAGCGAGGAAACAGAGGAAAAACGGGCACAGTACAATGGGGGCAGCGAGGGAAACAGAAGGCAAAATGGACACAAGGGAGGTGGGGGCAACGAGGGAAACAGAGGAAAAAACGGGCACAGTACAATGGAGGCAGCGAGGGAAACAGAAGGCAAAATGGACACAAGGGAGGTGGGGGCAGCGAGGGAAACAGAAGGAAAATGGGCACCGAGGCCACAAGCAGAGGGGCGAGCTTACCAGCAGCAGCAGCGGGCAGGACACCACAGGCGGAGCTGTGTGGCAGGGGAGCGACCTACCTGGCAAGGTCAAGGGTCCTGATGTTCACCCCAGTGCCATAACTAGCCTGGTGCCCTGTAGAACTGGAGTAGAGTCAGTCCTATTTACCATTCTAATATGGTCACATCCCTTTTGAGAAGTCTCCCAACAAGCCCATGCAGTCTCTGTGTTTTTAGTTAACCTTTTTAATGGTGTCCTGGTACACACACAAAATCTTACTCTCGTGCAACACAATCATAATATCTAGATGCCCATATTTTGGGTTTTGTGTACTGTATAGGAGGCCTGCTCTTGGTCACCTCTTACCAAAGTATTGAGATCTGGTGGCCTATTTACTGCTCCAACTGGCTCATTGGTCTAGCTCAGGGGTCTCCAACCTTTTCTGTAGTGAGAGCTACTTATGTTCAATGAAACACATTGAGAGCTACTATTATTATTAGAGTTGTATAATCTCTAGCTTGTAAATATTGTGTAGATACCACTGCAAATGTGCTGATAGGGCTTGTTCTGTCCCATGTGCTTTTGACTATTGGTACATCCCCAGAGCCTCTTAAGTCATCTGTGCCAGGGCTTAAAGTAGTTGACTAACCAAAATCTTTTCCCACATATCTCAATTAAAGACTACTTTAAAAGTTCTGACGTGAGGACATTTCGGACACTGACATTAGTCAAGGTGATGGCTTTGTTTGTATGGGTTGACTATTTGCCCATTGTATCTGGGCCACTTCTGCATGTAGTGTTTGGTTTCTTTACTGTAGAGATGGATGATAATATTTTTTGGAGGGAGTTATCAAAATCTATATTTTGTCTACATTGATAGTGTTTTTTCCCCTCGTCTAAAATTGTGGCATCGTTTAATGCTGACGTGCTTTACGAATGAACTGTCAACCTTTTGTGTTTGGACAAAGTTGGTCTGCAGTTGTAGTGTGCACGGTATGTTATTTTGTTTTTGTTGGGCAGTGTTGCAGGTCATGCTTTTTATTCTCTGCAAGAGAATGAAGCAGTCACCATCTCTTCATCACTGTATCTTTGTCTTTCGTTGTTCCTACTTCTGATGCACTTATCGTCATTGTCACTATCATACCCTTTTGTTTACCATGACACCCTAGCTTCCCTCCTGCAACCCCTTTCTGAATTCCCTCAGCTCAGCTTTAAGCGTCGTACCTCTGAGCAGATGTACATGCTATAGAAATCCCACACACGCTCATTCATTCATTCAGTCAGTCATGTCTTTCAACACTGTTTTCTGGTGCAGATAATATGTATTGGACACCATGGATCCACCTTATTGGAAAGACAATGTTACATTTTGCTTCTCTTCTTTTTTCTGATCTCTCACACAAAAAAACACACATTTGGTAACTCAGCCGAAATAATTTTGCAAACCATTACATTTACTAATATCGAGGAACCGCGGTCCAGTCTTTTCATCAAACACAACTCCTTCGAGCTGGCAAGGTGGCTCAGCAAGTTAATGCTCCCTGCAGGAAAACTATCTGATCTGCAGGTCATGAACAGTCACAGCGCCAGCTCACCCCTCCGAGGTTGGTAACTTGTGGGTAATCAGATTGGGTTAGAGTAACACATGTTATCTACAGTGCTTAAAAAAGACGCACGTGTAGTATGAAACGCTATGTAAAAATGCTGGTATTATTCACCCTTGGAATTCACCAAAAATGTCAAGGTATGTGTTCCAACACTGCTTCCTCATTCTTGGCCTTGGCTTTGGAACAGAAATATTTCACCTTGGTTGGTGCTGTTGTTGGGGGATCTCACATAGTCCACTTTCAAGAATACGGTCCTGTTTTAGGTCTGGCAGCACATATATAAGAAGCAGCACTGAAAGACGGGCTAAGGCTCTCTCCCATATTGATCTTCCGCTCTACAAGCTTTTCACGGGAAGATGGTGTATGCTTCCACTGAAAGAGTGCTTGTATTGCTCTTTTTGCCTAGTGTGAAGCTGATACTCAATACAGCAGCCCTGCAGTATTCATTGGACAATCCAGTGATCAAGGCTGATCTGTTTTTTATGAAAGGCGGTAGGCTTGTGAAAAATGTGTTAAAGGCAATAGACTTAAGAGAGGCTTTATTTAAATACTGTGTTTACACTGTGCACAATACCTTTCCAATACTGCTGCATGCTACTATTTTGAGTTTTTTACTTTTTATGATCGAGCCTGGGTGAACATGTGCATGTGCTAGGGCATGCAAGACACCATTGTTTACAATAAGGGCCTGGAGCCTGCATGTTGCTTACCATTTGTTGGCTTCAGTATCACTCTTCTTTTCAGCCTCCTAATTGACCAGCGCAGGGCAAATGTCACTTCTGATCCTTGCTGTAGGGGCATGCAGAATGTATGGAATAATTCTAAACTCTGATTATCCGAATTATATAACAATCAATTTCTGAATTGTGTTTGTGATTTAAGCATGAAAACATGACTAAAAAACTACTGACAAAGGCAATAGATCGTGCATAGGCGAGACCTATTGGCGTTGCCAAGTATGCCACTCCACTCTACGTCATTCCACTCAACGCCACTCTACTCCACTCTACACCACTCCACGCCACTCTACTCTATGCCACTCTGCTCTATGCCAGTCCATTCCACTACTCTATGCTACTCTGCGCAATTCTACTCTACACCACTCCAGTCTATGCTACTCCATGGAACTCCATGCCACTATACACTACGCCACTCCACTCTAAAACTCTCTACTCCACTCTCCTCTGTGCCACTCCATTCTCCTTTATGCCACTCTCCTCTATGCCACTCTACTCTGCACCACACCACTAAATTTTAGCTACGCTGAACAGCAGCCACGCTGCTGTACAACATGGCGAGGAAACATTGGCAAAGCCAATAGCTCTCTCATAGGTAAGACAAATTGGCTTTGCCAATGCTTCTTTGAAACTGTGTCAGCTTTGAAAATGGCGAACTTGGCAAAATAAAAAAATTAATTTAAAAAAAAGGGCAAGAAAGGAGACCTGTGCCGCAGCTGGACTATTTCTGCTGATGTGCAAGGTTCCTTTTCTTCACCATTTCCTTGTGTGATGTGGTGCACTTTTCCTTACCCCGCTCCCACGGGTCATGGGGTATGATGTCCAGTAATGGGGAAAGAAGATGATGTGCTGCTGAGCAATGACTACAGAGTCTCACACTCCCTACAACCTGATGTTCTATCCATGCTTTGCTGGACATTCGGCTGCAGGAACGGCTGTGAAGTTGGACATTTTTGCATTTTTTTTTAAAGTGCAAAATTCCTTAACTATGCTTAAATTTGTTGGTGTAGTATTTTCCTTTGCCCTCCCGTAATCCACAAAACGAGAGTCTGTCATTAGATGTTGTCGTGTCCCAGAACCCCAGGAACACGCAAGAATCAGGTGAGAGTGCAGCTTCTTTATTATGTGTGTCCCTGTTTCCCTGCTGCCCACATGCACGTCTCGCCTCGCGCTCTTCCCTCTACAGAATGCCCCTTCCCCACACCCTGACCCGATGTGGTGTCCGGTTCCTTCCCTCATGTCCAGTGCAGGGTCCTAGTGCCCTTCGCCCAGGCCACTACATCTCCCCCCTTTGTCACAGAGAAATGACGAGAGAGAAACAAGATGTGGAAATGGAAAAGAAAGAAAGAGAGAAAGAAAGAAAGAAAAATCAGAGCAAAGATAATGGGTGTGCAGTCCCATCATTCCATTTCTTCAATTTGTCTTTTCGGCCGTCTGCTCGCTCTTCTCACGCGAGCATCGTTCTGTGCTTCTACGGCTTGTTCTTCCTTCACGTCTGTTTCCTGTCCGTTGTGACCAGTCGCTTCACTTTCTTTGGCGGCCGTCTCCTGGTTATCTCTAGGCATGGTGTTCAGTGTTATTCTTTGGTATTCCGACTCTGCCGTGATCATTGGCCCCTTGATGTTTGTTATTGTGAGCGGTTCTTTTGAGAACAGGCTGTCGGACTTTCTTTGTTGTCGCTGACGCACTATCACTTGGTCCCCTCGTTTGAAGTGCGACGGGGTGGCATGTCGTCTTGCATCTGCATATGACTTCATTTTTTCTTTGGCTCCTCTGTCTCTGGCAGCAATGTTGCTGTGTTCGAGTGGCATCTTTGTTTCTACCTGTGGTAGTCTTGTCCTGCTTGTTCTACCCAGCACTAGCTCCGCTGGACATCTCCCTGTGGAGCTGTGAGGGGTGTTTCTGTAGTCTCGTAGTACTTGACAAAGGGCTTGGCCAATGGAGCTCTGCGTCAGTTTTGCACGTTGGACAGCCTTTTTTATGTTCCTCATGAATCTTTCCACCATGCCGTTCGCTTGCGGCCACAGCGGTGTTACCTTCCTGTGATGGATGCCTAGGTAGGTCATGAACTTCCGGAACTCTTCCCCTGAGAACGGAGGACCGTTGTCTGTCTTTAGGGTGTTTGGGGAGCCCCAGGCTGCAAATATGTCATCCAGTATTGGTAGCGTTGCTGTCGCTGCTGTCGACGATACATGGCGCACGATAGGGAATCTGGAGTATTCGTCAATGATCACGAGCAGATAGTTGCCCGTGTCCAGTGGCCCAAATAAATCAGCCGCCAACGTTGTCCACACCGTTCGTGGGAGTTCCGACATTTGTAGTGGTTCGGGTTTGGTTGGCGGTCCCGTTGTTTGACAGATGTGACATGTCATGACGGTGTCTTCCACCATTTTATCTAGGCCAGGGAACCATACTTTTTCCCTTAACAACTTTTTTGTTGCAACCATGCCTCTGTGCGACTCATGTGCCAAATCAACAGTCTGTCTCCTGAGGGACTTTGGTATGACTATCCTTGTTCCTCGCATCAAGATTCCTGTTTTTGTCTCCGACAGTTCTTCGTGTATTTTTTTTAGTGCTAGCATTTCTTCCTTGTTTACTCCTTCTCCCCACGTGCAGTTATTGTTGACGTGTCTCCATCTCTGCAGTCTCGTTGCTGCTTTCGCCGTTTGCATGGTGGTGTCTTTTGTTGTTTCCTGCTCTATCTCTGCTAGTGTTATTGGCGCAGGGGTGTTCTGTTTGAGCACGAAGTTGAGATACTCCTCTGCCATCGATGAGGTCTCTTGTCGCTGCGGCAGAGGGTGTCTTGACATGTAGTCAGCCGGGTTGTGTTCTATCCCTGGCTTGTGAACAATCTTGAAATTATAGTCCATTAACCTAATACCCCAGCGCTCGATGCGAGGCGGCATCTATGCCGACGGATTGCCGTATATCGTCACCAGAGCTTGGTGATCTGTTATGATGGTGAACGGTTTTCCGTAGATGAACATGTGATAGTGTTCGCATGCCCATACCACTGCGAGGCTTTCTTTTTCAGGTTGCGAGAATGCGCTCTCGATGTCAGATAAACTCTTGCTTGCATAAGCGACCACTTTCCTTGGGGAGTCTCTCCCCGGCCGGTGCTGTGCTAGTATTCTCCTAGTCCAACTGGGCTGGCATCCACCATCAGTTCAGTGCATAGCAGGGGGTCGAAATAGGCAAGATGATCTACGGTCATCACAGCTTGTCTGATTGCCTCAAACGCCCCATTGCATTCCGGTGACCAGAGGAACTTCTGACCTTGCTTTGTTAGCTCTGGTAGTGGTGTGCTCACCGTGGCGAAATCCTTGATGTAGCGAGCACAGTAGCTGGCCAGCCCCAGGAATGACCTTACTTCTGCTACATCCGTGGGAGGGCTCGCGTTCTGGAGTGTTTCTACTTTGCTGGGGTCCGGCCTCATTCCTTTCTTGGAGAAGATGTGTCCAAAGAAGACCAGTTCACTCCTCCCCAGCTCACATTTGTCTGCATTTAATGTTAGCCCTGCTTGCTCTAGTTGTAGGCATACTTGGTGCAGTGCTTTGTCATGCTCCTCATCTGAGCGTCCAAAAACTAGAATGTCATCGCTGTAATTTAGACTGTTTGCTACGAGCCTTATGACCTGCCTTATGGTCTCCTGAAATATTTCTGCAGCCGACGAGATGCCAAAGCTCAGCCTTTTATATCGAAACAGACCCATGTGCGTTGAGAACGTGGTGCTGTATCTTGACTGTTGGTCCAGTTCCAGTTGGTGGTACCCTTTGCACAGGACCAGCTTTGAGAATCGACAGGCCCCAGTGAGACAGCTGATCATGTCATTTAATTGTGGCCCTGGGTGTCGCTCTCTCGAGATCGCTGTGTTCGGTATCCTCATGTCCACACATATGCGGATCTTGGAGGAGTTCTTCTTTGGAACCGCCACTATTGGAGACACCCATGGCGTTGGCCCATCTGCGGGCTCAATGATGTCCTGGGCCAGTAGACTTCTGATTTCCTCTTCAACCTGTGGTTGGCGATGTATTAGCACCCGTCTATGGTGTTGCGCTACAGGCTTGACCGCCTCGTTGATGTGCAAAGTTATTTGTTGCCTTTCAGTTTGCCGAGGCCTTGCAGTATGGCCGGATGTTCCTGTATAATGTTCCTTTTTTCCGACATGTGGTATGTCATAGCCAGCAGACCCATCAACTGCGCCGTGACATTACTTAGCAGGCATGGTGCTGGGGTGTCACCTTTCAGCACATGTATCTCTTCCTGGCAGGACCTGTCCTTGTATGTCAAGGTCTCTGTGAATTTTCCCATGTTTTCTACCGGCGTTTTAGAGCCCCACGTGAACACATCAACCGTCGATGGTGATAGTGGTGGTTTCACTTTCATCTTCTCATACTCCGACATAGACATGATGTTACATGTGGCCCCACTGTCAAGCACGAACCGGGTGTTATGTTTCCCTACCTCGATGTCCACCGTCGTGGTTTTCTTTATTTGATCCTTTCCCACGAGGTGAATGTGCTCTGGTGTTCTGTCTTCCTTGGGTGCGTCTGACATTAAATACAGCCGTGCCACATTCGCAGGAGCTGCCACTTCTTCCGCCTCATCAGAGGAGCTGCGACTTCCACGATCTACCGTGGCTATGTGACGGGCATACCTGCTGGTGGTCATCCGTGGTCTTGTTGCTTTCCCTCGCTCGCTCCGAAATTGCTTGCTCATGCATGCACTTGCAAAATGATTGTCCCTATTGCATTTCCTGCACCTCTGGCCCATTGCTGGGCACACACCGACGTGCGGAAATTTCTAGGCCACACCGATAGCATGTTTGGTCATTCCTCTTTGTCGGTGAAGACGCTGGGTGTTCTTTCTTCCTGTTGTTCCCAGTCACGCGATTTGCTTGCTCCACTCTTTTTTCTTTCCCCATCTCCATTTGTTTTGCATGTGCCGTCGCCCTTGCTTCCGTGCGGGCCATTGTTAGTATCTTCTCTAGCGTCGTCGGTTCCTTCAGAACTCGTGCACGGAATTCTACGGACTGACAGCCTTCGATGATGCGCAATCTTATCGCTTGTTCATTATCAAACTTGTCAAATTCGCAGTATGTGACCAGTTTGCGCAGTCTGGTTGCGAAGTCATCAAGGGATTCCTTTGCTCGCTGACATGCAGTGTTGAATGTGTATCTCTCAAAGTCAATATTGCGTTGCGGGTCAAATTTCGCTGTGAGACATTGCATCACTCCTTTGTAGGGTTCTGTCTGCTCACTGGGAAACGTTATGAGCAAATCCTCCACTTCATCTCCCACGAGATTCAGGAAGAGGTCCAGATGTTTGCTGTCTGCTACGTCTGTGGCGCGCATGTAGCGTTCAAATTGCCGGATCCATCTTTCCCACCTGATGCCGGCCTGTGGTTCTGATAAGCTGAATGGCAGAGGTCTGCGAAAGATTGCTTGCGGACTGTTTTTGTCGCCTGCGGGCTCAACCATGTTTAGACCTTGCAAACCTTGCTTGAATGTAGTTCTTTGTTCACTGCTTTGGTGCTTATTCACTGTTTTATTAATTTGCAGGTTGCTGTTAAGTTCTTTGATCTATATCTTTGTTCACTGCTTTGGTGCTTATTCACTGTTTTATTAATTTGCAGGTTGCTGTTAAGTTCTTTGATCTATATCCCTTTTTTTCCCTTTTAAATTCGCACTTTTTAGGGTTTTCTGACAACTGCCTGACTTCAAAATGGCCTCCCGGCCGTCTTCGCAGCTTATTGGTTACTCTGCCTGACCTCAAAATGGCCACCGCAGTCTCGTGAGATCTCGCGATGCAGGCGCACTTGCCTGACTTCGTAAAATGGCCGCCGGGCCTTCCTTGCTTCTTATTCGTCCCCCCGCCTGACCTTACAATGTCCGCTCAACTCGCGCGAGATTTGCTTCAAATCTACGCGCGAGTGTCAGTTTCTTGCACGATGCGGCCGCGGGCAGCTGGGGGCACAGTCCGGTGCGTCTTCCAGAACGCACGATGCTTGAGCGCAGTGCTTGTGCGCACCGACGCTTGCAGCATGTGGACGGATGCACCGCTTACCGCTTTCTCCCGGTGGCCGGGGTGGGCTCCCGCGCTGTTGGTCTTCTTCGCCACGCGAGGACCAGGGTGGGCTCCTGGCTCCGTTTGCTCCTGCACCCGGGTGGGCTCCGGACGTCGCAGTGAGTCTTTCGCTGTTCTTTGACAGCGGCAGGCGGACCAGGTTGGGCTCCTGGCTCCGTTTCTCCGAACACGAGGGGCCTCGATCGACGCGTCTGGGTCACCTCCGATCCCACCTTCGTCGCCAGTTGTCGTGTCCCAGAACCCCAGGAACACGCAAGAATCAGGTGAGAGTGCAGCTTCTTTATTATGTGTATCGCTGTTTCCCTGCTGCCCACATGCACGTCTCGCCTCGCGCTCTTCCCTCTACAGAATGCCCCTTCCCCACACCCTGACCGGATGTGGTGTCCGGTTCCTTCCCTCATGTCCAGTGCAGGGTCCTAGTGCCCTTCGCCCAGGGCACTACAGATGTCACAAAGGTGTTTATAAATCAGGCGCCCATTACCCATCATCCCTTCTCCTCTTCCCAGTCCTTACTTCATTGAGGCTTGCTCCTCAAAGAAGTAAAGACTGCGACGAGGAGGACTAAGATTCAGGGTAATGAAGATTACCGGTAAGTAATGTATTCATTTCCAGCTTGTATATTAGCTAATCATAGGTAGCTTCTGCATGGCAGCAATAACGTGCTAAAAATGTCCATGTCTGCAAAGAAAGTTGGCTTAAATTTCTATAAATTTAGTCATGTGCTATTTCCATGTTGTATAGAAAATAATAAAATACTACTTTTATATCTATTATTACTTCCGATTTATACCACCACTTTCTCACAAATCTTGTGATTTGTGAATTGATTGGGAAAATGTACACCACTTCTCTTTAACTATTGCGGTGCACTTAGATGCAACTGCGGGAGAGTGTTGTAAGTGCACTGTAAAATGTTTGTGAATGCCTTGAACATATTCTACTTGTAGTCTACATGTTTGCCCATCCTTCTAAACAACCTTTTTTTACATTATTGCTCCACATGGCAATCCCATCCACCCACAATACTTGTAAAAATTAGACCTGAATAACTTAGAGGGGTTTAAGTAGCTGCAAGCGTAATTGGCTTTAAGAATCCCATTTAGGTTACACATGCATAAACTGTCGATTTTTCAAGGTGTAGATCAGCCTAGACAAAGCTTTGTCTATTGATGGTATTGTGTTAAGAGACACACATGCCTAAGTTTATTTATTTACTAATATTTTATTGAAGGTATTCTATGGCAATGAGTTTGCCATAAGGGCAATGGAGAGCCTCACAGTGAAAATTCTGCTAAACCTCCAACTTCATTAACTCCACTTAGAGCAATCCTACCACCACTAGTAATAGAAGAACAGCTCCCTGGCCCATTAGCCATAAAAACATAAACCTTAACAATGTGATTGAAATACCTATTATCTTCAATCCTATCACAAAAAAGGATGGGTCCACTTTTACCTGCATGCTCTGCAACAGAAGATCAGCAGTCAAAATATACCTGGACATTACAGAAATAGTTCTGAACCTGAATCTTCACTTTCTTGTCCTCACTGATGCATGACAAACAGACTTTTCACTACCAGTTCTTGACCTCCTTCTTTTGCCTGCTACTTGATAATCTAACTTCACCAGTTAAGCAAAATGGGGGAGGTGATGCACAAACACACAGATCCTCCATTGACATTAAATTACTAAATTCCCACTTTTCAGTGTCTCTTGGTCGAGTTGCATTCTTTAGGTAAGAAATCCATACTATTACCTACTATATATCACCCTCTGGGTGATAATCCTGTGTTCACCAAACAACGTCTGGCATTCAGTTTAAAAAGAAATGGTTCAGCCGCCAACAACATCTTCTTAGGAGACTCCAGCGTACATTAGAGTTTTGCCTTTGACACTGCTGTGTCTCAATTATCCCTCTTTTTGTGAAACAATAACCTTGAACAATTATGCTTATCCTTTACTCATTCATAAGGATCCATCCTGGATCTACGTATTTCCCAAAAAGCAACAATTGAATGCCAACCCCCATCCCAGTAGCCTGGCATGATAATTTTCTGATTCCTTTTTGCTGCACTGCCTGAAATCGTCAACCTGGGACAAGCTAAGGGCCCGATTTAGAGTTTGGCGGGGAAGGTACTCTATCGCAATGCCAAACTGAAGGTTCGCCCACCACATTTAGAGTCAGGCAAGCCTTCAGTATGTCCAACAGAGTAATGGCAGTCAGAGGTTTTTCCATTTGTCGGCCCGCCCTATTCAGGGGTTGATTATGAGTGGGTTGTTATTTTCCAACCCCTATTTGCGCAGGGGTCCTAATTATGAGTTGAATGTTATTGAACGCTTCCGATAATTATCGGATGCATTAAATACCTCAGCCATCATTAAATTTTGGCAGGTCAAACCTGCAGAAATTTAACAGGTGAAAAGGATACAGTATTTACTGTATCATGCAGATTTTGTTGCATTAAACACCAAAATCCACATGTTATTCCCCAGAAACTCGTAATAGGTGCTATTTATCGCACCCAATAAATAACATACCCCATGGTATCGTTATTCATCAGGTGCGATAAATAGCATCTATACTCGTAATCAAGACCTCAGAGTGGGCAGACGAATGACAAGTTTTCACTGTCCCATGGTGAGGAGGTCATTGCTTTTTTTTTTTTTTTTGAAAAACAAAATCGCACTCTGGGATTTTGTTTCTGAAAATAAAAAAAAAGTTGAAAGTTTGGCATAAGGTTCCAGAATGTTAACTGAGTCATGCATCAAACTTTGCGTGATTGCAATTGCTGGTTATGCAAGATATGTCTGCTGGGCTGGCAGCCATCCCTAATTTTGGTAGGCAGAGTAACCTCGCCAAGGCAGGAGTAAAGTACTCTACAATGGCGACGGTGCATATTCTGCCCTCCAAACACTAAATCAGGCCCTAAAATACCATAGATCTGGGTCATAGACTTAAAAGATGTTAACCTGGATGTTTTTAAATCTACAATCTCCTCCAAACTTGCTACCATCTTGACTGACCAGAACTGTAGTTTAATCATAGAAAACTACAACAATGTCACAGTTGAAACTGCAGTTGAGTTGGTTCCATTGAAACTAAAAGGAAACATTAATAGTAAGTCAAGTGAATTGTTCTCTAAAGAGCTACTAGAAGAAAGAAAGTCTGTCTGAACCATTGAACGATCATGGCATGTAACCCATCCAACTGAAATCTTGAACTTCACAGAGGCAAAACAAAGTAGTACAAAACTCATCTTTGCATCCAAAGCTGCCTTTTACTGAAAGGAGCTGTCCTCAACAAAAAATGCACCAAGGAAGCTCTTCAATATATTAATATTATTTTACTTTGTAAAGCGCATGGCTACCTAAAAAAGGTTTTCCAGCGTTAGGTTCAAATACGGAATGTAGGTCAGAATGGAGCGCTGTCTAAAAGGAGTGCCAAGTTAGGAAAATTCTGAGGGTTGAAACAGCCACGCTTATAAAGATTTACGAAACAGAGAGTGAATAACACTCGCTCAGTGTTGGAGGCAGACCATTCCAGGATATAGGTCAGAGAAAAAAAAAATGCTCGGCCTTCTTGGTGGGATTTCCTGATTCTAGGAATTACGCCGAACCTATGATGACTAGAGCTCAACGAATGTGCAGGGGAATACAAAGACACCAAAGATCTAAAATAAACAGGTCCGGTGTTTGCTAGGAATTTGTGCATATAGCACAATGCCTTGAATTGCACAAGGCACTCGATAGGTAGCCAATGTAAAGTCCCTAATATTTTGTTGATCTGATGACTAACGGTCAGTTTATCATCAAGCTCTATTCCCAGGTTCTTTATGACCGACACTGGGCTAGGGGGACTGCCCATAGTCGCAAGCAACAAGTGGGATCCCCAAGGGGTAGGGGGATTACCCACCAACAGAACCTTGGTCTTGTCACCATTCAATTTCAGGGAGTTGGCCCACATCCATGATAAAACTTGGGTAAGGCAAAAATTAAGGGCCTTCACCTTCTGATTGTCCTTGGCTGACAGAGATACAACAATTTGCGTATCATCCGCGTACGAAAAAACGTGTGAGGCCGCAATAGTTCACTATCTCTGCTAGCTCTGTTTAACGTATAGGTTGAAGAGGAGTGGACTCAAAGTGGATTGCTGGGGCACAGCTGAGGCTAAGGGATGAGATTTTGACCTATGTTGGTTAGTGTTGACCTGGGAGGTACGGCCTTGCAGGAAGGATTTCACCCAGGAAAGAGCAATGTCTTGTATTCCCATGCCCTCTAATCTTTGTAGGAGCATACTGTGATTCACAGTGGCAAATCCTGCACTCAGGTCTAACAAAATCAGTGCAGCGGCTCCACCATTATCCAGTTGATGCCTCAAGAACTCCGTAACACCGAGAAGAGCCGATTCAGTGCTATTGCCTGCTCAAAACCCAGATTGCGAAGGGTGCAGTAGGCCATTCTGTATGCACTGTGAGTTTTGGTTCACATGTTTCTCCAATACCTTGGCAAAAACGGGTAACAGAGAAATAGGTCTGTAATTTGACCGAGTGGATCCAAAGCCGTTTTCCAAGTTTTAGAAACCATGCCCTCCAACAATGATTGGTTCATTAGTTGAGTAAGCTGCTCCAGGGCAGGATAGGAAAGCTTAATAAGTACTGCTTCGGACAGGGATCCAGATGGGATTCTGATTTAATAGATGCAAGGATTGCCCTAAAAGAAGGTACATCTAGAAGCTGAAACCTATCCAGCATGCTGTCTACATTAGTGAGGGCTGTTTGACTGCTGGCCAATATAGTCACAAAAATCTACTACCTCCCTTCCAGCCATTCCAGAGCTCATCCACAACATGGACAACAGTGAACAATTACCTCAATTCTTCAAAGAAAAATTACAAAATATGGAGCTCTCCCTATCCCACTTAGCTGTCCTTACTTCTTAAGCAATAGTGTCTCTTAAATTTACAAAAGACCGGTCTTCTTTCAATGAGATTGCGAGAACTGACTTGATCAATACATCAAAAGCCTTCAATCTTCCACTCACTTTACTCATCTGATCCCAGCAAAAGTTACAAAAGACACCTGTTACTCTTTAATTTGTTTCATGGTGATGGTTATCAACTCACACATGTCTCAAAGATCTGTTACTGATTGCTAGAAAGTTGTTCAGCTCACTCACTTCTCCAAAAAATGAGGCAGTCCCAGAATCCCTAAATAACTTTAGACTAATTTCAAAACTTCTCTTTCTGACAAACATTCTTAAAAGTTATGTTGCAAAACAACTTTCATCAGCATTTGAAGAAAACAACCTCCTGCATGACTTCCAATCAGGCTTCAGTCTGGCTGCACTACTGAGAGGCCTGTGCTTCAAATAACTGGTAATATGCTATGCATTCAAGAAGAAGGTGGATCTTACCTTCCCATTCTTCTACGCTTGTTGGCAGCATTCAGGACGGTATACTATGACTCCCTGATCAAACATGAAAGACTGGATGGGACCAAATGGGAATTAAAGGCTGAGTCCTCCAGTGGTTTGCATTCTATCTTACTAATTCCCCGCAGGTTGAACTATCCAAATTCTCTCTAGCTTATTCCTTCTCAAGCAAGGAGTACCCCAAGCTTCCTTCCTCTCTCCAGCTCTCTTTAACCTGTAAACAGAATCTCCTGGGCTCCCTTCTGAAGCAATTCAGCATTGCCTGATAATATCCAACTGTATCTGAGAGTCTCACCGCCTTAAGACATAACTAATATTTCTAAAACTTTAGATATTCTTGATGTCTTAACACAATCTAAAGCTGAACCCTCAATAAATGGAATTCCTCCTCCTCTCCCATCCCAACTGTAACTCTCCTGTCTAACCATAGCTCGATGCCTCTAAGCTGCTTGACTGCAAGCTCACCTTTGTTGAAAATACCAAATCTTTGGAATTTATCTCGGACAAGAGCTTGAATCTACATGCACACATAAATGCCTTGGCCAAAGGTGCACTTTACCATATAAGACTCTTCAGAGGAATCAAGTGCCTTTACTCCTTGATGACTTTAAGATAGTAGTTCGATTTCTAGTCCTCTTGAGGCGTGACTATGGGAACTCCATACTATCTGACACACGGAAAGTATGCATGGTTCCAATAAAAGCTGAATTCCATGCTGCTGACCACATTTCCCCAATCTTGATTTCTCTCAACTGGCTTCCTTCAGAGGTCAGAAATGTAGTTAAGACAGTCTGTATCATCCATAAAATTCTAAATGGAACAAAACTCAACTACTTAGTGCATAAACTTTCCATATCCAGAGGATCCTGCTGCCTAAGGAGTTCAGATTCTCTCATACGTGAGACCACCTCTTCAAAAAAATCAAAAATGCTAAATATGTTGCTCTCTGGGAGTGCCCCAAAGCTCTGCAACTTGATTTCTCCCTCCATTAAGATAAAACCAATTGGTTGACCTTTTCAATGTATTTTCTATTGGTAACAATTTTTAATAATTTATCTTGTTTTATTGAAAAGTCAAAGACAAACTCTATTAATAATTTTTATAATTCCCTTATAGAATTTGATGTTTGAGTGATGTTTTACCATCTGCTACATTCTACTCTGTATACTTAAGACTGTGTTTACTTTCTATGGTTACATGTTATGATATCAACCACAAAAATATTGTAGCCTAAACATTCTGATAGCAGTAATACTGAATTTATAATACTTAAGTTAAGTACCAAAATATTTAGTATAAACACATAGTGTAAAAATCCAGTAGGTTATCTAAAATATCTAATATAAAATTATCAACTACAAAAATATTGTACTTAAAAAACTAACATTCAATTCAACCAAAATATCGACTTTAAAAATATAGTTTACACACATATTAAATGTTAGTTAAAATTGTGAAATTATTTTTAAATCGTACTATAACCTTAAAATAAAAATGTATTTAAAAAAAAAATATTTGACATATAGGATGTTCCTACATAAAAATAAAAAAACTTAAATGAGTCATAAAAAAAAGTTTTCAAAAGAATAACTTAGACAACACATCTTTAAAAAACGAACATTTTTGTGCACAAATATATTTATTCTTACTATATATATGACTGAATATTTTCATAAAAATGCACAAACTATATAAAAGTGACTATTTCAAAAAACAGAGTAGTAAAATATGTAATTCTCAATAAATATAACAATAAATATAACACTATACAAAAATTATTTACATACATTCATAATTTATCAAACTATTTAAACTTTTATGAAAAATAATTGACTAAATATGAATTTTTCAAAATCAATAAATGAATAACAAACATCCAAATATTTTTTTAAAAAAAAATTACTAAAAATAATTCTACAAACATTCTTGGGAAGAAAATGGTTGGGTGAGAGAGATTTACTATTCTAATTCCAGTCCAAATTAATTGGGGAAATTACACAATTTTGGGTGGGAGGTCAGATTTACTATTATAAGTCCAGTCCTACTAACTTTAAGTAAAGGGAGATATTTGTGAATGGGGTCATTTTACTGTTCTCAATACAGTTCCATAATCATTTGAAAAGTGCATATATTTTGAGGAATCAGAATTAGGTTTATAACCACAGTCCCACAATCATATGATGGGGAAGGCAAATTTCATATTCTAAATCTAACATTAGGGAATATGCATATATTTGGGGGTGAGGGAGATATACTATTCTAAATACAACCCAACAAAAATTGAGGGAATTCCTATATTTTGAGGGGTCCAATTTAATGAGGCGAAGATTTCTGATTAACTACCTGATCCCCAGGGGAGGCGTAGAAGTGGCGCAATGAGGAGAAATACTTTTACTTCTCCTCGTTTTTCCTCTTTCTATGCATGCTGCATTCTGCAGCATGCATAAAAGAGGAAAATGCCATCAATTATTGTTTTTGTGCAGGAAGGTGTCCCTTCCTGCACAAAGAAAAATCATCCCTGCAACGCAGGCACCCTTGCAACATGACGCAAGGGTGTCTGCGTTGGCACACAGCTGCTGTTTGTGAGGCGGCACAGGGGAGAAGGACAGGAATGCGCCTTATCTTGAAGATACGTCATCAGACTTGCCTGCATAGGGGGTGGAAGGGAGAATCAGCACAGCTCAAGCGCGCCCTCCTCCACAGTGGGCCGGCTGCTCCTGAACACCTCCTCCCTGCTGGGCCACCACCCAGGTTGCAATCCAGTCGGTCGTTGCCTCTGCCGGCACTGGCACAGCTGATCTCTGATCGTCCTACTGCGGGGAGACAGAGCGGAGAGTGCGAGGTGGCACCAATCTATGCCTGGTGTCGTGTTGGCAGCTGCTGCCTGTTGTTTGAGGTGCTGCCAGAGGCCACCTTCAGCCCGCATCTTTGCCGCTGCCATTTTCCACTGCATTGCAATCTCTGATGACACATTTGTAGAAGCTACGAGTTCCCCTGAGGCACATCAAATTATCACTCAGCATTCGCACCAGGGCCCCTGTTAGAAATGGGGGTCTCTAATTGGCAGGTTGTTACCCTGTCCAAGTAGGGGCCCTTCTTCATAGTCAGGGTAAGGGGGATACACTTCTAAAATAACCCCTGCTCACCCCTTTGATAGCTTGCCACGAGCAGTCAGGCTTATCTCGGAGGCAGTGTATAAAGCATTTGCACATAACCAGCAGTAATACAGTGAAAACACTACAAAAGGACACCATACAAGTTTTAGAAAAATATCCAATATTTTATCTGTGCAAAACAAAACCAAAAATGATAAAAATCTACCATACAGTTCTTAGAAATATCAATAATCAAAAATAGACTTAAAATACAGTTCCTTGAAGTCGATAGCTCCGTCCGGAGCTATCACGGCATCGTGAACAACAAATCCAAACAGCTCTGGCTGACCGCGGCATCGCGGGCCAGCTACGGTGTCGGGAAGACCCGCAAACAGTACCTTTAGAAACGCAGAGCGTCAGTGGCCTTGCGATGAGCCTTGAAGAGCTGGCGTCAGCAGGTGTCGGTTCCGGAGGTCGGTGCGGGAGTTGTCAGGCCCTTGAAGTCACACATGTTGCAGATCAAACTCCGTGCGGTTGAAGCCAGGAGCACTGGCATCGGCAGGCGTCGGGCTGTAATGCGAATGCAGCGGTGCCCTCAGGTCGCGGTGCAGGCAGCGGCTCGTGACGGTCATCCAGCAGCATCCTTGAGGCCACGACTTTGGTGCAAAGTAGTAGTGCGGTGCTCGTTGCGGTGCTAGCAGGTCACGGTGCAGGCAGCGTCATCGTCATTGCTGAAGCGCTGTCGTCAGTAGACCCAAGGCTGCGGTGCGAGATGGGGCAATGCGTTGTGCGGGGCCCACAGGTCACAGTGCAGGCAGCAGCATCAGTTGACGATCTGGAGTCCATGGTGCTGGCTTCGGTGGGCCAATGCTGCAGTGTGGGATGGGGTGGTGTGTCGAGTAACCTATGAGCAGTGCTCCCAACCCACGGCGCAAGCAGCGCCGTCGATGTTAGCTTGAAGCGGTGTCATCGGTGAGACCAGGGCTGCGGTGCAAAGTGGGACGGTGCACTGTGTTCTCCATGAGGGGTGTCCACAGGTCACGGTGCAGGCAGCGGCGTGGGTGAGGGCATTGTGGCATTGTCGGGGATACCAAGGCTGCAGTGTGAAGCAAGGCGGTGCGGAGTGCGGTGGCCACAGGTCATGGTGGAAGGAGCGGCTCGGTGACGGTGTCGGGCGTCGTCGTCGGTGCGACCAGGGTTGCAGTGCAAAGTGCGGCGATGCCCTCTGTGGTGCCTTCAGGCCATGGAGCCGGCAGAGGCGTTGTTGATGGCGTCAGGTTACCTTTTTCCTCTGTTGCAGCTGAAACATCCAGTTCCAGAAGCCGGTATCCAGAAGATGTTGAAGTCTTTGATTTCCCTGAGACTTCCAACAGGAGGCAAGCTCTACATCAAGCCCTTGGAGATACTAAGGATACAGAAAGCACAGTCCAATCCTTTCCCTGCTAAACATAGAAGCAGCAACTGCAGGCCAACCCAGCAAAGCACACAGCAAAGTGATAGTCTCCCCTCACAGCTCCTCGAGCTCTTCTTCCTGGCAGGTTCCTTAGTCCAGCAGTAATCTAAAGTTCTGGGGTCAGGGCCCAACAATTTATACCATATTTTCTCTTTGTTCTCTTTGTGGCAAGGGTCTCTGAGCCCAGTCCAAACCAGTTCTACCCTCTCCGGCCCAGCTTCACTACAGGAGGTGGAGACATCATTGTGCAGATGAGACACTGCCTATTCAGGTGCTAGTGGAAACTAAACTCCTCCCACGACTCTAAATGCAGACCAGGCCTATTCAGCCCAACTATGAGTCACCCAGGAAAGGCAGGACACAACTCAACCCCCCTTGTGTCTGTCTACAGTGAATGCACATCCCCAGCCCCTGTCACTCCAAAACCAGGCAGTCAATACACAAACCAGCAGAGGTACACAGATTGGTTAAAGAAGAAATTGGCTACTTTCTAAAAGTGCCATTTTCGAACACACAATTTAAAAACCATCTCCCTAAAAAAATGAGTTATTAAATTCTGAGTTCAGAGGGCCTAAACTCTATTTCTCTATCTTGTCCCAGTGGAAAGTTCTACTTGTAAGATGTTACAAAGCAACTCCCAGGTTAGCCTATGGGACAGATAGCCTTGCAATAGTGAAAAACAACATTGGCAGAATTTCACTATCAGGACATGTCACACACATCAGGACATGTCCTACCTTTCACATACACTGCACCCTGCCCAGGCATGTAAGGCCTACCTAAGGGGTGCCTTACATGTAAGAAAAGGGAAGGTTAGGGACTAGCAAGTGGGGGCACTTGCCAGGTTGACATGGCAGTAAAAACTGCGTGCTGACACTGCAGTGGCAGGTCTGAGACACCTTTGAAAAGCTACTTGTGTGGGTGGCACAACCAGTGCTGCAAGCCAAATAGTAGCATTTGGTTTACAGGCCCTGGGCAGAAACAGTGCACTATACTAGAAACTACATCAAATAAGACAAACATGGAAACACCAATCCATAAACACAATTTACATGGAGAGCATATGCACTTTAGCACTGATTAGCAATGGTAAAGTGCCCAGAGTCCTAAAACCAACAAAAACAGGAGTCCAAAAAGCAAAACGTCTAGGGGTTAACCCGCTGAAAAAGCCAAGTCTAACAGCCCCAAATGTCTCGGTGGGGCATTTTGAGTTGGATGGCCAGGTGTAGGACAGGATTAATGTAGGATTTTGAGCAAGCTGATGGAGCTCGCAGAGAGTGCTGTTAGTCTGCCATTTTTCCTAGCGACGCCCCCATTTTGAAATTACTTTTGGTGATGCTGGTGTCTTCTGAGAGGGATAGGATGAGTTGGGTATCGTCGGCGTATGAGATGATGTTAGTTCCTAGGATTTGAATGATGCTTGCTAGTGGAGTAATACATGTGTTGAAGAGAGTGGGGCTGAGTAACGAGCCTTGCGGGACTCCGTAGAGGAGGTCCTTGGCTTCTGATGTGAACGGAGGGAGCTTGACCTGTTGTGTTCTTCCGGTCAGGAAGGAGGCTATCCAGTTGAGAGCTGGTCCTTGAATTCCGGTTTTGTAGAGTCTGGAGTTGAGTGTGTTGTAGGAGACTGTGTCTATTGGTTGGTGAAATTCCGTGGAGGTACCTAAAAATTCAGCGAGATTCAGCAGAGTTCTACAAGCAAGCGGAATCTGCAGTTCGCCCTGATTTTTAGCACCAGGAGCATGCTGCTTCTTTGCTGCCGCTCGAGTAGATTTTCTCACCTCGAAGAGTCGTGACTGCCCGCGCTGAGAAAATCTCACCGGGTGCCGTCCTAGCACCCAAAAATCATGCTATGGGTTGCCAATTCTCACTTAACGTTGGCTAAACGCATGCGAGAAAAAACTCTGCCACGCAGCGGTTGGCGGAGTTTTGCTGGAACTCCGCATTACAAGCATAACGCGGAGAGGACAAAACTCCGCAAACTCCGCTGGCAGACCAGAATTTATCGCCAATCCCTAACTGTGTTGAAGGCAGTGGAAAGGTCTAGGAGAATGAGTGCAGCAGTGTGGCCTCAATTTAATATTGTGCATATGTCATCTGAAGCTGCGATGAGGGCCGTCTTGGTGCTGTGGTTTCTGCAGAAACCTGATTGCGAGCTGTCCAGGAGTTTGCCGTGTTCAAGGTAGTGGCAAGACTAACGGTTGATGGCCTTTTCTATGGCTTTGGCTGGGAAGGGGAGTATGGGGGTGAGTCGGTAGTTGCTGAAGATTTCAGGGTCTGTGGATGGTATCTTAAGGATCAGGGTGACTTCTGCATGTTTCCAAGCATCCGGGAAAGTGGCTGTAGCAATGGAGGTGTTGATGACGGTTGTGAGTGCCATGCTTATCATGGTTCTCTCTAGGCTAAAGAAGAGGTGGGGACATGGGTACATGAGGGCCCCTGAGTGGATGGATGCCATGATAGCCGCTGTGTCTTCATTGGTCATCGGGGTCCACTCTGTGAGTGGGGTGACATTAGTGGTGGAGGTCAGAGGTGAGGTAGGGTGTGATTGAGGTTCGAAGTTCCTGTACATTTTAGATATCTTGTCATGGAAGACGTCAAAGAGTTGGTTGCAGGGTCCTTGTGATGGGGTAATGGAGTTGGAGGTGGCTGCCAAATGGGTGAATTGCTTGACGATGGTGAAGAGTTCTTTGTATTTGTTGTTGCTGGCTTCAACCCTTTGGGTCAGAGCTTTATTCTTGGTCTCAGTTTGTGGCGGTAGCTCCTAAGTGAGGTCTTGTAGACCTCCCTGGAGGTAGGCTCTTGTGAGTTTTTTCATTCTCTTTCTAACTGGTGGCATCACCTCTTTGACTCTTAGTGCGTCAATGTACCAGCTCACATGTTTGTTTGTCCTCTTCGGGTTGGTGTTTATGAGGGCGAGGATGTTGGCACTGGTGGAGATCCAGTTATTGAAACAGTCTGTGTTTCTGTTGTCAGAGAAGATAGGGGGATGGAGCAGGAGGGTGTTGAGCCATGCTACTTCGATCACCTTCTTCCAGCTGCATCTGGGGGTGCTTAGCCTTTCTGTCGGTATAGTGGGTGCGGTCAAGATGTTGAAGTGCATGATGAAGTGGTGCTTCAAGTAAGATGGGAGACGTGGCTGACCATGATTTGGTCACTGGAGGAAAAGATGGGGTCCAGGGTGTGTCCTGCAATCTGCATGGGCCCTTTCACGAGCTGAGTGAGTCCGATGTGTTGCAGGCTACCTAGTAGGTCTGTGGTCCTGGAATCTGCGAGGTTGTCAAGATGGAAGTTGAGGTTACCTAGGAGTAAGAAGTCTTAGGAATTTTTGGTGAATGGGGTGACGAGGTCAGTGAGGAAGTTGCTACAGGATTCGGTGGCTGGTATATGAGGATCCCCCTGATGGTGATTTTGCCGTCCGTATGGAGCTTGAAATGTAGGTGTTCCAAGAAAGTAGTTTCTGGGTCATTGGTGGCGATGCATTTGATGGTGTCTCTGTGGATGATGGCAATGCCACCACCTGGATTTGTGGTTCAGTCCTGATGGAGGATCTTGTGCCCTGGTGGTGTCAGGAGCAGACGAAGGGTTGAGTCAGGTCTCGGTGAGGGAGGCAAGGTCTGGTGCGTGGGAGTGGATGAGGTCCCAGACCTCAGTTGCATGCTTGTTGAGAGAGTGGGTTTTGAGGAACATGCATGCGTGTGATAATTGGTGAGCGGGTGAGATGTTGTGAAAAGTGTGGGTGCGGGTGGTGGAGTCGGCAGTGGTTCTGTGTAAGTGGTTGTGGCAGGAGGGTGCAAGAGTGTAGCTGCAGGTGAAGTGGCAGTGTAAGCATGTGAAAGGGCAGACCATGGAGTGCCGTGCGGCAAGGCAGTAGCGGTCTTAGTGGTGTCTGATGTTGAGATGAATGAGTTCCTCTGGGGAGTATCTGTGGGTGACGGGAGGACCAGAGTTCCTGGAGCTGGGCTCAGTCCAGGCAGGGACAGGCACAAACAGGCTTGCCTTTGGTGCACCTTCGGTCCTCATCCCATATACTAGCCTCCCACTGGGCCTTGCTAATTTTGATAGCCATGATATACTCCCATCTAGCTTCAGCAAACCATGTTCTTTGTTTGCTCTTTAGGGCTTTTACCAAGGTATTCTTAGCACTTTTGCAGGATTCATTAAACCACTCATTCTCTCTCATTGTCTGAGGTCCCCTTCCACTTTTACAATCCTTCACAAACAAATTGCCTAACTTATTAAAAAACATTCTCGGCGGGGCGTGGTCTCAGCGCCAACCAAGATGGCAGAGCAAGGCTGAACTCTGATGGATGCTGGAGCCTTCAGTACTTTTGTGACCACTCTGGCTCTCGCTCAAGGGAGGAGACAACCATGTGTCTCCTCCCGAAGTACTGGTGAGTCGTCTGAGCCAATTTCAGGCTCCAACCTTCTTTTTTACATGTGCAGCCGGCCCTGGGGGATTTGCCTCATAAGTGAGAGGTCACGCCTGCCATTTTGGATACCAGTGGGTGCGTTTCCTCACCAAAACATTGACCTCAGGAGCTGTGTGCTCCATCAGAAGTCTTCTCTAAGGATTAAATGCTGTATTTGTGAACACTACCAGCCTAGCCTCTGCTATTTTTTAAAATATTTTTTGTAACTTTTCTTGGCTTTTTTCTGCTTACAGTCCTTGGCAGATGCTTTTGGAGTTTGGAAGTTTGTCCTCACACATTAATATGCTGCCTTAACATAACACGCCATTTCCCTTGGCTTCCCTCATTTTATCTCCGGATTAAAGCATTTTCGGACAATTGTATTATGTGTTTTTTCCAAATGCTCTCATGCTTTATACACAATTTCTGGGCCCATTCTTTCATGTTTCTCTCAGCTCTGTAGCTCATTGACTTGTATCTTCTATACTTGTGCGCTTCAGACCTTTATTATTTATAAGAGCCCATTTTACAGGCTTTTAGTTTGTAAAAAAACACCTCAATTCTTTTTTTTAGACGCTTATAAAAGCCATCAGTCTCTTGGAATTAACTCCTTTTCCTCTGGTATCTTTTTGTTGTTTATGGGGAAATTAGGAAATCATAAACTTTTTAGTACATCTGGCAACATTATTTTGTTAGACTCTGACTCTAACCACAATGATATGTAAGACGCTAATACACAAAAGTCTGAATCTCATTCTGGTACAATCCCCAAACCTCCTCAAATTGCAGATGAGTCCAAACAAAAGACCTAAAAAATATCCTCCAATTCTAGTGAAATCTCCTCTGGCTGGTATGGATGTGATTCTTGAGGAAATCCGTGAACTGAAACCTTTATGGCAGAAACTAACAAAACGTTACAACATTTAGATGATAAATGGTCTTCCTCGGAAACTCGAGTTTTGACGGTTGAGCAAAAAACAGATAGTTTATAACTTGAAGTTTCACATATTTCTCATTTAGATCTGAGATTTCCCTTCTTAAAAAGCACACCGAGGACCTCGAACATCGAAATCACAGGAATAATCTCTGTATATGTGGAATTCTGGAAAATACAGATGGCTCTAATCCGACCAACTATTTTCCGCCTTTCCTGCCAAAACTTTTTGATATGTCTACTGGTACCCCTCTCGACATACAGAGGGCACACAGACTCGGTCCCAGAGTTTCTACTAAGCCTTGAGGAGATATTCTATTTTTCCTACAATATACAGATTTGTTATAAGTTATGTCGGCTGTCAAAGCCAAAACACAATTTTTTTGGACTGGTCATAGACTGTTTCTTTCTCAGTATGTGACTAAGGTTGCAGCTGATCACCGAAAGCAGTTCCTGGATATGCATCCTCAATTGTGATCTATGAATGCTAGATTCGGCCTAATTCATCCTTGCCCTGTTTAAAGTGACGTTCAAGGCAAAAACAACCACTTATGAGGAGCCTGCTGCACTCAACAGATTTCTCCAACAACATGGAGCAGAAGAAATGGACACCTCAAAAATAACTTGACTTTTATAATAATAATTAAGTTTTAGTTTTATTTCTGTCTATTATTATGATGTTTTTTTCTCTCGTTAGATGAAATTTTTCTTATATCACAGGTATATGTCTTCATGTATCATTCCAGGAAGGTCTCAACCTCATGTGATATTTTCATTCAAGTTAAGGCTACCCTGACGTCCTGTGGAGTTCCAGTGTTGTCACCCTGATCTTCTGGTGTTGCCACCCTCCCTCTCGTATTTGTGTTTTGTAGGTATGTTTTTCAGTTGTCATTTGTATGACTGGTACTGTCTTTTTGTTTTCTGTTTTACTATTTCTTTACCTTTTTTTTTTTTTTAATACATTTTTATTGACAATGCAATAGCAATTAAGAAATTCACAAAATTATACCTTTTTATACAGCATATTAAAGACAACAAACAAAGAGAAGAAAAAAAAAGAAAAAAAGGTGACAACAGAAGGAAAGTAAACACTATTGCATTGCGCATTTTCAAATTTTGAGCCCTCCCCCACCCCTTGACTACCCTGCCCACCCCCTGATGGTTGGTCAGTCTCTTACGTCTCCCCATATTAGTTTTCATGTTTCACCAAGGACTATTAGTTACTCATTCTTTATTTGCAAGCCATTTAGTCATGGGTGCCCAGATTTCAAGCCCTTTTCTCCGAGAACGTGGTCCCCTCCTTGTGTAAATAGCTTTCTCTAAATTATAATTAGAAATTAGCCGAGTAAGCCATTGCTGAAAGCCCGGTGGTTTGGGGTCCAGCCAAGCAGAGGCCAGGCAGAGGCGATATACTGCCATGTCGATAAACACTAATCTTTCACCCGGAATCCCCTGCAGGTCATGGTCTACCCCAAGACCAATAAGTGTTGGAGAGAGGGAGCAGGTAATCCCCAAATCTACATTATAGAATCTGGAAATTTCATTTTTTAGATTATCCAAAACCTTGCATGTAGCAAAGATATGGCTAAGGTCAGCCTGATATAGATCACAGCGCGGGCAGGCGGTTCCTTTCCCTGTACCCCATTTAGCAATCTTTTCGGGGTATAGTATAAAGAAAAACATGATTTATAATACTGCGCCTGTAACCTGGCAGGAACTAAAGTATTCTGAGCTAAATTAATTGAGTGGAAGAATAGTTCCTCAGTAACACTGATTTCTGCCTTCCATTTTGTCGCTCGGTCATCCAAATCGTCTACCATCAAAGAATTAAATATATTATATACAAGACCAATAAATAAATCTCTATTTTTTCTAAATTTATCCATAATGTCGATGTTTAAAAACCCGTTCGGTCCACCCAGTTTTTTTGACAAAAAGTCTCTAATTTGTAAAAATTTAAAGAAATCTCTATTCTCCAACCCAAATCGCTCTCTTAAGTTTTCAAATGTTACCAGCCCATTTACGGAAAAAAGATCGCCTAGTTTGTTCATGCCTGTCTCTCTCCATCTTTCTGTTATAGGGCCTTTAAAAATCTCCGGCAGCATAGGATTATTACATAGTGGTGTGTAATAATTCAGGCGGCCAAGCCCAATCAGCTTCAGCATACATTTCATAACCTTGTACCCGCCTTGTAAACTACTATTTCTTTAGCAATGTTTTTCTCTATTATTCCACTCTCTACTTTCCTCTTTCCTGTTTCCTGTCCTCTTATCCTTCTCTGCAAACACAACAAGATGATGGACGAGTACTGAAACTTTTCACGAACTCACTCCCAGTCAAGAGATCTGTGTTTAATCCATTGTTCTTTTGCTCACTATGCCATCCCAGTTTGGACCCAGCCATATGCAAATCAGTCTTGACCCTGTTCCTCATGGCAACAGTCCAGCCCGAACTGCCAGGCCAGATCCTCCCCGGACCGAAAACAAGCATCCTGGGACCGGTTTCGGGGTTACACTCCTCATCAGCCAGGCTAGCTTGAATCCAGTGGCACCTTCCTGAACCAGAGTTTGCTAAGTTAAAAAGATGTTGGGTTGGTAATGTATTTGCATCCCCGGCTTTGGGGAAAAAGAATGGAGTGCTAATTCTTTGCCCCAAAAAAATAGGTATTACTGTTGTTAACCAAGAATCTGATTCTGAAGGTCATTGGATCATTGCTAAGCTTCTTGTTGATAATATACTTTTAACTATTTATTATGTATATGGTCCTGTTTCTGTTGATAATACTTTCTGGACCACAATTTCTGGTAAATTGCTTTTAAGTGATGATGAATATAATATTCTTGGGGGTGACTGCAATCAAATTCATCATCCTATATTCAATAGAAATTCTACAGTCAAATTTGTCTACACCAGAAGGCACAACTTAAATCCCTTATCCAACGTAAATCGGTAATTGATATTTGGAGGTTATGCCATCCGGATCTCCGGGAATATACTTTTTATTCAGCCCGCATCATTCACAGTCCTGCATAGATTATCTTTTCCTCAGTAAGTCCTTGGCCCAACATGTTCTTCAGTCTGAAATGGGATCAATTTTGATATGAGATCATGCACCAGTATTCACAGACTTTTATACCATTTTCCCCACAGGCAGCCAGATGGCGCTTAAATAATTAATTACTTTTAGATACTAAATTTAGATCCCAATTTGAAACCTTTGCCTCTGAATTCTTTATTCTTAACACTATCATTTTGGATTCCTTTAAGGCGGCAGCAAGGGGTTTTATAATAAATTCCGTCTCACAAAAGAAACAAATCTATGGAAATACAATCCAACCAATTACTGGATAAAATAAAAAAGTTGGAGTATACTTATTATCACTCTAAAAATTAATTATCTCTACAAGAACATATTGACACTAAGCTCATGTTCGATAGATTATCTACAAATGCCGCCTCTTCTTACCTACTGAAGATCAGTGCGTGTTATTATGATCCAATTCAAATCTATGTGTATTGTGCATAAGACTTTGTACGGGGCTGGACCTGTCCACCTTAGTCAACATATCAAGCGCTACACTCCATAGAGATGCCTTAGATCGTCATCGGCCTCTCTACTTGTAGTTCCTAGGGTAAAGACCTTGAAATGGGGCAGCAGAAGTTTTTGCTACCTGGCCCCTAAGTTATGGAACTCGTTGCTCATCCGTCTCAGAAATCAAACCAATCTTCTGTTGTTCAGAAAAGTATTGAAAACATAGCTATTTGTCCCTAAACCATAGCCGCTCCAATCTCCTGTTGCAAAATCAATGGCAGCTAGCGCCAAGACGCCATGGCAAACATGCGCTCTACAAAAACCCTCATTTCATTTCATTTCATTTCATGAGGGCCAAAATACATTGGGTAAACTGCTTTCAAATTATTTAAAGGTCAGAAGAGAGAGAACTAGAATAGAGTCCTTACGAAATTGTACAGGGACTATTCTCTTTAAAGACAAATATATTCTAAATGAATTTGTTCACTTTTATACAAATGTATACTCTCCAAAAATGCAACTATTACAATCAGACTTGATAAAATATTTTCAAATCATTGCTTCCCCTCCCTTGTATCATATTGATTTCGATCCACTAGAGGCAGATATTTCACTTTCGGAAATCACTCATGCAGTCTCTTTACTACGCAGAGAAAAAGCTCCTGGACCTGATGGTTTTACTATCGCATTTTATAATCACTTTGCAAAACTTCTTCTCCCCAACCTTTTACTTTTATGTAACTCATTTATCACTAAAAGTGCTTCACAGGGCTCCTTCCAGGATGCCATGATATGCTTAATTCCAAAGGACAATAAAGACCTTTCACAATGCAAGAATTACCATCCTATTTTTTTAGTTAATACTGATTATAACATTTTTGCAAAAATATTGGCATTGTGTATTGATCCTATTTTGCCTGATCTCATAGGTCCTGAGCAGTCCAGTTTTATTAAAAGTCGATTAGCCTCTGATAATGTCAGAGTATTTTTCAGTGTCCTAAGCAGAGCCTCTACATTGGAGCATCCTTTTGCCACTATTGTTTTGGACGGCTGGAATTATATGTTTCAGGCATTAAAATGGATTGGTTTCCCTCCGAAATTGATTGCTTTAATTTCCCTGATGTATACAGGCACTAAAGCTGCAGTTTTTGTCAATGGTTTGCTTTTAGATTATTTTCCTCTACTTAGAGGGGTACGTCAAGGTTGTCCATTATCACGTCTTTTGTTTATTATTGCACTCAAACCCTTTCTAACTAAAATCCGACAAGATGCTCTTATTTCAGATTTTCAAGCTGGTTCTCACCAAATTAAGATGTCAGTTTACGCTGATGACATTCTATTATATTGTTCTAATTCTACAACCTCTCTTCCTCCTGTTCTCCAGCAAATCACAATCTTCTCCCATTTGTCAGGTTATGGGCTTAATACTGATAATTGTGAGGTACTTCCTTTAAACGTTTTGTGTAACAAGCAATTTTTTGATCACATGGGATTCGCTTGGCAACCCTCCAAGATAAAGTACCTAGGATTGTGGTTTGCACAGATGATTAAAGAAACGTTAAAATTGAACTTTGATTACATTATCGAAACACTAAGGGCCAGATATACCACCCTTCCATTTTGCGACTCGCAAATTGCGTCGTTTTGCGACTCACAAAATGGAATTTACAACAGTGTTTGTGATTCCCAATGGGGTCGCAAATGACCTGCCTAATTAATATTCATGAGGCAGGCCACAATTTGCTACCCCATTGGGAATGGCCAGCACTCACAGGGATGGTGGCCTGCTGGGGTCAGCAGACCACCATGTCTGTAACTGCTTTTTAAATAAAGCAGTTTTTTTTAGATGCATCCCGTTTTCCTTATAGGAAAATGTGATTCATTTAAAAAAGAAAAATGAAACATTTCTGTTTCATTTTTTAAGAGTAGGCAGTGGTCCGTGGGACCACTGTCTGCTCTTAAAAAATATATTCACTACCAGTCACAAGGGGAAGGGGAAGGGGAAGTTGCGAGTAGCTTACCACTTCTTTGAAATGGGTGGTAAACTGCGAGTGTTTTGCGACCACAATTGCGGTCACAAAACAATCGTACATTGAAGTGCGAGTCGCTATTAGGAAGGGACGCCCTTGGCACGCCCCTTCCTAATAGCGAGTCGCAAATCCTATTTTGCGAGTCGGTAATATGTTACCTACTCGCAAAATAGGGTTTATACATAGGGCAGACCTATTTTGTGGTCGCAAACGGGCCGATTTTCCGCTTGCAACAACATAAAATGGTCGTACATCTGGCCCTAAAAGATAATATTGCAAGGTGGCACCCACTCTTTCTTTCTTGGTGGGGCAGAATTGACTCTAATAAAATGATGCTCACTCCCCTGATATTATATGTTCTTGCTATGATTCCTGTTCACATCCCTGTTTATTGCTTTAAGAAAATGGACTCTCTCTTATCAAAATTCCTTTGGAAAGGCAAATCCCCCCGTATAGCTTTATCCTTATTAAAAAAAGGTTTAAATCTAATGGAGGCCTTAAATTCCCCGATTTAAAAAAATACAATTATGCTTTCTCTCTAAAACAATCTGCCAGATGGGTCTCTTCTGGTTCCCCCTTATACCCTCCTTTGTGGCTGCAACTGGAGAAATCCCATATCGCCTCTTTTGACTTTACTGAAATTTTTGCTTTCATAACAAATATTTCTCAATTACGCTCTCCTGTTATCTGTCACTCCTGTAAACTCTTGACACCTGTTCTTCAGTCAACTAATCCCTCGATTACTACATATCAACAACAACCCATTTGGCATAACAAATTGCTATGAATTAAGAATTGTTCCTTTTATTGGAAAACCTGGAGAGCCATATGCTTGTGCTCGATATCACAACTTCTTGTTAATGCTCACCTCTTATCCTTTTCTGAACTGCATATAAAATTCTCCCTACCCTCTATCTCAAGAACACAATATGAACTTTTAAGTACCACCCTAATCAATACATTTCCAAATTGCCATCTACTTCACTCCCTCCCTACATATCCGCTGCACTTTTTCCATTCTTGAACAACAATTCATCAGCCTCTGTTATTTATAAATCCCTTCAAATGACGCCACATAGAATTAAGTCAAAGACCGAACTAGCTTGGCAAAAGGATTTAAAGGGATGTTGGCCTAATATCTTATGGGATACGTTATGGCTCAAACTTCATAACTATGCGGGATGCTAATATTACACAGACCCTTTATTTTGTTTTTCACCGTCTATTATTTACCCCATTAGCCCTAAAATCTTTTTCTCCAACAATAACCTCTTCTTGTTGGTCCTGTTCATGCTCCATTGCAGATTTAAAGCATATGTTATTTGAATGCCCCTTTATCAGTTTTGGCAATTGGTTTTGACACAAATCAAGAAGATATTTTAGTTACTATTCCCTTTTCCTTCACTAATATTTTTTTAGGTGGTTTAGCACCTCAGTGGCCCCATTCAAACCCTGGTCATAAGTTGATAGATTTATTATTAGCTGTTGCTTTTCGTTTAATAACATCAAATTGGAAACAAGCTCAAAATGTTACATTGAAAGTAGAATGCCATTTGCTTTCATCATAGACTTGACACCAAACATGTTTCTACTACATCTTTAGCTATAAAAAGGGATCTCTTATGGCTTCCACTGACTACGTATCTATCCCTTTCCACCTCACTCGTTAATAAAAATATTACAATTCGTTTCCTATTATCCTTTATATATTAATGAGATGTTGGCTTAGATTTATTTTAACTTGTATATATATATATATATGATGTTTCTGTTTTCTTATTTTTCATAGTGTCAGCAGTTCTCCCCTGTTATCACTTTCTAATTAATAACTTGCACTTACATAGGTGTCGATTCCGATCTCGGCCGGAAGCGCACCGAATACGATTCGTCCGGAAAAAATACGAGGCGAACGCGTTTTTCCCGAATGATTCGAACAGTCGTCCGAGCGAGCAAGTACGATGCGCATTACTGCTAAAATTCCGAGCGAGCCGTACGTTCCCATTCCAGCTCCAGTTCCCCGACCGAGCTGGATCCGTAAACGCCGATTCGAGTCGCACGGAAGTAAATACACAGCACCTTCCGGCCGGACTAGTACGATGCGCACTCCGTACCCGCTGAACTGGTCGCTACTTCCGGCACATCAGAGCGTCCGGGAGAGCTGCACATAAACTCCGATTCGCGCCACAAGACGATCCATGGCTACGAGACGAACAAGCCAGCTACGAGTACGAGTCGAAGCCACGAGAAACCCGAACGAGACGAACCAACCATGAATCCCATCGCGCAGGTCCTACCAATACTGTACATCTATTACCGGTACGGACGCGTACGGCGCAGACGGTAAGTCAGACACCCACTACACAAACAAACAACACGTACCCGACATATGTCACACACACATAGGGATGCAGAAATGACGTACACTAGCAACAGCAGAACCATAGGGGCGGGATGGCTATCACCAATGCCATACACACCCATAGGGGCCTGATGGCTACCACTACCACCACCCCTACTCATGGGGGGCTGGATGCCTGTCACTACTACCATCCCCACTCATAGAGGGATGGATGGATACCATTACCACCACCCCTACTCATGGGGGCCTGGATGCCTGTCACTACTACTATCCCCACTCATAGGGGGATGGATGCCTACCACTACCACCACCCCTACTCATGGAGGGCTGGATGCCTGTCACTACCACCACCCCTACTCATGGGGGCCTGGATGCCTACCACTACCACCACCCCTACTCATGGGGGGCTGGATGACTACCACTACCACCACCCCTACTAATGGGGGCCTGGATGCCTACCACTACCACCACCCCTACTCATGGGGGGCTGGATGCCTGTCACTACCACCACCCCTACGCATGGGGGCCTGGATGCCTACCACTACCACCACCCCTACTCATGGGGGGATGGATGCCTACCACAACCACCACCCCTACTCATGGGGGGCTGGATGCCTGTCACTACCACCATCCCCACTCATAGGGGGATGGATGCCTACCACTACCACCACCCCTACTCATGGGGGGATGGATGCCTACCACTACCACCACCCCTACTCATGGGGGCCTGGATGCCTACCACTACCACCACCCCTACTCATGGGGGGATGGATGCCTACCACTACCACCACCCCTACTCATGAGGGGCTGGATGCCTGTCACTACCACCATCCCCACTCATATTGGGATGGATGCCTACTACTACCACCACCCCTACTCATGGGGGCTGGATGCCTACCACTACCACCACCCCTACTCATGGGGGCCTGGATGCCTACCACTACCACCACCCCTACTCATGGGGGGGTGGATGCCTATCACTACCACCACCCCTACTCATGGGGGGCTGGATGCCTGTCACTACCACCATCCCAACTCAAAGGGGGATGGATGCCTACCACTACCACCACCCCATCTCATGGGGGGATGGATGCCTATCACTACCACCACCCCTACTCATGGGGGGCTGGATGCCTGTCACTACTACCATCCCCACTCATAGGGGGATGGATGCCTACCACTACCACCACCCCTACTCATGGGGGGCTGGATGCCTGTCACTACTACCATCCCCACTCATAGGGATTGATGCCTACCACTACCACCACCCCTACTCATGGGGGGCTGGATGCCTGTCACTACTACCATCCCCACTCATAGGGGGATGGATGCCTACCACTACCACCACCCCTACTCATGGGGGGCTAGATGCCTGTCACTACCACCACCCCTACTCATGGGGGCCTGGATGCCTACCACTACCACCACCCCTACTAATGGGGGGCTGGATGCCTGTCACTATCACCACCCCTACTCATGGGGGCCTGGATGCCTACCACTACCACCACCACCACCCCTACGCATGGGGGCCTGGATGCCTACCACTACCACCACCCCTACTCATGGGGGGATGGATGCCTAGCACTACTACCATCCCCACTCATAGGTGGATGGATGCCTACCACTACCACCACCCCTACTCATGGGGGGCTGGATGCCTACCACTACTACCATCCCCACTCATAGGACGGGTAATGCATGACACAACCAGCATACTCCAACATAAGGAATGTCAGCAAAAGACATCCCCCCAACATCATGACAAGAGTGTGTAGTCTGTGTCAAATGCCTACAACACTGAACATGACATTGAACATACAATGTGACCCCCTATCACATGTGTCACACAAAAATGTGTGTGGCCTTCACAATGCAAGCAGACCATGACCACTGTGGGAATGGGGTCTAAACCCCCATCATCACAGTGACCAAAAGGTAAGTGTGGGGTCCATAGCTGAAGCACATTTTGAACATTGTGGCAATGGGGTCTAAACCCCCATCATCACAGTGACCAAAAGGTAAGTGTTGTCATGGAAAAAGCTGCAACTGCCAAACAGCATGGATGATTCCTGGTCACAGAACACCAAACACATCAGTGGCAAAGTAGTGGTTGTGTCCCATAGCAACATAGATTGGGTGAGGCAAACAGTGCAGTGCAAATAAAACATACCTTTGGCCATGTGCAGACAAACATCACCCATGGGGACTGACATTGTCTCCATTTATCAATTACACAATGCCAGAAGTGACCATCTTAATGCAGACCCATATATCTGCACTAATGGGCACACAAATGTAGATATCCTGTGGAGACTGTAGATGTGAGGTGAACAAATACCATACCATGGCAGCAATGGGACATACAAACCATGATTATTGTGCTGACTGATGACCTAGGAGTCCCAGGGATTTCATGGGAAATCCTCCAAACAACATACAGGCAATGGCACACTAAAGATATGCCAATGCAGTGGTGCAGATGCACAAACACAAACAGGCAGCCTCACACTGCATATCAAACACAACAGGTGATGGGGGGGGGGTGTGCCAGTGTCCCCAGGCAACCACACAACACATGAGGAGGCCTGAATTCCAATTACACAGATGTGTATACAGTGCCATACAAAAGTAACTCATGGATCGGATTCCCCTATGTGGGCAATCAGGCATTGTTAGATGAGAGGGAGCCCAAATTACACATGTCACACAAGCTTGTAGGAACAGCAACTAACGCAGCAAGAGACAGACCCACCACAGCACTACCCCCAGGGACCCCACATTGTGGTGACACTAGCCTGCATGATAATCCCACTGTGATGACAAAGGTAGATGTCGTTCACACTGTGAACCACAGCCATGTGTCCTGAGCAACAAACTACCATCACACCTACACAAGCACAAATCAATCAGCACGGCCTGTCAGCCAAGGCCAATATGGAGGTAGGGGTCTAGCCGTGCAACAACTCACATTTGCACACACTCAACACCACACACCTTGATCTCCACCAATGTGCAGCAGTGAAGCTCACATGGACTGGTGACATTGCACATGCACCCATGACAATCCCAGGGGTGGTTGTGGGAACTAAGGTGCAGAAACCCATCACACCTGGCCAGTCAACAAGACTCGTGAATGTCTGACACACTGCACAGTACGCGGTACATGGGCATGACGTGAAATCCACCCCAATCAATGGGATCCCGGCCACAGTCACACACCAATGAAGAAGCCAAGGTGACCCACAAAGAACACACGTAGACAACTTCCAACATTGCAGCTCTGACCCTGAGGAGTGGCAGCAGTCACACACACAACGTGTCACAATCACTGAAAGCTACCACAAACTGTAAATTACATGACTTGTGTAACCAACAAGTGCCAAGGGGAATCCTGACTGTGTCCCATCTGCGTTTGCCCACATCCCCAGCCCTGACAACAAAGACAACTAGGGAGGACAACCTGATGAACATTAGTTTGCCATGCACCCACATCACGGAGAAACCAGGTCCAAGATGCTGGATGAACACAGGACAACTCAGCAAGCATCACAAACAGGAACATCCGTAGGGACTCAGCCTGTGAAGGAAAAGGGAAGGGAACACACACAGACATGCTTACACAACACACAACACGGGCCCAGGCAATGTCACGGGATTACACACTGCCATGAGGGCACTCCACTCCTGTGGAAGGTCCGCTGTGCCAAACCTTGTCTGTGCACGACTCAAACATGTCAGCAGAACACTCGGTCAGTGAGTCAACAATTACAACACACTGAAGGCTCTGCTCACATCAGCCTGGGTACGGGAGTGTCACTTCAGTCATCTGCATATACCCAAAACACGTGTCAAGCAAGTTGCACTGTATACACAGATGAGTCCTTCAACATTGATGTGCTAAACTGCATGTCCAGTGGAGATGGGCACACAGTCAGGGAAATAGAAACATTGAACAGTGGTAAGCCCACCAGATGTGCATGAGTGTAAGCCACAGATGTTAAATTACAAATGCAAAACGTACATCCCTGTGTCAAATGCTGAACATTACACCCTCAGACTGCAGCAAAGGATGCTATGGATCCAGACTAGATTAGGACACATATCCCATGGACCACATGGAGTCCATCACAGCAACACTTCATTTTCCTGATCTGAACACTATTACAACAGCAAATGCATGTTGATACTCATCTACATCATGTACAACAAAAGCAAAACCACTAGTAAACAAAAAGACGCTTTATTCAGCCAATGTGAATGAAAAATTGGAAGTCCAAAAGAAACTAAGGCCAATGGCCAGTCCACATTCACAGTCCGAACAGGGTGACATGTGACAACTTGTCACCCATTGCTTGCCTGCACTGGTACGGACAGGGGACATCCCCTCGGAGGGGCATACAAGGGGCAGGCCAGGCACCGCAGGGACAGGATCAGGGGATGCCAGAAGGAGGCAGTGAAGGGGTGGTGGGTGCAGGAGTGTCACCGGCAACTGCAGTGGAGGTGTCGGACTCAGTGGGGGCCGGCACCACTGTAGGGCACAAGTCAGATGGTGTGGGTGCTGGCACCACTGCAGTGGGCCGGTCAGATGGAGTGGACTTGGTCCCCACTGCAGTGCCCAAGTCAGACGGGGTGGTTGTGGGCTCCACTGCAGTGCATAACTCCAAGGGAGTGGAAGGGGGGGCAGATGAGGTGGGCAGGACAGAGGGGGGGACCCGGTCTCCACACCAGTGGCACAAACAGGCCGAGCATCTGGGTTGGGGGTGGAAGAGCAAGTGGTGGGGGAGGGCCTAAGCAGTTTGGGGATGCGGTATTGGTGTGTGGGGGAACCTGGGGCAGCGTGTGGCGGGGGAACCTGTGGAGTGGTGGCCTGGGGGATGGAGGAGAGAGAATGTGTGGTGGAGCTGCGTGGTGGTGGGGTCTTGCCCTTCCTGGTCCGGGGGGACTTCCTAATGGGGTCCTCAGTCTGCCTGTGCCTGGGGGAGGGTGTCCGGGTGTGAGGGGCACTCCCCTCTGTGTGTGGTGGTCGCCTCTTCCGCCTGTACGTTGGGTCAGATGGATCTGTGGGGAAGAGGCCAAGCTCACAGAGGAAGAGCTTCTGGGAGGGGGGGTTGCAGGTGAGGCAAGGGAAGGGGTTTTGGAGGGAGAGGCATCTGAGGACTGCAGAGTGCTCGTGGATGCGTGTGTGTGTGTCTGGGCCCCATCCCCTGTGAGTGAGGTATCAGTCCCCTGACTGTGCGTGCGTGAGCGTCTCGATTTTGGCGTGTGTGTCTGTGTGCTGCTTGTGTCTGTGCTGGTGCGTGCCTGTGCCGGTGTGTGTGTGCTTGGGACAGGTAGGGTGCTGGGGATTGTGGATGGGGCAGAGGTAGGAGGGGTGAGGGACTGTTGCAGGAGGGACACTGCTGCCGTCAGTGAGGAGGCCATGGACTGATTGGTCCACTGTAGGGCAGACATGCCAGATGACATGCCCTCCATGAATGACACCAGTTGTGTCAACAGACCCGTGTGTGCATGGAGGACACTCAGCATTGATGTCTGCCCTACATGGATCTGTTTCAGCAAGTCCACAGACTCCACACTCAGGGCAGCAGGGGAGACAGAGGCAGGGGGTGCGGTGCCTGGCATGAAGGAGACATGCTCCCCTACACGGGAGCCTCCACGGACATGTGGGATGGGAGCAGATGGGAGGGTGGAGATGGTGGTGGTGGCGGGGACAGACTTGCTCGATTTTGTCTGTGGTCTGCTGACACCCACCTCCACAAGGGAGTCCTCACTGGAAGTGCTGTGTTCCTCAGCCGAGGTGGTCGTAGCTGAGGTCTCCTCAGTGTGGCTCCCCTCACCCTCCGTGCCACTGGGTCCCTCGGTCTCCTCTGCAGTGGACCCAGTCTGGCTCTGCCGCTCCTCTTGGTCCGTGGAGCTGTCTCCTCCTGTGGCCGTGGATGTATCTGCAAACAATCAGGATAAACAGAGCAACATTAGTCACCTGTACTGACCACACACACCACAGTAAGTACAGCACATCACAGAGCAAGCCCTGCCATCATTTGCTAGACATTGCAATAAGTGCTGACACTGATTTGAAGAAGCCCATTGTCTGCCTGACAGTCATTCATGCAACTCATATCCTACCTGTCCATGCACCCATCTGTCTGGTGCCTGTTGTATGCGACTAATCATATGTGCACACATGCACCACATATACAGTTGTTGGACATCCAAGAGAACATATGGAAATGTGTCACTCCAAACACATGCCATCTCCTGCCACTGACTCAGTACATGTGTCAGGAAAAGTGATGGGCAGAGTCTCTGTCGATATGCTGGTTTTGGTTCAATCACCAGACACAATGATGTCCTCATGTCCTGATAGACAATGCGACAATGGTGTGCATGCAGGACATATCACACTACTGCTGGATCACCCTTTGCAAGTTGAATGTCATGGCATAGGCCTGTCTGGCAAGTCAGTCATAACTGTCTCTTGTCACAGGGGCAGTGCATACACACAACACCAGTCTGCACTGTGTCACAATCATGGAAGTTTTGGGAATGCAAGCCCTGTAGCTGACAGGTGCACATGTGCACCCCTGGCCACCCACATCATGAGGACTAAGATGATCCCACGTCATTCAAATGAGACATTTGAGTGACTGCAAACACAAATCCATACACATGAGCACTTCACCGTCTGATGAGAATGAACCAAAGCTGCCTGCACCTCAATGTTTCATACACCATTGTGCACAGTCAAGGGATCAGAGACCTATGCATTAACCAATGTGCAGTTCCTATAGTCACAACTCAGATGGCTGGCCACCCCAAATTGTTAAACACTCCAGGAGTACAAAAAGCAAGGCCACACCACGGTGACACAGAGGCAGACACCTGAGTGCACTCTTCACAATGCCCAATATGTACGCTGACACACGGGAGTGGGAGAACAGAGTGCCTTCGATGTCCGGAGTAGGCATTACAGTCCTGGTCCATGTGCAACATGGTATTACCCTGAACACTAGGCAGGTGGCTATGCATGTGTCACACACATGATGTACATACTTCTGAGGCTCCTACCTTGGTCTCTGCTGCAGCATGGGTGTGTGGCACATACCCCAGACATGTGGTGAGTCAGAGCAGCAATTGGAACACATATTAAAGCCATACCCAGAGTACATGTCAGATCACAGGCATTGTGTGAGCAATTGTACCACCGATGCAGCCCACAACAAAGTTCCTGTAACTGATGCTGTCCCCAACTTGAACCACAGGTAACTGCAAGTACACGGTACCCAAGTGACCTAAGTCACAGACTGTAAGGGCCACACCTGTGTATCAGATGAGGAGGGGGCATGACACAAGTGAGGGACATGAGTCCAGGACGACAAGACAGTCGTACTGTGGAAGTGGAACCAGGCTAAAGGAGTGCATAGAGCATGTTAGTCATAGTACCCAGAAAAGGCTAGCACTTACCCCCTCCTTGCTGCTGTCTGGCCTTCAGCTGCCCATCCAGGTCAGGGAAGACTACCGCCAGAATCTGGAGCATGTGGGGGGTCAGCGTCCGGTGTCCGCCCCTCCTGCGAGGAGGCGACAGCTTCAGCTGGACCCTTGCGATCCTCCGGGTCCAGCCACGAAGGTCCTGCCACCTCTTCTGGCAGTTGCGGATCCTGCGCCTGTAGACCCCCACAGATCGTACTGCCCGGGCGATGGTCAGCCAGATCTCCTGCTTCTGGTGGGCATCAACCTGTGAGGATGACAAAGTGTAAAAGGCCATTACTACACATGCAACATATCCGTGCATCACACAGTTGGATATACATGTCTCAATCACAGGGGCATATGATGTACACAGGTAGTGCAACTATGGCTATGAACAGTTGTCCAGCAGTTACTAAATGGTATCATTGCCTGGGAAGTAAAACCTTGTTGGAATGTACTGTTACTGCACTATACCTGTTCAGTGCATGTAACTACACACTTTGGGGGTGACAACTACTCAGTGAGCATGCTAGCCACTGGTGTACACACTGTAAGTCTTGCTAGTCAGACAACATGCACAATTAGTAAGGCAGTGGACAGCACACTCACCTGCTCCCCTGGTTTCCCATACAGCTTGCTGTACTGTGGAAGGAGGCTGTCCAGCAGGGCCTGGTTCTCCTCAGTGCTGAAGGCTGGGGCTCTCTCCACAGTACGTGCCATTGCAGTAGCCAGAGGATGCAGAGACAGCAGCAGTGGTGGTGGCAGATGTCGTCCTGGAGCATGTAGTGCAGGCAAGTGAGCTCTCAGGGGAACAGCCAGCATTATATGTGTGCTGCAGAGGCAGATACTGTCCCATGTGTCCAAAGTGATAAGTCCAAGTCGTTTGCATCTTCTGAATCTGGCCAATCCATGGAATTGCACCACTTATACACGCCTACAGCATCCTTCAAAATTTCAACTTGATGACACCCATGAATTTGCAACATTGTTGTGGGTGGCCAACTGAATTCACTGCATCCGACTCGTAAAAGCTTCGAATATGCGTCCGTTACCATGTCAGTCCATAGCCAATGCGTGCGCACGGATCGTTCCATTGCTGTACGACGCGTATTTCGTCACACAACACGCATCCGTCAACATCATATGCAATGGCTAATGCGTGCGCACGGATCGTTCCATTGCTGTACGACGCGTATTTCGAAACACAACACGCATCCGTCAACATCATATGCAAGGCCAATGCGTGTGCACGGATCGGTCCATTGCTGTACGACGCGCATTTCGAAACATAACACGCATCCGTCAACATCATATGCAATGGCCAATGCGTGCGCACGGATCGGTCCATTGCTGTACGACGCGTATTTTGAAACACAACACGCATCCGTCAACATCATATGCAATGGCCAATGCGTGCGCACGGATCGGTCCATTGCTGTACGACGCGTATTTTGAAACACAACACGCATCCGTCAACATCATATGCAATGGCCAATGCGTGTGCACGGATCGGTCCATTGTTGTACGACGCGTATTTCAAAACACAACACGCATCCGTCAACATCATATGCAATGGCCAATGCGTGCACACGGATCGGTCCATTGCTGTACGACGCGTATTTCGAAACACAACACGCATCCGTCAACATCATATGCAATGGCCAATGCGTGCGCACGGATCGGGCCATTGCTGTACGACGCGTATTTCGAAACACAACACGCATCCGTCAACATCATATGCAATGGCCAATGCGTGCGCACGGATTGGGCCATTGCTGTACGACGCGTCCCTGTACAAGTCACTCGCATATGTCACCATGGTTGTCACAGGTGAACGTATGCCAGCCACAATTACTTGCCAGGGACTCAGGGGCACACCTACAACACCACAGCCTGTCCACACTGTATCATAAGGCATGTAAGGCTGCATTACCTGTGTGTGTATGGGGGTCAACATGTGGTTTGTTGGGTGGCACTTGGGGGCAGCCACTCCCAGGCTGTGCACGTGTTCATGGGAACAGAATCCTTTGTGTGTTGTGCACATGACCACTGTGATGTGCAACTGTTCAGTTCAGAGCATGTGGCATGGTCACATTTCCAGGTTGTATATGTGTATGTTATGTCACATACACCCTGAGTCCCATGTGGGATGGTATGTACGTCTCAGGGTGACCCATTGCCACAATTGTGATGGCCCTCCACAGTCTGTGTGCATGTTGTGTTTCAGATGTCTCTGATTCCATGTGCACAATGGGAGACAGTCTCCACATCCACGTTGTTTGTGCATCGACTTTGATGTTGTGCGTGAGTGTGTCACAGACGTCCATGTCTGTCCTGCAGAGGCAACAGGGGCCACTACCTGTGGGAGTTATGGTTGTTTTGCTGGCGTGTACATGATACGCCATGTCATGCCAGTGTCCATGTGGCAATACAGGGTCCCTGGGCATCTACCTGTCAAAGTACTGTGATGCCTGGGGCACATCTGTCCTCACTTGTCACTGTGGTGTGTGTTTGGAACGTGACAGCAGTACATGGGTACTGTGACACAGCCTAATGATTTCCCATAGCACAACCTGGAACTTGTTGTCAACACATGTTGAACTGAGATGTTAGATGATGGCCATGTAGGTGCCATATATGTCCATACAGAACGGCACACACATCAAGTACTTGTGTCTCGTAATGATGTATCATGTGATATTGAGTATGGTCAATGCCACATATGTGGGGTGACTGATAATCTTTCTTTGTGCACCTATGTACTGCAGGGCACCAGCTGTCCATAGACCATTCCCTGACCTTGCAACCATGGTGGAACGTGACTGCATCCGACGGTACCGCTTCAACAGGCCGCTGATTGAGGAATTGGCGGGGCGGTTGGCCCCACATTTGCTACCTGGCCGGCCATACCCTACAGCGCTGACCCCCAAGGTGAAGGTGATGGCAGCCCTGCACTTCTTTGCCACCGGTACCTTTCAACACACTGTGGCGTCTGCTGGTGGGATGTCACAGACCATGTTCAGCCGTGTGCTATGCGATGTTTTGGAGGCAATGTTAACATACTTGAACCAGTACATCTATTTCCCTAAACGTCAACAACTCACTGACGTCAAGAGTGACTTCTATGTCCTGGGGAGGATGCCACATGTCATCGGCTCCATTGATGGGACACATGTGGCTTTGGTACCACCACAGGCACATGAGCAGGCATACAGGAACAGGAAAGATTTTCCATTCTATCAATGCTCTGGTGGTATGTCTTGCAGATATGAGCATCTCACATGTGTGTGCACGTTTCCCCGGTTCTGCACACGATGCCTACGTGATGAGGAGTAGTCGCATCCCGAGGATGATGTCACAGATGCAGAACCAGCGTGCCTGGCTTGTCGGTGTGTACTGACTTTGTACCATTGTGTGTGTTCTGCAATGTTGTATTCACCCTCTTTTCCAACTCAGCTAATGTGCAATTGTCTGTATGTAGGTGACTCCGGATATCCCAACATGCCGTGGTTGCTGACACCCCTCAGGAACCCTGTGACACCAGCCCAGATGCGCTACAATGAGGCACATGGTCGGACCAGGAGAGTGATCGAGCGGACATTTGGTGTCCTGAAGAGCCGCTTTCGCTGCCTGGACAAGACAGGAGGGGCCCTCCCATATGCCCCTGCAAAGGTGTGCAAGATTTTCATCGTCTGCTGCATGCTACACAACCTGGCAGTGCGGAAGGAGTTGCCTCTCATCCTGGATGACGATGACCAACATCCGCCACCTGTGGAGGATCCTGGCCTGGGCCACGATGCCAGTGATGATGATGATGATGAGGGTGATGTCCGCACACAGCTTATCACCAACTTCTTCAGCTGAATGTGAGTATACAGAGATGTTATGTCAATGATTTGAGTTTGCATGATATGTGTTGGTGGTGCTCTGTTGCTGTTTGAGTATGGCCATGTGCTACTTGACTGGACGCGTGCAGCGATGTGTCCTTACAGGTAGTCTGTACTCCCCAACAGTGTTGACATGCTAACTTGGTTTTGTGTAGGTATCTTGTGACATGTATTGGGCATGAGTATTGCAGTTCTGTCCTGTTCTTCAGTGCTTTTAACTGTGTGTCATGTCTGTCCTTCACAGGATACTTTCAGAGTTGTTTGGTCAACTGTGATCCCCCGACACCATGATTCAACTTCCAGGGTGGAAGCAGTCGTTTCCCTACAGGTGATGTGCCACACACCCCTGGACTTTATTTCTTCAACACTTGTTGACTGTGTGGCCACTGCCACGTGGGATTACCTTGCATCTGTAGTGGAAACAACATGTTGCAAATGTGTAATAAACCTGTGCTTCACTTTGGGATGTGCGTTGTCTGTGGTCACACATCTAACTGACATTTGCTTACTGCACCTGTGGGCTAGTTAACACAGACTCTGAATAGGTGTGGTGTCTGTGCATTCCACTGTATTTCCTGGCAACATCAGTGTAGGTGATGAGTCAGATGGCCCTGGTGTGTATGTGTTGTGTTGCCCTAGTGGTGTGTCTCCCTCATATGTGTCACGTCGCCATGACTCACATGACGGTGTTGGAATTGCTGTAGCAGTTAGCAGCACAGTGTCATTTAGCAGATCATCATCTCCATGACAAAATACCACGTTGGAATCACAACAGAGGCAAGTATGGTGTATTAGTGAGTTTATTTACATACATGTGTGAGGATAGTGCACAGGATGGTGGATGCTGTACATTGGGATTGGAATCCAAAGTTCCCAGATGAGTTGGAAGTGTTGGTAGCAGAAATGTCCTGAGTAAAGTCCACAGTCATCTGATACATTAGTCCAACTTAAACTCCCCATGTCATGTGGGAGAGTTGGGTTGCATTCGACAGGGTAAACAGTTTGCACACAAAGGAGAATTTCCAGAACAGGTGTTGGGTTCCGGGGGATGTACATGGCCATCTGCCTCTCAGTTGTCCTTCCTCGGACGACCCCTCTTCTTTCTGGGGGACCCTCACGTGCAGGCCGCTGCAGTGCAGAGGACTCTCCACTAGAGTCATCCTCCCTCCCTGTGGCAGTTGCAGTTGTTGCGGCACCAGATGTTGTGGGCACACAGGGAGGTGTGGACATGTTGGTGCTAATCTGGCGGAGGCATGTCAATATGTCCCTCTGCACCGCTGTCAGTTCTTCCAATGTGTCCCACTTGGACTCCATGCCAGACATGTGTGTCTCCACATGGGACATGTGGGAGTCCAAGCGGGCATGATGGGCAGCCTGCTGCTGTTGAATGTCCTTGAGGATCCCCACTACCTGGCTGACCTCTCCGGTGCTATTCTGGTACGCATCTGCAATGCGTACCAGTGGGTCATCATGCAGTCCAGACACCTCTGCAAACAGCGACCTCTGCCTGCCACCCCTCCCACCACCCCTGGCCACACATGCGGGACCTGTGGTGGCACACACAGGTGACCCTAGGCCCCCTTGGGGGTTGGTACTGGGGTTGTTGTCCGTTGCTTCCCGGGGGGCCGGGGTCCCTGTGCTGTTGTCATTCAGTGTCCTTGGTCTGTCCGTGTCTGTGGGGGTGGTCTGTGTGTTGGCAGATGTTGGAGGAGTGGGTGCAGGGGGTGCAGATGGTGGTCCTGCTGGTGCTGCATGATGACTCACACCGGAGGGGCCAGGTAGGTCTTCGCCATCCAAGGAGGGCAGAGACTGTTCCACACCAGAGAGCTCAGGGGCCACCGGAGCCTGGGACAGGGACTCCTCATCATCTGCTGCTGTGTGCCCATCATCACCTGTGTTTGGAAGATACACACAATGTATGTTATGTTTCTACAGGCATCAATGGTTCAAACACATGACAGTTGTGACTGTACATCTGGATGCGTGCCTGTACATTGCATTGTCCTAAGTTGTCACAGCCAGAGGTTGATATTGTTGTAGCACATTGTCCTGCCAACCTGAAGCATTTCAATGTGAATGTTGAGGTGTGTGCATGACCAGCTCATGTATTGATTGGCTGTACATGGCCATTGCAACTCAAGGGCCATCACGTGCCTGACACAGGTGTGTCATCCTTGTCCACATTTGTCCTTTAACAGGGACATACGTGCAATTCCACTTAGGATATCTTTCAAGATTGGGACATGTGTGGTGGCAGTTTTTGCCAGTCTTTGTGCGTCACATTGGTGTGTCTGGACAACATGGTCACAGTCCGGTATGCCTGGGATCTCTTGGGAATATCTGTGTTGTTGTCTGGGTTCCTAGTTCACGTCTCATTTCATACAAGTGATGTTGTTAACGTAGCTAATGATGTTGTTGCTGAGTTTTGTACGTGCAAACGTGATTAATCTTGTCAATGTCCTCCATGGTGATAAGGATTGGGCACGGCAGCTCTCTGGCTTTTCCATTGTCATGACAGTGATGGCCAGTGGTGTGTGTTGGAGTTCTGCTGCTGTGAGTAGCATGTCTCCTCAAATGCAGTCCAGCTTGGTGCTTGTGTCTACAGTGTCTATGACAGTGAGTGGTGTGTTGTGTGAAGGATGCATATGTTGCCGAACGATGTGGGAGTGGAATGCAGATCACAACCGCAACTTGTGTGACTGACACCATGGTACAGTGTCCGGTATATTGGTGTGTCCATTGCATTCACTGTCAGGTGTCCCCTGTCAATGATGTCTCTGTGACTTCCTGTGTGTTTTGTGCTATGTAGTTTGTCTGATTCTCCACAGTTGTCATCTGCAAGTCACACCTTCACAGCCAGGCCAGGGGGCACCCATGGACACTGCATCCCCTGACAGTGTGTGTAAACATAGAGTTGCAATGGCTGTGAGTGTGTACGTGTTTGGGTTGGCAAGTGCATGGGTGTGAATTGCAGGCACATCATTTCTCATGCCCATGTGTCAGCCATCTTGCCAGGGCTTTTACTTTGGGAGTGACTGGTCCCAAGTGTGCAATGTGTTTTTGCAGAGTAGGTGTGTGTATGGCCAGCATTGGTGGTATTTGGTTGACATCCGGACCTCCTTCTCCCCCCAGCCCAGTTATCCCACCATGAAGCATGCCACCCTTGCAGTGGGTGCAGGTTAACTCTCAGGATGTCAGTCAGTGGTGTCCTGTTGTTGGTTGGTGCACAGTTCCCAGCAGGGCCTTGTGCTCCCCACAACAGAGCACCATTGTCAGACATCTTTGAAGTGACTTTTCACTCCCTGTGAGGTGTGCATGCTTCAGTGTGAGCTTGCCGGGCCATGCGGGTGGGGAATGTTGAGCTGTGACTACCAATCCCATCATGCTATTGCCTACACCCCCTTCCCAGCATGCCCATACTTCCTTCCTTTTGAGTCGACTTCACTGTGTGTGAGTGTGACAGCAATGGCAAGATGGCTGACAGTGTGGTCCTGTTGTTTTTTGGTGCACAGTTCACAGCAGGGCCTTGTGCTCCCCACATCAGAGCACCATTGTCAGACATCTTGGAAGTGGCTTTTCACTCCCTGTGAGGTGTGCATGCTTCAGTGTGAGCTTGCTGGGCCATGCGGGTGGGGGATGTTGAGCTGTGACTACCACTCCCATCATGCTATTGCCTACACCCCCCTTCCCAGCATGCCCATACTTCCTTCCTTTTGAATCGACTTCACTGTGTGTGAGTGTGACAGCAATGGCAAGATGGCTGACAGTGTGGTCCTGTTGTTTGTTGGTGCACAGTTCACAGCAGGGCCTTGTGCTCCCCACAACAGAGCACCATTGTCAGACATCTTTGAAGTGGCTTTTCACTCCCTGTGAGGTGTGCATGCTTCAGTGTGAGCTTGCCGGGCCATGCAGGTGGGGGATGTTGAGCTGTGACTACCACTCCCATCATGCTATTGCCTACACCCCCCTTCCCAGCATGCCCATACTTCCTTCTGACTCTGCTTCCCTGTGGGGTAGTGTGCCTGTGCTGACAGGATGGCTGACAGTGTTGTCCTGGCGTTTGTTTGGCTACAAGTCCCAAAAGTGTCCCTGTGCTTCACACAGCATAACCCAGTGTGGTAGTTCTTTGTGGGATATTTAATTAGAGTGTGAGGCAATGCATTCTCCCAGGTGAGTTGTGTGGAGTTTGTGTTAAGGGGGTGTGTGAGAAAAGCTGCTGGTAACTATGGTCAGAGCTGTCAGTCCTCCTTCCCACCCAGCCAGATATCTCACCATGGAACGTGCTTCCATTGCAGGGAGTGCAAGTTGGCTTTCAGGATGTCAGGCAGTGGTGTCCTGCTGTTGTTTTGAGCACAACACCCAGCAGGGGCTTGTTCTCCCCACAGCAGTACCCAGTGTCAGCCATCTTGTCAGTTCTTTTCCACTCCCTGTGATGTGAGCATGGTTCAGAGTGGTGTTGATGGGCCAATTGTGAGGGTGACCAATATCTGTGACTACAACTCCCATCATGCTATTGGCTACACTCACTTCACCAGCATACACACAATTCCTTCCTTTCAGTCAGCTTCCCTGTGAGGTGGTGTTCTAGTGGTGGCAAAATGTCTGACAGTGTTTGTTGGTTAGATTTGTGCCACTGCCTTGCTCTATTTGTTGTTAGGTTTGTACATGTCATGACACAGTTACATATCACTATGAGATGGCAGGTATTGTGTTTGTCTGACTAGCATACACATCTTGGGATGATTATCTTTTGGTTACTGTGGCTTTGCTAACGGTGCATGGTTTCACTATCCCCTTGACAGTGATGTGTGTGTATTGTCACAAAATATTGGGTATATTGGTTGTGTACTCACCAGGCTCTGGGATGTCTGATAGTCCATGTACGCTGTCTGGTGGTAGGATGGCCCGCACCTTCTCCTCCCAGGACCTGAGGTATACTGGGTTGGCAGGAGGGCCACTGCCGGTACGATGACTCAAGGCGTATTCCTTCTTGAGTAGGTCCTTGACCCTCCGGCGCACGTCATACCACCTGTTCTGGATGTCTTCCTTTGTGCGCAAACATGGTGATTGTGCGTTCACCCTGTCGACGATCCTCTCCCACATCTTGGTTTTCTGCGACATGGGGGTCTGTTGGACCAATGTACCAAACAACTGTGGCTCTACTCTTAGGATTTCATCTACCAGGACTTCCAATTCACTGTCTAGGAACTTTGGATTCTTCTTTGGGGGCATGGTGATGGGTGGTGGTGGGGATTGATGTGTGTGTGAAAGACTCCAGCGCATCCAGAACGCCTCCGCACGACTCATCCTGGACATCCCCCGACACAGCCACATCACCGGACACCTGAAAGACCTGCACTGGCTCCCCGTCAGCAAGAGAATCACGTTCAGACTCCTCACCCACGCACACAAGGCCCTCCACGACCTGGGCCCAAAGTACCTCAACGACCGCATGACCTTCTACACGCCCACACGCCAGCTACGATCAACCAGCCACGCCCTCGCCACCGTACCACGCATCCGCAGAACCACCGCCGGAGGAAGATCCTTCTCCTACCTGGCAGCCAAGACCTGGAACTCCCTCCCCACTCACCTTCGGCGAACCCAGGACCATCTCTCCTTCAGGAAGCAGCTCAAGACCTGGCTGTTCGAGCAGTAACTTACCCCCTCCCCCAGCGCCTTGAGACCCTCCCGGGTGAGTAGCGCGCTCTATAAATGCCGTGATTGATTGATTGATTGATTGTGTGAGTGTGCAAGTGGGGGTGGGTGAGTGTCAGTTTTGCTGGGTGTATGTGAGGGTGCTATTAGGGAACTGCTAATGGTGTGTGGCTTGTGTGATGGATGAGTTGTGAGTGTGTCTGTGGTTGCTGTCTGATGGTGTTCTGTGCTGGCAGGTCAGTTGAATTTGCAAAGGATCATGGTAGGGATTTGTGGCCTTTATATTGGTGGATTTGTGGGTGTGTCTTTGTTCCATGTTTTTTCCCCCCAGTATTTATTGACTTTGTCATTGCTTGTTTGGCCCTTTTTTTTGTATTTTTTCCTTTGTATTTTTTGGGCATGTAGGAGACATTCTTCTGACCGAGTCGGACGCTGCAGTTGTCTCGTGCGAGCTTCTCCGAGTCTTTCACGCTGTCTTTCTGCTGGGTTTCATGTGCGGCGTACGCGTCGGTCGCGGAGTATTGGGTTGCTTCGGCTCCCTGTTTTCTATGCGTGTCGGTCGCACGGCTCGAGCTCCGTGCGACTCGTTCTGGTTTTACACGCATTGCATCGTACTGCGCGGGTCGGAGTTTGCGGGTACGTATCTGTCGGGTTCATTCCTGGTGCGTGTCGGTCGGTTCGATTCGTGTAGATTTTCCGGCCGGATGGCTGCTTTCTGTGCGATTCGGTCGTTCGGCTTGTGTTCTGTACGAGTCGGTCATAATTCACATGCATAGCATCGTACTACGCAGATCGGACAGCGCCGGTACGTGTCGGTCGGACTATATTCCCGTACCGAGTCGGTCGGTACGTTTTCCGGCCTGAATCGGAATCGGCCCCATAGTGTCTTTCTTTCTCCCTGTCCCCCCTCATTTTCCTTTTGAATCTGAACAGTTCCTTACAGCATAAAATTAGTTTCTTCTTATGCTTAGCAATATGTTCTTCATGCATTGTATGTTTTACTTATAACTTTTATTATATTTTGTGATTAGTTGGACAGAGTAATCCTTGTAATGCTGCTTGTTACTGTCCTTAATAAACGTAAATTTAAAAAAAAACATTTTCGTGTACAAATGTTATCTGGGTGGGGGAGAGGGTTTGATAAACGTTGGCTTAGCAGCAATATCTGAAGGAAAAAGACCATTACATGGCATCAAACCATGAGAGATCAATAATTTGGAGGGAAGCATAACTAATTTTAGGTGATTTCCTGGAGGCACAAAAAGGGGGATCTCCCAAGATTCATCTTCTCCCTTGATGAGTTCCAAAAGAGGGAGATATGGCTCTAAATACGTATTAAAATCTCCTGCAATAATAATAATAAAGTCTGAGAAGGTTTGGTATAAGGATTTGACCTATTATAAATATTGATCAAAAAGTAAGGGGTCCCAGACTTGGGTGACAAACTAAGAGATAAGAGATCACAGGAATCAATATTAATTCTCTGGATGACACACTCTAGCGATATTTTAGACCATAGCTGCTACAGATGGAACAGCTTTAATGCTATATGTTATGAAGCCCTGCCTATGTGCTTGAGTGAGAGCCCAAGTCTCTTGGAAGATGCAAAGGTCAAAATTATCAATAAACAGTCCATAGTCCTCATCTTCTAATTTAGACTGGCTCCCAGTAATGTTCAAAGAAATGAGGTTGAGAGCAGAAGTAGGATTTTTCTAGGCCTGAAGAGATCTAGAAGTGGTCAACATTGGCTGCAAGAGATTAGTTGTCAAGTCAGGATCATTAGAGACCCCCATGGTGACTAAAACTGAAATAAACTCCCCCTGGCTGGATCCCAGATGGAGAAAACAGGTGGATAGTCACAAGGGATGAGGGGGCAGACGGGCTCTGCAGTCAATTAATCGCTGTCAGGCCACTCTCATGGGGGCTGACACACTGTGCCCCATGTTTCTGACCAGTTTAATTCTTCTTTGTGGAAGTACCCACACATCCGTGCACACCCTCTTCCCTGGGCGTTAATATTTCAAAATGAAATGGGCTGTTTATAAAGCGTATTTCCGAGCCATTTGGGGGAGAAGAAATTAGGTCCAAAGAAATCAAGCCATCTGGCAGGTCAGGAGAAATTAGGTTGACCTCGATTGAGTCCCAGGTACTAGCAGGTGCTGCAAGGCGTATTACATAGATGATGTCAGAATACGAGTGATATTGTCTGCCATGCCTAATCCAATGAAGGACCTTGCTTTTCAATGAATCACTCACTTCATAAGAGCCAGGGGACAGCTTCATAACTTTTCCCATATAAACTGTATGGCCTATTGGGGGCAGAGGATACCTCTGCAGTCTCTTTGAATGAACTGCACCAAGAGGTGCTAATGAATCTTGGTGTCGTGACCCCCATGTAGAGCTACATATAGTTTGATGCAATGGGTAAACTGTTGGAGCTCGAACAGTCTCTGGCCTACAGGCTGCAGATGGAAGCAGATCAGAGTTTGTAATAGAACAATGTCCCAAGCTGTCAAGGTGGTTTCTTTGAAGATTTTGAAAAGGCCCTTGACATGAGGGAGCAAGTGCTGCAGTGACCGCTGGGAAACAATTCGAGCACTATCGTGACTGTGACAGAGGAGTTAGAATCCCTGGCAAATTGCTAAGGGTTTTAACTATGCCCAGTAAGAATCCCTTTCCGATTGGCGACCTCGTTTTTTAAAACAGAGAATCAATAAATAGCTTCACTAAAGGAGAGGGGGCTTAGGAGCTTTATACCAGTTCAGTCACTGCAATTCTGATTCCAAAAGATGCTGTAGTTCTATCTCTTTCCCTACCAACTGTTTGCAATGCACATGTAATTTTTGTGTATACATTTACACACACAGAGCAATTGCACACATTGGAGCCTATTCACAAAGGTATTTTGGAGTTTTAAAGAAGTAGTGCTGTAGTACTTTTTAGTGTACTTTTACATGCTTTTGGGAATTGGCCCCAAAACATCTAAAACAGGAATGAAATGAGAATATTCATGAAACCATTAATGCAATTATTACGGTTCACTGATAGAATATCGATGACAAAAACATCGATGTTAAAAATATCGAGAAAAAAATATAGAATACAAAAATATCGACTCCCATACCTACACAGGTAAGTACAAATATATTGAATCAAAAATATTGATGTAAAAAATATCGATTTAAATATATATATATATATATAAAATAAAATAATATATATTAAATATATTAATTAATATTAATATAACAAATAAACTTAATTAAAAAAAATAAACACACAAACAATAATTTATACATATATATATATATTTACTTAAAAAAAATTAACTATTATCTTTAATTTATTTTAAAACTTTAAATTATATAAAAATAAAATGTATATATATATATCAATAATTTAAAATATAAAAAAACATTCTACAATAATTTAAAACATTAAACTATTAGAGAATATTTAAACTTAAATTTCCCAATACAATCAGTGCAACAGTAGGGAAAGTGTTGGATAGCAAAATAATTAAATTTACTATTCCAACTCCAGTGAGTGCAACAGTATGGAAAGTGTTGGATAGCAGAGGGGTAAAAATTACTATTCCCACTCCAGTGAGAGTAATAGTAGGGAAAGTGTTGCATAGCGGAGGGGAAAAAATTACTAATCCCACTCCAAAGAATGCAACAATAGGGAAAGTATTGGATCGCGGAGGGGAAAAAATTACTATTCCCACTCCAAACCGTGCAACTGTAGGGAAAGTGTTGGATAGCGGAGGGGTAAACATTACTATTCCCACTCCAGTGAGAGCAACAGTTGGGAAAGTGTTGGATAGCGGAGGGGTAAAAATTACTATTCCCACTCCAAAGAGTGCAACAGTAGGGAAAGTGTTGGATAGCGGAGGGGTAAAAATTACTATTCCCACTCCACTGAATGCAACAGTAGAGTAACTGTTGGATAACAGAGGGGTAAACATTTTTATTTCCACTCCAGTGAATGCAACAGTAGGGAAAGTGTTGGATAGCGGAGAGGTAAAAATTACTATTCCCACTCCAGTGAGTGCAACAGTAGGGAAAGTGTTGGATAGCAGAGGGGTAAAAATTACTATTCCCACTCCAGTGAGTGCAACAGTAGGGAAAGTGTTTGATAGCAAAGAGACAAAAATTACTATTCAAGCTAAAACAAAAATAAAAATCATTAAAAATGATAAGAAATCATAAAAAATAAACAATATTTAGAAATGAAAAATAAAATATATTAAATGTATAAAAATTAAAAATAATATAATATTAATTACATATAAAAAACCTACAAATAATATATAATATAAAATAATAAATAAATGTATCAAATAAAAGTCTTTTAAACTAGAAAATATTTACAAACAAATAAATTAATTAATACATAAATGTATTTATTGTATTTCCTACCCTATAACACCTCACCAATAACAAAACACTTCAACATTTCTAATTAAATTTTTTCCAAAATTAACATATTAATCCAGTTAAAAATTATTAATAAAAAAATTAACATTAATTGACTACACAAACTTTAACACTGATACCCACAACACACACCTAAATTAAATTCTAAAATAATAAAACACAATTAAAACTTATTTATGAATTAAAAACTATTACTATTAACAACTAATAATAAAGTAATTAAAATGTATTTAATACCCACCCTTTACCCCTTTAAAAGTAAAAACAACAGACAAAAAATTTAACAATTACTCAAAATACATATCAAATTATTAACATTAATTAACTATATATTAATTAATTAAATACAAATTAGTTCCCACCCTTTACTCCTATAAACACCAAAAGAAACACCTAAAATTAATTACACAATTACCATAATTAATTACCAATTAAGTAATTAAAATTAATTAACAGCCAATTATTAATTCATCAATTAAAAATAAATTACTTCCCACCCTTAACACCTATAAACACCACAACACACACCTAAAATTAATTACACAATTACCATAATTATTTACCAATTAATTAATTTAAATTAATTAACAACCAATTATTAATTAATTAATAATAAATTACTTTACACATTTAACACTATGACATCTCAATTAAACAAATATTAGTAAATAAAAAATAATCAATAAATGTAATATAATTAAATTTCTTCCCACCCTATTCCCCAATAAACCCACAACCCGCTACGGAACTAAAAATGCAAAATTAAAAAAAAATTATAATTAATAACTACTAAAAATTGAACACATATATTAAAAATACAAACAATTCTTAAACAAAAAAACATACAACACATACATATAAAATAAATACTAAAATACCTAACATTAATAAACAAACGATATTTTTAACAACTATGGGGGCCATTACGATGGCGGTCGGAAAAGCAACCCGAACGCCATGGTAGCGGAAACTCACCGCCCGCCGCTACCGCGGGAAAACCGACAGCTAGATTAGGATCCACGGCGGTAAAAATCCAACCGCGGCGGAAAGGAGACCGGAGAAACCGCCCGTCGCGAAAACCCGTCCGCGGCATTCGGATTTGCGGCGGAAACAGCCCAAACCACAACAACAACAGCAGAGACACCGCCATGGAAATTATGATATCCCCGACATGACCGCGGTGCAGAGCGCTGTTTCCGACTGCCGCGGTCGACAATAGTGAGGAATGAGAGAGCCCGCGGAAGCGCTGTAGCATAGCCACTGCTGCGTACGCTCCGTGAAAAAAATGGCGGTCGAAAAAAATACACACAAAGTGCACCAAGCAAACAAGTCATGCACCCAAAAACACCTAACACAGCCCAAAGACGCACCCCCATGGTAAACTCAAAAACTACAAATCCCAGGACGACACACACACCACACCTGCAACCAATACCCTATCCTGACACACCCACATAGCCCAGTATAAATCCAGCCCCCTACCAGACCACAATCCTTTGCAAAACTCCATAACTGAAGGGACATACACCACAGCTGACAGGAGAGGCAAATCTGCACAACACACACACACATCACCACCACCACATCTACACCTGCACCTCTAACCCCTTTGCACATCACACACCATACACATCACCACCACCACCACCACTTCAACACTTGCACCTCAAACACCTTGGCACATCACACACCATGTCACCACAGAAAATGCCCAAATTCACTGAGAGTGAGTTGAGGGTCCTGGTAGATGAGATAATCAGGGTAGAACCCCAATTGTTTGGTAACCTGGTCCAACAGACACCAGTAGCCACAAGAACGCTAATGTGGAGAAGGATAGTAGATAAGGTAAATGCAGTAGGGACCGTGCCACGCAATAGAAATGAAATTGTGAAGCGCTGGCACGATCTAAAGGCAGTGGTCAAGAAGAAGAGAGCCAAGAACCATGAGCTGGCTCACAGGACAGGCAGTGGCCCTCCCGTTCCACTCAAAACATTCACCGAATGGGAGGAGAAGGTGCTTGGCATACTGCATCCAGAGAGTCTCACAGGAATACCCGGGGGAGTGGAGGCTGGTAAGTACAAACAAATGCCTAACATCACACTGATATGTACTGTCTTGCACCACTACTAAGCTATACCTCCTAGGTACAAATGCAGTCATGTGCACCACACTCTCACCAGCACATCTCTCACACATTAATCCAACAGTCCCTCAGGTTCACCTCAAAGGTAGCTACAAACATCACCATGGGTACATGTTTACATGCTGCCAGCAGTACAACTCCCACCAGGCCCCCTTGTCCTACAGCTACGCAAGATGGAGCCCTGACCCCCCCCCCATGTGACAGCCATTGCATTGCTCACCTTAACCTAACAGGTAGGTAGCCATCCTCACAGGGAGGTGTGTGGGTGGTTTGGAAGTCTGCACTACAACTCCCACCAGGCCCCCTTGTCCTACAGCTGCGCAAGATGGAGCCCTGACCCCCCCCCCATGTGGCAGCCATTGCATTGCTCACCTTAACCTAACAGGTAGGTAGCCATCCTCACAGGGAGGTGTGTGGGTGGTTTGGAAGTCTGCACTACAACTCCCACCAGGCCCCCTTGTCTTACAGCTGCGCAAGATGGAGCACTCCCCACAACCACAACCATGTGGCAGATATTGAATGTGACTCATCAAACTTACTGGTAGGAAACCATTTCAACTGGGAGTGGTGTGTGTAATTGGTGACACTGCAGTACAACCCACAACAGTTCAGCATGATGGAGCACTTGTCCCACTCATAGGCATGTGACGTTTGTTCCCCCGCATATCACACCATACCACTTTGTCCACAGTCACCTACACAAATCATGCTAAACAGTCGTATTGTACTCAGCATGCACAAGTCTCAGTGCAAAAATTACCCACATTGTGTCTACTGTGCCAGGCATCACACACTGCAACACTAACACCGATCATGCTTCCCTGCAGCAGTGTCTGGCAGGTTGGTTGTCAATGTGCTAATCACCCATGTCATACCACAGTGTTGCAATGTAAACAGTGGAAGTGCAGATTACCAAAAAACTCCACTGGAGCTGGGACTCACACTGCTAAACTATGCACATCCCAACTGACTTGCAACAGACCCAGCTGCCACAGTGCTGCACTGAATTGCATAACAAGAGTACTTTGTCTGACTAAAATGCACAAATGTGTCTGCTTGGGACCAGCAATGTGTGTATGCATTGACAATGGTCACATCTCACACTGTCTGTCTGAACAGTGCTGGTATAGTCTGGCCCCAAAAGCACGCATTGTCTGCACATGGCTGACTGTATCTTACACACACACCACTGTTGATGACAACATGTAAGTGTATGGATGCCCCGGAACAACTGCATCACCAGTACTTTGCTCATGTTCTCAGGTCCACAAATACCATGAAACCATGATAGTGTGGAAATGTTTGCTGGGTGAGATGTTCAACCTGCTGTATGTCACCACAGTGATAGGAGCCTATACCCCATGCCCTATTGTGCCTTCAAATGTTGGGGGAGTGGACCCCACACCCAGATACTTGGGACAACAGTGATGGGGGGCTATACCCCATGCCCTAATGTGGCTGCAAATGTTGGGGAAGTGAACCCCACACCCAGATACTTGGGACAACAGTGATGGGGGGATATACCCCATGCCCTAATTTGCCTGCAAATGTTGGGGAGTGAACCCCCCACACCCAGATAGTTGGGACAGCAGTGATGGGGGGCTATACCCCATGCCCTAATGTGGCTGCAAATGTTGGGGGAGTGAACCCCACACCCAGATACTTGGGACAACAGTGATGGGGGGATATACCCCATGCCCTATTTTGCCTGCAAATGTTGGGGGAGTGAACCCCACACCCAGATAGTTGGGACAACAGTGATGGGGGGGCTATACCCCATGCCCTAATGTGGCTGTAAATGTTGGGGGGTGAACCCCACACCCAGATACTTGGGACAACAGTGATGGGGGGATATACCCCATGCCCTATTTTGCCTGCAAATGTTGGGGGAGTGAACCCCACACCCAGATAGTTGGGACAACAGTGATGGTGGGGCTACACCCCATACCCTAATGTGATGTGAAAAGTTTGGGTACTCAAACCCACACACACCTTCTGCTCACCACAGGCACGTTACTCCCAAGAATGACTCTTAAGTCACATAGCCATGTCATTGCTCACCTTCACCTCAACCGGTAGATAGCCATCTTCACATGGAGACGGTGTTGTGGGGTTAGCAAATTGTCCCACAAATCCCACCATGCATGCTGTCCCACCCCTGAGTAGGATGGGCCACTCCACCCCCAATCAGAATCATGTGGCAGGCATTGTATGCTACCCACTGAACTAACAGGTAGCTAACCGCATCTCACAGGTCGGGGTGTGTGGGGGTGGGAAGCTTGCACAACAACTCACACAAGCCCACATGAGCTCCAGCCCCCAAGACTGATTACACCCTCGCACTAAGATGCATGTTTCAGTCATTGCACTGTCCACTTCCAAATCACTGGCAGGTAGACATATCATGCTGACTTGTCCCACACTGGACCAAGATGGAAGCCTTCCTCACACACACACAGAGAGGTCTCACAAATACAAGCAAAAAACAGCAAACAGAACATATCACCAGCCACTACATGCAGCCAGATATGCTTCACGACAAGCATGGTGGCATAGGACACCAGGCCTCACATTGCACAACTGCACACCCAGATAGCATTGACCACTATAGTGTGCACACACCTAAGCAAATGAAACCATGACAGCAACCAAAGTGTGACATTCAGATCCACATGTAGATGTAACTCAGTGCACAACCCTGCACACCACTGCATTCCATCTGAAAATGGCAGTGGTCCAGACCAGCAAGGACCAAATGAAAGCAAAGAAAGCATGGCTGGAAGTGTAAATACAGATATGTACACCACATGCCAAAGGTATGGATGCAACTACAATGTTCACCCAATGTGCATAGTAAACGGCTGCAAGGGCACAACAAGTGACATACATGCGTAACTGGATCACATATGATTTAACACTCACTAGATGCCAACATGAACCTGTCAATGTAAAATATGTAAATTGTGCATGTCATGTCTTGCCAACTCCCAATATGGACAAGTAATGCATGTACCTCAACAGCTTGTAATGCATCACTGGATGTCGGTAACTGCAAATTAGATCAGTGAACAACTGCTGGATGTACAAACAGTTGATGTAACAGTGCGAACAGAAACTTTGCTGGTTGCAACACAATGACCATTTCTCATCTGACCCACAGGTGACCAAGAACTCACTGCAGAGGACGACACCACCAACCTGCAGAGCCAGTCCCCCACCCTGGAACAGAGACTACTGGATGAAGACTCCCTGGATTCCTTGGATGAGGAGCCCCAAGCCAGCCCATCTGGTGTGGCAGGCCGCAACCAGTCCCAGGCACCCATTGTCCCCACAACCACATCTGCTGCAACCCATGACCTTCCCCAGACAGCTGTTGTCACGGCCTGTGTGTCAACCACTACCACCATCACCACCCCCACCCCCACCACAGCTGCCCGCAACACCCTCCCTGCCCCAGGTGATGAGCACCCCACAACATCTACTGAGGAGGCCAGGGAAAAGATGCAGCGGAGCAATGTGGGGAGCCAACAGGCCCGTGGCCACAGTGTAGGTGGGAGGGGCAGGGTCATGCAGAGGGGAACTGAGCCTGGGACGGAAGCCCTGTCCCACATCAACAGAGTCCTTGGGGCATACGAACAGGCCCAGGGACGAATGGGCCGGTCTGAGGAAGATTCTCGGGAGCTCCTCCTGCTGATGAGGTCCATGGACACCCGCATGGGACAAATTGTGGACCTCTTGGGGCAGCTAGTGGCGGTTCTGAGGGACAGGCCAGCGCAACATTCAACACCTCCGCCTCCCCCTGATGGGCAGCAGGATGACAGTTCATCATCCTCCCCTGCGTCCACAGAGGGGGGTGAGTCCTCAGACACCACTGCCCCTGCAGCACAGGCCCCTCCAGTCAAGCACAAAAGGGGCCATCCAAGAAAAGGCCAGGAGGCATCACGTGCCAAAGCACCTGCCAAAGGCAAGTCCCGGAGCCAGCCATGATGGCAGACCACTGCACCACTGCATTTACCTTTTGGACTATCCTTCCCCATACTGCCATGTGAATGGCATCTGTCTGTTGGACTGGGTCTCCACATCACTGTGGTGACTACTCAATTATCTCATCTACCATGACCGTCAACTCATTTCTTCAAATTTCCCCCATGTACATTTTCTCGACCCTCACATGTCACAATTGTAAATAAATACACCTTACACACATGTTGTTGTGTCTGTTCCGTCTTTAATACAGGATGTGCAACCTTCACTGTGATGTAAATGTCCCAGGGAAATGGAATGTAGGTAGGCAAGGAGAGGCTGAAGGGACCTAGGAAAAACATTAGAACAAGAGTCACTTGTTTTGGTGTGGCATCACACACATCACACAACACTTGTCAACAAGGTACTCCAATCTTCACACATTACACAGAGCAACAGTCGCCATAGAGACATCCTGTATCTGTGTCAAACTACCCTATCCCACAAACATTGCCAACCAGCAATGAGTGAACACAAGGCTGCAGTCACCAAGCTCACATACACCCTCACAGCAACTGCAACACCATCAGACCATGTGTCCCTCCTACATCGTCACTCACCTTCAAGTGAAGTAGAGGTTGATGAGCTGTTGACGCATGTCAACACATTCCTCCTCTCCACTGTCCTCGTCACTGGACCGGGTTGGTTTGCAGGCGGGGGCCTTGGCTGCTCATCATCATCCAGGATCAGGGGTATTGCCTTGCGAATGGCCAGGTTGTGGAGCATGCAGCATGCCACGACTATCTGACACACCTTCCTTGGCGAGTACATCAGGGCACCTCCGGTACGGTCCAGGCAGCAAAATCGTGACTTTAGGAGACCAAATGTACGCTCTATTACACGCCGTGTCCTCCCATGGGCATCATTATATCGCACATCAGCTGCTGTCACAGGATTCCGCAGTGGGCTCAGCAACCACGGACGGTTAGGATATGCAGTCACCTGGGTGTGAGAAACGCAGATTAACCTTGATGTTCCACAATGCCACAGGACAGCATGTCACACACACACCACGCTACTCCACTATGCATACTCACCCACAAGCCATGCACGCTCAGGAAGCAGATTGGCCATCAGCTGCGGGACGATGCTGCTGCGCATGATGTGCGAATCATGGGCTGACCCGGGATACTTGGCACACACGTGGGAGATGATCATGTCCGCCTGGCACACCACTTGAACATTTACCGAGTGGTAATGCTTCCGATTTCTGTAAACTTGCTCACGTGCCTGTGGTGGCACAAGCCCAACATGTGTGCAATCAATGGCACCAACGACATGGGGGATGTGTCCAAGGGCATAAAAATCTCCCTTCACAGCCACCAACTCTGGCCCCCTGGGGAAATGAATGTATCTGTCCTTGTAGTTCATCATAGCTGACAGTACATCCCTAAGCACCATGCTGAACATCGGTTGTGACATCCCACCTGCGCTTGCTACCGTGTGCTGGAATGAGCCTGTCGCAAAGCAATGCAGGCACGCCTTCACCTTTGAAGTCGTGGTGAAAGCTGTTGGATATGTGGGACGTGGCTGCAGGTGGGGCTCCAACATGGCACATAGGTTTTGTAGGGAAACTCTATCCAGCCTGAATTTGCGGATGATCTCTTCATTCTCCATGTCAGCCAGCACTGTGAATGGACGATGGATATTGGGCCTCCTCCTAGGTCAGATGAAAGTGCACATATGTCAATGAAACACACCATGAGATGTACAGGACATTTCACATTTCTACAGACACATTGCCAAATGTTACAGACTGCACCATCAACCAACAGAGCACTGCACAAGTCGGTACACATCAGGCACACTACTCGTACACTTGTCCCCTTACCCGCAGCAATGATCTGTGCACACCTCCTGCTCATTGGCATGCACAGTGGGATATGGAACCACATGTGTGCGCACACCTGTGAGTATTACCCCCAGCATATGTGTCAAACTACAATACTACCCTAGCACACCGTGCTGCTGTCCATGATACACCTCCCAACACAGGTTGCACATGGCACACATCAAGTACACACTGACCACAGGCTGAGCGTGGTGAACACGTGTGTGCATGTGCAGTAGACAATGTGACAGTCAATGATGCCCCTAGTTCACACAATGAGACAGCATTGTGCGTTACATTGCACCTACACACATTGACCATTATCTACATATGCTATGCAACACAAAAACTGTACAGTCTACATGCTCTTACACATCACATGTGACATGTGCGTGTGTATGTGTCAATGCAATTTATCACATACACATATATGGCATGTGTAGGTGACATGGAGTTAAATGTCCCATTCGTAATGTTGGCCTCATGAGGGTCCTTCAATGTTGGAGACACTGGGCAATGTTCATGTTGGGCTATGGATAGAGCTGGATGACTCCATATGTGCAGCAAACCTGCTCCGCGAGTCCACTGACGGTAACTACAGGCACTGTATGGCACCCATCTGGCGGTGCCTACCGCCTGGCCCCTGCGGACTGTCACCGCCAATACCCCAGACACAATTGCGGTAGTCTCAGCCATATCTACATGTGTAAATGGCGGTAGGCATGCACCGCTACCCAGCTCACGGTCACTACAGGCACTGTATGGCACCCATATGGCGGTGCCTACCGCCTGGCCCCTGCGGACTGTCACCGCCATGGACCATGCCCTGGCAGCCAATGGGAAGCACCCTCGCGGTAGCCTGATGCAATTTTGAAAATAGCGGTAGGCGTGTTCCGCAACCGCGGAGCCGGTCATTGAAAGCATTCAAAAGATGCACCACCGCGGTAGCGCGTGCCTGGCCCCTGCGGTGTGTCACCGCCATGGTCCATGCCCTTGCAGCCAATGGGACGCACAGTAGCGGTTGCTTCATATGGATTTGAAAATCGCGGTAGGCGTGCACCGCCACCGCGAAGGCGGACATTGGATGATTTTAAAAATAGCAGACCTGGTACACCAATTGCAGCGGCGTGGGACCACTGACACAGCCCCAGGGGCCTATATATGTGTGGGAGGGTGCCCCACATTTCCACTGCTACCAGGGACTGCTGCCTGACACCCCTCACCTGCTGCTGCTGCCTCCAGGGACTGCTGCCTGCCACCCTCCACCTGCTGCTGCTGCCTCCAGGGACTGCTGCCTGCCACCCTCCACCTGCTGCTGCTGCCTCCAGGGACTGCTGCCTGACACCCTCCACCTGCTGCTGCTGTCTCTAGGGACTGCTGCCTGCCACCCTCCACCTGCTGCTGCTGCCTCCAGGGACTGCTGGCTGCCACCCTCCACCTGCTGCTGCTGCCTCCAGGGACTGCTGCCTGCCACCCTCCACCTGCTGCTGCTGTCTCCAGGGACGGCTGCCTGCCACCCCTGAACTCCACCTGCTGCTGCTGCCACCTGTCCACAGTGATGTCGAGGACACAGAAGATCCGGGCCAGTCCCTTCACCAGCGAGGAGCTGGAGGTCCTGGTGGACGGGGTGCTTGCACAGTACCCAAGGCTCTATGGTGCCCCTAATGTCGTGGTAAGTCTCTAACAGTGTGAGTGAGAGTGCAGGGGGGGCACACGTGAGGTGGAGGTGCTGCAGTATGTGTCAGTGAGTGTGGAGCTCTGACATGCACTGCCTAGCATGTTTTCTCCAGGGGGAAGGGCTGTGTAGCCTCTTTCACACGTTTCCCTGCATGCCCATCCAGATTTGAGGGACATGTATTGTCCTGTCAGCCATACAGTGAAGCAGCAAATTGGTAATGCAGGAGTCAGGCCAGTGATTGCTTGTGTGAATGGCTGTGTGGGTCCCAAATGTCCTTCTCAGTGTCAGCCCACCTGGCCTGCACAGTCGCCGCCCAATCCCACAAGTACACATCACTGCATGTACAGTGTGTTCCATGTGTCTTTTGTTCACACATCTTCATCAAAGAGCCATCTCAGCCCTGTAGATTGCACACGACAAGCCTTGTGACAAGGGTGTGTGTATGAGAGTTGATGTCACTGTATGTGAGCTCCATGACACAGTGAGCCATTCACAGGGCTAGGACATTGGGGGCTGCGCAGTGTTGGACACAGTGAGTCCACCAACAACCATGTGTTGCTATCTAATCTATGTGTTGCTCTAGCTAACAGCAGACAGTAGATGTGGGCAGACTACACATTGCTTGATGTGCTGGCATCCTGCATGTGAATGGGATGTAGAGGTACTGTGTCCACCCTCCCACCTTCATGGATTCACGTGTGGTTCTCCAATGCCGTTGTACCATGTGTCATGCATTCTTGGCTCTGTTACATATATCTGTTGATTTGGGATGAGTGAGTATCGTGCCACTGTATTGAGAGATTTTGGTAGTATACACTGTGTTACTGATGTATTACCCCTCTTGTCTCCCATGCCTTCAGCTGAAAGTCCACCAGCGTAAAGCCGTGTGGAGGGCCATTGCCTCCAAGGTACGTGATCTGGGTGTGTCAAACCGATGGCGCAGCCACTGTCATAAAAGGTGGGACGACATCTGCCGGCTGAGCAAGAACGTGGCCGAGATGACGCTGGGGCTGCTCCCTCGGAGCGGCAGGTTGGCCCGACGCAGCATGACACCACTAATGGCCCGCATCTTGGCCGTAACACAGCCTGAGTTGGATGCACAATTGAAGGAGCATCAGCAGCAAGCTAGGGGTGAGTATTTGTTGACGGGTGGCTTTGGCAGGGAGTGGCTGCATGTGTCCACAGATTGGACAAACTCTGAGCTATGTGAAGTTGGTAGTGTGATGCAGTGGATTGTAAGTGGCGTCTGTGCTGGGTGCATCTGACATGCATTTATCCCACCTGTACTCACTGATGTGATCTGCGCAATGTGCATTGCCATTGCATTCAAAGCTGTGGCATTCAGGTACCTTGTGCAGTGGGGTACTGTGTGAATTCATATTGATGTTAACGGCAGTGTGCCTAATCTGAGTGTGTTTCAATCAATGCATGCAATGCCTGACAGCAGATTTCAGCTGCTACAACTTCTGAGGACAATGTGCTACAGTACTTGTGCCCGTGCAAGCAACATGGTAGCTGGCATGCGCTAATGGCCATTGTGGGCTATTATGTTGTGGTCTGTGTGTGTGTGCTCCCCTACTGCTCCATCCATGTACGTAATTGACACCATGTTGTGGTGTTCATCCTTGCCATCCTCGGCACCCTGTGTGGTCAGAGAGATTTTTGTGCCTGTGTCTGAAGTAGGCCACAGGCAGGATGGTGTGCTGTGTGAGTCACCGGGATCACTTATGGCTGGATTTGTTCTTTACATGCACTGTTGGGTTGATAATTGAGGTGGCAATGTATATTTAGTCAGGGTGATGTGCAATGTGGATAACACATCTTCTTGAATGGTGATTTACTTGCACATGTTACTTCAGTTGGTGCCACTCCACTAACACTACATCTCTCTCCCATGTAGCATCTCCCGTGTGCGTTGAGGAACAGGGGACGGACACCAGCGGTGAGGCATCCAGTGCAACAGCCGCACCGGAGTAGAGTGACACAGATGTGACCAGCGCCGAGGAGGGGGACAGGAGTCTGCTGGAGGAATCACAACCAGAGACGCAAAGCTCTACGTCATCTGACGCCAGCGGTGACGCATCCATGTTGGGGGCCACAGGGAACGGGGACTCTGCCTCCTCTTCTGCCACACAGCGTCCAGTGCCCAGCCTCCCATCTACTTCCACTGGTGCTGTCCGTGTTCGCACAAGTCGAAAGGGAATAGTGTCCTTCACCCCAGGCACTGCTGCCCCGGCCCATGTCAGCCCTGCAGCCCTCAGTGCTGAGTCAGTAAAGCTATTGCGCCAGCTGTGTGTGGGGCAGACAGCTCTCCTCAATGCCTTCCTAGACCACGATAAAAAGTTGGGCCAGGTGATAGCTTTCATGGAGGGCATACATTCGGATGTGGGTGGGCTACACCGGACTGTGCAGTCATTGTCCTCAACAGTGCCGGCAGCCCTGCAACAGGCACATTCACAGGGAGCAGCTCCTGTCCCTTTGTCCACCCCCCTGTCAGTGTGCACCTCTGACGACAGTGACAATGCTCAACAGACCCCAAAGTCCAGATACAGCACACGCAGCACACAGCAGCAGCAACAGCCCAAACGGTCCAGGCCGCAGACACCATCCCCACAGAAAACTAAGACCACCCCAGAGCACAGAGATAAAAGCCCGTCAGGTGACACCAAGGGCCAGAGGGGCAAGAAACAGGCCTCGGGGTCACAGGCCTCAGAGTCATCCCCCGCCAAGGACTCTCCTGTCCCAAGGACCGCTCGCAAAGCAAAGAAGACAGTTTCCCTGCCCACTGAGGAGGTGTTACCTGCAAGGCTTACACTGGATGAGGGCCCTATGGCTGATCCACCCAAAACCTCCACTCCCATCCCGAGCCCTGTGAAGCAGGCACAAGGGGGCACTGTAGGGGCTAAACATAGTAGACAGGGTTTGGAAGGGCGGAGGCAAGCCCCAGGGAAGCGCACAGCTGGATCCAGCATGTCCCCAGAGGTGGGCCCAGAGTCAGCACCAGGAGCAGGTCTCCACATCGACTGACTGCATCCATTTGAAGCGGCATTATGCCCGAAATTTAGAGATTCTTTGGAATCCACATGACCTAGACGACCTGAATTATATTGTTTTCTTACAAACCGCCCTGAAGAAGCCCCAGGCCGGATGGCTGTGTTTTTTCTCATTCACCATCACGGATAGAACACAATTATAAATATCCTACAAAATGAACCAATGTGTTATTGGAATTTTTCCATAAAGAATACAGGAAACGAGTCTTGCCCTGACAATCCTGCTTGTGGTGGGGTTACATGTTGTGTCCACACCAGTTCCCATTAGTCCCGAGACAGGGAAGCCTTTCAGGATCCCCAAGAAGTGGAAAGGCACCCCTCCACAATCTCCTGCACACACTGTGTCTCACCACAGCATGAGTCCACCTTCCCGTGCCACCACCCCACCTGGTCCAAGCAGCCCTCCAGCTTCCCAAGCCAGAGATGTCTCTTCCACAGATGTTCCTCACACTCCCCGGGGCAGTCCTCCTACTGACCGCGATACACAGTCACCTCCAAGTCCGACAGACAGCCATATCTGAGTGGTAGTCACCCTCACACACCTGTCTGTCCACAGCGGTGTCTGTGATGCCCATTGTTATCCCCATGACTCTGTTGCTGAGCATGGCATGGTATAGTCGCACACATTCCCTGTGCAGCTTCTGATGTAACTACTCTGCACATTGTACTTGCCTTGTGGTTCACTGCTGTTTGCCCCCTGCCTGTGCAGCTTCTCATGGACTTCATCTGCACATTGGACTGGCCACTGGCTGTTTGCCCCCTGCCTGTGCAGCTTCTGAGGTAACTACTCTGCACATTGTACTTGCCTTGTGGTTCACTGCTGTTTGCCCCCTGCCTGTGCAGCTTCTCATGGACTTCATCTGCACATTGGACTGGCCACTGGCCTTGTTGCTCACTGCTGTTTGCCCCCTGCCTGTGCAGCTTCTAATGTAACTACTCTGCACATTGTACTTGCCTTGTGGTTCACTGCTGTTTGCCCCCTGCCTGTGCAGCTTCTCATGGACTTCATCTGCACATTGGACTGGCCACTGGCCTTGTTGCTCACTGCTGTTTGCCCCCTGCCTGTGCAGCTTCTGATGTGACTACTCTGCACAATGTACTTGCCTTGTGGTTCACTGCTGTTTGCCCCCTGCCTGTGCAGCTTCTCATGGACTTCATCTGCACATTGGACTGGCCACTGGCCTTGTTGCTCACTGCTGTTTGCCCCCTGCCTGTGCAGCTTCTCATGGACTTCATCTGCACATTGTACTTGCCTTGTTGATCACTGCTGTTTGCCCCCTGCCTGTGCAGCCTCTGATGTAACTACTCTGTACATCGTAGTGGCCACTGGCCCTGCAGTCGCCCACATTTGTTGTCTATCTATGCACAAGTGTGAATAAAGACAGTTGTTCCTGTTGTCAGTTCTGTCAGTGTAATTTCTCAATAAAACTGTTTCTGTGTGTGCATGGTTTACTGTGTCACCTGCTCAGTATGGCACTTCAACATTGGCAATGGGTTGTCTCACGTTTCCATGTTTTTGCAGGGGTGACAGGGACTTCAATTCTTCCTGACTCTTATACTTGTGGGTGCAGTGAAGGTGGTTTGTGAAAATTTCTTGTTGTCATCATCCTTCTTTGTCCATGTTGTCTATGGTGTAGACATGTCATGTTTGGAATCAATGTCAGCACAGGGTTTGAGTTTATGCACAGGCTTTCATGCAGGTTGGCACGGGTCATGGTGTCTGTGTGAGCTTACTTACTGTGTGCCCAGCAGTGTATGTGTACGGTCATCTTGTGGTGGTCAGTAATCCTGGTCCCATGCCTTACTTCCAAAGTGTACACTTTGGTGGTGGAGAAGTGTGTGGTGTGAAGGGGGTGACTTTGGGGTGACTGTTGATGTGTGTGCACCTGCATTGTCAACTACACCCATGTGTCACCCTGGAGTGGTGTGCGTGAATGTGTACTTGTTGTGCCCTGCAATTGTGATTTGGTGCACATGGGAGTGTTGTGTGCTGCTGATGTGAGAGGGGGGATGTGTGACGTATCCTACTTGTGCTTCTCAATCATGGAGTGTGTGAATGGGGCCTCTGTGTTGTGGTGCAGAGATGCTCTTGTCAGGTAATTGCATACCTATGTGTGTCTGTTCAGTATTTGACTTCATGGCCTTCCTCTCATCCCTGTGCCTTAACATGGGTGGCCTTGCTGTCTCCCTGAGTTGTTGAATTGAGGTGCTTGTGGTTTGGGTTGACTCACTGTGGCAGCCATGTGTGATTTGATGGGCTGTGGGTGTTCTCAGATGTCTGTTGTCTTGCATGTGATGTACACATGCTTGATAGTTGTGTCCTTGTCCTTCCATTTGTGGGCACATCACTTTAGCTTTCATGTATGTTGTCCTCCATTGCTGCTAGCATGTGGTCTGTGTATGTGGCTGTGAGGCAGGGTAGGGTGTGTCTGTGTAAGTTGGTAGGCTGTGTGTGCAGTGAATAGTTTGATCATCAATATGTGTGTGTGTGTACATTTTGTGCTGGGGCTCAGTGTTCTTGGCATGTGTGTGGTGTTGTTGTGGTTTGTGTGTTGGCTGGGGCCTGGCCTTCTGTGGTATGTGTTCCTGTGCAACAACTCCTTCTTTGGCTATCTCTGCTGTTATTAGGGATGTGGGGCAGGGTGTGTATTCACCTGTGTTGTTGTTGTGCAGGAGTGGCACATGGAAGGCACATGATATGTCCCTTCAGGGAGAGGGCTAGTGTGTTGTGTGTTGAGTAGTGGTTTTGTGCTGTTTGCACAGTGGCCATGGCTGGCGCTGGCACTGGCCTCTGCGTTGTGTGCATGTTTTCCTGCACACTGACCGCGGCGGTGACGAGACCGGGACATTTGTTCATGATCGCGGAACATGGGTGACCAGGATGTGGCGAGGTGTTTTTGTGACAGGTGGGACATGTGTGGATGCAGTGATGGCTGTGTGCCTGTCCCCACAGGGGTGTCTGGTGTGGACATGCACCGTTTTCAAACCCTTGACTTGTGTATTGTGTTGCATGCACAGTTGTGTGTGTACGTACCTGCGGCAGCGTCCGCGCCGGTCAATGACTTGCAGGTGGTGTATCATATACAGCACCGGAAAGGCGTGTAGGGCTGGATCCATCGCGGTGTGGGCCGGGTGTCTATTTTCTTGCTCCGCTGTGGTGTCTCCGCCGTCTCTGGCTATGCGGTTGCTCCGCCGCGGTGTGCTGCCCTGTTTCCGGCATCATGATTTGTTGGGCGGACGGGACGTCATTCCGCACGGCGGTGAGTGCTCATTGGCTCACACCGCCGCGGTGGTGGGCGCACTTTGATGGCGGTCGGCGTCACACCGCAGCGGACGGGAAATGGGCTCTGTCTAGACATGCTAATATGGCGGGCGTGAGGACCGCTGCCGGCGCGCGGTAAATGGCATTTACCGGCAACGCGGTCGTGTCTCCGCCCGTCATCGTAATAGGCCCCTATATTTTTACAAACGATATTAAACACTTCGATATTTTTAACATCGATATTACTTGCCTAAAATCGATATTCTTTTTTTAATTTTTTAGTCCTCATTCGACTTGAAGAAACAAAGAAAAGAAATGTACTCTTGGGCCCCCTCTTGACAAAGCAACAACCAGAGATCTTTGTTTTGAGCCGAGGGCAAAGAACTTTACACAGAACTTCTCTTTTGGTGGTCTGCCTGCTCCGGCACAGCCGTTGCAGGGCAGCCACCGGAGTAATGAAGTAATAAAGGCCTAATCATAGGACTATATTTAATTTCAATGTATTTACCCAATGTTCACACGATACCCAAAACTCATTTTTCTTGTTTTTCGCAGCTCTATCTAACCGGATTGTATATTTTACAGAATTAATCCAGTCTACCTTAGTAGGGGGGACAGATTTTATCCAGTTTTTACAGATCTCTCTACGGGCAAGAAGTACCAAATAAAAGATCAATTTTCTTACATTAGTTGGCACCAGCTCATAATCTGTCAGGGCCCCAAAGAAAACCAGTACTCTGCTTACCTGGAGCGTCATGCCGAGTATCTCCGACGTACAATTACTCACGTTTGACCAGAAACAGTGAATCCTGGGACACTCCAGAAACATGTGGACATCATCCACCTTTTCTTGATCGCATTTTGGGCATTTTGGCGTGGCTCCTTTTCCCAATTTAGACAGGTTTAGTGGAGTCCAGTAAGCCCTGTGAAGACAGAAAAGGTGGGTCCTCCTTAAATTTGCAGCTCGAACCGTGGAGTACAGAATGTTACAGGATACTTGCCATAAGTCTTCTAGCTCCGTCCCCGGCAAGTCTATTCCCCACAGTTCCGTTGGTAGTTTTAAGTCGCCGTCTGCTAGATCCACTTAGAGCCAATACCAGTTAGCCACTTCCTTTTTCCTTTTAATATTGCTGGCCATCAGAGTTTCTAGTTCGTTCCAGGAGCCAATGTCTACCTTGACCGAGTGGTGCCAGCTTTTTATTTGTAGATAATTAAACATGTATAGCTTGTTGTTGGTAATCTCTTACCATTTCTCCCATGGAATCAAACATCCATTATCGACTATCTGATCCCATCTCAATACCTTTGCTATTTTTAAAGCTATAGCCAGGCTGTCCTTAGTCCACTCAGGAGAACCTGGAGCATCCCAAATAGGAGCCTGCCCACTATAATAGCTGAGCTTCGTCTCCTTTCTGATTCTATACCATGTGGCAGCAAAACCTTGTAGAGTCTTAAGGAATACTTTTTTTAAAGAATCTCGGATCTCCAAATTTATGCAAGAATCCCTGAGCTGCCCCTTTCACCTCCAGAAGCATTGCCCTGAACATTTTCCCAACATCCAATCCATCTGGGTCATTCAGGAGCATCCTTCCATTTTTTAGGAGAAAAACCCAAGCATAGTAAGACAGATCCGGTACACAAAGACCCCCCTTATCTTTCTTCCGTCTGAGCTTCTTCCAAGCAATCCGTACTCCCTTAGATGCCCAAATAAAACTAGAGATCTTAGCCTGAGCCTTTTTGAGCCACTCCTCCTTAAAAACCATAGGTATGTTTTGAAACCGAAAGGTGAATTTTGGGAGGATTGACATTTTTACAAGATTCACCCTTCCAGTAATCGTCAATGGAAGGTGGGCGCAGCTTGATAATAACTCACAAATTTCCTTATTAATCTTCCGGAAGTTAACTTCCGGAATTCTTTCTATATCTTGTGTAATTCTAATGCCTAAATATCTAATTTCCCTTGTGATGCGATCTTGCTGAGTGCTTATGTTCCAGGCCATTATTTCCGTCTTATGTTAATTCACCTCGTAACCAGAGATACGCCCAAATCGTGAAGTCGGTACAGAAGAAAGCAGATCAGAGGTATAAATCAGTAGGTTGTCCGCATAAAGCCCCACCTTTTACTCCTAAACCTCTATACCTAAAGGGGCATATTTCTTCATTCTTCCTAATTTTTACCGCCAGTGGTTCAATATATAGGTTGAATAGGAGGGGAGACAGTGGACAACCTTGCCTGGTTCCCCTTGAAATTTTGAAGGGTTTGGAGAGATTCCCATTCACCAGGACCCTAGCTATGGAATTTTTATAAATCAATTCTACGGTCCTACACAAATGTTCGCCCAGGTTGGTCAACCTAAGTAGTTTCAGAAGATACACCCAGTTCACCCTATCAAAGGCCTTGGTGGCATCCACTGTAATAATCGCCTGGGGGGTTTTATAGGCAGAAGCTATATCAATGGCTCCTATTAGATTATACATAAGATCTTGGATCCCCCTCCACCTAACAAAGCCTTTTTGATCTTCATTTAATAGACCTCCTGCCACCCCATTTAATCTCTCTGCTAATATTTTTGCGAAGATTTTGTAATTGCAATTCAGCAGAGAGATGGGCCTGTAGGAGTCGCAGATATTTAGCGACTTATCTGGTTTGAGTATCAGGGTCACTGTTGCCTCTTTCCATGAGGCTGGCAACTCGCTGCTATTCTCAAAGATCGCTCCAAATAGCTTTGTCAGTGCTGGTAAAATAAACTCGTCCAACTTTTTATATACCTCCGTGGGTAGTCCAGCTGGACCAGCAGCTTTACCTAGTTCTCCCACCGCTATTACCTTTCTGATCTCACCCTCTGTAATGCTGCTATTGATGGCCTCTCCCTCTTCTTCGCATACTTTAAGGGGGCATCCTCACCCAGCCAACCCTCCACCTCTTCCTCCGTAGTGATCAGATCTTCCTGATATAGTTTCTCAAGGTGTTTAAGGTGGGCCTCTTCAATTTCCTCCCGAGTCAAAAGCGGGGTTCCTGTTTCTTCACACTTAGGGGCCGATTCCGATTCCGGCCGGAAATCTCTCCGACCGAGCCGGACCCGGAGAGAATTCCGACCGAATCGGACCCTAGCAGTCCGACCGGACGAGTACGATGCATTCGCATGCTATCGGACTCGAGTCGGTCGGACTCCCATTGAAGTCAATGGGAGCCTGTCGTACAACGCGTACGCGGGCTCCCATTGACTCAATGGGTGCGAGGCGGACAAGGGCGCCCCCTACAGCGTGTACGCGTCCATGCGCATCACGGCGTACATGCACAGGTAGGGGGGACCCATGGGTCCCCCCTGTGTGCGACTCGCGCGCCTACGCGTACAGAGGGGTCCGACGCGGACCCCCAAAGTCCGGCTACGACAGCTTTTTCGAGCCGGACGGCACGAGTCGGTCGGACTGCTCGTGGCGCGCATCGTACTTACCCGGCCGGGAAACGTCTCCATAGCGCGGTGCGAGTCTTGTCCATGCGAGTCGGTCGGAGCGTGTTGAAGCCGCGTTCGAGTCGGTCGGCGATTTCGCGGGTGCTTGCATCGTACTCGCTCGGCCGGACCCGCGTACGATTCGGTCGGGAAACAGGGCTCCGAATCGGATCCGGTGAATCCAAATCCGATTCGGAGCACTACCGGCCGAGATCGGAATCGGCCCCTTAATTTCTTAAATATAACTTCTTGCCTGGTCTTTTTTCACCTTCCAAGCTAGAGGCTTTCCACACCCTTCTCCATATTGAAAATGAGCAAGTCTGCTTGCTTGCCATCTTTTCTGTACTTTCTCCTCAACTACATCCACCAGGTCTAGTTTTAGGGCTTGAAGAGCTGTTTACAGCTGTCCCTGCCCCAGCTATGTCCCGCTGATTGATAGCTGCATTTCCTTGTGCCGTATATTACACCTAATTTCCCCTATCTCAGCTCTGGATTTTTTGCTTTTAAATACTTGGCTGGAGGTAATCCTCCCCCTTAAAAAAGCTTTATATGCATCCCAGACCTCCCCCATTGGGGCACTATCCCAATTCCTCTCAAAGAACTCATGGGATTCTAAACCTAATTTCTCAGGTACCCCATCCTCCAGTAATATAGTTCTATCCATAGTCCACCTCCTCTGTGGTGCGATTTTTGCAGCCTCTAGAACTAAGGTTACAGCTGAGTGGTCTGACAGGTGTGCTCCTACGTGCCTTACTCCCTGAGCCTGGTCCTTTAATTCCTGATGAATCAAGAAGAAATCAATCCTTGATTGATGACCATATTTTTTGTTATTAAAGGTAAAACTCTTCATAGCCCCCTTTTTCACTACCCAAATATCACACCACCCAGCTGTTTCATAGTGGATTTTATTAAACCCCGCATCTTGCTCTTTACCACCACTCTGCTCTTGACTGAGTGGTCCAGCTTGCTGTAGAGCACCACATTAAAACTCCCTGCTAGGACAATTTGGTCCGGGAAATCTAGAAGCTCCCTCAGCAAACCACTAAATGGACCTGGGTCATCTGAGTTAGGGCTGTAATATCCGACGACAGTGTACAACTGCTGGTGACAGTTTACTTTGGCAATAGCCCATCTTCCTGATTTATCTGTTCTACTCTCCTCTATTGTAATGTAAGGTTTGTTTTTTTAACTAGGATCGCCACACCTTTTATAGTAAAATGTTGGAAAGTAAAAACAATTTCTTGCACCCAACTTCTAGATTTAAAGATCTCTCTCATCTCTTGACCAGTCATGTGGGTTTCCTGCAAGATTATAATCTGGGCGGGCACATCTCGTAAATACTGCAGGATCTATTCCCTCCTATGCTTAACTCTAAGCTAGTTGGAGAACATGGCGGCCGGTGAGTAGCGGGTCGCGGTGGCTCCCGGAGTCATGAGTAATTTACTGCGCTCCTCGCTAGGACGTTAGGACGGGTGCATTAATCCTTCGGTGGATATTTAAATACAAAAGCAGGTTGCCTACCGAACTCGTGGGCTGAATGAGTAACGCAATCCCTTCTAGGCTAGCGGCCCCGATTTCAGCAGCAGGGCTACCGGATCATGACTCCCACTGGGCACGAGCTGCTCTTGAGCTCAGCAGAGGGCGGAGAGCCATCTCACAGTTTTCGATCCGGGGGAGCAGAGGCAGCACAAGGGCTGTAAGCCCCTGGAATGAAGTGGAAACGAGGGTAGAGAACATTGAGCCAAGTAAGGAGGACACCAGCACAGGGGGCCCAGAAAACCCCAGGAACACCACCCGGAACGGAGGTAACAGAGGTAACAGTTCTAAAAAAGCGGTGAAGCCAAGTAACAGGCAAAGCAGTCAGGGTGGGGCAGGAGGAAAGAATGTGCAGGGGAGAGTGAAGGCTACACTGAAACTGGATAGTGGGAAAGCACAGGAGAATATTACCCCCCCGAGCAGATATCCCCTAAGAAGTCTAACCACAGGGGGGGGGGGCTGGAGGGGACAAGGTAAAGTGCAATTAAAAGGAGCAAGAGGCATTACTACGGACTCAGTAAGGGAACCTATAGGTCTACACCCAGAGCAGGCAGTAGCTGAGGATTGGGTTCTTGCTAGAAAAAGGAGACCCAGGAAGTAAAAAGCAGATATACAAATACAGAAATTAAAAATTTCCCCCTCCCTGAGAACTTTTTTTAAAGTGATTCCAAAGACCTTAACCCTAAAAAATCCAGGTATTTCCTCGCCGACTAACACCCCACTGTCTTTGGGAGAGGGCATAATAAGCTCGAATAGATTCCAAGTTCTGGCTGAGGCTTCTCAATCCGCGGAGGTGGCTGCCTCTGACACCTTGATACTAGAGGGGAGAAAAACGATGTCAGCGGCAGACAGGGACTGCGACCCCCCGTCATTATCCCAGCAGATAGCGGGTCAGGGGGATCCACAGCTCAGCGCAACGAGATGTGATGGTTTGGATAAGCGGTTGGTTCAGGGGGCAGGACTAGAATCAGCACCTCCACCTGCTGCTCATGTATCAGCACAGTCACAGTCAGTATCAGAACTAATCCAGCTTTTAACAACTGAAGTCAGGAGTAGTTTCAAAACCTCCGAACTGAATCAAATGGAGATTAGATCAGCCTGCGATAAAGTAGAGAAGAAGTTGGATGATCTTACAGTCAGAACGCTAACATTGGAAACCTCAGTGAGAGAATTGGCTCTTCAAACGGAAACAAACAAGAGAGAGATCACTCTGTTAAAAGATAACGGAATGGGGACACAAGAAATATTGGAAACTCTGGAGAACAACCAGAGGAGAAACAATCTGCGCCTGTTAAAAGTGCCAGAGGGGCGATGTAAAATCATTCGTCGCAAGACTAATTAAAGTAGGGACCCAGGTGGACTGTTTGGAACAAAACATAATGAACGACATCCAGAGGGTCCATAGAGACCCCTTTAGGTTAGCTCCGAACAAAACAAAACCAAGAAAAATTCTGGTTCACTTTCATACATACAGAATGAAGGAAGAAATTCTTGCCAAGGCCTTAAAAATGAAGACGCTAACCGTGGGTGATATCAGCTTTGAGATTAGGTCTGATGTATCACAGATCACAGCAAATAAGCAGTGAGAACTGGGAAAGTTGCTGGACCCATTAAGGAAATTAGGTGCCACGGCCCAACTTAGATTCCCCGCCACCCTTCGCGTAACACTAGTGGGGATTGAGGAGGCCAAGGAAAGCATAACTGTTTTCTTTCTTTCTCACTCTTTTTTTCCCGCTTTTAGGCTCTCGGGCTTCTCTACCCCTGATCACCCCTCTGGTGCAGTGATAAGTTTAGCAGAACGGTGCGCAGTTAAAATATCGATTTTTTTTATATCGACCCACACGTAGGGACAGAATATCGATGTCAAGAATATCGGTGACCAGAATATTGACCTTAAGGTAAGTAATATCGTTTTTTTTATATCGAAGTAAGTAATATCGAAGTAAGTAATATCGTTAGTAAAAATATTGTTGTTAATAATATCGATATTTATATTAGTGTTATGTATTTTAGTATGTATTTTATATGTATGTTTAACATTTTTTGTAATGTATTTTTATTATTTTTAAATATAAGTATTAAATGGTTAGAGATTAGTAATTTTTTTTAAGTAAATTTTGCGTTTTAGTATCAGAGCGGGTTGTGGGTTTATAGGGGAATAGGGTGGGAAGTAATTTAATTATAATTAATTAATTAAAATGTTTTTATTTATTGTTATTGATTATTAATTTATTGGTAATTAATTATTAATTGGTAATTAATTTTTTCTAATTGATTAATTTATCATTATATTAATTATAATAAAAAGATTTATTGTTATTGTTAATTAATTTGTTAATTAATTATTAATTGGTAATTAATTTTTATTAATTGATAATGAAATTAATTATGTTAATGTTTATGTGTAGCGGGTTGTGGGTATATAGGGGAATAGGGTGGGAAGTAATTTAATTATAATTAATTAATTAATATTTTTTTATTTATTGTTATTTTTTTTATTTTATTTTTAAATTTGGTTATGGTAGACCAGGTCATCCCATACTGAGTAATGTGCTGAGTGATCTGAACCGCCCTTGGACAGCAAGGAGAGACCATGTCAACAAAAACCTACAAATTCATTTAAGGTTTATCCCTCATGGATCCACCATGACGGTTCACCCACATTTGTTGGGTCGCATTGAGTAAAATCATTGGACTTCCCTTCCTACCCTTCCACAAAATTTTTATCCCAAAGTTCCCAATATTTAGTTTGTTTACTCTTCCCTCTGGATTTGTCCAAATTCCTGACCTTTTCTACTGAGCGAAGCCAACCCACTAATCCAATTTATGCATATCTCACGTCTGTCTAGTAAGATTAGTACAAATAATAAATATTTCTGATTCTTACTCAGTATATCGATGGACTCTTTAGTTTCCATAATACCAAAGATAACAGTAAAAGTGCTTACCTTAATTTTCGTTACTAAGGCCTTATTAATAATCTTGCCAACTTCCTCCCAAAATATATCAAGGTGGGGACATAGATGGAACATATGGATATCATTCGCTTTAAGCTCACCGCATTTTGGACACATTTTCATCACCTGATTAGTCATTTTGGATAGTTTCTCAGGCGACCAATAAGACCTATGTAAAGTAAAAAGATGGTTTTTCCTGAGAGGTGCAGAAACAATAATATGCCATAGAAAAGAACAAGATACTTGCCATTGCTGTTGCAAGTCTTGAGCCGGAAATATCTTCTTCCAGGTCTCGCCTGGAGTAGTAAATTCGTCTTCTTCTCTTTGCATCTGGTGCCAATACCATTTCGATACCTCTTTTCGAGCTGGATCTTTTGCATTTCATCCTCCAGTTTCCTAGTGGAGTCCAGAATCTTCTCTGTTCCTTTGACCAACTCGCTAACTGGTAATACTTGAACCTTGATATTTCTCCATTAGTTCTTTCCGACAAAAGTTCCCAACTAAGTAGATTTCCACACTCAAAGAGTTCTCCCCATTTTGAAATTCCCGATTTCTTCAACGGGTCTGCTAGAGAGTCCTTTAGGCATTCAGGAGTTCCAGGCGAGTTCCATATTGGTGCTAAACAATTATAGTAAGGGATTTTCCATAATCTTCTTAGGTCAAACCATAGCTTATACGCTGCTCCTAGCATTTTTAGTTTAACCTTTTGAAGTACTTCGGATGGCCAAACTTATAGAGACAGTAATCATCAACAGTAACAGCTCTCCAGTAGGATGAATAGAGCTCATGTTGTCTAAGAAGAATTCTAATGTTCTTAAATTGGAAGGCTCTATAATAAGCCAGAAGATCAGAGCTGGCTATACCACCTCGATTTTTCCTCTGGCATAACTTCCTCCATGCTATCCTTACGCCTTTAGAGGCCCATATAAAAGTGTTGATTTCGCTTTGGACTTTTTTTAACCACTGTGCCTTAAATTCCAGAGGGATGGAATTAAATAAAAACGTGAACTTGGGCAGGATCGACATTTTGATGACATTTGCTCTCCCCATAAAAGTGAGCGATAAACTTCTCCATGATTTTAATAGTTTTCTCATTTCCTTCACCTTTAAGTCCAGATTTACTTGAGCGATTTCTTCAATATTTTTTAAAATTTCTATCCCTAAATATTTAATTTTGTTCTTAAATCCAGTCATTGGTAAGTTCATGTTCCAACACTAAGGGGCCGATTCCGATTCGGGCCGGAAATCTCTCCGACCGAGCCGGACCCGGAGAGATTTCCGACCGAATCGGACCCATGCAGCCCGACCGAACGAGTACGATGCGTCCGTATGCTATCGTACTCGAGTCGGTCGGACTCCCATTGAAGTCAATGGGAGCCGGTCGTACAACGCGTACGCGGGCTCCCATTGCCTCAATGGGTGCGAGGCGAACAGGGGCGCCCCCTACAGCGGGTACGCGGCGAAGCGACTCGTGCCGTACATGCACAGGTAGGGGGGACCCATGGGTCCCCCCTGTGTGCGACTCGCGCGGCTACGCGTACAGGGGGGTCCGACACGGACCCCCGAAGTACGGCTCCGACTGCTCTTTCGAGCCGGACGGCGCGTGTCGGTCGGACTCGCTCGCGGCGCGCATCGTACTTGCCCGGCCGGGGAACGTCTCCATTGCGCGGTGCGAGTCGTGTCCGAGCGAGTCGGTCGGTGCGGTTCGACCCGGGAACGAGTCGGTCGGAGCGGTTGGGACGCCCGAACGAGTCGGTCGGCGATTTCGCATCGTACTCGCTCGGCCGGACGCGCGTACGAATCGGTCGGGGAATAGGGCTCCGAATCGGATCCGGTTAAGCCGAATCCGATTCGGAGCCCTACCGGCCAAGATCGGAATCGGCCCCATAGTCTCAGTCTTTTGATGATTTACTTGGTAGCCGGATATGTTCCCAAAGTCTGTTAACATTTTTGTTATAGTATATAGAGACTTTTCAAGGTCACTAGTGTAAATCATAAGATCGTCGGCATATAATGCCACTTTCATTACCCACCCTTTAAATTTAAATGGAATAATTTCCTGAGACTTTCTAATCATATTTGCTAGGGGTTCTATATACAAATTAAAAAGCAGGGGAGAGAGCGGGCAACCCTGTCTCGTACCTCTTGTAATCTGGAATTCTTTCGTTAAGCTTCCATTTATAAGGATTTTTGCAGTGGGAGCCTTGTATATATTCTTTACCGCTCTTAAGAAATTTGCCCCTAGACCATAATAGGAGATAGCAGCCTGCAGAAAAGACCAGTTTACACGGTCAAACGACTTAGCGGCATCAAATGTGAGAACTGCGAGGGGGGTTTGTTCCTGGGTGGCAATATCTATGGCTCCAATTAGTTGATGAGTGAGCTCATGTAGCTGTCTCCCTTTAATAAATCCCTTCTGATCCATATGTATAAGTCTAGGCATAATATTACTGAGTCTTGCTGCCAAAACCTGTGCAAAAATTTTATAGTCGTTGTTTAAGAGGGAAATAGGCCTATACGACTCACACTTATGAGGATCTTTTCCCGGTTTTAAAATCAGACTGATAGTTGCTTCATTCCAAGATTTTGGGAGCGGTAAACCATCTAGAAAGATTGTGTTGAAAAGGTCCACTAAACTCGGAGCCAAGGAGTCTTTTAGTGCTAGATAAAACTCATTTGGGATGGCGTCTGGGCCAGATGCCTTTCCTTTTTAGAGTCCATTTATCACCTTCAAGACTTCCTCAGTAGTAATTGCTGCGTTTAGTGATTCGCTGCAAGTTATTTCCAACTTATGAACTTGAGAATCTTTTAAGTATGATTCTATTGAAGAAGCAAGAGGAGTTAAATCCTCCTCATACAGCAACTGAAAAAAGTCAACAAATGCTTCCTCTATAACTGCCCTATCATCTACCTTTACTCCATCCAACTCTCTATACACAGCCATAATTTTATTTCTGTTGGACTCAGTTTTAAGTTTCCATGCCAAAAGCTTCCCGCTATTCTCCCCATACTCATAGTTTGATAGTGTACTGGCCTCCCACCTTTTTCTTACCCTGTCTTCTAGAAAAAGTGATAAGTCGTGCTTTTTTTTAGAAATTTCTTCTATCGCCGATTCTTTTTCTTCTTCCAAAATCAGCTCTTCACATCTCACTAACCTGTCTAGTATATCCGCTTCTAACTGGCTAATTTTAAGTCTAATTTCCTTATTCTTTCTTGCCGCTAGGCCAATTAGGTTTCCTCTCATCACTGCCTTATAGGCGTCCCACACCCCCGGCTAGATATTTCTCCATTTGTATTAACTTGAAAGTAACTTATTGTTTCATCCCTCAGTATTCCAATAAGTTGTTGATCAAGCAAAAGAGTTCGATCTAATGTCCACCTTGTTGCACCCTGAAGGGATTTTTGGTCTATTGCCATTTGTACTAAAGAGTGATCGGATAAATGTGCAGGTACATGGACCACATTTTTCACATTTTTACTTAATATTTTATCTATCAAGAAGAAATCAATTCTGGAAGCATGCCCATACTTGTGGTCCTTGTAAGTATATTTATTTTTTTGATCGCCTTTAGTTTTCCAAATATCGACTAGTCCTAAATCTTCTTTGAATCTGATCAACAAATCCCTCATTTTTAGTAAATTTAATGCCTTACCAGGCGGATACCTATCATTTTTGGGGTCTAGCAATATATTAAAATCACCACCAAGAATAATTGGTGTAGATGAGTCAATTAGTTGGGCATATAAAGATTGAAGTGGTGTAGGGTCGTCTATGTTAGGGCCATAATACCCAGCTACGGTCACTATGCTGTTTCCTAGTTTCAGTTTTACAAATGCCCATCTACCTTTTGAGTCCGCGCCATCCTCCAGAGTTACAATTCCTGACGATTTCATAATAATTATTGCCACTCCCTTAATAGAACTAGTTTGATTTGTGCAGACACTTTATTCCACCCATTTTTCCTTTTTTATAATTTCAAGCCACTCTTGTTTTTGCAAGTGGGTTTCTTGTAATATAATGACGTCACTCTTTACCAGTTTAAGATATTCAAGGATTTTTTGTCGTCTCCTCCTTACTCTAAGCCCATTCACATTCCAAGTTGTAATAACTATCTCTCCTATCTTAGTATGAATAATTTATTCTATATTTTACCATAAGATGACCACTGAATACCATAAATCTTACAGATTGGACAATTATTTTCATTTATTGCTATTGATAATTAATGTATTGTTAATTAATTATTAATAGGTAATTAATTTTTATTAATTGATTAATTTATAATTATATTAATTATAATTAACTTATTATTATTTTTTATTTATTGTTATTGTTAATTAATTTATTGTTGATTTATTATTAATTGGTAATTAATTTTTATTGATTAATTAATTGATAATTAAATTAATTGTGTTCTTTTTTATGTGTAGCGGGTTGTGTGTTTATGGGGGAATAGGGTGGGAAGTAATTTAATGTTATTTAACTAAATATTAATTTAATTTTATTGGTATTTATTATTAATTATTTAGTTAATTAATTATTAATATGTTATTTATTTTACAAAAATTATTTAATTAATAAGTATGTTAATTTAACCCCTACGCTATCCAACACTTTCCCTATTGTTGCTCTCACTGGAGTGGGAATAGTAATTTTTACCCCTACGCTATCCAACACTTTCCCTACTATTGCACTCACTGGAGTGGGAGTAGTAATTTTTACCCCTACGCTATCCAACATTTTCCCTACTGTTGCATTGTTTGGAGTTGGAATAGTAATTTTATTACCTCCGCTATCTAATATTTTTTGTATTATTTTAGTTAATGTAGTATATAATTAATTTTAAAAAGATTAAAAATAATTCTAATTTTTTTAATTTGTTATATATATTTATTTAATTCTTATTTATATTATTGTTTTATGTGTATAGATGTATTTATAATTTATATGATATTTTTAAATAAATTATAAGTTATTAAAATAATTATTAAAAATTATTAGTAAGTATATATATTATATATTATATGTATATGTTTAATTTATTTTTACATTACATATATATTACTTATCATTTTTAAACATTTTAAAATATTTTTAACTATGTTTATTTTAATTATATGTATTTTTGACATCGATATATTTTTCCGATATTTTTGTACTTACCATAATGTAGATAGGATGTCGATATTCTTGACTTCGATATTCTTGCGTCGATATTTCTGTAGGTCGATATTCTGACCTTCGATATTTTGTCAGTGATTCTAGCAGAACAGTGGTTAGTTCTAGCGAAAAAATAGGTTTTTGTATTTTCTCGACTCCGGGGACCCCCATAGGCCTCGCCCATGGAGGAGGCAGTGGGATGGTTCTCCGGGGAGGGGGCAAGGGGGGTCACAGGAAGGGTAGGAGTCACTGGGTGGGGAGCAGTGGGAGAAAAAAAAATAAGCCCTCTTCGTTCAACTATGATCTTAGGCATCACCGATCTATTTAGGTAATGGGACGAGGGATGAGCCCGGATAAGAGTGCTCAGATCGAGTTTCTGTCCTGGAATGTAAACGGGCTCAGAGTTAAGCATAGGAGGGAAAAATCGATATTCTTGGCCACGAGAATCTGTATGTCGATATTTCTGACCCACGATATTTGCAAGTCGATATTTGTGCAAGTCGATATTTTTGAATCGATATTCTGTCTCTGCACCATTAGTACAAATACAAATTGACTATGCCCTCTTAGCACATTATTGGGGATTTAGGCACTTTGTCCCCGATTCACAAAAGCATGGATGAGTATCTAAAAGAGCACTCTTCTAGTACATCAGCGACGGTTTCTTCACTTGGGCTGGGGAGCGTCGCGCCCCGGCCCACTGCGAGATGCGCAGAAATAAATAAAATGGCAATGAAAAGATTTCATTGCCATTTGTTTTTACAGTGGTGCGCGCTGTTCCAGCCAGCCTGACCCGAACCCAGCGACATAGGGGGCATGTCCTCTACTGCCGATTGGCAGCAGAGGACAGGAGCAGTGGCAGGCTGGATGCTCCAAAGTGTGCATATCGCTTTGGACGGCTGTCCTGCACCATCCAAAGTGACATGCGCACTTTGAAGCTCTCCACCTAGCTGTCTTAGACAGCTGGGTGGAGACCAAGCACAGGCCTAAAGGGCCTGAAGGAGCATCCCGCCAGGACGCTGTATCCAATCCTGGCGCTGCAGAGCAGCTCCATGATTGGTTAAGCAAGTCGACTGGTCACGTTCTGCAGGAAAGAGGAAGATGGAGTCTGAAGTGAGGAGTGCAGTCAGGTAAGTGGCTTTTTTCTTTTCCTTTTGTTATGTATATTTATATATTGTTGTGATTATTTTGTGTGTAGTGTATTTTACAGCAGCGGTTTATCCGCCCCACCACTCGCGATAGCTGACAGTCACCACTGTAGCACAGCTGTAGTCAGCTTCACCTACTCATAAATGCTTTTGTAAATTGTCCCCATAGAGCAATGCCCTTTTACAGCCAGAAAGATAGTTTTGTGATTTAGGCTTTGCCTGTGATCTTTGACAGTTACCTTTTCTCTCTTTGCTACACCTACTAGACCTGCGAGTGACTGATCTATGACAATTGTCTTTTCTTATGTGAAGTGAAAAACAAATTACTTAATTGATTGAAGTTCACCAGGGAGGAAAGTTGACCATTGCCAGAAATAATTCATAAATAATTCCCATAAATTTAAATATAAAATCATTTTAAGTGGTTGTCTGAGCTCTGCATCTTAGACAGTTTGCAAACCTCCTTACGCTTCACTGCGAGGAAACTTTTAGAAAGAAAAAAAATAACTTGTCTCTGATGTCCATTATGCCTGAATACATTTACAAAAACAAACCTGCATTTCAAAATATGTTTTTCCATATTTTAGCAGCAGCCGCGAAAGGGCAATGCCATTTCATTTATTTAAAATTATGCACCTCGCGCCATGCCCGTCACCTGCATCTGAATGCTGCACTGTTCTAGAATACATCAAACCATCATTTGTCAATTTCTTAAAATAACTGAAACAGATTGAAAATGTAAATGGAGTTCAGAAACTTTGGGATATTTTACATACCTAATGATTCAGAGCCAACATCACAGATCAACTTGTTTTCGTTTATGGGAATGCAGTAAAGGGATGTTCCTAAATCTCAGACTTGCCATTAAGTCTCGGTTTTGACTATCTATGCTACCAATATAAAGAGGGGCTTATTCCCAAAGGTAAATTTACATGTGTACATTTACTCATGGGTAAATCTACTACTGCATCTAGGTGTAAATCTACAATCTTTTGCTTTTCACCATTTCATAGTGTAGATATGCACCAAAGTGTAGATTTACATGTCTCCACTTCCTGGTGGAGCCTGCTATGACAGGATTTATAAGCCTAAAGTTACTACTAATAACGTTTCACACCTAGGGGAAGATGTCTTCCACCATGGCAGGATTCTCCCTATGGGAAAGTATGAGAACAATTACTGAAGTTGATTATTCTTTCAAATAAAATATAAAAAAATATTTTAATACACATTCTGACTAGAAAATAATGTATAATGTTTACTCTATATCTAGAACAAATATAATAGAATTCTACAGCACATAACTACAGAAAAACTGAATTATTTAATTGATAAATGATGTTTTTAAACAACAATTAAAAAAATTCTCATCTACAGTAACATTGTTTTTATTATTTCTTATGAATTATTGTTTATTTAAAGGTTATGTATAGAATTAATTTAAATTATTTTGATTTTGTTCAACAAAAGTTTAAAAGATTGTAATTTTTTTAAATTAAATGTATTCTTAAATAGAACAACAATAAAATTACCTAATATTGATATACATTATTTTAACACAATAAACAAAATATAGATATATCAAAAGTTGAAATTATTCTTTTGATCTAACATTAGTTCGTATGGGGTGTTATTTTAAGTCTCTGCCTCCATTATTTTTATATGGGAATGAGTTGCATTACCTGTGAATGGCCATGTGTGGAGTTTGACTTACTCCAACGCTGGGCTGGAGTACAATTACTACTATTTTGTCACCTTCATGGCTCTAGTGAATTTAGAATTATAATTTGTAAATAGCTATGGGATTACTCATTTGTGCTGGATATTTGTAGTAGCCTGCCCCACACTAAACTTCTTAGTTTTCCCGTAACCCCCCTCATTTTGTAATATATGTCTCCCTTTTTTCCAACACTCCCTCCCACATTTACTGCTAAATAGTGAGCTTACTTGTGTGTGCAGACATCACCTCATAGAAAAGATAGGAGAGAAGGAGTAGGTTTGTGTATTGCATTTTGTTATATATAAGTAGCATTTAATGTGGTATTACTTCAAATACTACAAAATGCTGTTTGTGAATTGGACCCATAAATTGGGCTTTGGATCCAGCCATTTTAACCACTGGTCTTCTTCACTGAGCTTCTTTCAGTCACCGGTTTCAGACTTTTTGTCAGTTACACATTGGCTCATCTCAGTGGAGTATTCATCTTTCAGCTAATGCTAGTAAATGTATTTTACTGCCTCAAAGGACTACTTTATAACTACAACACTAGTTGTCTACTCTTATTGGCTGTCTCCAGTGTGTTTTGTTCTAAAGTGCTAACGCTGCCTGCCTTAGCAAAATAAACCCAATTGTGTAGGCTTTGCTAGTGCTTGTTTTTTACTTGCTATGGCTCACACAGAGAGCATGGCTAGTAATGGTGGGCAGAGTAGCAGGTGTCTCTATGCAAAGATCAGTTGCTCTTCTCCCTCCAATGCCAACAGATAAAATGACCACAGCAGCAAAATCGCTTTGTGTCACACAGCGTCAGCACTCACACTTATCTTTTAAAGGGAGGATTAATGGGAAGGGAGCAGGCCTAACCCCCATGAGTTTCCACATAATGCCAGATCTACTAAGGGCTTTGTGAGATATCAAGTACAAAGAAAGGTCAAGTGGAATATGGTCTAAAATTCTTATGCATAACGTGTTTAATTTCTGGAAAATTAAAAAATTGACGTGACTTACCATTGGGTGTTTGTCTTCTCATTGAAATGCAGTGGTGGCTGGCATGTAAGGAGGGCGGTGAGGCGGAGGGACAAAAATAAAAGTCCAAAAATAAATAAATAAAAAATAATTCCACTTACATTCCTGGCGGGACATCCTCCTTGCTTGGGTCTTCTCCTGGAGGTAGGCAGACTCCAACGCAGGACCCAGGAAACTGCAGCAACCAATCCTGACACTGCTCTCATGCAGCATGAAAGAAGCCCCAGGATTGGAAGGAGAGGCCTCCTTCTGCGCTCCCGAGGAAACTGGAGCCCTTTGTTGTCTCTAACCCAGCTGTCTAAGACAGCTGAGTTAGAGAGGTTTAAAATGCGGATGTCTGGCTGGCAGTTGCAAGATGGCCGGCCAAAAGAACATGCGCACTTTAAACTTAAAGTGCCCTGCCCATCACTGCTTACTGCTGCTGCCTGACTGGCAGCAGCAGAAATCAGAAAGCCCCACTTCCCCCATCCTGATGCTCGGCTCGGGACAGGATTTTGAAAAATAAAATGGTAATGAATTAACTTTATCACCATTTTATTTTTCTATGTCTGGGGGCAATATTTTTGTGGGGTGACGCTCATCCACCTTAACGGAGGAGACACCCCTGATGAAATGTGTATCTGAGGCTGTACTCCAGCACAATTCTCATGAAAGGCATCACTGTCTCCCGTTTTGTCGTAGTGCAATGGTTAGAGTCACATTAAAATAGATGTTATAGCGTAAGCATGACCGATAACACCATCAACACTTGACTCTTTATAAAAAAGACGCAGCACATTTTTTTTTATGCTTGCACAGCAGATTTTCCTGCAGTGCTGCTCTTTGCGAATATTAGTTATTCAGGACTCAACATTTGGCTGACAAGCACATTGCTGTGTGTTTACCACAACTTTGAGAACACATTCAAAACTAATTAAACCAAGACAGGTCACATCTGTGGGTGCTTCCTTGTGTCAGAAACTGCGGGGAAGTTGCACATTTTTAAGTAGGCGTTGTTAGAGCGCAAATTTCGCTCTTCCATTTGTAGGGGTGCATTATAATCATAGGTAGTTCGTACCTACATATATTCCTTTATTGAATTAACTTAGAAACTTAGAACGTGAACTGTAATAACATGAAGGGTGACGTGTTAGGGATATATTCAATGTAAATGTGAAGAAATTAACATTGCAACTACGTGTGTTTAGCTGAACCATTAAGGTGCAGAATTCCTGCAAGCCGCTGAGCGATACTCACACAACTGATGTGCTTATGGGGGACGCTCCTGGAAAACATACCTGCTCTGACCGGGCCCATTGTTGCGCAGCCTCCGCTGCCGCCGTGAGGGAAACGGCAGGATCTCCGACTTTCCGGCCGTGAGGGGAACGGCCCAACGAGACTACATCCCCCAGAGGGCCTTGCAATCCTGCAACCGCGTCACCATGCCGGGGGGCGCGATAAAAGCACAGCGGCCCTCCCGCAGCGCGGCACGCTCCTGGAAAACTTACCTGCTCTGACCAGGCCCATTGTTGCGCAGCTTCTGCTGCCGCCGTGAGGGAAACGGCAGGATCTCCGACTTCCCGGCCGTGAGGGGAACGGCCCAACGAGACTACATCCCCCAGAGGGCCTTGCAATCCTGCAACAGCGTCACCGCGCCGGGGGGCGCGATAAAAGCACAGCGGCCCTCCCGCAGCGCGGGACGCTCCTGGAAAATTTACCTGCTCTGACCGGGCCCATTGTTGCGCAGCCTCCGCTGCCGCCGTGAGGGAAACGGCAGGATCTCCGACTTCCCGGCCGTGAGGGGAATGGCCCAACGAGACTACATCCCCCAGAGGGCCTTGCAATCCTGCAACCACATCACCGCGCCGGGGGGCGCGATAAAAGCACAGCGGCCCTCCTGCAGCGCGGGCGTGCCCGGGCAAAACCCGGGACAAGGGCGGGCCCGTTTGCGCCCGTCTGAGACCGGTTGAGGCTGGGCTGGGCCATATCCCTTTGAAGTACGATTGAACAAGGCGGGTGAGTGCTCCTTCAAATAGACACAATTGATTTAGACATTTTCTGGTCGTGACTGAATAACTTATTTTAATTATGGGAAAACGCACCACATTACCGCCAGCACGCCCCATCACAACCAGCATTAATAGCATGCTTGAGAGGGTTGTTAACATTGTCTCAGGCGAAATTGCACTCACAGAAAGACGCCTGTCCCTGGATGCTGAAGGACGGGCGGCTGTTATTCATCACAGAGGTGCTCCATCAGATAACATATTAGAGCAACCTCTGTCACCATTTAACGGCCCTGAGGCTGGAAACCCATCCATCATAAATGAGAGTGCTAGTAGCTTGGAGATAACTGAGATAACTGAGGTCACCCCAATTAACAATTCTATTCCATCTGCTGGAATCCCTGCGGTCAAGCGGAAGAGAAAGATCGGGAAACCCACCTGTACTAAAAGGAAGCAACCTACTCGTATTACCCCTGCTCGAAATGGTCTCACCACCTGGATGCAACCTCTCACTACTAACTCTACTAACTCTACTGACAACACCAGGACTCTTGATGATCCTCCTGTATCATCTATAGTCACCAAGAACCTGATTTGCTCAGTTGGTACACAGACTAAGCCATTACTCTGTCTTGGGGGCTGCGGGGACACCATTGCTGCCTTAGTAAATAATCAAGTGACTGTTCTCTTAGAAGAAAAATTTGAACTACTTAAGGCTACTATTGACAATCTGGCTGCAATTGTTAGAGGGGGGGCTACGTAGCAAGGAGTGCACAAATGCCTACCGACTTAAAGAAAGGAGGGAGGGGTAACACGGGGGCAACAATAACTACATCAAACATATTGAGTACAACACAACCCTCCCACCCATGTGCCACCTTAACTGCAAGTAAGCCTTGCGAGACACTAGACCGAACGTTGTCCCCCCCATCTCAAATTCAAATCCAGCTACTAAGGGAAATTGTGTCAAACCTATTAGTAACCCACCCACCCACCATTACAAGCACTCACCATCGACAGGAGAATGCCAGTGGCCCCAGCAGATCCGAGGCAGATGCCCAAAATTCTACAACTGGTAACTTAAGGTGCAATGCATCATCTCACTCAAGCAGTAATGCCCCAACAGTTAACCGAGACACGTTGAGCTTGACGCCGGATGCTTGCCCCTATGTTCTGGTTCTAACAGGTGTCCCGCCATTAAATCAAGATCAGCGGGAAACGTGGGAACAATTGCGCAATAAATGCGTCGATTGGCTATCAAGATTTAGGAGGCTTCAAGCCCATGACTGGAGGGACATCATTATGGCACGTAGAGTCGGGTGGGTTGGTCCCTCCAAAAAAAACTTTGAAGGTGATTGTATTGTAATTAACTTTCGAAGACTAACTCTGGTGAGATATCTATTGAGACCCTGTGAGCTCGAAACCCCTATGAATACCAACATTTGCCCCTTACCTCTGGGCTACTATTATAGATCACATAATGGGCCAGGTTTTAATGTGTCCCCCGTGTTTATTCAGAGAATAGGTTTGAAGCCCTTTCAGGTCTGGACATGCAAGATTGACTACCATCTCCCGTGGCAGGAACAGCCCAAATTGAAAATCCCCAGCATTCAATAGAAGTGGAAACATCTGCTGATACTGGTCCCCATATTTCCCACACATCACGCCCCCCATTACAGCCAATGCGGGCTATTAAAGTAAAAGATAGCCCAATTGACTCTACAACTTACCTAGGTGGGTTGAAAGATCTCTCATGGAACATAGCTGGGCTAAGATCAAAAAAAGGTGATGTTGCCTGGCTGCGCACCATATTATAGCACTACAAGAAACATGGGAGTCTACTGACCATTTCTTCTTGGATGGCTATATATCATTCTGGAAACCCGCTATAAAGTCAAGCATGGGCAGAGCAAGGGGGGTCTCCTTTTGTTGTTTAGTCTTAAACTCTCCTATAATATCAAATTGATTGATGTGTGCTCACCCCACGTGTTAGTTGTTGAACTGACAGGAAAGAATTTATCTAAACTCCTTGTGGTCAATTTTTACAATTCCTTCACAAGGACTAATGAGACTGAGCACTTAGTGGCTTTGGAGGGTTTTCTAACTGCCTATGGGGAAAGCTCTGATGATTATTATAACACACTAATTCTGGGAGATTTTAATGCTCGTCCATGCCCCATCAACTGTTTGGCACTAAACCATTTTGAACATTCGCCATCTGGCATTTTAATAGAAGGTATTTTATCAGCCCACAATCTGTACTGCCTACAACAGTTAGATAATCCTCTACCTGTAGCCACTTATATTGGCCATGGATGTCAAAACATAATTGACCACATACTGGTATCCTCCTCGTTAATATTTGCTGTAGGAAACTTAAGAGTTAGCCAGAATCCGTTTAGTGATCATAATCCTTTGACACTGGATCTCTATCTACGCGCTGTTTTCAAGGATATGACTGTTAGTCAACTTACTAATATAAATATAAAATCTAAAGATCAAGCTCGCAGACTGAGATGGGACAGGATCACCACCGAAAGCTTTATGAATAATTTGTATACTACTTGTGCCTCAGAGCTTAAGGTGTGCTTAGACCAGGAATCTCATGCTAGTTCTATTTTGGATGCCTTTGAGTCAATCACTAAATGTGTTGCCTCTAATTTGTCTACTACGATTAGAGTAGCACGCCCGAAGCTGAAAAGATGGTTCGATGATACCTGTATGACTACCCATAAAGAGCTCATGCAGGCTCTCAAGCAAAAACCGAAGGTGGCCTCTTTAATCAAAAATAGCAGAAAGGCATACAAAACTGCAGTACAGACTAGGAAAAAACAACTGAGGGAGATGGCTTGGGAGGAGCTCAGCCAAGTTAGGGGCCGATTCCGATCTCGGCCGGTAGGGTTCCGAATCGGATTTGGCTTTACCGGATCCGATTCGGAGCCCTGTTTCCCGACCGATTCGTACGTGCGTCCGGGCGAGCGAGTACGATGCGAAATCTCCGACCGACTCGTTCGCGAGACCCAACCGCACCGACCGACTCGTTCGCGGGACCCAACCGCTCCGACCGACTCGCACGGACACGACTCGCACCGCGCAATGGAGACGTTCCCTGGCCGGGTAAGTACGATGCGCGCCTCTAGCAGTCCGACCGACTCGCGCCGTCCGGCTCAAAAGAGCAGTCAGAGCCGCACTTTGGGGGTCCGTGTCGGTCCCCCCTGTATGCGTAGCCGCGCGAGTCGCACACAGGGGGGACCCATGGGTCCCCCCTACCTGTGCATGTATGGCGCGACCCGCTTCGACGCGTACCCGCTGTAGGGGGCGCCCTTGTTCGCCTCGCACCCATTGAGTCAATGGGAGCCCGCATACGCGTTGTACGACCGGCTCCCATTGAAGTCAATGGGAGTCCGACCGAATCGAGTCCGATAGCATGCGTGCGCATCGTACTCGTTCGGTCGGACTGCTAGGGTCCGATTCGGTCGGAAATCTCTCCGGGTCCGGCTCGGAGAGATTTCCGGCCCGAATCGGAATCGGCCCCTTAGTGTGTTGGCAAACAGTGCCAAATTTTGGTCTGTTATTAATAGCCCCCTTTTTGATGATTCATCTAACACCTGCACAGAGTGTTTAGTACCTGCAGAGATATGGGTTCAGCATTTTGGTAAAATCTACAGTGATGATAACCTGGAGAACCCCGTGGGACATACCGTTCCCGGACTAGCAGGTTGTCCGCTTGTTTTTAATTCAGATGAGGTTCATAAAGCTATCTTTTCGACATCAGGAGGAAAAGCACCCGGTCCCGATGGTGTACCGGCTGACTTTTATAAGGCAGATCCTAAAGTTTGGGCTATGATTTTAACTCATGTTTTTAACGCAGCCTGCAGGTTTGGTTTTCCGCGGTCATGGGCAAAGGCGGTGATCATCCCCATCTTTAAAAAAGGTGCCAGGGATGACCCAGCATGCTATAGGCCAATTTCGCTTCTTGATTCGTCGGCCAAAATCTTGGGGAAAGTGGTCCTGGAGCACATAACAGCTTGGCTTGACAGGGCTAACATTGTATCGGATCTGCAGTATGGGTTTAGGCCGGGGAGGGGGACTTTGGACCAGTGCCTTAACCTCCACCTGGTGATTGGTAAGTATACTGTCGCCAGGGGGGGGGAATTTGCACTTGGCCTTTATGGACCTCTCCTCGGCTTTTGATCTAGTTAATAGGTCCAAGCTATGGCTGATCCTTCAAGAAATGGGGCTAGACGCCGATCTGATCAGTTTCCTGGTTACTGCCCATGACAACACTATGGCCGCAGTCTGCTTTAACGAAGACAGCAGTTTGACCGATTCCTGGGCGGTTAAAAGAGGGGTGCGTCAGGGATGCATATTGGCCCCTCCGTTGTTCACCCTTTATATTAATAAACTAGGGCACTCCCTGACAAATTGCTGTAAAGATATTCCAAGAGCGGGCACAAAAATGATCCTGGCACTTTTATATGCTGATGACGCGGTCTTAGTATCTAGAACCGCCAGGGGGCTGCAACTGCTATTAAATTGTTTTATAGATTTTATGGATTCTTTGGATTTAATTACAAATTTTAAAAAATCACATGCAATGACAATAGGTTCTAGGAGGGCAGCAAAAGCAAAATTTTATTGTAAGGGGACTGAGCTAACTAAGGTGTCCACTTTCCCATATCTTCGGATGCTCTTTGATGATCAACGCTCATGGTGTGCACAACGCACACTTAAAAAGAATGTTTTAGCCAGAGCAGCAGGGGCAACACTAGATTTCGCAAAAGAATAGGCTCCAAGCCGTTCCTGCTATTTTAAAGATTTATAATGCTAAGTGCATCCCTATGACCACCTATGGTAGCGATATTTGGGGCTAGAAGGACGCGAAAGAAATACAAGGGGCAGAAAATAATTTTATGCGTAAACTACTTTCTGTCCCAGCATCCACCCCAACTTTTAACGTACATGAGGAGATGGGAGTGGGTTACATTTCAGACCTGATTGCGGTTACCCCACTCCTCCGTTGGTTGAGAATTTGGGCTCAACTATCCCCAAACTTAAATCAATTAATAATCCAGGATTGTTTAGCCTTGGAGAAGGCATTAAAAATCCCATGGCTTAAATATATTAAAGATCAGACCGAGAAGCTTGGCTGCCCCGACTTGTTCATGTCTCCTACTCCTCTGACTAAGCCCGCCATTAGAGCGGTTAAATTGAAGTTTCTAGATAGATGTCAATGCTTAAGGAGGAAAAGGAACTAATTAAGCCCTCGGTGAGAAAGTATGTCACACTGAGCCTGGGCCAGCAGATGCAACCATATTTAACTTATATAAATAAAGCTTACCATCTCTTTGTTTTAACAAGATTTCGTTTAAATATGGTACCCTGGTTGCTGGCCTTTCCGAAAGGCTATTTTAAATCGGATTCATCAAATAGGTGCACATGTGACAACTTCTCAGAGCAAGACACTCTACACATTATGTTCTTTTGCTCCCATTATGACCCCCTACGCAGAAAGTACATCCTCCCGCTGTTAAGGGATCAAAATTTTGTGCAAGTAAGGCCAGCTCTGGTTTACTTGCAAATGTTAAGCTCTCCTGTAATCTGTTTGGGGGTAGCTAGTTTTTAATTGGTGCAATCAGACATAGGAATAGGATGTCGCAGAGCTAATCCTTTTGAATAAGCTGGTAGTATGTCTATGCTGATTATTATCTAATGCTACCCAATAGTCACAATTGTGGTTTTTATTATCTTTTTGCATAATGTTTTTAATGGATTTTAAGTACACTAAGATATGAATTACTAATGGACTTATATGACGTTTTATGTTTATTGATGTTTTTATGCTGTACTTTTATGGCTTTAATCAGCCGAATAAAGTTGATTTTGACTTGACTTGACTTGATGTGCTTATGTAACATGTTAATTTAGATGTCCTTAGTAAATAATGTTCATTTTATATGTAAAATTCCATGAGGCCGTGTGCCGTTTCTTATGTTGACCAATTTCTGTAGGCCTGAATTGTATTTTTCCCCTGGAAGCTCTCACATTAGATTTACTAGTGAATTTTATGTGCATGTTGGATTTGTTCTTTCTCAGGCTTCTATTGCAGGTGGAGAATTCATCCTTGTTAGCTAGAATAAAGTCTTTGTTTTAGAGGTTAGGCTTAGGCTTAGGGAGAAGAGGATATATTGAAGGTTGAAACTGAAATAAAGAACCGTTGTACTTTCTCTTTGGAGCAAGCCTGGGAATCAAGGTCATCTTGCTGAGGCCTGGGAGCATCGCTGCCATGTGGAAAATTATCCACGAGGAGGTGGCTTAACTGGATGGTGTGATGCTGCAATGCATCTTGGGATACTACCTGCGAAAGTAAAGTATCGAAGTTAGGGACAGTGTCTGGGGAACTTCTGCCTTGCCTTGGTTTGGACGCGTAAGCCTGAAGGAGCCCTGTCCGGTTGACACCGAGTTTGCAAGCATCTGTAAAAATAACAAGCCACAGAAGAGGACTGCCTTATTTTAGACACTACGGCTTGAAACTAATTTGCAGTGCCAAAGAGTTGATTGAAAGCCTGTTAAGGGTATTGTTCAGTTCAGATGCTGCAGCCACAAATTACAAAGGCATATAACAAAGTCTTGCTAGTAAAAATCTGGTTCAAACATCGCTGAGACACCACCAAATATACTTCCAGCTTTGGTGTTTAAGAAATCACCCAGCCCTTGTCCTGAGGAGATTCCATAAAGGAAGTGATGTTTGAAACGTGTAGACCACGAACAATGGGGTATCCTTGTACAACGCACATCAATATGGATCAATACAATTAAGTTGTAGTGAAAGACAATTTCTTCAAGTCCACATTAGAAATATCTGGACCCCCATACTGTGTTCCAAGAGCATCTGTTGTTTCTGTAACGCTCTGGCTCGCCAATTGAAGGACTGGTCGAACACTGATTAACACATGCTTTAATTTGTCTTTTGTATGCATTTCAATTTGAGTTTGTTAATTTTTTGATAGAGCACAATGTCCCTTTAGAATTTGCACATCTCAGAATCGATAGTTGGTATCACTCCCTTCTTTGTAATGAGATTGTGTTCAGTGTTCGACCAGTCCCTTCTTTGTAATGAGATTGAAGCTTTGAAAAGTGTTATAATCATGTGTTAAAAAGAACCAGAGGTCATGTTTATTGAATAAGATAATCTGTACACAAAAGTAAAAATGTGTTAAAAATCAAGCAACCACCTAGTATTGTTACATGTTCATATTGCCTTGAGAGAGAGCATCTCACACGCTGACACCTTTATGGATCTTGGCCTGGGAAATGCTAAGTAGGGATGTCACACTAGTGGTAGTGTAGGGATAGACTAATGCTTTACACCCACCAACCACCAATGAAGAGGAATCTCGACGTTTGTGCTATTATTTTCTGTGTTCTGGTCCTCGAGCTGATCATTCTGTGCATGTTGAGCTGCCTTAACTTCACCCGTAGGTTTGGCTTTGTATTGGTTCCAATGTATTTCTACACCCTCATTCTGAGGTTCCTGTATGTCCAACTGGTCTTGGCTTTGTAATAAATTAACTAATCCGAATCGGGAGTCTGTGATTCTTCGGAGTCAAAGTTCATTGTAACTGTAATGATTGAATGACTAACGATTTTTCTCCCCTCCACGCTTTCATGCTGATAAAAAGAGTCATCGACCAGGGGTTCCAGAACAGATCTAGAACGCGGAACCCGGCTCCTTCACCATCCTGCTTTAGCTTTTGTTTTATATTTTTTAACATAATGTCTAATATTGAAGTGTGACGGGTATGCCCAGATGTGGTTCCTGTGCGCACTGAACCACTGGAAGCAAGGTACACCAAACTGAAGAGCCACGATCAGGGCGAAACCGATGTTGGCTTGCTTGTGTTCTGGTACAGGAAAGTCCTGGCCTGGCAATTCAGGCAGGAATGCTCCTACTGCGACAGGGTCAAGACTAATTTGCATATGATGGCTATAAGCTGAGTTGGCATGGTGTGCAAAATAATAATGGGCTGGGATGTGGCCCGAGTGATTAACAGTGGCTGAGATTTATTCAAGCATTCTGTCCATCATTTTTGTATTTTTCAATGTCACACCCTAAGTGGGTCCTGTGCTTACTGTGCCACTAGAACCAAGCTACACCAGAATTAGGAGGCCCAAGCAAGGCAAAACAGATCTTGTGTTGCTTGTGCTCTGTATTTAGCCCAAAATAATCCAAATAGTGCCTGGCTCCATTTATAGGGTATAGACACACAATTATGTGCCTCAGATAGGAACCCTTATGTCAGTTGGATTTTTCTGATGAGAGACATTTATAGCGTTAGCAGTTTGTTCAAAAGCTGGTTATACCAAAAGTCAACAATCGAGCTGTAGTTTGCAATGTTTTTTCACTGTGTAGTGACAATGCATCAATTGATAATGAAAACATATTGGTATTAATAAAAACAATGTATTTTCAAATGTTCCTAAGAATTTGAGTCTTGGGATAGGGTGCCCTTTGAAGCACTCTGCATAATGCCAGGTAATTCTGAGAAAGCGTTTTCAAAATTCAATAGAATATAGCAAATGCCGTAGTCCCACATTCTTGCCAATAAAACTGTACAAAACAAATATGGCAGGGCCTATTATCCAGAACAGGAAAGACCCAAGTTGCAGAATGCAAAAAGGAAGCTTAGAATCAGGGTAATTTTGGAATGTGAGTAACTGCGGAATTTAGGCCTGAGAACTAGGCAAACATTTTAACCCCCCAAATTTTTGAATATTACACATATGGGTCCTCTGTGATGCCACCACTTTTTCCTACCCAGAATGCACTGCAAACTTAAAACTTTGGTTCAGAAAACAGTATTCCCTCACATTTCTGTGGCAGAAAGTTCTAGAATTTTTGGACTGCTGAAAAGGTTCAAACCCTCAGTATTATGACACTTCTGATAAAAACAGCACCTCACATGTTTGGATGGCCTATCATAATGGACTGAACAGGTCAAAACTGTGACTGTGTGACGTCACTAGACTTCCAAAGTAATCTTCACATGGTGAAAGTTTTAGCTCATCCTTGTCCCATGCAATAGGCCCATCCACACGTCAGGTACTGTTTTTATGTGGGTACGTTTGACGACGGTACTTTTGTCATTTTCCAGATGTTCTGGAGTTTCACAGAAAAGTGAATAAATTGTGTTTTGTTATACCAACACTTTGTAATTAGCAGCGCATCCTGGGTGTAAAAATAGGCTGGTAAACCTTTTTTCCTGCGATCCCCAGACATCTCTAATTTTTAGAAACTTCTGGGGTTGGTAGGTTTCTCTGGAAGCCAGCCAACCCTGGGCCCAAATACAGCAGATATTTCCTGCAGAAGCTTCCCCATAAAATAGAAATCTCTGATATCTAGTGTGGGTGTACCCTGCCGAAACCCATTGAAAACTCATGCATTTGCTGGTACCTCAAACTTAGGAGACCTATGGAACCACAGAGGTCAAGCCTTCTCTGCATGAGGAAGACCGAAGGGAATTACTTGTTTTGGGAGAAAAATTGCTGAAAATCTGACAAATGTTATATTTAGCAAGTTGGCCTGGCCAGTCAGTCATGGTGAAAGCAGTCTGTTACAATGCAATAGAAACCTTAGGATGTGTGGATGTTCATAATACATAGTTATGCTATGTTTCCATAAAGCCTAGTGGTGATATCTGCCATCGAGAGGTACCATAAACTGGCATTTCACTTTCAGTCGCTTTTCAAATTTCCAAATGCATTGCACCAGTTTGATCGTCTGTGGGTGCCCAGAATCCATAGAAATGCCCATATATGTCTGGTACTCCCCCACTCATTAGACGAAGAGGAACAAAGGCGGGGATTGAGCTTTGCAGGAGAAAGAGAAACGCGAAGGAATGATCATGTTTTGAAATGTTTTTTGTTTCACTTTTCCCAAATGCACTCCACCCAGTTTATCACCTGTCTTAACCTAGAACCCATAGAAAACCCATACATGGCTATTTCTTCCATGCTCTGGAGACCATAAGAACACAGACAGGGTCAGCTTTGGGGTCAGTTTTGGCAGAGACATGTTCATGAACGACGGAGACCGAAGGAAGCTGCCATGTTTTGGCAAAAGAAGCCAACACAGCAGCTAAGGTGATGTTCAGCATGTACTACCTGCAGCCAATCAGGGAAAGGGAGGACCAGTTTGCACCAATTGATTTCCTAGGTAGTAAAAAATAAGAAAATACATAGTTTATACACTTTCCAAACAGTAGTAAGGTTGATATCTGATTGAACCATGCACCATGAACAGTACTTGTTCCACAATTTAGTGATCTGCACTAATATTATATAATAAATTGTGCAGACTACATTCCATAGAAATAGGTGTACATATTTGACATTGCCAGACTCCAGACTTCAGACCAACAGTTCCTTTATTAGCATTCCAGGATTTGAAATATCCAAACAAACTAATGAGCACATTGTTTAAAAAAAAAAAAAAAAAAAATATATATATATATATATTCACTGAAAAAACCATAGGTTTTAGGGACAGTTATAGTTACTTGGACATTGCACTCGTACAAAACCCGTGAAATTCCCCCGTTATAGTTAGTTCAGCTAACTATAACTCGCGCCCCGCAATGCACTGCTGATGACGTCACATATTACATCACTCATGACATGGTCAGTGACATCACTGATGACATCACTGATGACATCTCAAATGACATCACTGATGACATCATCCAGTAACTGTGTGTTTCTGTAAAGTTTAAATATTTTTAAAATATATAGGAAAAGACGTATTGAAGAATGAGTGGGTGTGTAAGTGTCTGTATGGATGATTTAGTAGGTGCGTGACTGACTCTATAAGTGAGTGATTTAACGTATCTTACTGAATGCATGGGTTAGTGACTAAACTGGGTGAATGTCTGTATCCGTCTGTCTGTTGCTGTGTAAGTGGCTGCATGTGTTTGTGAATAGCTAAATGAGTGTCTATATGAGTTATTGAATGCTTGTCTGAGTATCTGTATGGGTGCCTGAGTGTTTGTGTGGGAGGGGTGTGTGCAACTCTGTGCATAGATGTGTGAGTGGGTGATTCACTGGGTGGATGGTTTCAAGAGTGCATCTGTGATAGACTGTATGGGTGGGTAAGTGTGTGTAAGAGTGTGTTAGTGAGTGAATGTATGTCCCAGTGGTACATGTGTGAGTAACTACATATGTGAAAGGCAGTATATATGTGTGTTGGAGTATATAAATAGCTATAAGCAAGAGTGAGTGATTGTGATAGTGGCTGTATGGATGATTGTGTGCTTGTATCAGTGATTGTATAAGAGCGTAACAATGTGCTACTATTTGTATGAGTAAGTGAGCTGGTGTGTGTATAACTGTATAGGTGAGTAAATGGCAGTGTGTTTAATTATTTGCATGACTGACTAGGTGTGTGAGTATCTCTATGGATGAGTGGCGTTGTTTGAGTGTCTATATAGGAGTAAGAGTGCATATGATAGTCCTGTACTGAGTGACCGTAAGTATGAGTGACTGTACGGGTGAGTGAGTGGATGTGTGTGTGTAGACCTAAGAATCAGTGAGTGGGTATGTAGTTATTGGTGTTGGAGTGTCTATGGTTTTGCGAATGGCAGTCTGTAATTTAGAGTGGGTGTATCAAAGGTTATATTAGGGTGTGAGGAGGTGCATCAGATTATCACGTGGATGATGTCATCAGTGATGTCATTTGAGATGTCATCAGTGATGTCATCAGTGATGTCACTGACCATGTCATGAGTGATGTAATATGTGACGTCATCAGCAGTGCATTGTGGAGCGCGAGTTATAGTTAGCTGAACTAACTATAACGGGGAATTTCACGGGTTTTGTACGAGTGCAATGTCCAAGTAACTATAACTGTCCCTAAAACCTATGGTTTTTTCAGTGAATTTCAAAGGTTTTTTAAATGCTAATTTGTAACTATAACGTGTCTGAAACCTATGGTTTTTTCAGTGAATTTCAAAGGTTTTTTAAATGCTAATTTGTAACTATAACGTGTCTGAAACCTATGGTTTTTTCAGTGAATTTCAAAGTTTTTTAAATGCTAATTTCTAACTATAACGTGCCTGAAACCTACGGTTTTTTCAGTGAATTTCAAAGGTTTTGTAAATGACAATTTTTAAATGTATTAATTGTTATATTACTTTTTTTCATACTGATTTACTACATTTTTAGAAACAATTTTTTTTACATATTTTATTATTTAAATTACATTGTAATTACATTATACATTACATTACAAAAATACTTTCTCAGAATGAATTACTTTAGTTTAAATACTTTGCACATAGGCAATAGACTTTTAAGTACAGTAGTTACAGTTGTTGCAATGTGCAACACATTTTCAAACACAATGCAACATTCAGCTCAATGTGAATTTCTAGTTAAATGCAATTAGTTACTTTATGGATTACTTTTCTAACCACAGGACTGGATCCTAGATTCAGTCCTGGCACATCTCCTCTAAACAGTTGAGTAAAAGCGTTTTGGTTACAGTCGTGATTTTTAAGGAATATTATTGTACTTTAAAAGTTGACACTTTGAAACTTTTTCTCATAGAATCACCAATGTTATCCTATGGAAGGAAATTCACTTAGCAGGTAAAAACTGTTATCGTTACTTTTTCTTACTCAGTGTTGGATCCTGGATCCAGCACTGGTGCATCTCCTGTAAACAGTTGAATGAATGCGTTTAAGTCATACAGGCGATTTTTAAGGAATATTTGTAGTTTGTGAAAATCGACACTTTGAAAGTTTTCTGCTGAAAACCAGACAATGGATTCCTATGTTAGAAAATATAAGTTACTGGTAAGTACGGTTAAAATTACTTTTCAGGGTCAGTGCTGGGCTAAAAGATGCAGCACTGGGTTCTCTCCTGATAACAGGTGAGTAAATTGGAATTCGTACTTTGGTTGATTTTAGAGGAATATTATAAAGTTCCAAAACTCCACACTTAGAAGAATTTCCAAGTGAAACCAGTCAATGTTAGCCTATGAAGGAAATTCAAGTTACCGGTAAGTACGGTTAAAATTAATTTTGAGGATCAGTACTTGGCTGAAAGATGCAGCACTGAGGTCTCTCCTGATAACAGGTGAGTAAATCAGAATTCGGATTTCGGCTGATTTTAGAGGAATATTTTAAAGTTCCAAAAATCAACACTTAGAAACTTTTTCAGCAAAAAGCAGGCAATGATATCCTATGCAAGGAAATTCAAGTTACTGGTAAGTACGGCTAAAATTACTTTTGAGGATTAGTACTGGGCTGAAAGATGCAGCACTGAGGTCTCTCCTGATAACAGGTGAGTAAATCGGAATTCGTATTTCGGCTGATTTTAGAGGAATATTTTAAAGTTCCAAAACTCCACACTTAGAAGAATTTCCAAGTGAAACCAGTCAATGTTAGCCTATGAAGGAAATTCAAGTTACCGGTAAGTACGGTTAAAATTACTTTTCAGGACCAGTACTGGGCTGAAAGATGCAGCACTGAGGTCTCTCCTGATAACAGGTGAGTAAATCGGAATTCGTATTTCGGCTGATTTTAGAGGAATATTTGCACAATGGTGAAGGGAGGGGCGGGGCCTCAGGTGACATCTGTGCAAACGCGCCCCGTTGCGCGTTTTAAGTTGGGGGATTAAGTCCCCTTGAATCCTGAGGGTCCCTAGGGGCCAACTAGCCCACCAGGAACCTCCAATATGCGCCAGGGGCTGCGTTGCAGAGACGTGTAGAGAGGCCACACCCCTTTTACACCTCTCTGCAACGCAGCTCTGTGGCGCTTTCTGGATGTACCTGTTGGGCTAGTTGGCCCCAGGGACCCTCAGGATTGAAGGGATTTAATTCCCCATCTTAAAACGCGCCACGGGGCCTGTTTGCACACATGTCACCTGAAGCCCCGCCCCTCCCTTCACCACTGTGCAAACGCGCCCGTGGCGCGTTTTAAGTTGGGGGATTAAGTCCCCTTGAATCCTGAGGGTCCCCGGAGTCCAACTAGCCCACCATATACCTCCAAAAGCGCCACAGAGCTGCGTTGCAGAGAGGTGTAAAAGGGGCGTGGCCTCTGTACACCTCTCTGCAAGGCAGCCCCTGGCGCATACTGGAGGTACCTGGTGGGCTAGTTGGCCTCAGGGACCCCCAGTATTCAAGGGGTGATTCCCCCTCTGCAAACGCGCCAGGGGCGCGTTTGCAGAGTGGTGAAGGAAGGGGCGGGGCCTGCGGGCCCGATCGTTTTTTTATTATTTTTTTTTTCTCCTGAAGGGGGCTGTGTGGCCCCCTTCCTTTTTTCTTTTTGGGCCCTGGGGACCCCATCCCCAGGGCCTTACCTCTTTTAAATTACCTTTAAAAAAACAGGGAAGGGGCCGCGTGGCCCCCTTCCCTTGGCCTGTATTGGCCCCGGGACCCCATCCCCGGGGCATGGCCTCTATATTTATTTTTTGAGGGGGCAGCGTGGCCCCCTCCTCTGGCCATTTTAAGGCCCCGGGGACCCCATCCCCCGGGGCCGGCCTTTCCTTTTTTCAAAAAAATTTTGCTCTTTTTTGGGGAGGGGGCCGCGTGGCCCCCTCCCGGGCCACTACTTGCCCCGGGGACCCCATCCCCGGGGCTGGCCCTCTCCGTTGGGGACTGTGGGGGTCCCCAATCCCCCACAGTCCCGCCGGCTCCCCACGTCCCTTGGGAGCCGGCATTGCTATTCCACATGGGGAGCAGCTGACATGCTGCTCCCCATGTGGAAAAGCAATCGCTTTGGATATTGGAAGAGAGCAGGTTTCCTGCTCTCTCTTCCAATATCCAAAGCAAGTTTGCAATGACAGGACGGGAGCCGCGAGGCTCCCGTCCTGCCATAGCAAACTACAGTGTCCCGGGGTAGGCACCCGGGACACTGCAGGAGCCGGCCCTGGGGGTTGCGGTCCCCAGGGCCATCAAGGGCTCCAGGAGGGGGCCGCGCGGCCCCCTCCCTACATCAGCACAGCCCCGGGGAGGTGGTGGTCCCGGGGCTTCGGGGTCCAAAACGGACCCCCATTTTAATTTGTTAGTGCCCCGGGAGGTGGCGGTCCCGGGCGTGTGGGGGCTGGAGCCCCCACACAGGTTGTTTAATTTTTAAAAAAAAGCCCGGGGAGGTGGTGGTCCCGGGGCTGCGGGAGGCTCAGAGCCCTCCCGCACCATTTTTAAGAAAGCCCCGGGGGTGGCGGTCCCCGGGGCTTGGGGGCCCTTGAGGCCCCCACACATAAAATTAAACCCTCCACCATGCCCCCGGGACTTGGGCCACCCGGGGCAAATACTATCGAAGCGCGGGAGACCGCGCTCGATTTTTCGGCAGGATTCGCGCACCCTGAGCGCATCCTGCCGATTTTTTTTAAATGCTTTTTGCCCGGGGGTCCTTGTGGGACCCCTGAGCAGGCCTAGGGGTTAGGGTGTTTCTACCCTGCCCCTTTGTGCGTTTTGCACACTTGTTTCTTTTTTTTCTCGGCGGGATACGCGCACCCTAAGCGCATCCCGCCGATTTAAAAAAAAAATCTTTTCTGCCCAGGGGTCCTTGTGGGACCCCTGAGCAGACCTAGGGGTCAGGGTGTTTCTACCCTGCCCCCTTTGCGCTTTGCGCACTTGTTTCTGTCCCTCGGTTCTACCGAGGGACAAAATGGCTGCCAACACTTCCTGAATCGGAATGTTGACAGCCAGCTGACAGCCAATTAGCATGCAGCTCGTGATCGGGACGGTGCGCGCAGGGTGCGCTGAGGGTACGCGTATCCGACGCGCCCATAGATATATATGTACTTTTACTTTTGATTTTCTCAGGAACTACTGAACGGATTTACACCATTTAAGCAAAAGGCACCAGTCTGAACCAAGGACTACCTCTTTGCCAAATTTGGTGTAATTCCGTTCAGCAGTTCGGGCTGTAGCTGCGACTAAAGGTTCCTATGGAAAAATGAATGGGGAAAACGCGTTTTGGGACCCCCTTTTTCTCGGCCCCGCTTCACGTATCACCCCGAGACTTTCAGGGTAGGAGCGGAGCGGAGCGCCCCAACAAGTTGGAAACTTTCACGAAGATTCGTCAACCGGCGCCAACGTTATTTCAAATAGAATGTCGTGGATTTCCTATGGATAATAGGTTGTAACTATAACTATCTACTGGCGACCGCCAGTAGATAATATATATATATATATATATATATATATATATATATATTCACTGAAAAAAACGTAGGTTTCAGGCACGTTATAGTTACAAATTAGCATTTTAAAAACCTTTGAAATTCACTGAAAAAACCATAGGTTTCAGACACGTTATAGTTCGAAATTAGCATTTAAAAAACCTTTGAAATTCACTGAAAAAACCATAAGTTTTAGGGACAGTTATACTTAGTTGGACATTGCACTCGTACAAAACCCGTGAAATTCCCCGTTATAGTTAGTTCAGCTAACTATAACTCGCGCTCCGCAATGCACTGCTGATGACGTCACATATTACATCACTCATGACATGGTCAGTGACATCACTGATGACATCACTGATGACATCATCCAGTGACTGTGTGTTTCTGTAAAGTTTAAATATGTTTAATATATATAGGGAAAGGCGTATTGAAGAATGAGTGGGTGTATAAGTGTCTGAATGGATGATTTAGTACGTGCGTGACTGACTCTACAAGTGAGTGATTAAACGTATCTTACTGAATGCATGGGTTAGTGACTAAACTGTGTGAATGTCTGTATCCGTCTGTTGGTGTGTAAGTGGATGCATGGATTTGCGAATAGCTACATGAGTGTCTATATGGGTTATTGATTGGTTCTATGAGTATCTGTATGGGTGCCTGAGTGTTTGTGTGGATGGGGTGTGTGCGACTGTGCATAGATGTGTGAGTGGGTGATTCACTGGGTGGATGGTTTCAAGAGTGCATCTGTGATAGACTGTATGGGTGGGTAAGTGTGTGTAAGAGTGTGTTAGTGAGTGAATGTATGTCCCAGTGGTACATGTGTGAGTAACTACATATGTGAAAGGCAGTATATATGTGTATTGGAGTATATAAATAGCTATAAGCGAGAGTGAGTGATTGTGATAGTGGCTGTATGGATGAGTGTGTGCTTGTATCAGTGATTGTATAAGAGCGTAACAATGTGCTAGTATTTGTATGATTAAGTGAGCTGGTGTGTGTATAACTGTATAGGTGAGTAAATGGCAGTGTGTTTAATTATTTGCATGACTGACTAGGTGTGTGAGTACCTCTATGGATGAGTGGCGGTGTTTGAGTGTCTATATAGGAGTAAGAGTGCATATGATAGTCCTGTACTGAGTGACCATAAGTATGAGTGACTGTACGGGTCAGTGAGTGGATGTGTGTGTGTAGACCTAAGAATCAGTGAGTGGGTATGTAGTTATTGGTGTTGGAGTGTCTATGGTTTTGCGAATGGCACTCTGTAATTTAGATTGGGTGTATCAAAGGTTATATTAGGGTGTGAGGAGCTGCATCAGATTATCACGTGGATGATGTCATCAGTGATGTCATTTGAGATGTCATCAGTGATGTCATCAGTGATGTCACTGACCATGTCTTGAGTGATGTAATATGTGACGTCATCAGCAGTGCATTGTGAGGCGCGAGTTATAGTTAGCTGAACTAACTATAACGGGGAATTTCACGGGTTTTGTACGAGTGCAATGTCCAACTAAGTATAACTGTCCCTAAAACTTATGGTTTTTTCAGTGAATTTCAAAGGTTTTTTAAATGCTAATTTCTAACTATAACGTGTCTGAAACCTATGGTTTTTTCAGTGAATTTCAAAGGTTTTTAAAATGCTAATTTGTAACTATAACGTGCCTGAAACCTACGGTTTTTTCAGTGAATTTCAAAGGTTTTTTAAATGACAATTTTTAAATGTATTAATTTTTATATTAATTTTTTTCATACTGATTTACTACATTTTTAGAAACAATTTCTTTTACATATTTTATTTTTTAAATTACATTGTAATTACATTATACATTACATTACAAAAAATACTTTCTCAGAATGAATTACTTTAGTTTAAATACTTTGCACATAGGCAATAGACTTTTAAGTACAGTAGTTACAGTTGTTGCAATGGGCAACACATTTTCAAACACAATGCAACATTCAGCTCAATGTGAATTTCTAGTTAAACGCAATTAGTTACTTTATGGATTACTTTTTCTAACCACAGGACTGGATCCTAGATTCAGTCCTGGCACATCTCCTGTAAACAGTTGAGTAAAAGCGTTTTGGTTACAGTCGTGATTTTTAAGGAATATTATTGTATTTTAAAAGTTGACACTTAGAAACTTTTTCTCATAGAATCACCAATGTTATCCTATGGAAGGAAATTCACTTAGCAGGTAAAAACTGTTATCGTTACTTTTTCTTACTCAGTGTTGGATCCTGGATCCAGCACTGGTGCATCTCCTGTAAACAGTTGAAAGAATGCGTTTAAGTCATACAGGCGATTTTTAAGGAATATTTGTAGTTTGTGAAAATCGACACTTTGAAACTTTTCTGCTGAAAACCAGACAATGGATTCCTATGGAAGAAAATATAAGTTACTGGTAAGTACGGTTAAAATTACTTTTCAGGACCAGTACTGGGCTGAAAGATACAGCACTGAGGTCTCTCCTTATAACAGGTGAGTAAATCGGAATTCGTATTTCGGCTGATTTTAGAGGAATATTTTAAAGTTCCAAAACTCCACACTTAGAAGAATTTCCAAGTGAAACCAGTCAATTTTAGCCTATGGAAGGAAATTCAAGTTACTGGTAAGTACGGTTAAAATTACTTTTCAGGACCAGTACTGGGCTGAAAGATGCAGCACTGAGGTCTCTCCTGATAACAGGTGAGTAAATCAGAATTCGGATTTCGGCTGATTTTAGAGGAATATTTGTATGTTTCAAAAATCAACACTTAGAAACTTTTTCAGCAAAAGCAGGCAATGATATCCTATGGAAGGAAATTCAAGTTACTGGTAAGTACGGTTAAAATTACTTTTGAGGATCAGTACTGGGCTGAAAGATGCAGCACTGAGGTCTCTCCTGATAACAGGTGAGTAAATCGGAATTCGTATTTCGGCTGATTTTAGAGGAATATTTTAAAGTTCCAAAACTCCACACTTAGAAGAATTTCCAAGTGAAACCAGTCAATGTTAGCCTATGGAAGGAAATTCAAGTTACTGGTAAGTACGGTTAAAATTACTTTTCAGGACCAGTACTGGGCTGAAAGATACAGCACTGAGGTCTCTCCTGATAACAGGTGAGTAAATCGGAATTCGTATTTCGGCTGATTTTAGAGGAATATTTTAAAGTTCCAAAACTCCACACTTAGAAGAATTTCCAAGTGAAACCAGTCAATGTTAGCCTATGGAAGGAAATTCAAGTTACTGGTAAGTACGGTTAAAATTACTTTTCAGGATTAGTACTGGGCTGAAAGATGCAGCACTGAGGTCTCTCCTGATAACAGGTGAGTAAATCAGAATTCGTATTTCGGCTGATTTTAGAGGAATATTTGCACAATGGTGAAGGGAGGGGCGGGGCCTGAGGTGACATCTGTGCAAACGCGCCCCGTGGCGCGTTTTAAGTTGGGGGATTAAGTCCCCTTGAATCATGAGGGTCCCTACGGAGCCAACTAGCCCACCAGGAACCTCCAGTATGCGCCAGGGGCTGCGTTGCAGAGACAAGTACAGAGGCCACACCCCTTTTACACCTCTCTGCAACGCAGCTCTGTGGCGCTTTCTGGACGTACCTGTTGGGCTAGTTGGCCCTCAGGGACCCTCAGGATTGAAGAGGATTTAATTCCCCATCTTAAAACGCGCCACGGGGCCTGTTTGCACACATGTCACCTGAAGCCCCGCCCCTCCATTCACCACTGTGCAAACGCGCCCGTGGCGCGTTTTAAGTCGGGGGATTAACTCCCCTTGAATCCTGAGGGTCCCTGGGGTGCAACTAGCCCACCATATACCTCCAAAAGCGCCATAGAGCTGCGTTGCAGAGAGGTGTAAAAGGGGCGTGGCCTCTGTACACCTCTCTGCAAGGCAGCCCCTGGCGCATACTGGAGGTTCCTGGTGGGCTAGTTGGCCTCAGGGACCCCCAGTATTCAAGGGGAATTAGTTCCCTCTGCAAACGCGCCAGGGGCGCGTTTGCAGAGTGGTGAAGGAGGGGGCGGGGCCTACGGGCCCGATCGTTTTTTTTTTTTTTCCTGAAGGGGGCTGTGTGGCCCCCTTCCTTTTTCCTATTTTTAGGCCCTGGGGACCCCATCCCCAGGGCCTTACTCCTTTTTTAAATTAAAATAAAATAAAAACGGGAAGGGGGCCGCGTGGCCCCCTTCCCTGGGCCTGTATTGGCCCCGGGGACCCCATCCCCGGGGCATGGCCTCTTTTTTTATTTGGAGGGGGCTGCGTGGCCCCCTCCTCAGGCCATTTAAGGCCCCGGGGACCCCATCCCCGGGCCGGCCTTGCACTTTTTAAAAAAAAATTCAATTTTTTACTTTGGGGAGGGGGCTGCGTGGCCCCCTCCGTGGCCACTTATGGCCCCGGGGACCCCATCCCCGGGGCCTGGCCTCTCGTTGGGGACTGTGGGGGTCCCCAAGCCCCCACAGTCCCGCCGGCTCCCCGTGTCCTACGGGAGCCGACATGCTGTACACATGGGGAGCTGCTAAGATGCAGCTCCCCATGTGGAAAGCAGTCGGCTTTGGATATTGGAGAGAGAGCAGGTTTCCTGCTCTCTTCCAATATCCAAGCAAGTTTGCAATGACAGGACGGGAGCCGCGAGGCTCCCGTCCTGTCATTGCAAACAGCAGTGTCCCGGGGTAGGCACCCGGGACACTGCAGGAGCCGGCCCTGGGGGTGGCGGTCCCCAGGGCCACCACAGGCTCCAGGAGGGGGCCGCGCGGCCCCCTCCCTACATTTTGAAAGCCCCGGGAGGTGGTGGTCCTCGGGGCTTGGGTGTCCAAAACGGACCCCCATTGTAATTTTCTTAGTGCCCCGGGAGGTGGTGGTCCCGGGCGTGTGGGGCTGGAGCCCCCACACAGGTTTTTGTTAAATAAAAAGAAGCCCCGGGAGGTGGCGGTCCCGAGGCTGCGGGAGGGCTCAGAGCCCTCCCGCACCATTATACATAAAGCCCCAGGGGTGGTGGTCCCCGGGCTTGGGGGCCCTTAGAGGCCCCCACACATAAAATTAACCCCCCAGCATGCCCCCGGGACTTGGCCCACCCGGCGGCCAATTAACACTTTCGGCAGGATTCGCGCACCCTGAGCGCATCCTGCCGATTTTTTTTTTTAATTTTTTTTTGCCCAGGGGGTCCTTGTGGGACCCCTGAGCAAACCCAGGGGTCAGGGTGTTTCTACCCTGCTCCCTTTGTGCGCTTTGCGCACTTGTTTCTGTCCCTCGGTTCTACCGAGGGACAAAATGGCTGCCAACATTTCCTGAATCGGAATGTTGACAGCCAGCTGACAGCCAATTAACATGCAGCTCGTGATCGGGACGGTGCGCGCAGGGTGCGCTCAGGGTGCGCGAATCGTCCGTGCCCATAGATATCACTATCTTTTTACTTTTGATTTTCTCAGCAACTACTGAACGGATTTACACCATTTAACAAAAGGGTTCTTTCTGAACCAAGAACTACCTCTTTGCCAAATTTGGTGTAATTCCGTTCAGCAGTTCGGGCTGTAGCCGTGTCTAAAGTTTCCTATGGAAAATTGCATGGGGAAAACGCGTTTTGGGATCCCCCTTTTTCTCGGCCCCCGCTGACGAATCCCCCGAGACTTTCAGGGTAGGAGCGGACCGGAGCGGGCCACAAAGTTTGAAAATTTTGCGAAGATACGTCAACCGGCAAGAGAGTTATTTCAAATAGAATGTCGCGGATTTCCTATGGATAATAGGTTGTAACTATAACTATCTACTGGCGACCGCCAGTAGATAATATATAGATCTGGAAACTAAATCGTTCCGGTGAGACAGCAAAAAGTACTTTGGCACAGCCCACTGGAGGGTTTTCATTTTGACCGCATTAGGAAACCACAGATTCCAGCATGCATTAACCAAACACCCATAAGGGTGTCCACTAGAGGGCTGAAATTATATAAAAATGCAATCAAAGTCCGTGGTTTGTAATCGGTTCCTTGTTGCCAGGGCTTACCTTTGATAAAGTTCAAGGATGAACGAAACGCGTCAGGACTGCCCGTATGCTGCTCAATAAATGCTTTAATTGCCTGTGTTATGAGAGTGCGGCTCATGTCTTTTCCGGAAAGGGGAGAAAGTGGTTGAATATATATATATATATATATATATATATATATATATATATATATATATATATATATATATATATATATATATATATATATATATACGAAAATTGAGAGTTGCCGCTCCGGTGGGACTGCACTCGCTGGAGGTGAAAGCCAAAACTAAAGGCTACTCCCATGAAGCACTTCCCCATGCTGCCACTGCCAACGCGTTTCGGGATACTCCCTTCCTCTGGGCAGATCTTGGCAGACAAAGGACAAGCAAACAGCATACCAGTTTATCCCCTCTTTTATTTCCACACTTCGGTTACACTCTGTTGAGCAACACTTGAATTATGGGACTGGTAGTCTCGTATTACCCATGTGCGCGCTGCCTTTAAAAACCATTAAAAATCAATTCCATGGGACAAACAATGTTCCAAGGGGATGCCTTTACAATAGTTGACTCCTCCAACTCCGCATAACAGCTGTGCCTGTGCACTGCGGCGGACCAGCTCGGGTATCGCTGTGGTGCTGTACCATGGCCTGGGCTTGGCCACAATTATTTGAAAATTGAGAGTTGCTGCTCCGGTGGGACTGCACTCGCTGGAGGTGAAAGCCAAAACTAAAGGCTACTCCCATGAAGCACTTCCCATGCTTCCACTGCTGACGCGTTTCGGGATACTCCCTTCCTCTGGGCAGATCTGGTCTATTGTACTTATTCTCGATCTAAACCCTGCTTGATATTGAGACATGATATCGTTTTCATCTAGCCAGGTGTTAAGCTTAAATAATATCTGTTTGGCATATATTTTCTGTAATATGTCAATTAAGCTAATTGGCCTATAATTGGCAGGATCGTGACGATTTCCCTTCTTAAAGATGGGAATAATATCGGCCCCCCAGACAGTCACACCAGACAATATGCTGCTCGACCCATTACTTAGGCCTGTTTTTATTTGGAAATAGGATATGATGCAAATCCAGATCTTGCTAATGTATTGATCTAGCTGTGCACCAAAACCACGGGATGGTGCACAGGGGTTTTGGTGCACAGGCAGGGTCAGCCCTCAGCACAAGCTGCTTCTGTGCGTGAAAGTTAATCTGTCACTGCTGTTTGTGCCTTTTGGTGATGATGCTCACTTACACTTTGTGGCATGTGAACGCCAACGCAAACCTTTCACAAATCTGGGCTTACTGTATCCACATTGGGAAATGGGGATAACAACATGCATGCATGCATGAACCCTGCAACATGGGCACCTACTTCAGTACCGTACACAAGCGAGGCTGGTGGAAGGTCCCAAGCCCAATCTTCACCAAGGATATATTCACAAGGATAATCCACAGCTCTGCAGACAACTGGCACTGGGTAGAGAACTCGGGAACAAGGTATGAAAAACATGTCAAACTATACACAGTTCAGAATCACAAGATAAGGACACACAAAGCAAAATCTGGACCAACTATAGCACAAATGTCAAGAAGTCACACCCATCTGTTTGGTAAAAGGTAGAAAGACCTGATCATCCGTAGGAGCATATTGTGATATTCGCCACAAAACAATACAAGAGGCCAACAGCTCCAGGAGAGGGTGCAACTACTCTATGCCAAGTTTATATCATGGCATTGCATTACACTGTCTTTTTGAGATCCACAATATGTTGCTCTTGATGTTTTCGCCTGCCTCAAGTCATTGTGAAAAATACATAAACTTATATTCAGAATGCCGCCTTACACTTAGGATGCTTACTTTTGAGGTTCAACAAGTTCTCTTTACATTTACCCCATTATTCTCTATCTGAATTTTTACATTACCTTCTATGTAGTCAGCATATATATTTTTATATTTGAAGTGCTTATTTCAAAGTGATATAAACTGGAGAACTATTCAGTGCTTAATTTGTTAAAAAAACAAATAGAGAAAGAAAAATCTAATACAAAATACTTGTGGGTTCCCAAAGGTTTTCTTGGGAGCCATATGCCATTACTACCAACAGCTGGGTTGCCAAACACCCAGACTGTCTAGTGTTAATTTCACCTAATGTCCTATTACTTACCGGTAATCTTCATTACTCCTGGTCCCGTTGTCCTCGTCCCATTCCTAACAAAGTGGAGATGACCATCTCCATGACAGAAAAAAAGAACAGGAGAATGCTGGGATAGCTAACCCCACCCCCTCCCACTGGGAGTACATAAGCTGCACCAACCCAGCATTCAGCCTGAAATACCAGCCACCAACCGGAAGGCCGGCTGTCCGGGAGGGAGGGAGGGGCGTAAGGAATGGGACGAGGACAACGGGTAAGTAATAGGACATTACCTCCCGGTCCCTCCAGTCCTCCTCCCATTCCTAACAAAGTGGAGAATACCAAAGCAAACAACCCGGCCTTCCGAACCCCCACCAACAGCAGGGACACCACACCGAAGCAGCGCCCCAAAGAAGCAAATGGGAGAACCACAAGAAGAAACAGAGGCAGGAGCACACAACCCGAAAGCCCCCAACCAAACAAAACAGGGCCGAAACCCCCAAAATAAGCAGGGGACGACCAGAAAAAAGCCCAAAACAAGGAGCCAAACCAAGGAGCCACCACCCAAAGGGCAGACAAGGGACACCAGGAACACCAGAACCAACGGACAAGGAGGAGAACCCAACAAGAAAGGACCAGAGACGGACCCCACCAGAAGGACAGCGATGAGGCCACCACAGAAGAAGAGCCAGAACAACTGGACACAGCAAGGAGCCAGGGCCACACCGAGAGGAACACAAGACCCCAGGCAAGGCCAGAAAGGAAGCCAAGCACCCAGAGCCAAGCACCAAGGGAACCCCCAGAGAGGCTGAAACAACCAGCCACTCCCCCGAACAAACAGCAGAAGAGGGCCCAGAAGAAGCGGAAGCACCCACAAGGCACAGAAAGCCATAAAGGGCACCCAACCAGCAAGAAGACAGCCAAGGACAGGAACACCACCCGGCGTCTGGAACCCAGCAGCAAAAACAACGGAGAGCGAACCCCACAGACAAGGGAAGAACGCCACACACTACCGAAAGAACCCACAACGACTACACCAAAGAGCCGAGGGGGAAGGCAGGAGAGACCGAACAGGCCCCACCCAAAGCAGGAGACAAAGGAGCGACACAACCAACGACAGGACCAACCCCAACACACCAGGGGAAGCCAGCAACAGAGCAGCAGAGACAGAAGAGGATGGTGCCGGCCCAAAGAACCAAAGCACCGACCCAGAGGACCAACCAAGGGCAGGCCCAAACCAAGCAAACCAGGAAGGGAAGAAGCAGCGACCACGAGCAAGCCCCCCCCAACCCAACAGCAGCGGCAAAAGAGAGCCCAGAGGAACCAGCCACAGTAACACCCAGAGGCGGCCCAGGCCATGGGGCAGGAATGGCCAGCTGCCAGCACTAGTGCAGACACCGGACAGCAGCAGAAAGGCCACCAAACCCAGAGAAGAACCAGGGGCACAGGGACAGGCCAACAGGCCAGGAACGAGGCAACCACCCCGAAAGCAGGAGACACCAGGACACAGACCAAGCACCCTGCCAAAGGAAGGCAAGGGGAAGGCCAGAAGGGCAACACCCCCCTTTCCCCCCAAATCGAGGCACAACAACAGGACCCCGCCCGAGGAAAGCCAGGGACAGGCCTCACCCGACCCGGAACCAGACCAGGACACAACCCAAAGAAAGGGGAGAGGCAAAATCCCGAAGGCCACGGAGACCAGGGGAACCCAAAGCGGGAGGGAGATGCCAAAAACATCCCCCAGAAAGGGCGGCACCCCCAACGAAAAAGCCAGGGGCCAACCACAGGCGGGAAACAAGGGACCGGGGAAGACAAAGCCACCGGGCACTGAACAAGAACCCGGAACAGGGAAGGGGAGGACCCCCAACCAAACCAGCTGCCGGCGCAAGAGCAGCTGCAGAAGGGCAAAACAGGAGAGAAAAACAAGGAGGCCCAAAGCCCAACCCTGCAGAAGCTCCCCGAAAAACCCAAGAAGCCAACAGACTGAACAACAGACATGCCAACAAACAGGAGGCCACCAGCATGGCGCCCCCACGGGCCCAGAAGGAGTGGCACAGGGACAACCGCCCAACCCCGAAAACCTCAAACCACCAGGGACAACAGGGAAAGACACAGGACCCAGCAACAGCCAGGCCACCCAGGGCAACCAAAGCAAAAGGAAGGCAGGGAGGGAGTCAAGCAGCCCACACCAGCAAGCCAACGCCAAGGCCCAGCGGCACCAGAGAGGCACAGAGAAAAGCCCAGAGGAAAAGGACAGAAGGCCAGGCCGGGCCCCAGCAACACCAGGAACCGGACCGCCAACCACCAAGGGACCAAAAGACCCACACCCGAACAAAGCGACGCCCCCGCAGACAGGGAGGGCAAGGAGCCGGGCGCCCCACCCCCGACCAACACCGTAGCAGCCCCAGGACGGAGCACACGCAGAGGGGGACAGGCGCAGCAATACGGGCACCGGCTTGCCCAGCCAACAACCTGGAAAGAAGAGGCAGGCCCAGGCCAAAACGAGCAGAAGGCAGACACCCAAAGGCGACCCCCAAGGAACCAAGGCCCCCACCGCCAGAGCCGAACACAACCCAGCAGGAAAGGCACCACCAACCAGTCCTGCAGAGACAAACGAGGGGACAAACACAGGGACAGCAAGGCCAAGACCGAAGAGGAGCAAAACCCAGGCCCCACCATAGACCTGAAGACACACCACCACCCAAGGAGGGACAAGCCAGGAGAACCCAAAGGTGCACCACCCACCGAGGGGAAAGGGACTGGCCAAGGAAAAAACCAAACTCTAGCCGACCCAGCAAGCACAGAGCCAACCAAAGAACAGGGAACAGAGACACCACAGGCCCAAAAGGAGCCCCGCACCAGAGAGCCAAAGGACCAGGCCTAAACGACAAACCCCAAAAGGAAAGCGAGAGGACCAAACCAACCCATCGCCCCCCCCCCCACAAAAGCCGGCCGACGACAACAAGGCACACCAGGGCAGAGGCAAAGCCAGGCCAGAGAAAAAGAAAGCTGACAGCACCCAGCAGTCCCAGGCGGGCACCCTACCAGGTACTAACCAGGCCTGACCCTGCACAACTCCGGAGAACAGACGAGACCAGGCGCTTTCAAGATGGCACAGGGCCACAAAGCAGGAGTGGAAGGGAAAGCCGCAACCCGGCATACACCCCAGGGCAGGCACACACCAGACCAAATCGGTCACCCACCAACACTCCCAAAGAGAGGCAGAAGCAACAGGGGAGAAAGCAAGGAGCCAAGAGGCCGAAGCGAAGGAGGGCAAAGGAACTGGCAGCAGAGGACCGCCAAAAGTGGCCCAAGCCCCCGCAAAGGAACCCAAGAGGGGAGAAGGAAACCACAACATGGCACCCAACCCCCACCAGCCAGCCCAGGTGCAAACCATAACCCAGCGCCAGGCAACAGACACTGTCCAAGAAGAAGGCACACCGGGGGCACCAGCAGCGCAGCCCCGAAACCAACCAGCCGACCACGGACAGTCGCAGGAGACCAGGAAAAGGCAGCAGAAGCACAGCGCCCCAACCAAGGCCCACGTCAGGCCAGAGAGAGGGCACAACACCAACCCCCTCCCCCCAGGCGAGACCAAGGACCCCACCACACGAAGGCAACCAAACCCCCAGGGAGGAATGCAGAGCCGGGCCACCCGGAAGAAAAAAACACACCCCAGCACCCGGGAGGCCGGGGACCCCAACGGAAAGGGCCAGAGAGCCAGAACAAGAGACCAACTGCAACGCGGCATCCATCCCCGGGCCCAACACACCATCTGCCCCCACCAGCCAGCCCAGGAACCGACAACCAGCGCCGCATCGGACAGAAGGCCCTCCGGAAACACCTCCGAAAGAGACAGAGAAAACAGGGACCCAAACACCGACCAAACAACAAGGAGTCGGTGACATAAAAGGCCAACAGGCAACAACACCCGGGAACACCCAGGCGATCACCCCTCCAGGAAAGAACCAGGACCTACCCCACACAACGCCAGAGCAGACAAGAACAGGCAAAAACAGGGAGGCAAGGAGCAGAAACGCCAGCCAACAAAGACAAGCACCCCCAGGAGGCCACCCAGGCAATGCAACAACCAGGCCCCACCAGAGCAGACAACGAAGGGCACAGCACCGGGAATTCCCAGTGCAGGCACCCAGCCAGGCACCAACCAGGCCCGACCGTGCGAAACAACATGAAGCCTACAGCACCTGGTAAACATAGGCAAATTCCCATCCCGGTACTAAGCAGGCCCAAACCTGCCTAACTCCTGAGATCAGACGAGAGCAGGTGAGGTCAGGATGATGGGGCTGCAGGCCGAGAGCAAAGCCCATAGCACCAGGCAGATCCAGGAAGACCCCAACACAGGCAGCAACCAGGACCGACCCCGCCAAACTTTGAGACCAGACAAGATCAGGAGCCTCCAGGGCGGAAGGCCGCAGGCCAGCCGGAACACAGCACCAGGAGCCGAACACACAACCTTTGGAGGAAGAGCCTGCAACCAAATCCAAAGTGCCACATGGATGCACGGATAAACGGACGTAGGCAAAACAGAAGTCGTAAAGGAACCGCTATGCAGTACTCACCACAGGGGCAGGGAGATAGCCCACACACCCACTGTCCCCACTAGCCAGCCCAGGCGCACACCAGCAAACCAGCGTTGGGCAGAAGGACAAAGGCAGCCGGCACTCTGAGGCCAGAGTCAGGCCCGCCCCCGCTCCACAACGAAGACCAGCAGGGGCACCAGGGAGGCCAGAAACCCACCAGCCAGCCAGGAGGTCCAGGGGCACCACCAAGACCGGCCCCGGGACAATCCAAAGCAGCAGCGCGTCTTCCAGACCGGCCCAGCCCCATGAAGACGCACCCTCTAACCCGGAAGAGACCGCGAGGAATGGCGCTCCAGCCGCAAAGGGCCGGCCACCAACCAACGTGGCTCCCGGCAAGCCCGGCAGGCCAGAAGACAGCGCAGAAGGACGTCGAAGACAGCCCAGCAGCCCAATGAAGACATCCAATGAAGACAGCATACAGGTAAGAAACACAGGAATAATCCAAGTCCCTTTCTGTCGGAAGACAGAAAAAAAGAACAGGCCGAATGCTGGGTTGGTGCAGCTTATGTACTCCCAGTGGGAGGGGGGTGGGGTTAGGTATCCCAGCATTCTCCTGTTCTTTCTTCTGTCATGGAAATGGTCATCTCCACTTTGTTAGGAATGGGACGAGGACTGGAGGGACCAGGAGGTAATGCCTCTTCCTTCCGCCACCCTACACTTCGGGGTTTTTTATCTCACTCTTTCAGTTTCCTTTTCACCTGTTTACTCCCTTTTTCTCTCCTTTCTTGCTTTTCTCTTCCTTTTTCTTTCGCTCTTATCTACCTCTCCCTTTTGCTGGGACAGTCAGTTATTGAAAAAAAAAACTCCCACAGCGACCACCACCGGCACAAGTTAAGCACAGGATTTTGTGCAAAACTCTGTTTCGTCACTCTGACCTTCTACAATGAAAGACACCTATTCGGAGCTTTACCTTCTAATGTGCCATTGAATCACAGAGCAATTGATTACACAAACACTAACCGCTAAGTGTGGAGAGATAAACTTCTAATTTCATCACTCGACAATACTTGCTTTTTATAGTAGAAAGAAATCGCCTTAGAAATATAGGCGGTAACTGCACCGGAACAAATGTAGCCTTTCGCTCAGGTGACGTTGTTTTTCTGTACTATTTGTAACCAAGTCCCGCAGCTAATTAAAATGGATATGAACTCCCACAGGAAGTAGACAGTTGTTGCAGAAAAACAATATTTTTGATTGTGTGGCGTTTACTCAGCACTACATCATTACTTTCCGAAGATGTTTCCTCTGTAATAATATCAAAATTGGCATTAATCATTGTAATTAGGCCGCCAGAGGATTGCCAAATTAGTCTTTGATAACCAACATCATTGTGTACAATGAAACCTTCCACGGAGTACAGTTCACTGCTCCGCACAGGGCTAGGCACGCGCCAATGGGAATATGCAAAACTCATCCTGCATAGAGTTTAATTATTATTTGTCAATTATTGCTGCATAATAAAAAAATTAA